>OX451736.1:1269423389-1270023389 GCA_948472305.1 Vicia faba | reverse complement strand
TCCGGTGTTTATTTCCAGCTCAAGGGTGAACGCTATTGAGGAAGATGTGGAGGAAGCAGAGTTCGACAGTTGGATATACCCGACTGCCATCGACGGACCGAGCAACTGGACAGCAAAGGATTTTACCCCTATCACATTTGTCACGCAGTAATTGATTTCTTTTGATTTCCAAATTTGTAACAAACAATATGTTAAAACTTTGTTGGCTCGATGTCCTGCCCGAGGCATCGTAGCTCCATTTGTGAGGGCTTTTTGTATGACATTTTCATATATCATCAATCAAAACATTGGACGTTTGTTGCATTTCAAATCTTGTGCTCTTTTTCTTTCTGTGTTATATTGCAAAACAGCTATATTTACACACACTCACTTATACAGGTTTCAATCCACTCTGGATCTCACTGGTAACAGCTCTGCTACCGCCAGTTATGACTTCGAAAATCCGATCAACTTGGCCGAAGACGAAGGTGAAGATGATTGCGAAGTGCCTGGTGAACTCGCAAGACTGCTACTCCAGGAAGAGAGGGCTATTCAACCACACGAAGAGCCTGTGGAGACAATTAACTTGGGTACCGAGACAGATAGGAAAGAGGTCAAGATTGGTGCCAATCTAGAGCTCAGCGTGAAGCAACGATTGATCCAGATGCTACAAGACTACATGGAAATTTTTGCTTGGTCCTATGAAGATATGCCTGGTTTGGATGCCGACATTGTGGTTCACCATCTGCCAACCAAGGAAGATTGCCTTCCGGTAAAGCAAAAAGTCCGACGGATGCGTCCAGAGATGTCTGAAAAGATCAAGGCCGAGGTTATGAAGCAGTTTGATGCCGGATTCCTTGCAGTGACTTCTTACCCTCAGTGGGTTGCCAATGTTGTGCCAGTACCGAAGAAGGACGGTAAAGTCAGAATGTGTGTCGACTACAGGGATCTGAACAGGGCTAGCCCCAAGGATGACTTCCCCCTACCTCACATCGATGTCCTTGTTGACAATACAGCTCAACACAAGGTGTTCTCCTTCATGGATGGTTTTTCAGGGTATAATCAGATCAAGATGGCTCCAGAAGATATGGAGAAGACAACCTTCGTGACTCAGTGGGGCACCTTCTGTTATAAGGTCATGCCATTCGGATTGAAAAATGCTGGGGCAACCTATCAGCGTGCCATGGTTGCTTTATTTCATGATATGATCCATCATGAGATTGAAGTATACGTTGATGACATGATTGCAAGGTCTCAAACTGAGGAGGAGCACCTTGACCATCTGAGGAAGCTGTTTGACCGACTAAAGTTATACAAGCTGAGGTTGAATCCCAATAAATGCACCTTTGGGGTAAGATCCGGAAAATTGCTAGGTTTCATTGTGAGTGACAAAGGTATTCAGGTGGACCCTGCCAAGGTAAAAGCCATACAAGAGATGCCGACTCCAAAGACAGAGAAAGAAGTCAGAGGCTTCCTGGGACGACTGAATTACATTGCCCGATTCATCTCACATCTGACTGCTACTTGTGAGCCAATCTTCAAATTACTGAAGAAAGATCAAGTAGTACGCTGGAACGATGAATGTCAGGCCGCCTTTGAAAAGATAAAGGAATATCTCCAAGAGCCACCCATTCTTATGCCACCGGTGGAAGGAAGACCTCTGATATTATACTTGACAGTACTTGATAATTCAATGGGGTGTGTGCTGGGGCAGCATGACGAGTCTGGCCGAAAAGAGCACGCTATTTATTACTTGAGCAAAAAGTTTACCGACTGTGAGTCTCGTTACTCACTGCTTGAGAAAACTTTCTGCGCTCTTGTATGGGCTGCTCGCCGGCTGAGACAGTATATGCTGACTCACACTACCTTATTGATCTCAAAGATGGATCCCATCAAGTATATATTTGAAAAGCCCGCTCTGTCTGGGAGAATAGCGAGATGGCAAATGATCTTAACAGAATATGATATCCAGTATACAACTCAGAAAGCAATTAAGGGAAGTGTACTGGCTGATCATTTGGCACACCAACCTGTGGACGATTACCAACCATTGAACTTTGATTTTCCGGACGAAGACATCATGGTGGTAACTGACTGTGAAGTACCTGGACCGGATGAAGGACCTGAGGAAGGATCCCGATGGTCTATGCATTTTGATGGAGCCTCCAATGCTTTGGGTAACGGCGTCGGCGCTGTAATCATATCTCCCAAGGGGACTCATACTCCACTCACCGCCCGATTATGTTTCAGCTGCACCAACAATATGGCAGAATATGAGGCATGTATCATGGGTTTACAAGCTGCAATCGATTTGAGGATCAAGTTTCTAAGTGTCTTCGGAGATTCTGCTCTCGTGATCAATCAGATCAAGGGCGAGTGGGATATGAAACACCCGAATCTTATTCCTTACAAAGAGTATGTGTCGACCTTGCTCCCCCACTTTGAAGAGATAACTTTTGAGCATTTCCCTAGAGAGGAAAATCAGCTAGCGGACGCACTAGCCACGATGTCTTCAATGTTCAAAGTTAAATGGGACAATGAAGCTCCCCGAATCATTATCTGGAAGTTGGATGAACCGGCCTACTGTTGCGAGCTCGAGACTGAGGAGGTTGTTGAAAAACCCTGGTATCATGAGGTGAAGAGGTATTTGGAAACTCAGGAATACCCTGAAGGTGCATCTGTCAATGATAAGAAGTTCATGAGGAGATTTGCTGCAAAATTCTTCCTCAGCAACGGCATTCTCTACAAACGGAATCATGATTCAACTCTGTTACGTTGTGTGGATAAGGCTGAAGCAGAGAAAATTATGATGGAGCTGCATGAAGGTACATTCGGAACGCACTCCAGTGGACACACCATGGCTAAGAAAATCCTTCGGGCAGGATATTTCTGGTCCACAATGGAAGCCGATTGTTACCAACACTCCCGAACTTGTCATAAGTGCCAGATCTATGCCGACAAGGTGCATATCCCTCCAGTTCCTTTGAATGTCCTAACGGCACCTTGGCCTTTCGCAATGTGGGGCATCGATATGATCGGTGAGATCCGACCGACGGCATCCAATGGGCATCGCTTCATCTTGGTGGCGATCGATTATTTCACGAAGTGGGTTGAGGTAGCTTCCTATGCCACAGTAACCAAGAGCGTCGTGGCACGTTTCATCCGGCATAATCTGATCTGTCGGTACGGCGTCCCAGAAAGAATCATTACGGACAATGGTACCAATCTCAACAACAAGATGATCACTGAACTCTGTGAACAATTCAAGATACAGCACCACAATTCTTCTCCCTACCGGCCGAAGATGAATGGGGCTGTAGAGGCAGCCAATAAAAATATCAAGAAAATTGTGCAGAAGATGACAGTAACCTATAAAGATTGGCACGAGATGTTACCGTTCGCTCTTCATGGGTACCGCACCTCAGCAAGGACATCAACCGGGGCAACTCCTTTCTCCTTGGTCTATGGCATGGAGGCAGTCTTGCCAATTGAAATCCAGATACCCTCCCTCCGGATAATGAAGGATGCAGACTTGAATGAAGATGATTGGATCCAGACTCGACTTGATCAATTAAATCTGATTGACGAAAAGAGGCTCACTGCTATCTGTCATGGTCAGACGTATCAAAAACGGATGATCAGGGCATTTAACAAGAAAGTCAGACCGCAAGAGTATCAAGTTGGGGACCTGGTAATCAAACGCATCATCCTTCCTCAAAGTGATCCCCGGGGCAAATGGACCCCTACATACGAAGGGCCATTTGTGGTTAAACGTGTGTTCTCAGGAGGAGCCATGATCCTAACCACCATGGACGGTGACGACCTTCCTCACCCCGCCAATGCAGACATAGTGAAAAAATACTACGCATAAATAAAAGACCCGCTAGGTTGACATGCCTAGGCAAAAACAAGGGCTTCCCGGTGAACCAAAAGGGTTCGGGCAAAAATAAGGGATGAAATGAAAAAATCTGTACACCCGGCAAGTCGAAAACCTGAAAGGGCGGCTTGGGCAAAAAAGGGTATCCCGGTGGACTGAAAACCCGAAAGGGCGGTCCAGGCAAAAGTTAGGGATAAAAGCGTAACACTATGTCTCATTGGATCACTTCGCATCCGGAATTCGGCATCAACTATCTGGCTCCAGATTTCGGCATTGACCAATCGGCTTCATCTTCAACTAAGCAGCAAAGCGATGAGACGTTCGAAGACATAAAGGCAATAGCAGAGTTGGAACCCAGTGGGATTGTTCACATAGCTGTTTTGTTTTCTTTTTCAAAGTGTAAACTCTATACTATTTGGCGATGTCCTCTTACTAGGATGTCAGTCTCTTGTACAAAAAAAAACGCCTATTCATAGGCAAAGTTTAAATCAATACAAATTCACTTGTCCATACAAATTACCATTGTTTTCCCTTTTTTTTTTTCTGTTTTGTCTTGCGAAGAACGTCCAATGTTCATTTTTGATATATGCATTTGACATTAAAATGCTGATTCATAAATATTTGCATATAAAACAAGAGATTAATTACAGGTGACATCAAAGACAGGGGCAATGTGGAGTTGTCTAATGCAGTCTAATTGTTTTGTCCGCCAAGGCACCAAGGTAGGTTCAACTGAAAATATGGCCAAATCATCTTAACTCCCCGCAGAGTAAAACAAGGTTCAGCAATACTTTCCCCAAGAGAGGTTGATCCCCCGTCGATCCTGAAGAAGCCCAACATTCCCGGGCAGGTCTTAAAGCTCATCCCCAGTAGATTCTGGAAGCTTATCCCCTGCAAAGTACGGACGTCTCGCCCGAGTTTTATTTAGAGTTATTTCCTCACAAGGACTTATAACTGGGTTATCCTCAGCTAAAAGCCACGGAGGATCGCTCTCGGCAAAGTTCCTTCAGTCCCCAGCGGAGTCTATCTTTGGTATTCCCAAGCAGAGTTTATCTTCGGAGTTCCCCAGCGGAGTTTATCACCATCATCCTCAGCGGAATCCATCATTAAAGTCCTCAGCAGGCCTCTCATCAAAACTTCGGCCGAATATCTCTTCCACAGAGCAACTCTCCGGTCGACCGTCGAGGATTTATTTTCCTAAGATGAAATTACACTCATAAACATTTCACATTTTCATACATCTTGCTTACATACATGATGAAACGCATACAACATCAAATGTTGAACATCATGACATCATGCATATCATACATCATGACATTGCATACAACTTACGTCTTTGCCTTTTCAGGAAAAAGACAATCTCAAAAACGACTACCTTCAACTGTCACAATTCCAGATTCGATACCTGTATCTAGCCAGGGCACATCTGAGAGTGATCAGTTTCTAGACTCGATTCCTGTATCTAGCCAGGGCACGTCTGAAGAGTTCGAAGATTCGATTCCTGTATCCGGCCAGGGCACATCTATCAACTACAACATCTCCAGATTCGATTCCTGTATCCAGCCAGGGCATATCTGTTAACAACCATTTCCAGACTCGATTCCTGTATCTAGCCAGGGCACGTCTGAAGAGTTCGAAGATTCGATTCCTGTATCCAGCCAGGGCACATCTATTAACGACTATTCTCGGATTCGACTCCTGTATCCAGCCAGGGCACATCTGTGAGCAACCGATTGTAGATTCGACACCTGTATCTAGCCAGGGCATATCTGCATGAGGAGATTGAAGATCAAACACCTGTAACAAGCCAGGAAAACATCCGTCTTTCTCAAATACACAAGTTCTCACTAAGGAATCTCTTATGCGATCGACACTTCCAAATGGCATCTATAAGCCCATTCCCGACAAGGTTCTGTCACGTCTCCAGATGGCATCTATAAGCCCATCTCCCTATCTACCACCTCTCCAAATGGCATCTATAAGTCCATTCCTGACATCACATTGTTGAGACTCCGGCATGCGAGTGCAAATTTCCGAGCACTCTAGTGTCCAATCTCCTTTTACCTTCGAGTCGCGAAAGGCAAGCTTGCCAATCTAACTCTTCAGATTCAAGAAGATTGAACAGGGGCAACTGTTGTACCCCAAAATTTGCCCTCGCCTTTTTCCCCAAGAAATCTCAGCTTCAAACATTTCCTGACTTTTCAAACTGGCGCAAGAATCGGACAAACGGACTTTTCTTGACAGTCAAGCAGAATTAGGGTTTTATGGGCATATTCTCAGAAGAATCTAAATTCCACAGCACTCTGCGGTTTATTTCAAGATTCGGATTAAAATTCGCGTTATCTTGGTTTAATCAGCAAAGGAGACAGTGGTGTAAATTCAGTTTGTTTAGGCCAGTCAAAGAAGGTGTGCAGTTTGGATTTACAGTACTTGCAAAGAATCAGTGTTTAGGACAAAACAGTAAGAGGAGGCAATTGGTTTGAATTCATCAGTCAAAAGATATTTGCGGTATTGGATTCACGGTGTTTATGCGTTCGATCAGTCCATTTGGGTTAATTGCTGCTTTGCTTTGGGTGTTGAATAAGACAGACTTTAATTGATCAATGTTGTTTTATTTTAGTTATTTATTATTCTGAAATTGAATGATTGAATTTATTTTTCAATTGTTCTAATTCTAAGAATTTTAAATAAATAAATAAACAATAAAGGAAATTGGAATTAATTGGATAATTTAGATTTTATTGAATAATTGAATTATTTGTACAAATTGTTGTTTATAATTTAAATTATGAACAATGATGTACATTAATTTAAAGATTACATAAAATTAAAACTATCCTATTTTCTAAATATTCTTCATTCTTCACTCCGCTTCGGTGCTCCATTTTTATCTGCAAAAAGAAACAAGAAAAGTCAGAAAGCAGTTAATAAAAAAAAAGACAGATAAAATATTGCTCATCATTAGGGGCCACTGACTGGGATCAGTTGACCCTCTCTGCAAATCACGGGATTTCTCCCGGTTCACAGAGAGGGAAGATTTTTTATTTCATGAAATGCAAATGCATAAGTCATAAATTTCAAGCTGCATAAAAATTCAAAATCCAAATTCCAAACTGAAAAGTTCAATCTCAACTTTCTATCCAAAAGCAAAGGCACTAACTGTCAAAATGCCAAAGATATCAAAGATTTCAAAAGTGCATTTGCTGTCACAAGTACTCAAAAGCTGTCAAAGAAGATTTGAGGAAAAGGTATCAAAATGCAAAGTCAGAGCAAAGCGCAAAAGCTGGAGAAAGAGGATGCAAAATGTGTTATGCAAGAAATCTAAAATCATCATTTCCCTAGTCAAACCCCTTCAGAACAAGTACAGAATAATAACATTATAAAATTCTAAGCTGTACTTTAGGAGAGAAGAAAAAGAGATAAAGCAAGCATAGGCATAGTTCAGGCGTAGACAGTAGGAGCAAGACAGAAAAGATATACAAAAAAGAGGATAATTCAGCATTGTTCAAAAACTACACAGCATAGCCAGTTACCGAAAATGGAAAAATGCCAAGAAACCTTGTGAAACTATCCAGCAAACTTGGGTCAAAGAGAAGACCAAAGTTTTGAATATTGGGCGCCAAAAAACCGATAGAAAGAGACCAATAAAACAGTTCAGAAGAGAGGTTAAGATACACAAATCAAAAGCCAACTCAGTTAGGCAGCAGTCCAGCATAGCAGGTTAGAAAAAAGGATATACAAACTCAGTTCAGCATAGAATAGGGAGAAGCATACAAACTGAGGAAGCAACAAAAGCCTCATTACTGTCATCAAATACCAATACCCTGCCCAACCAAGAGAACCTTGTAAAAAACCAGTTATCAAATACATCATCCAAGAAAGATACGAACCATTACTGTCATAACACAAACCTCACCATAACCTGCATCAGGCCCCCCCCAACATAACACATAAAACCAAAACCTGCATCAGACCTCACTCTGCCTCAACCTTCAAGCACACATTCTCAAACACATAAACTGAACACATAAACTGAACACATGAACTGAACTACCCAAAACCCCTGTAAAAATCATACCTGCTAATGCCTTAATCTACCTAACATCCTGTCTAAAGCCTCAAGCACCAAGCTTTAAACCAAAAAATGCAGAAAAAACTTACTGTCATAACCACATAAACCAGATGAAACCCTTGCAAACTCAAGCCTCAACAATCATTCAAGGCATCAGGGACTCAGAGGAAAACAAAGTGTCAAAGGCAATATAAGCCCTCAGAATCTAAGCTTCATCATAGGCAAGGCAGCAATATCATCTCAGGCAACAATACTCAGACATATCATCTCAGGCAACAATACTCAGACATATCATACTCAGGCAACAAGGCTCAAAGCAACAACTATTCCAAAATATTCAAGACAAACAGAAGCAGAAACAAATCATAGGCAAAGGAACGAAAGTACCAGGGAAGCTCAAAGGTTCAAAAGCAAGCTCAAAGTTCCTCACGCCGCTCCGGCCTCCTAAGCATCACACTCCTCCGCCTCTCCTCCATCTCCCAAAATCAGGTAGCAATCTTCTCCCCCTTTCCTCTTCACCACATCATAATGGTACAGATTCGGAAATCAGAACCCAAATTGAAACGCAAATTCGTAAAAAAGGAAATAAAAACAAAGTGTTGTAATCAAACCTTAAGTCAAGGATGCTAGGCCCATGTCAATGGAGGGAAGAAAGGCTTCTGGAGGTAGCGCTGGTGGCCGGAGTGGGTCGCTCAGGAAGATGCTCGGAGAAGACGAACTCTGTGAACACGGCGCCTCTTAAACCCTAATTTCGTTCATTACCAAACTAAACCAACGCCTAACCCTAATTTCGCTTTTGGTTTGATAAGGGCCTGACCCGTTTCTGGTTCACCTCTAAAAGCCCAACAAGAAAAATCATCTCATCTTCTAACCAAACATTCTCATAAAACACTAACCCTTTCTTTTCTTTATTTTTACTTCTTTTTCTTAACACTAAATCTTTTTTTTATTTATTTGTATAAACGATATTTACTTCATTTACTAACTTATTTTTATAAACAATGTTTTCTTATTCTTTGTAAAATACTAATTTAATTAAAATGCATTTTCTATCACATAAGTTAAAATATCCTCTTTTAAGTATATTTGTACATAAAAATAATAAACTTTTTCATAATTAAATTAAAAATACTTTTTTAATTGAAATACATATTATACATTTTTCATACATAATTAAAATTGAAACTTTTTTTAATTAATTAACATTCTTTTTTTCATACATAACAATTCAATACATTTTCTCTAATATTGAAATTCACAACATTTGGACTAAAATACTTTCCAATTAAAAATTGAACATTTAATCCAAACACTTCATTTTTCTTTTGTATATAATTAACATGTAAATCAAAAATACAAGATTAAAACATATATCTAGGTCAAACCCTAATACGCTTCAACTTCACATTTCGCACTTGTACATAATTACACAACTCATATACATATACATCTCACATTTACACTTACACAATATATTGCCCTATACACATTTTATCTTATATTTGTACATTCGATATTTACATCTTTGATTGTGACATTCGATTTGGTTGTAAATACCATAAGTCTCATCCCCTTGTATGTTTATATCCCCACTCCCTGATACTATTTTGTAATAGCGTAGATTTACATTCCGCAATTTACAGCTTTCCAAATTATACCATGGTTAGACCTAAGGTTTGTATGTACATAAAATCAAACGCTAGATAACCTAATACAAGACAAATACATGTAATCAATACACAATCACACTTGCACCCCCTAGGGTAATCCCACATGTTGCCTTCCAAAATGGGCCATGCTTGCACGTCGAGTATCTTTGGCAAAACAAAAGCAAATGATCACAAGTCCCTCAAAGTGTTGCCTAAATCGGAATGATCATAGTCCCTTCAAAACAAATTGCCAAAGACACTTGGCACCATTGCATTCATGGTCCATACGATGACCCGCGCCCGTCCCGAATAAACTTCCTAAACGCAAGATTGTCCATCAATTTCAATGATGGAACAAAATTGTTAAAAGGGGTTAAAACATGACAAAACCTTTGAGTACAATAGGGTAGACAAAACTCTTAGTTACTTGAGATCAAACTTGCAAAAACACTTGCTTTCTTTTCAAAAACCACAATCCACAACACTTTCAAACAAACTCTTAAAAACATTTGAAAACATCTTTTCGAAAAGATTCACACTTTTGTAAAACACTCAAACACGAGTCAAATACATTAGTTGCCTAAGACAAGGCATCTCTTCAAAAACATTTTCAAAAGCACCCACACACACACACCGTTTTCAAAGCAATCGAAAAACAAGGCAAGTGATCTAAAAAACCAAGTAACTAAGAGCCCATGGATAACCATGGATGAAAAGGGTGCTAATACCTTCCCTTTTCATAATCTACCCCCCGAACCCAAGAAAATATCTCAAAAGGTTTTTGCTGTGCTTTTTTTAACCTTTCCTTTAGGATAAAATAAAAAGTCGGTGGCGACTCTTGCTAACCGCACAAGTGCGAATACGAACGCAAAACACTAGTCAGTTCTCCCACCGTATCACAAACACTGATACCTCAAATTAGGGTTTGAGTTTTCACAAAGACAATTGGAATTTTAATGCCTCGTGTGACTTTCATTGATCATTCTGGACCTCCAAGATTGCTCATGTCAAGTTTCAAGTCTTACAGCTCAAGTTTGCTCAGTCAATTGATCGGATGACCTAAAATCAACTGTATTGAGTAGAAGTCAATTGTGGTCAACTTACAGTAAAACTTCAAGATTTTGGACCCATATCAACACTTTGTACTCATATGTATCAAATGATCAAGTTTGGATCACAATTCCTCAAGAAATTCGATCAGGTCACCAAAAGGGCAAAATGGTCAAAATTAGGGTTTTGCTGAGTAGGCTTGATTTTTGACTTTTGACCTAATACATGACTTATTGGTTTGAAACATGATATCAAGGATTAAAATTCATCATATTTACCTAATTGCATAGTTCAATTCATTCCTCAAAATCAATTGATTGATAGTTGAAATTTGGTCAACTAATGAAAAAGTCAATTGTACACTGGAAAGTCAAACTTTAACTTTTTGATCAAAATCAAGTTTCAAAGATCACATTTCATAAATACATGTCAAAATATGAAGCTTTATCATCAAGAAAATCAAAAAGTCCAATTTCATCTTGAAAAGTCAAAATTTCTAAGACTTGGAAATTTTTCTACGTGTTTTATACATGCTTTTCTTCATGACTTCATGTCAATTTTTCACCATGATGCAAGATGATTCAAGGAAAACTTTCAACATGAAAGTTTTATATCTTGATTAATTATACAAACTTGTATTAGAGGGCTCGTGTCCAAAAAATGCTTAGATTTTGAGTTATAAGGCCATGAAGTCATGAACCTTTTCTTAAAACACTTAGTGAAAATTTGACCTAGCTAGGCAGATTTTTGGTACCAACTTCATGACAACTTTTCACATGGTTCCTATTGGATTCTTAAAAAATGGAAAACATGAAGGTTGTATAGGATGTTACAAGCTTTCCAAAATGTCCAAGAATTCATTAAGATCATTCTTTATCTAGGAGAATTGAAGAGATAAAGTTAGGGTTTCATTCTTGACTTACAAGGCAGAATTCTGAAAAACAATGGATCAAATCTCTAGTCATGCTGCATAATATTTTCTTTGTAAGCCTCTAACTTGTGTTTCACTCCATAATTAATGGTGTACACAATTTATTGAGCCCTTATCCAAGTGATTCAAGCATTGTTCAAAGCAATTTGCCATTATGGGAAGAAAGTAACATATCCATTCTTGAAAAGCAAGCTTTACGCACAAAGTAAATGCATTGAGCTCCTAACTTATTTGCTCTGATTAAACTCCATCTACAAAATCAGAGTCATTGTGTTTAAAGTGGTTAACAACTCTATGAACAAAGTTACAAGGCATGGACAGGCATGGAAACTTGTTTTGTCAACAAAGTCACATGTTGAGCTTAAACATGGATTTTGAATATAGATCAACTTGAGCACTCCAAACCTTTTGCTTATAAATAGAGAAACTATTTATTAGCTAAGACGTGAAATAAGAAACCCACAAACACCCTTAAACTTCCACAATCCATAAGTTGCACAAAACCTCCATTTTTGTGTCATTTCTGACTTTGAACATCAATCTTCAAATCCACTCGTGCGTTTCTTATCCAAATCATTTCTAAAGCTTCTTTAAATCAAATATAAACCATCTCAATACCTATTTTCAAACTGTAACACCATTTACACCATCCTCCATTTTCAAAAACAGAGATTTTCACATTGACTTCTCCAGCTTGATTCAGGAACTCTCAACTCAAAGTAACCATTGGAATAACTTCCTAGAAGTTCAAGGAAGCTAACCAGATCATTAACACGTCTTGAGGTAAGCTCGTTTGCAGAACAAGATTTCCAATTTTGAGGTATATTTTCTGATTTTCAATCTCTTCATATAGGCATTGTTAGGCTTCCTTTTTCAAAGATAAAATGTAGACATCGTAGCCCTGAAGATGACCATGTCCTTAGAATTCATTTATATTGCCTGAGTAGTGAGAATTTTAAGTTTGAAATCTCTGAAAAAGTTAGGTCAGAATTTGTTACCATTAGAAATTCTTGTTCATCTTCGATTGTTAGTTTAATTTATTTACATTTCTGGAATCGTGGTGAAGTTTCTAACAAGTTTGATGTTTACACTTTTGAGAATGGATGAGAAATGAATGAGTTGTAGGGATTCTAGCTCGAGGTTGAAGATGAAGTTCATCATTAGAATTTATTTTTTAATATATATTTATGGTTTTGTTTATAATACCGGATGTATAGCCACCCCATTGGTAGAAGCGCGCGCCTTTCCCTCTTAGGACCTGGGTTTTAGCCCTAGCGCCCGCTTTGTCATTTTTTTTAAATATTTTTTTCTTCTTTCTTCTTTTTTTTTACAAACAGTCAGCGCTTCGGCCTCTCTACTGGATCTTTTTCATTTTTAATTCACTAACACCCTTGCCTGCTAGCAACAACGCAGCTCATTTATTTTTATTTTTATTTTTCTGATTACACAAAAAATCATCTTGGGCCTAAACAAAACCAAAACTCTTTTGCTTAAAGACCTCCCTTCTAGTTTCACACCCCCTGACTTTATTTTTTATATTATTTTCTTTTTCTTTATTTTTTATTATTATTACTATTATTATAATTATTTTTATTAATAAAAAGTCCAAATGCTATTTTATTTACTTATTAGCATATTTAGTATACTCCTATTTTTATTTCTTTTAAGACCAAAAACATTTTCTTATTAAATTTAATTTCTTTCCTTAATTATTAATTAAAATATTAGACTTAGGTTTATTTCATTTTTATTTTCTTTCTTAATTAAAATAAATTTAGTATTTAGGACTTTTTTTATTAATTAATTTTTTCATACTAGTTTAATCAAGTTAAAACATTTTCATAGAACCCTAAAAAACTTGTGTTCTTCATCAAATCTAATTTCTTTTGAAAATTAAATTAGGTTTAGTTTCCTTAAATTAATTAATTTTCCTTTTAGTTTATTTAGGTTAAAAAAAGCCTTTTCGTAACAAAAACTTAAACAAAAACAATTTCTTCTTTCCTTGTATATTATTTTACATTTTTGTACATTATTCATTATTCATTCAATATGGTTGTAATAGTAATTAGCTTTAATTTACTTGTCATCCCCCCCATTTGTAAATTTGTATCCCCCATCCCCAAATGATGTAATAGCATAGGATATTTACATTCCGTAATTTATCGCTTTCAAGTATAAATGCTAGTAATTAGGGTTTGTATGGAAAGACTAAAATCAACAAATAGAAAACCCTAATTCAAGATTAAAAAACATGAAAAACAAACGCTTTGCACACTTGCACCTCTAGGGTTAACCTCACTTGTTGCCTTGAGAAACAAATAGTCATGTTACGCATATGGGATATTTTAGTAAAATACTTTCAAAATACAAGATCATAGTCCCTCGATGACCCTTCAAAGTTGCCTTATAAATGATCTTAGACCCTTGCAAAATTGATAAGGTATCTCACAACCTTGCTTTCTATGACTATACGATGACCCATGTCTGTCCCTTCACATTCAATGATAGTGTTTCTTATCAATCAATGGTAAGATAGCCATATCTAAGGAAGGAGAAAAAGAACTAAGACTTTTTGAGTAGGTAGAACGCTCATAGTTGCTTGCTCACAACCATTTTCAAAACATCTTTCAAACACACTAACACTTTCAAAAATGAAATTTTCAAAAGTCAACACTTTGTATGCATTCTTATAGAGACGAGAATCATTACAAAGTTTGCCTAAACGATGGCACTTTTCAAAAATACTTTCAAAATCAATCACAAACGCATTTCAAATAAAGCATTTCAAAGTGAGCTAGCAACTAAGAGACCGTAGATAACTATAGATGAAAAGGGTGATAACACCTTCCCTTTTCATAACCTACCCCCCGAACTCAAAAAAAATATCTAAAGGTCTTTCCTATTCTTTTCTCCCTTTCCTTTATTGGATAAAAGAAAAGTCGGTGGCGACTCTTGCTATCCGCAATAATTGCGATAAAAAGCAAAAACCAAGTTAGTTCTCCCACTGTATAACACTCATGATTCATTTAGATTGAGGTTGTTTGCATTTTCCTTAAGGGGTGCATAAAAAAGTTGGCTCAATTCCTAAAAGCCTAATTTCATCGCCACATGGAATGCCTTGGCTAAAAAAATTTAGCTAAGTATTTTCATCCTATCACGAATGCAAACATGAGAAACGAAATCACTTCATTTAGGAAAGGAGAGGGTGAGTCCTTGTTTGATGCTTGGGGAAGATTCAAAGAATTGTTGAGGCAACGTCCACACCATGGAATCCCAATATGTATTTAGATGGAAACATTTTATAATGATTAATGTCATCATCAAGAAACATGTTGGATGCATATTATGGGGGTAAATTATCATATAAATCCTATGAAGAATGGTATAAATTGATTGAAAGCATTACTGCTATTCCAAAGAATCTAGTTGGTGTCCATGAAGTCACTGAGACCACAATATTAGCTAATCATGTGCCCCAAATGCACCAAATAATGAAAAACATGACGGCAAGTTGTGACGTGCCAGCTGTTGAGCCGGTCAAAGTTGTAAGTGGTGCCAATAAAGTTGTATGTTTTTATTGTGATAGAGCTCACTTGTTTGAAGAATGTTCAGCAAACTGTGTTTTTGTTAATTATATGGGCAACAATAAATACAACAACATATAAAACCTTGTATGGCATAATTATTCAAACTTCTCATGGAGTAACATCCAAAATTAACTAAAGCCTCAAGTACCACAAATTCCCCCTGGTTTTTCTCTACAAAACGATGAATGGATACACAAGGAAACAGTAAGTTGGAGAATATTTTGAAGTCCTTTATACAAGAAAGAAAGAATCAGTTTCAAGCTCAACGTGTGAGCATCAAAAATATAGAAAACCAAGTTAGGAAGATTGCTTCTGCACTCAGTTCTAGAACCATTGGAGCACTCCTAAGTTCGACTGAAACACCATCATCTACTTATAGTACTAAGAGAATTGAAACTTTTAAATTCATCTCATTGAGGATTAGCAAGGAATATGGAGTATGAAGTCAATAAAACACTAAACAACCATGAAGGATTTGAAGACTTATGACACCTTAGAAGAAGAAGATTTAACTCCTGCAACAACAACTCATTTTGTTGAGGCAAGTAAAGAGGGTCTACAATCTAAGCAGCCCTCAAAAAGTTTCATGCACGACTTATGCAATAGCACAAATGTCTCTTAATACCCTAGAAGGTAACACAACGCCGAGATTTTTGACCACCAACACCATTTCCCCAAAGAATCGGAAAAGAAAAAGAAGAACTATAATTTGGAAAATTCATGGAGATTTTGAAACAGCTTAATATTAACATACCCCTTATTGAATCAATTCAACAAATACTAAATTATTCTAATTACATGAAGTATGTGTTGACAAAGAGAAAAAGAGCAGGAGAATTTGCTACAATGGCATTAACCCAATAATTTAGTCAGTTTGTTCGAGGAAAGTTACCTCCTAAGTTGAAAGATCTAAGAAGTTTCACCATACCTTGCAACATAAGAGATTCCTTTTGTGGAAGTGCGTCATGTGATCTTGGAGAAAGTATTAATCTCAGGCCCATATATATCTTCAAGAAGTTAGGCATTAGAGTTACAAGGCCAACAAATATTACGCTTCAACTAGATGATCGAAGCATTTGTTACCCTCAAGGAAAGATTAAAGACATGTGTGATGCGGTGGGAGAACTGACTTGAGGTTTTGCATTTTGTCGCAAATGTCGCGGTTAGCAAGAGTCGCCACCGACTTTTCTTTTATCCAAAAGGAAAGGTAAAAAAGCACAGGAAAGACCTTTGAGATGTTTTCTTGAGTTCGGGGGGTAGATTATGAAAAGGGAAGGTTCTAGCACCCTTTTCATCCATGGTTTTCCATGGGCTCTTAGTTACTTATTTAGATCACTTGCTTTGTTTTGATTGAAATGGTGTTTGGTGTGGTTTTGAAAGTATTTTGAAAAGAGGCCATTCGTTTAGGAAATCTTTGTAATGATTCTCGTTCGTAAGAATGTATACAAAGATGTTTGTCTTTTGAAAAATGTTTTCAATGTTTTGTAAGATGTTTTGAAATGTGTGTGTTTGTTTTTGAAAATAGCAAGGATTGTTGTTTGAAATGGAGCAAGTAACTTAGAAGCTATCTACCTACTCAAATTTATTTCTTGTACATTTCTATTCCTTTGACATTGTTGACTTACCATTGATTTGGTAAGCAACCCTATCTTTGGATGTAAACGGGACGGGCGTGGGTCATCGTATAACCATGATATTAATGTTGCCAAGTATCTTAGCATTTTTGAGGGACCAAGATAATTTTGTTTAGGCAACTTTTGAATAGCGTCATCGAGGGACTATGATCTTATACTTGTTTTGTTTTGCCAAGATACTTCGCATGTGTAACATGGCCATTTTAACTTAGGCAACCAAGTGGGAGAACCCCTAAGGGTGTTTGTGTGCAAAGTGTATCATTTTCATGCTTTTGTCTTGCATTTAGGGTTTTCTATTTTGCTTTGTTTTTGTTCTTGTCATGCAAACCCTAATTTACTAATCATGGTATAAAAGCGGTAAATTGCGTAATGTAAATATACTAAGCTATTACAACAATTTTATGGGAGGGGAATACAAGTTTGAATGGGGATTTGTACAAATATAAAACTAAATATATTATTACAACCAAATCGAAATTGCGCGAATTTAAATAAATATAATACAAATATTTAAAATGCAATGCAATGTTAATGTTAAAAAAAATGTTTTTATGTCTTGTTTTTGTATAAAAGAAATATTTAACTTAAACCTAAAAATAAGGAAAAATTATTAATTCTTTTTGAAAGGGATGAAACCCTAATTTTCAATTAAAAGAAAATAAATGTTTCATATTATTATTTTGTACATTTTTTGTATAAGAAAATAATAAATAATATTATATGTAAATGTTAAAAATTAAATATGTGTAAATATTGGTATTTGTAAGTATAAAATGTATAATAAAAATATTAAGTATTTTTAATTATATTTATAAGTTATTTAAGAAAATAAACTCTATTTATCAAAATAAGATATTTTTTCATGTGAGAAAATAATAAAAAAATAAAATAAAAGTGTGAAAATAAATAAATCTTTTTAGGATTTTTTATCATTTAGAAAAAATAAACAAAAGTATTAAATATGAAAATATGAAAAAAAAATACAAAAATATAAAAAGTTAGCCAAGGGGGTGCAATAGCAAGTCAGGGGGGTGCAAATAGCAAAAACAAAAAGGCCAAGGCAACAAAAATCCCAGAACCACTTCATCCCTGTCCTTCGTTCATCCTCTTCACACGCTTTTGCAGTTCAACCTGTATCTTGCTTATGCTTGCATAAAAACAAAAACTCATAACATGAAAAATGTGGCATTTGAGCTCACGATTCCAACCATATAAATTATGTAACCTAACTCTTAAAGATCAAAGAGAATTTTGGAATCCCCAAATCATGACCTAAAAATTTCAGAGATTTCAAGCTTCAAATTCTCTTAGCACAAGTAATGTAAATGAAAAGTAATGATATGTACAGCTTCGTTATGATAAGAGCTACATTTTTTCTTCACAAATCGTGGCTTGAAGTTGCCTATATACAGAGATAGAGTTTAAGAAAATACCTCCTTCAGCTGGAATCGTACAGGACAATGTAGGGACTTTAATGGAGGCCTGGTGATTGTTTAAGCTTCCTTGAACTTCCCTGAACCTATTCCAATGCTTATCTGGCTCTGAGGATGGCTGGAACTCCCTGACCAAGTCCAGCTGCAAGCTTCCAAGTTGAAAATGGCAGATGCTGAAACAGGGGTTACAGAACCAGGGTGATGTCTTGGATTGGCTAGGTATCAAGTGAATAAGATGGTTGTATTGATTAATCACAAAACGCACGAGCCAAATGAGAGTTGGTTGTGCTTTTGCAGAAAACTGTGAGCTTGGGCAGTTTTGTGGTGTTTTTGAGTTTTAGAGTGTTCTAGGTGCAAGCCAAGCGTGTAATGTGTTGCATATCCTTTGCATATTAGTATAGAAATGATCTAAAGTCAGCCTCCTAACAGATCTGCCAATGCTAGCCTTTTTGCCAACTTTCTTGTACTTGAAGCAAAGTGATAAGACCCATGCTTCACATGCTTGTACCAACTTGCTTAGGGTTAGTATGAGCTTGTACTACTTGCTTGAAACCTGTGTGGTTTGTATGCATCAAGGGGACAGGTTCAATGCTCAAGATTGACAAAGTTGCAAAAGTTCATCTTTATGAAAATGGCAATGTAACCTTTTTGCCCAAAATGGAAATACATCTTGTGTAAAGCTTAAAAAGCAAAGATAAAGGCTTTGTCAACTGAATATGCATTTAATTATGGAGTATATAGCAAGCTTAGGACCTGTAAAGCAAGATATAACCAGCATAGGTTTGATTTTCAATTTTGATTCTATGTGAAAATGGCTTGAACAAAAGTGAGAAAATGCCAACTTCTTCTCTTCGATTCTCCCTACTCAAAAATGATCTTGGAGAGTTCTTGGACATTTTGGAAAGATTGAAATGTACTATATAATCCATATTTGAAATGAATTTTGAGATACCTCTTGGAACTAGGTTAAAAGTTGCCATGAAGTTGGGTCCAAAACCTGCCTAAATTAGGGCAAAATTTCACTAAGTTATTTAGTTCATGGGCCTATATTCACAAATTCATAACTTGAGATCCAAGAATCTTTAGGGAAAAGTTTGTGAAGAAAAGTTGTATATTTCATGGAGGACTAAAACTTTCATGTTGGGAACTTTTCTTGAATCAAAATGAATCATGGTAAAAAAATGGTGAAAAGTTGGGGAAAAATAAGAAATATTTTATACTTAGAAAAATTCTAAGTTATGAAAATTTTCAAATTAAAACCCTAATTTTCAAATTTGGTTTTCTTGGCGAACAAGTTTCATATTTTGACATATCTTGATGAATTATGACCCTTGGCACTTGATTTTGACCAAAAAGTCAAAGTTTGACTTTTCAGTGCACAATTGACTTTTGATCAGTTGACTGCAAATTTCATTTGTCAATCCAATGAACTTGAGATCTTTTGAACCATGTGATTAGGTCAAGATGATGCCATTGAACCCTTGAAATCATGCTTGAACTCAATTGGTCATTGGCTAAGTTAAAAATCAGAAATTGCCCTTTCTTAGTCAAAACCCTAATTTTGACCATTTTGCCCTTTTGATGATTTGATCAAATTTCTTGAGAAGTTGTGATCCAAACTTGATCATATGAGTCTAAAATGTTGATGTGGATCAAGAATTATGAAGTTTGACTGTAAATTAGCCATAGTTAACATTTTCCCCAATACAGCTGATTTTTAGGTCATCTGTCCAATTGACTGATCCGAAATATGGTTCAAGGCTTGAAACTTATCATGAGCAATCTTAGGGGTCCAAAATGATGTATGAAGGTCACATGAAGCATTGGTGGTCCAAAAATCCTTGTGCAAACTCAAACCCTAATTTTGGGTTATCAGTGCAAGATGAGATGTCTTGAGGTGACCAAACCCTGATCTTGTCTTGAGCTGACCAAACCCTGATCTTGTCTTGAGTCAGGGAAGTCTTGTAAGAAAATTCTTGATAAATGAGAGGGCAAATTTTGGGGTACAACAACATACTAGTGAGGGTTGACAAGTTAGTATTTCCAGTTTATTTTCTAATCGTGTATTTCAACACTGATGAAGACACCCTTATTCTCTTGAGAAAACTATTCCTTTCAACTGTAAGAACTTTGATAGATTTTGAAAAATGATAAGTCATTATGAGGATAAATGGGAATTAAGTGGTATTCAATGTCCTCAATACATTGAAATATCCTGAAGAAGATATAGATGATAAATACAAAGATAAATTAATAAATGAAGGTATCATAAGTGGACCCCTTCTTCCAATTGATGGAAGGACGGAACACTTTGAAACTCTGGAAATTATAGTTGAATTGGTAGAACACAATGTCTCATCCATAGATAAGTCACTTGAACTAGAATTGAAACAACTATCTTCCCTATTATAATATGATTTCCCAGAGGTATAACATGGGTTTCATGTGATTATTGCTACCGGTCTATCTGACGAGCAGAGATGTCAAGTTCTAGCACTTCTGAAAAAGCACAAAAAGGCTACGTATTTACAAATATCAGACATTAAGGGAATCATTCCAACTATTTACATATTAATGACTTCTTGGAAAGTGTGTTGATAGTGTCGAAGTAATAATAAAAATGACCATCTCCGCGAGGATTGTATTTTAACAAGAAAATTACATGTGACAAGTAATTAAGGGGGGGTTTCATTAGAAAAGTAGTTATAAAATGAGATATTAGAAAGATGAAATTCAAGATGCAAAAGGCGATTAGAAATTTAATATTAACTCCCCTTACTTTTACCAGTTGATGAACTGTGTACCTGTTGAGTTTCAACTATATCATGATCTCACTGCAAATTAACATAACCACTACTCAATTCCTTGTTGTGCAAGTCACTAATTTATATGGTAATTCTCTAATTCCTTAGGTTAATTCAAGGTTAAATTAGGCATTCTAAGTGCATTAATTCATTAGCAAAAACTTCTAAAATCCCATTCCTAGTTCATTACAGAGTTGAATAAATTGCCTAGTTCAGATAATTAGACTAACTGTCTGAAATCCCTAATTATCTAGATCGATTTGTATACCCGTAAGAGACAAAAAGCATTAAACACAAGAAAATTTTAAATAAGATAATAACATTAAAATTAGTCAACAAATATCAAACAGGCATATGATCCAACAGAGTAAAAACAAGGTTCATCTAAAAACCACTAATATAGAGAAACTTAGCAACTCATTGATAAGTTAACAAATACCATGAGTGAAGAAGTATTTTATCATTAAAATATATGGAAGAATTACTCTCCAATGACTCCAATTTTCTCCAAAAGATCCCCTTGAATGTCCCTAGCCATCACTTTCTCTTTAAAATTCAGAACCATTAAACGTGTGTCATCGCACTGCGATATATTTCCATCATTTTGTGATAATTCCAGTAGCAAGATTTCCTTTTTACATTTCTTTTTCAAAAAAAACTCGTCTCAATTTGAGTTACGAAACTCCTGATATGATCAAATTACTTGACAAATGTCATTATGTAAATTAAGCTAAATAATGTTTGTCTCTTCATAATTTCTCAGTTTTGCTTTGTTTCTTCACTTTATTAATTTTTTCTCCTTTCTTCACACTTTGGTGTGACTTTAGCTCATTATTTATCCGATTTCATTGGAATTTGCTTGTAAAAATCACGTAATAACTATTGTTATCACATGTATAGAATACTGATGCAGGAGAATGCCAAGAATAGTACATAGAGTAAAAAAGGGTGAATACTATCATGAAGGATATGGTGAAGAAGGAAATCAACAAGTGTTTAGATGCAGTGATCATCTACCCTATTTTTTATAGTGGTTGGTTGAGTTATATCCAATGTGTGATAAAGAAATATGGCATTATGATCGAAAATTAAAATAATGAATTAACTTCTTCAAGAGTTTTTACTGGTTAGAGAATGTGCATGGATTGCAGAAAGTTAAACAAGGCTACAAAAATGACCACTTCCCTCTTAAATATATTGACCAAATGTTAGATAGGTTGCCTAGAAATGAATTATATTGTTTGCATGATGGATATTCAGGCTATAATCAAATTAAAATAGCCCCTCAAGACCAAGAGAAAACAACTTTTACATGTCCTTGTGGAACCTTTGCCTTAAGAAGGATGCTATTTAGATTAAGCAATGTTCCTGCTACATTACAAAGATGCATGATGGTTATCTTATATGATCTTGTTGAATTCTCCATGGAAGTGTTTATGGATGATTTTTCAGTATTTGGAGAGTCATTTAAAAGATGATTGAGTAATTTAGAATTGGTAATAACAATATGTCAGGAAAGCAACTTGGTAATGAATTGGGAGAAATATAATGTCATGGTTAAAGAAGGAATAATCCTAAGGCATATAATTTCAAAGGAAATATGGAAGGTATATCAAGTCAAGATTGAAGTAATTTAAAAGCAACCTCCCTCTTTCAATATCAAGGGAATAAGAAGCTTTCTTGGTCATGTTGGTTTCTATAGGAGGTTCATAAAAGATTTTTCAAAGATCACAAAGCCTTTATGTCAACTACTGCAGTATGATGTGTTATATGTGAAGCTTTCAAACTGATGTGTTGAAACTGATGTCAGGAAAGCAACTTGGTACTGAATTGGGAAAAATATCATTTTATGGTTAAAGAAGCAATAATCTTAGGGCATATAATTTCAAAGGAAGTATTGAAGGTATATCAAGTCAATATTAAAGTAATTTAAAAGCTACCTCCATCCTTCAAGATCAAGGGAATAAAGATTTCTTGGTCATTTTGGTTTCTATAGGATGTTCACAAAACATTTTTCAAAGATCACAAATCCTTTACATCAACTACTGTAGTATGATGTGTTATATGTGAAGCTTTCAAACTGATGTGTTGAAACTAACTGATAATTTTTTTAACTTTGTTTGTTAGATGTCCCATGCTGAAGGTGACATCCCATCGGTTAAAGATGAATAACTTTCGTAAGATCCTCATGCTTGAGCAGGTCCGAAGGGTTGTTGATGATTTTAGTCTCCTATCATTTGCCAACTGCTTATTCACCATGCTTGATGCCTCATTTCTAACTGCCTTTGTTGAGCAATAACACAAGGAGACATATTCCTTTCATCTTCCATTTAGGGTGATGACTATCACTTTAGATGATAACTCCTTCCTATTCCATATTCCCATCGTCAGTAGATTCTTCACTGCTCATGTAATTAACCAAAAGCTTGCATGTATCATGGTTGAATGGGATTTGGGAGGTACTAAGGAGTTTATGCTATAGGAGTTTCAATTTAATAGGGGAACTCACTTTTAGATTTCTTAGCTTCAAGACAAGTATACCAAACTTGTGGAGGCATGGATGTATGAAGCAGTCGCAAGGATGTACATGTTACATCTAGTAACATGTACTCTCTTCGCGGATAAGACTCATATTTATATTGATGTTAATTACTTGTGGTTGTTTGATATCCTTGAGCATACCAATTGGGCTTGGGGTTTGTTACATTGACTATCCTATATGCATTACTTAGAGTTTCGACTGCCTTTGAAACCAAACAACTTTCTGGCTATTTGAGTCTATTCCAGGTAATACTAAAAATTATTATTTGTAGTTTAGTACTTATTTAATTTTTATGCATTTCATTTCTTGATTTATCTATGTTCTTTTATAAGTGTTTGATATACGAGCATTTCTCCACCATTTGTATGCAATATACCCTTGAATGCTCCCCACGAGCAAGGAGATAGAAGGCCAGAAAACCACATCTAGGTGGTGTTGTAGAGTACAAGAGGAAGCTTGATGCGCTAACAGTAAATGGTGTCATATGGACACCATACACGTGTCACAAAGTGCATCATGAGTTTGATGAGACTTCTCTATTTTCTGGTTATATGTGGTGGGAGACCTTAATGGCTAGACACTTATCTGAGAAGTGTATGTGACGCTATGGGTATGTACAGGGAATTCCACGACTAGTTCATGTTGTTCAATATTCAGGCATTGACAAGTGGTTTAAGATTAACATCATCACTTTTACCCGTGCCATTAGAGATAGCACAATGAGGGTTCAACATAATATGCAACGTAAGCATGGTTACCTGGAGTGGTACCTTACTGTATCACACTGTTGTACCCCAAAATTTGCCCTCCCATATTTCTCAAGACATTGCAAGAGAAATCTCCAAGTGGCTCAAGATTGCTCAATAGTTGGACAGTCAAATCATCTCCTAAGGTAGTCAACCTCAAATTAGGGTTTGGTGTTGCATCAAGGTCCTTGCATCCAAATGACCTCAAGTGCTCCCCAATGTCCTAATATGTTCTCAAGTTCATCCATGTCAAATTTCAAGCCTTGCAAAGGGAGTTTGGTCAGTCAATTGCTCAAGAGGCCCAAAAATCGACCATGCTAGGGCAAAAGTCAACTGTGACCCAAATACAGTCAAACTTCAAGATTTTTTGTCAACATTCTCATTTTGAAGTTTAATTCATAATTTTATCAAGGTTTGATCATGATTCATCAAGGATTGCTCAAAATTCATCAAGACTCAAAAGTTGCTAAATTAGGGTTTTGCAGGAAAAGTCAACTCAACTTTGACCAAGCATAACTTTCTCATACTTTATGCAAAATGACCCATACAAAGCTCATTTTGAATAGGATGAAATTTCCTACAATCCATCTTCATACCCCAAGATCATAAAATGCACTCACAAGAAGTTATAAATTTGGACATTATAGGTCATTTTTGAAAGTCAACAAAAACACCTTTTTTTTCAAAGCTTATAACTTGAGCATGGAATATAAAAATGATATGAGACCAAAAGGGTTGGTTATATGACATCTCAAGGTTTCTAAAAAGTCCAAGAACACTTCCAAAAGTTCAAAATTGAAGAATTTATGCATTGTTGAAGTTGGGCATTTTTCCAAAATTGCCAAAAGTCAACTATCCCCAAAACTTCAAATTTTGTCAAATGGGCCCATTCTTTTCCACTTGATTTGATCTTGTCACACTACACACGTGTCATAGCTTCAGCATTGTATCCATTTATTAATTCTTCTATTTTTATTTATTTTTATTGAATTAATTCATTTTAAATCAATTTAAATCCAAATAAAATCCAAATAAAATCCAAATATTGATGAATTAAGATCTTTTTGATTGTTACAGGCCTTAATTGTCATCATAGACATGATCAAACTCGTATCTCACCATATCATGAACAAAAAGATGGAATTTGGACAATTTTGGAAGCTTTTTAATGGTGAATCAAATCACATCTTCAAACATCAATGCATAAAGATTCAATGTCCAAAACTTGACCTAATTCATTCCATGTTACATATACAAGGCAAAGAGGCACGAATGAGAGGTTAGAAGCTGCAAAATCACAAGAATAAAACTTGAGAAAAACTTGAAAAAGCTTGAAACTGAAATCCATCTTGGAGGCCAATTCAGAACCAAATCTCAACGTGAATCCATTGCCAGACATCCACTGAGTCAAAAGCAATCACAAGCAAGCTCTCTCCCCTCCTCAATCGCGCTGTAAGTCCCTCTGAAAACCGCTTGATATTTGAAATCGCATATCATTATTCTTGCACTTTTTTGGCAAAATCTTTACACAATCATGCTTATCGTTCCATTTAGATGCTTTCTGCATTATTTAATTGTGTTTATATGACCTGTAATGCCATACCCGAATCTAGGGTTCTTGTTTCTTGTTTTTGGGCATTTTAGTTTCAGGAAAAATCAATGCAAATAATGGACATAGGCATGTTCAGGAGGGGGAGACGAGCATGACTGTGGTCTTAGAATTCGTTTTCATGGCCTAGAACTCGTTTTAGGATGGACCTATGGATTTAGCTGCAGATATAAATCCGCAGGTAAATATCCAGGGTTCAGTGGAGAAGACGAAGACGTGTCCTTTTCCAACTGGCCCATTCAAAAACTTCGCGCGTGTTTTTTTGTATTGCTGGCATATTGTTGTTGTTTCACATATAATATTCTTTGTTTATTACACTAACAATTAACAGGCGTTGGTTGAGTGGCAAGGACGTATGCTTGGTGACTAATAGGACCTGGGTTCGAATCCCAGGTCCCCATATTATTTGTTGCATTTTTCAGCCAAGTGATTCCATGCAATGTCAAAAGCGTAGCGTATCATGTGTCCTCATCCAGATGCTTGCCAGATGGCCCCAAGCCAGATCTGGTGGCCAAGATTGAACGTGCACCATATGCCAAAGTCAATATGCACGCGTGGAATTGCAAAAGTCAGCGCAGGCTTGCACTATTGGGCCCTCTGAGTTGCTATCCAAACCTCCAAATGGGCCCAAACCCCCCTGAGTTTGTTTCTTCTATTTTCTTTCTTTATTCATTTTATTATTTAATTTTTATTATTTATTATTTTATCACTAACCAATTAGAATTTTTCCTCATAAAATCAAAAACCAAAAAAATATATTTTATTTATTAAAATTAATTTCAGCATTTTATTTTTGTAAATAAATATTAATTCAATTAATTTAGTTTTAATTAGGTATAACTTTTAATATTTTTGCAATAATTAAAATTAATTTAGATAATTAGGTTTTATTAACATTAATCAAATTTATTTATTTCCTTAAATATCAAAAACTCCAAAAAATATTTTTATTAATTAATTTATTTATTTATTTAATTCACTTAGGTTATTTCCTTTTAATTCAAAAAATAACCAAAAAAAAATTACTTTCTTTCAAAAAAGGGTCTAAACCCTAAAAAATGCGCCCGATTTAATTTCTCGCACGTGGTCCATTTTACCATATTGATGTAATTGTTTCCCGGAATGTAATAGCTTTAATTAGGACTATTTAATTTATTTATCGCTTTATTTATTTACCGCATTTTAATTTCAAGGGTTGTTTTTGGCGATGTAAATACCCGACGCCTTGTAATAGTTAGTTTTAATTTCCGCAACTTATAAATTGTTAGATGTTTGGTAATAGGGAATGCATGACAAGATTAATCGTTCAAAGCTTAAAATCAACATAGATAACCATTGACATGTGCAAAGACAAAATAACTGAAAACAATACACTCGCAGATGCGCACTCTTAGGGTACACCTCACTTGGTTGCCTTCGAACATGGTCATTGAGTATAGGAAGTTTTAGAGGTTGTCCTCTTGTCCAAAGATCATAGTTGCCTCGAAACGGTTGCCTCGAAAAAATGATCTAAGACATTAGGATTACCACTAAGGCGTCCTAACATTCTTTAGTGACCACATGTCCCTTAATCGAATTGACCCTTAAAACTCCAACGACGATGCTACCTACTCATCAATAGTGGGCTAGCATTGCCTAAAGGACATTAGCACAGATTGATTCCTTTTTCGAGTAGGTAGATGGTTCTTAAGTACTTGCTCCTTTCAAAACAAAATAAAACTTTTCGCACTTACACCTTTCAAACAAAAAACTCCTTTCAAACCCACAAACACAAAGAAAAGAAAATTTTGAAAACACTTTGAGCAAGTACCTAAGAGCTCGTGGATAACCACGGATAGAAAGGGTGCTAACACCTTCCCTTTCTATAATTTACCCCCCGAACCCGAGAAATATCTCGAAAAAGGAATTTTTCTGTGCTTTTTTCCTTTCCTTGTTGGATAAAATAAAAGACGGTGGCAACTCTTGCTTACCGCGACATTTTTCGAAAACAGACGCAAAACACGAACTAGCATTCCAAAAAATAGTCAATTCTCTTCCCACCGTATCACAGAACTGGTGACTCTGCTGGGGAAATAATAAGTGGGGTGTACCTTAGGAATAGTTCATCATAATGTTTTCAATTGCTTGATTTGTATGCTTTATCTTTGTGGGTTTGTATCGGAGTTACTATAGATCCTAACCCGGATCTGGGATACCCTTTAGGTAAGTAGCAATAAACTGTGAGGGAACTGTACGGTGTAGACCGATACGGTTGAAGCAGTAGCTACGTTGGTGTGGCACTTTAGTTTGTACCGATATCCCTTGTATTGGAACAAGGAGAATATGGGTCTTCTAAGGGGTCATTAAGCACCAACTGACCTTAGAACCTTTAAATTGGCCAACTTGGCCATAGAACAGTAGCAGTATGCTACACTCATTGAGACTAAACTCTCGCGATGATTCCGGCTGCAAGAAAAGGTTGCTAAACTGGAATTATGACCAATCGAGGGTAGTCAGTGATATTGAGATCCTCTAGAACCCGGTTACTATTTATAAGACAGGTTAAACCAACTAAACTGAAAGAGGGTAATACCTAAACTCCATGCCAGCCTAAACTTAAGGTTGTTTGTGTGACTTGTGTGCCTTCAAACTTGAACTACTTGCACATTCTTGTTATCTGACAATATGAGTTCCTTGCAGGTTTTGATTACAGTCCTTATCCAATAATTTGGATTTATTGCAGGGTTTACTTACATCACCTCACACTTTTTCTTAAACGCATATCATATACATCATAACATCATGCCTTAACATTTCCTTAACCATTTCAAGGATCTCAAGGGTCTGTGATGCAGGTTATGGTAAATCAGACGTCAAGCAAGGGGCAAAGAGGATTTATTTTCCTCTAGCCAATGTCGTCTATAAATCAAAACACGATGAATTGAGTCAGGGGCTATGACCCACTCGATATGGTGAGCTTGACTCTTGAAGAAGGACTCTTAACAACACTAAGTTTCTTCAAACAAATTCTAACAATTTCTATTTTACCCCGCGAGATCCTTGAAAACATTGCATACATATATCATACATATCATTGCATAACAGGTCTCCCAGTACAGGTCTCTCATGTTCTCGTTGTTTATTTCAGCAATGGCTTTCCAACAAGACAAACAAGATCTTCAAACTCAAGAAGCTCAGTTCAGGGACGTATTCCTAAACCTATCCAAGGGGCAGAAAGAGTTGAAAACACTCCTCATTGGGAACTTGGTAAAGAAAAGTCCTGAAGACAATAAGGACGAATGGCTGGAACAACTGCAGGCTGAGTTCAGTGCCATGAAAACCCAGATGCTGGGGCAGATGGCTCTTATCCAAGGCTTAGCTCGAGAACAATAAGAGCTGAGAACCATTATCAACCAGCTTCATCAAGACAGATACAACAACATGAAGCAAATAGTCAAGGCAGGGGACCAAGTCATTAATCAACTTCCGAGAAGTCAAAGGTTTGGTTTGATGAAAAATAGACCTCTCAGGTTGCTACTACCTAAAAGGTCCAACAACAACCTTTCCATAAACAACGGGTTGATCGGAGTAAGCCAAATATGCCCAAGCGGCAATTTACCAAGCTCAACATGTCGCTGTCTCAGGCTTTACAACACCTATTGAGATTGAATCTGGTGACGTTGGTAGGACCTCATCTGAATCCTAAGACTTCTTCACCCAACTATAATCCTGATGCAAGGTGTGCATACCATTCTAACAGCCCGGGGCATGACACTGACGACTGTTGGAAGTTGAAGTACAAAATTCAAAACCTGATTGATGAAGGAGCATTGGAATTCACACAAGATGGTCAGGCTGAGTTCTTCTACCATCCCTCGAAGGTTCACCATTTAAAGTGACAAGTACTGAGACGAGAAGACTTTTGTTCATTAGGATTTTCAATTTGTAATTTTCTTTTGATTGTTCGAACATTTATTCATGTCAAACTTTATCACTTTATCAATGCATTGCATATGTCTGTTTTGAATCAATCCATTCGTATTCACTATATTCAAATTGCTTTCATTTTTTGTGATGATCAACTCTCGGAAAAAAATTCTAAGCCTTTAGAGGGAGGATGACGATAATGATACCAAAATCTCTACAGTATGCTTTTGAACAGACCCCGCTGACGATGTACAGGCATTGTTTCAAATCCTAAACAGTGGAGTTATAAGGAAGATAATCCCTAGTCAATCCCTTTGAGCCAAAGAAGTTGGAGTTTTTTGTTTCACAAATTAAAACCCGTAATTATAACCTGGGGCAGGGTAGTTTTCTCAGTTAATCTAGGTGCACAATGAATGGCATCAAAGAAGTCCTTCCGAAACAAAAGACGGTGATGGTTCCGTATTATCGTAAGGACAGGCAGTCATTATCTCTCGAAATAAAAGCCCATCAAGTCAAAACCTATGAAGGAGACTTACAAAACTGGGGCATCCCGCTGACTGTAATTACAAAAGAAACAGTTCAGGCAAAAGACAGGGATAATAAAATCAAAAAGAAAGAGGTCCTGCAAACTCTCAACAAAATGACTGCCTGTTCAAAATAAATTGTCAGTATCTGAACCATCACTGGTATGTCAGAGCAAAGACTCGAATAAGATCTAATGCACGATTAGTTGAGTTTAGGATCGAAGAACATCACGAAAAACGGGTGGGTACAAATAAAATTTGAGTCTTTATCCTTTGTTTCTTAAACCGTGAACCAGGCCACGATATAACCCTTAAAAGTCCTAGCTGAAGCATGGGTTAGTTCGAAAGCATACTGTTACAAAAGGTATCCTGACTTCTGTAGGGCTTGCTGTAAATCCTGAGTTGACGTCACATTTTACAAAATTTTCCTATCTTACTGAAAAAATGCATTTTCAAAAACTTCAAGACAGACATAAGCTTTGCATTCTTAAAATAACATTGTTTGCATATGACTATTTGTTCAAACAGCAGAGAAGTTCGCACGAAGAATATCTAGTGAACAAAAACCTTCTCAATAAAAAGGATTACCTCAAGTGGAAAAACACTTCCAATCAAGGGGCACGGCATTATCATTGTCCATCATCTGGGGCAGTCAAGTCAAGATTCAAGGAATCTCTCAAAATGCCAAATAGCCAGGGGCAAATCTCCATCTGAATCAATTGGGGCATTGGACATGAATTCCAGCAACGAATCTTGCATGATCAAACGAAGATCTTCTGGTAGTATGGCAACACAACACTACCGACAGTGACACCTCCCTACATCCTGAGAGCGTGGACATAGTCAAAAAGTACTACGCATAATCAAAGACCCGCTAGGTTGACTGGCCTAGGAAAAAATAAGGGCTTCCCGGCGAACCAAAAGGGTTCGGGCAAAAAAAATTAGGGATAAAAATGGAAAAAAATCTGTACACCCGGAATGTCGAAAACCTGAAAAGGCAGCTTGGGCAAAAAAGGGTATCCTGATGGACTGAAAACCCGAAAAGGCGGTCCAGGCAAAAATTAGGGATCAAAGCGTACGACTATGCCCCGTCATCTCGTCACTTGCTTACCAGAAGAAGACTTGTCATTTCAATCGAAAGATACCAAGCACCTCATAGGTTGGGATAATACTCGATCCACAAGGCCTCCGCTGGCACCTTCTCCCGCAGAAATAGGGGCAATAAGAATTGTCCAAGCTGTATAGTTGCTTTGTCCATCAGGTACAAAAGTAGATTCAGCTGAAGAATATGACTAAGGCACTTTCACTTCCCGCAGAGTAAGACAGTAATGGTAGCTCCTCCCCTCAGTTGAGACTTGCAACTATGAACGAATCAGCAATACTCTCCCCAAGCAGAGTTGATCTACCATCAGCACTAAAAAGGCTTGATATCCCCGGCAATCTTAATATTCCTCGGTAGTCTTAATATTCCCTAGCAAAGTATAAGAATGTTCCCCGGCAGAATACAAGATACCCCCAGTGGAGTCAATATTTCCCCAGCACGGTCTGAAAAAGCTTCCCCAACGGAGTTGAATCATCATCCCCAGTAGACTCTGGAAGTTTATCCCCAGCGGAGTACAAAATAAATCGCCCCAGCCAAGTTCAAAGGATCATTCCCGGCAGAATTCAGAAGGTAATCTCCATAAGAGTCTAACAGGGTTATCCCCAGCAAGTTGCAACTGAAAGATCATCCCCAGCGAAGTTATTTCCTTTCACAAACAGGAATTCAGTCCTAAACAGATTCAATATCACCAACAATGGTATTCCATCCCCAGCGGAGCTTATCAGTGGAATCCTCAGCAGAGCATATCTTCCCCGCAGAGTAATCTCCTCATCAGTTTATTCCCCAACGGAGTCATCCTCTCCTGCAGGTTTATTCTCGCAATCATCTTCGTTCACATTCCCCAGCGGAAACGAAGATTTCAACTCTATTCTCCAGCAGCTATCCGGGATTTATTTTCCCCATCTAAAGCATTACATTTCCATACATCATGATACAGACATATACGCATCATACCACACAATCTCATTTATGATTGAGAACATCATTCCTTGATCCATATCATGCATTGCATATGGCTGACCTTTACCTTTCAGGAAAGATGCAGTTAAATTCTCAACTATGTGGAAGACCTTGTCTGGTCCAGTTAAATCGATTCCTAAAGATTTTTCTGATGTCGATCCAGTCAAAGTTATTCCAAGACCTTGTCTAGTCCAGTTAAATCGATTCCTAAATATTTTTCTGATGTCGATCCAGTCAAAGTTATCCCAAGACCTTCTCAGGTCCAGTTAAGTCGATTCCTAAAGATTTTTCTGATGTCGATCCAGTTGAAGTTATTCCAAGACCTTGTCTGGTCCAGTTAAATCGATTCCTAAAGATTTTTATGATGCCGATCTAGTCAAAGTTATTCCAAGACCTTGTCTGTTCTAGTTAAATCGATTCCTAAATATTTTTCTGATGTCGATCCAGTCAAAGTTAATCCAAGACCTTCTCTGGTTCAGTCAGATCGCCAATAAGATCTCCCTGATTCGTATTCCAGTCGAAGTTCAGACCACCTATCAACAGTCTACAAATGGCATCTGTAAGCCCATTCCTGATATCACCAGGCCGATACCACTTCATGCGAGTGCAAATTTCTGGGCACTCTAGTGTTCAATCATCTTCCACCTTCGGATCACGAAAGGCCCGAAAGCCAATCTATATCCTCAGGTTTAAGAAAATTGAACAGGGGCAGCTGTTGTACCCCAAAATTTTCCCTCCCATATTTCTCAAGACATTGCGAGAGAAATCTCCAAGTGGCTCAAGATTGCTCAAGAGTTGGACAGTCAAATCATCTCCTAAGGCAGTCAACCTCAAATTAGGGTTTGGTGTTGCATCAAGGTCCTTGAATCAAAATGACCTCAAGTGCTCCCCAATGTCCTAATATGTTCTCAAGTTCATCCATGTCAAATTTCAAGCCTTGCAGAGGGAGTTTGGTCAGTCAATTGCTCAAGAGGCCCAAAAATCGACCATGCTAGGGCAAAAGTCAACTGTGACCCAAATACAGTCAAACTTCAAGATTTTTTGTCAACATTCTCATTTTTAAGGTTAATTCATCATTTGATAAAGGGTTGATCATTATTCATCAAGGATTGCTCAAAATTCATCAAGACTCAAAAGTTGTTAAATTAGGGTTTTGCAAGAAAAGTCAACTCAACTTTGACCAAGCATAACTTTCTCATACTTTATGCGAAATGACCCATACAAAGCTCATTTTGAATAGGATGAAATTTCCTACAATCCATCTTCATACCCCAAGATCAGAAAATGCACTCACAAGAAGTTATAAATTTGGACATTATAGGTCATTTTTTAAAGTCAACAAAAACACCTTTTTTCCAAAGCTTATAACTTGAGCATGGAATATCAAAATGCGATGAGACAAAAAGGGTTGGTTATATGACATCTCAAGGTTTCTAAAAAGTCCAAGAACACTTCCAAAAGTTCAAAATTTAAGAAGTTATGCATTGTTGAAGTTGGGCATTTTTCCAAAATTGCCAAAAGTCAACTATCCTCAAAACTTCAAATTTTGTCAAATGGGCCCATTCTTTTCCACTTGATTTGATCTTGTGACACTACACACGTGTCATAGCTTCAGCATTGTGTCCATTTATTAATTCTTCTATTTTATATTGATTTTTATTGAATTAATTCATTTTAAATCAATTTAAATCCAAATAAAATCCAAATATTGATGAATTAAGATCTTTTTGATTGTTACAGGCCTTAATTGTCATCATAGACATGATCAAACTCGTATCTCACCATATCATGAACAAAAAGATGGAATTTGGACAATTTTGGAAGCTTTTTAATGGTGAATCAAATCACATCTTCAAACATCAATGCATAAAGATTCAAAGTCCAAAACTTGACCTAATTCATTCCATGTTACATATAAAAGGCAAAGAGGCACGAATGAGAGGTTAGAAGCTGCAAAATCACAAGAATAAAACTTGAGAAAAACTTGAAAAAGCTTGAAACTGAAATCCATCTTGGAGGCCAATTCAGAACCAAATCTCAACGTGAATCCATTGCCAGACATCCACTGAGTCAAAAGCAATCACAAGAAAGCTCTCTCCCCTCCTCAATCACGCTGTAAGTCCCTCTGAAAACGGCTTGGCATTTGAAATCGCATATCATTATTCTTGCACTTTTTTGTCAAAATCTTTACACAATCATGCTTATCGCTTCATTTAGATGCTTTTTGCATTTTTTTAATTGTGTTTATATGACCTGTAATGCCATACCTGAATCTAGGGTTCTTGTTTCTTCTTTTTGGGGCATTTTAGTTTCAGGCAAAATCAATGCAAATAATGGACATAGGCATGTTCAAGAGGGGGAGACGAGCATGACTGTGGTCTCAGAATTCGTTTTCATGGCCTAGAACTCGTTTTAGGATGGACCTATGGATTTAGCTGCAGATATAAATCCGCAGGTAAATATCCAGGGTTCAGTGGAGAAGACGAAGACGTGTCTTTTCCAACTGGCCCATTCAAAAACTTTGCGCGTGTTTTTTTGTATTGCTGGCATATTGTTGTTGTTTCACATATAATATTCTTTGTTTATTACACTAACAATTAACAGGCGTTGGTTGAGTGGCAAGGACGTATGCTTGGTGACTAACAGGACCTGGGTTCGAATCCCAGGTCCCCATATTATTTGTTGCATTTTTCAGCCAAGTGATTCCATGCAATGTCAAAAGCGTAGCGTATCATGTGTCCTCATCCAGATGCTTGCCAGATGGCCCCAAGTCAGATCTGGTGGCCAAGATTGAACGTGCACCATATGCCAAAGTCAATATGCGCGCGTGGAATTGCAAAAGTCAGCGCAGGCTTGCACTATTGGGCCCTCTGAGTTGCTATCCAAACCTCCAAATGGGGCCAAGCCCCCCTGAGTTTGTTTCTTCTATTTTCTTTCTTTATTCATTTTACTATTTATTTTTTATTATTTATTATTTAATCACTAACCAATTAGAATTTTTCCTCATAAAATCAAAAACCAAAAAAATATATTTTATTTATTAAAATTAATTTCAGCATTTTATTTTTGTAAATAAATATTAATTCAATTAATTTAGTTTTAATTAGGTATAACTTTTAATATTTTTGCAATAATTAAAATTAATTTAGATAATTAGGTTTTATTAACATTAATCAAATTTATTTTATTTCCTTAAATATCAAAAACTCCAAAAAATATTTTTATTAATTAATTTATTTATTTATTTAATTAACTTAGTTTATTTCCTTTTAATTCAAAAAATAACCAAAAAAAATTACTTTCTTTCAAAAAAGGGTCAAAACCCTAAAAAATGCGCCCGATTTAATTTCTCGCACGCGATCCATTTCACCATATTGATGTAATTATTTCCCGGAATGTAATAGCTTTAATTAGGACTATTTAATTTATTTATCGCTTTATTTATTTTCCGCATTTTAATTTCAAGGGTTGTTTTTGGCGATGTAAATACCCGACGCCTTGTAATAGTTAGTTTTAATTTCCGCAATTTAATTTCCGCAACTTATAAACTGTTAGATGTTCGGTAATAGGGAATGCATGACAAGATTAATCGTTCAAAGCTTAAAATCAACATAGATAACCATTGACATGTGCAAAGACAAAATAACTGAAAACAATACACTCGCACATGCGCACTCTTAGGGTACATCTCACTTGGTTGCCTTTGAACGTGGTCATTGAGTATAGGAAGTTTTAGAGGTTGTCCTCTTGTCCAAAGATCATAGTTGCCTCGAAACGGTTGACTCGAAAAAAAGATCTAAGACATTAGGATTACCACTAAGGCGTCCTAACATTGCTTTAGTGACCACATGTCCCTTAATCGAATTGACCTTTAAAACTCCAACGACGATGCTACCTACTCATCAATAGTGGGCTAGCATTGCCTAAAGGACATTAGCACAGATTGATTCCTTTTTCGAGTAGGTAGATGGTTCTTAAGTACTTGCTCCTTTCAAAACAAAATAAAACTTTTCGCACTTACACCTTTCAAACAAAAAACTCCTTTCAAACCCACAAACACAAAGAAAAGCAAATTTTGAAAACACTTTGAGCAAGTACCTAAGAGCCCGTGGATAACCACGGATAGAAAGGGTGCTAACACCTTCCCTTTCTATAATCTACCCCCCGAACCCGAGAAATATCTCGAAAAAGGAATTTTTTTGTGCTTTTTTCCTTTCCTTGTTGGATAAAATAAAAGACGGTGGCGACCCTTGCTTACCGCGACATTTTGCAAAAACAAACGCAAAACACGAACCAACATTCTAAAAAACAGTCAGATCTCTTCCCATCGTATCACACACACCATCGCATCATACCACGTGTTGAGGATACAGATGATGGTGTGCCTTCAGATGACGGGGTACCTTTCGATGACGTGTCGCCTCCTCCACCTAATGTTGAAGACCATAACGCCTAAAGATGATCATTGTTATTATGGATAACATCATGGGTTTGGTAAACCCAGATGGTGATATTTTTATCAAATTATCGCGGGTAACACACATAACCCTGAAAGACCTATTTAGCTACTTGACTTTAAAGTTGTATTATTTATATATTTTATGACTCCTAATATATAGCATAGTGTTGTACCCTAAAATTTTCCCTCCCATTTTTGAAGACAGTTAATTAAAGACACCTCCTCATGCTCATGAAGGTCTCAAGTACTTAAGGCTACTCAAGGGTTGACCAGTCAAACCTCCTTCTAAGCAAATGACCTACAACTAGGGTTTTGTGTTTCTCAAAGAAAATTGAGACTCTAATTCCTCAAGTGAGTTTCACGGTTCCTCATATGCTTCAAGGTACCCTGATGACAAGTTTTAAGCCTTGCATCACAAGTTTGCTCAATCAATTGCTCAGATGATTGAAAATTAACTATATTAAACAAAAAGTCAAATGTGGTCATCATACAGTCAAACTTTAATACTTTTGGTCAACATCAACATTTTTAAGTCATATTCATCATTTCATCAAGGGTTGATCATGATTCATCAAGAAAACTCTCAATTCATCAAAAGTCAAAAGTTACCAAATTAGGGTTTTCTTAAGGAGAAGTCAACTAAACTTTGACCATGCATAACTTTCACATGCATCATCAGATTTTTCTCAACCATAGCTTATTTTGAAGGAAATTAAATTCTCTACAACTTTTTCCCTTAAGCTCAAGTCCAAAAAATGCTTCATTTGAGAGGTATGGGCCAAAACATAATAGGTCATTTTAAAAAGTCAACAAAAAGACACTTTGTGTCAAGGCAACTTACATCAAGATAAAAGCCTCAAATAAAAAATGATTAACATAGTGATTGTAGGGGACATCTTGATCTTTCCAAAAAGTCTAAGATCACCTTCAAATGATGAAATTTGAGAGAGTTGTGATTAGTTCAAGTTGAGCAAATTTTGAGAAATGCATGAAACTTACATTGATCAATTTTGAAATTATGGGCTAATGGACCTAATTTTTCAAGTTCAAACATGTTCATGACATTATAAAAGACCCATAAGTCCACTCATGCCTTATATTTTATTTTATTTATATTTTATTTTGTTTTTATTCAATTAAATACAAAATAAATTAAATTAAATAGTAAAATAATGGACCAAGGCACATGGGCTTGGTGTTGGATCAAATTTGAGGCCCAAAGACTCTTGGACAACCATGCAAACATGGGGGAAAAGTGTTGAGACATGGTCTTCTCAAAATGGAATGTTTGAAAACATGTTTTTTGTGTTTTGGCAAGGCATCGAATACTTGGTCTTTTCCTCTTTTGTTTTGATCTATTTTTCTTCCTCTATATAAACGCACCACATTTAGACACAAGGGACACGAAGAATTGGAAGGAGAGTATGGTTTCAAAGAGAAAAAATTTCAATTTTTCTTACATTCAGTTTTCAAATTCTAAGTCATTTCAAAGCAATCCAATGCTTTTAATCACTCCCTAAAGGTCTCAGGATTCCATTCCACCCTTCACTCAAATCCATAACACCTCAGAACACTCCCTTTATCATCGCCGATTTGGTAAGTTTGGTAAGTTTTAGATTCTTATGTTCACGCAGTTTCAATTATTGCTAATATGTTAGATCCCTTCATATGCATCATTAGAACATGATTGATGCATTACATGTAAGGTTTGATGTAGGTATTAGAGAATGCCATTGTTAGGGCATAAAGCTTTGGCCTCGTCGTATCTTCATTTACAGGCATTGTCAGGCTAAACAGACGCCACCACTGAATTCACAGCCCTTAAATTAGGGGGGTAGGGTCCCTCGCGATCTTTGTTTTGCAAGTTAATGCAGGTTTAAGGATCTGGCATGATCGGAGAAGACGACCGGAGCTAAGGCTCCAGTGTCTCTCTAATTTCAGTTTTATTTTTTATATATAATATGTTATTTGTGTTTTAGTAATAGAAAAGAAACACAGCTCAGTTGGTGAAACATGCGCGCACGTATCATGAAGGGATGGGTTCGATCCCAGTCTTTTGGCATTTTGTTTGTTTATTTTATAAATTAACACATGTTTATATTATGATTATTTAATTTTATTTCCTAACACAAACAAACGCATGGCGTGTTGGAAAGCAAGGCATCGCAGAAGGCTCAAGGGCGTGGGTTCAAGTCTCATCCCCTGCATTTTTATTTTCATCTTTTTCAATCCTTTTTTTATTTTAATTAATTTTCATTTTAATTATTTTAATTAATTCTTTTCTTAAACTAAAATCAAATAAAAATAAGAAAACTTATAAAAAAATAAAAATAAAAATAGGTTTAGTTTTTTATAGTTATTTTAATTAATTTAGAATTAGTTTTTTTATAATCAAATTAATTAATTTGTAATTAAAATCAGACATTAGTTTTTTTTTTATTATGCAAATCAAATCATAAAGTGCACAAAAAATTAATTTCTAATCTTTTAGATGTTAAGACTTTTAAAGATAATTATTTGCAAACATTTTTGTTTACTTTTGCCATTTATTTTATTAGAAATGATTGTATAGGTCGCACGAGTTTTTTGTAATAGCTTAGTGTTTAAATTTCCGCAAAGTTGTAAATATTGTAAATCTCCCAAAGCCATACAATAGTTGTAGGTCTTTACTTTCCCGCATTTTATTTTCTTGCTCTTATGCTTTGTATGCCTTGTATGTATATATAACTATTAGCTAATAGGATTGTATGGCAAGATAATAATCAAACGCTAAAAAACCCTAATGAAATATAAAATAACCGAATCAACACACTTGCACACTTGCACCTCTAGGGTAACCTCCCTTTGTTGTATTCGGAAAAACAAACAGTCATGTTCCTCGAAAGTGGGGACACTTTAGCAAAGTCCCTCAAATCAAAGATCATAGTCCCTCGATGACCCTTCGACGTTTCCCTTCAATAAATGATCTAGTCCCTTATGAAATTGCTAAAGTGTCCTTACAAGTTGCCTTCGATGAATGTATGATGACCCTACGCTTGTCCCTTTATATCCAACGATAGGGCTTCCTACTAACTAATGGTACGGATAACACTATCTAAAGGAAAAGGAAAAGTACAAGAACGACCTTGAGTGGATAGATACTTTTAATCGCTTTCTCACAAAAACAAAAAGATATCACATTACACTCTTAAAAATATTTTCAAAACACTTTGTACGCATTCTTGAGGACTGATACAAGAATCATTACAAAGTTTCGCCTTACATCGGCACTTTCAAAATATTTTTTCAAACACACACACAAAAAGTAAATTTTCAAAGTGAGCTAAGCAATTAAGAGCCCGTAGATAACTATGGATGAAAAGGGTGCTAACACCTTCCCTTTTCATAACTTACCCCCCGAACTAAAAAATCATAAAAGGTATTTCCTACTCTTTTCACCCTTTCCATATTGGATAAAAGAAAAGTGAGTGGCGATTCTTGCTATCCGCAACATTTGCGATAAAACACAAAAACAAGTCAGTTCTCCCACCGTATTACAGAACTGGTGACTCTGTTGGGGATAGCAATGAAAGAGGGGTTACCTTAAGAATTTAGATCATTTTACTTTTGCTTTATTTGCATTGTATGATTTATCTTTAAGGGTTGCTTAGGTTTCATTACTTGTAAAGATCCTACACCCGGGTTTAGGTATGCCTTAGGTAAGTAGAAATAGATCATGGAAATTGTACGGTGTAGACCGATATGGTTGAAGTGATGGCTACGTTAGTGCGACACTTGGGTTTCTACCGATGTTCCTTAAGTCATTTGAGGATAACATTAGGCTACCGCATAGTGTCATAAGCACTAACTAACTTTTAGAACCTTAATTGACCCATCTTGGCCATTAGAAGGTACTGAGATAGTCGGATTTGGTGCAGTCTGAAGTTGGTTGATACTCGATGCTATGCTCATTGAGATTCGACTCTAGGGTTTTTCTTGGTGGCAAGTCAGTTGTCGTACTAAATAAAGCATGTGAGAAAGATCAGTGATATTGAGATCCCTAGAACCCGATTACTATTTTAGGACAGGTTGAGCCAACTTAACTCTAATATAAAAGGATACTTACCTATGGACCTCATGCAAGCCTTTAAACCTAAGGCTCTTATGTGATTTGTTTGTGTTTACTTCTTGTCTAAACATGAACATAACATCGTGACATCATAACATCATAACATTTTCACTAACCGTTTCAAGGATCTAGGGTTTTATCTTTGTCCTTCGTTACAGGTCATGGCTTCTGATCGTAAAAATACTATCCAAATCAACTTTGTAAGGGTACCTTCCAAGCTTGAGGAGTTAGTCACAAAGGTTCCCTAAAATTCTCAATTTACCAAAAGACATGGCCATCTACTCAGTTTGGTTACTCCTAGTTTCAAAGAAGACATGATGAGTGTTCTATTACAGTTCTTTGATCCTAAGCATCATTGTTTTATCTTCCTGGATTATCAGTTGGTGCCCACAATGGAATAATTCTTTAAGTTACTCGGAATGCCTATTCTTGATCAAATACCTTTCACTGGTCTAGAGCAAGTTCCAAAACCTGAAGATATTGCAACAGCCTTACATCTGAAACAATCAGACATCGTATCTAATTGGGAAACAAGAAGTGGAGTTAAAGTTCTTCTTGCTACATTTCTGATAGAGAAGGCTCATTTGTTCCTAGATGCCATGAGTTTTCGTGCTTTTGAAGATATTTTGGCTTTGCTAATCTATGGTTTGGTACTATTCCCTAATCCAGACCAACTCATTGATGTGAATGCCATCAAAATGTTTCTTACTCATAACCATGTGCCTACTTTGCTTGGAGATGTTTTACATTCTCTTCATACTCGTACTATGAGGAAACGAGGGACTCTCATGTGTTGCATACCTTTACTTTCTATGTGGTCTATTTCGCACCTGCCCCAATCAGTGATGAAGAATGAACAAGGTTTGAGGTGGATTCAAAGGTTGATGACACTCGCTCATTCAGATATCCATTGGTGTTCCTGATCTCAAGAGGATATCACTATTATTGATCGTTGTGGGGAATTCCCTAATGTGCCATTCCTTTGCATAAGGGGAGGTATCACTTACAACCCTTCTCTAGCTCTATGTCAATTTGGTTATGCTCGAAGAGACGGTCCTCATGATATGTTTATCCATGGTATTGTATTCGACTACAAGAATAATCATCAAGGTTACTGTCAAAGGTTTATCTGTGCTTGAGGCATGATCAATAAGATTGATAGCAAGACTTTGGGGCATAAGAACTCCATCCCTTTAGAGCCCTACCTTAGATGGGTGTGGTCTCGTGCTCAAAATCTTATGCCATATCCGGTTGTCCTACCAGTGATTATGGAGCCTGTTGTTGAAGGAGATAATCCTCATACCATTATTCATATTGATATGCCTACTTACTTTGAAGAACTACAAAAGTCCTAGATTCAACTCAAGGAAGAAAGGGATACCTTTGAGACTCAGATCTATGCTAGTGAGAAGAAAGTATTGGAGTTGATAAAACGATTCCATGAAGAGCAGAGCATTAATGCATATTTCAACACAAAGAGGAAGCGTCCATGGGAGACTTAATGCCTTAGGCCTTAGGAGTCTCATAATTTAACTATCTTGTTTTCATTGTAAGCCTAAAAGGAAGTTATAATTTGAACTTACTACTAAGTTTCTTTGTTTCCTTTTGATTAACAAATTTAAATCCCACAAGGTCCTTGAAAACATAGCATATACATATACATTTACATACCATATCATTGCATAACAGGTATTCTCAAGACAGGTTTCTCATCTTCTTGTTGTTTATTTCAGCAGAAATGGCTCTTGAACAAACAATAAAAGATCTTCAAGCTCAGAACGCCCAGTTCCAGCAGATGCTCCTGAACCTAGCCAAGGGGTGGGAAGAACTGAAAGCACTCATCACCAAAGAGAAGAAGAGAAAGACAAAGAAACCAGCTGACATCCTTAACATGGGAAGAAGGTTCAGGGGACCAATCAAGCGATTTCAGGATCCTGATACTCCATTAGAAGAAGACGACGAACAGGATAAAGACGATAAGAGTGGTGAAACTAAAAAAAGAAACCATGGTTATGCCAAGTACTCTGATGAAGAGGAGGAAGATTATCTGAATGATAAATATCCCTCTGCTGATGAAAAATACAAATAGCTGGAAGACCGTCTGAATGCCATGGAGATCCAAAAGTGCTTGGGAAAAATTTTGAAGAGCTGGGATTAGTCTCAGGGTTTGTTATTCCTCACAAATTCAAAGTTCCTACTTTTGCGAAGTATGATGGTGTTTCTTTCCCTAAGCTTCATTTTAGGTCTTATGTTCGGAAGATCCAACCCCATATTGCCGACAGAAAATTATGGGTGCACTTCTTTCAAGAGATCTTGTCAAGGACATAGTTGGAATGGTTCTATCAACTAGAAAGGACCAATATCCGTACTTGGGAAGACTTGGCTGTTGATTTTACAAACAATACCAATACAATGCTGACCTTGTATCAAATCGTGTGCAATTACAGAGTATGACTATAGGTTCAAACGAAGGCTTCAAAGAATATGCTCAAAAATGGAGGGATCTAGTAGGAAAAGTTCAACCTTTGTTATCTGATAGGGAGATGGTTGATATGTTTATAGGAATATTGACAGGACCTTTCTTTAATCATCTGATCGGGAGCTCTTCATCTGGTTTCACCGAGTTGATATTAACAGGGGACATGTTGAAGTTGGAATCAGGAGTGGAAAAATTCAAGTGGTTGCATCTTCAAGTACTGTGAAGAAGATGTTCAATGGTAAAAAAGAAGCTTATGTTATTTATGGACAGAAGGATCGTACTAGAGGTGACTGCAACCAATCTGTAGGAGTTGTGCTCATTTCTAATCTAGCACCGATGCAACACATGTTGAAGGCAGGGTTGATTACATTGAGATAACCTCCTCATAATCCCAACACTTCCTCTCCCCGCTACAATCTCAATGCAAGGTGTGCATATCACTCCGACAACCCCTGGCATGACACTAGCAATTGTTGGGTTTTGAAGAATAAGATCCAAGACATGATTGACTCCAAGGAAATTGAATTTGATCCTCCTAAGACTCCTACTGTGAGCACTTCACCTATGCCTAATCATGATAACGGCGGACATCATATCAATGTTGTGGAAGATGTTGATAGCAACAATGACCAAGACAATTGGATCTTCCCAACTGCTGACAAAGGGCTCACAAACTGGACAGTTGAAGACTTTGTACCAATCTCCTTTAGTCAGGAGTAAATTCCATGTTCTATGTTCTATTTCCAAGTTTTTGGTTATGTAATTTGAACAATAATTTTAAGCCTTGTGCCTTACCCGGGGGGCACAACGGTCCATTTGTTAGGGTTGTCATGTTTCATTGCATATTTTCATTTAATACAATCATTGGATGTTTTGCATTCAAATTTTGTGCTCTTTGTATTTCTTTTACTTTATTGCTTTAAAAATAGCTATGTGTTCTTACACACACCCACACAACAAAATTGCAGATCTATATCCACTCTGGATCCCATTGATAACAATTCTACTATTGTCAATTATGACTTCGAAAATATGATCTACCAAGCCGAAGACGAAGGTGAGGAAGATTGTGAAATACCTGGAGATCTTGTTAGGTTGTTAATGCAAGATGAAAGAGTTATACAACCGCATGAAGAGCTAGTCGAGGTTGTGAACTTGGGTACTAAAGAGAACCGAAAATAAATCAAGATAGGCGTCGACCTAGAATATAATGTCAAAAGAGATTAATTCAGATGTTGCAAGGCTATGTTGAGATATTTGCTTGGTCGTACGAAGACATGTTAGGGCTTGATACTGATATTGTGGTTCACCATCTACCAATGAAAGAAGGTTGTCCTCCTATTAAGGAGAAGGTTCGTCGTATGCATCCCGAGATGTCTAAAAAGATCAAGGCTAAGTTTATGAAGCAGTTCAACACAGGTTTCTTAGTTGTTATGTCCTATCCTCAGTGGGTTGAAAATGTAGTTCTAGTACCTAAGAAGGATGGCAAGGTGCATATGTGTATAGACTATAGGGATCTGAACAGGTCAAGCCCCAAAGACGACTTTCCGCTTCCACATATTGATGTTCTGGTTGACAACACCGCTTAGCATAAAATATTTTCCTTCTTAGATGGCTTCTTTGGGTATAATCAAATCAAGATGGATCCTGAAGACATGGAGAAGACCTCTTTTGTCGCACAGTGGGACACTTTTTGTTACAAAGTGATGCCTTTCGGTTTAAAGAATGTCGGTGTGACATATCAGCATGCCATGGTAGCTTTGTTCCATGATATGATCCATCATGAGATAGAGTTTTACGTCGATGACATGATAGCCAGGTATCAAACTGAAGAAGAGCACCTTGATCACTTGCACAAGCTGTTTGAGAGATTGAAGAAGTATAAGTTGAGGCTGAATCTAAACAAATGTACCTTTGGAGTAAGATCTGGTAAACTCCTAGGATTTATTGTCAGCGGAAAAGGTATTGAAGTTTATCCTGCCAAGGTTAAAGCCATTCAAGAAATGCCAGCTCCTTATATTGAGAAGGAAGTAAGAGGTTTCCTGGGAAAATTAAACTATATTTCCATATTTATTTCCCATTTGACTGCTAGTTGTGAGCCAATCTACAAGTTACTAAAGAAAGATCAAGTAGTGAAGTGAAACGACAATTACCAGATGGCCTTGAACAAAATAAAAGAATATCTTCAGGAACCTCTAATTCTGATGCCACTGGTTGAAGGAAGACCTTTGATCATGTACCTAACAGTGTTAGAGAATTCAATGGGTGTGTATTGGGGCAGCATGACGAGTCTGGTCGAAAAGAGCATGCAATATACTACCTTAGCAAAAAGTTTACCAATTGTAAAACAAGATACTCACTGCTCGAGAAAACTTTCTATGCTTTGGCAAGGGTTGCTCGCCGACTAAGACATTGTATGTTGACTCATACTACTTTGTTGATCTCTAAGATGGATCCAATAAAATACATATTCGAGAAATCCGCTCTCTCCAGGAGAATAGAAAGATGGCTAATGGTCTTGACCAAATACGACATTAAGTACACTACTCGGAAAGCAATCAAAGGAAGTGTATTGGTAGATCATTTGGCTCATCAGGCTGTAGACGACGATCAGTCTATGAATTTTGAGTTCCCGGATGAGAATATTATGCTAGTTACTTATTATGAAGAACCTGGACCACATGAAGGACCTGATCTGGGATCCCAATGGACTATGGTTTTGATGGAGCTCCCAACGTGCTTGGTAATGGGATTGGTGTTGTGATTGTCTCTCCCATGGGTTGACATACACTCTTCACCTCCAGGTTGTGTTTTGATTGTATGAATAACATGGTAGAGTACTAAGCGTACATCATGGGTATCAAGGCTACTATCGATATGATAATTAAATTATTAAATGTATATAGGGACTCGGCCCTGGTAATCAGCCATATTAAAGGAGAATGGGATATGAAACATCTAAATCTCATTCCTTATTGGGAGCATGTGTTGACATTAATTTTGTACTTCGAGGAAATCACTTTTGAACATATTCCACGAGAAGAGAATCAATTGGCAAGCGCATTGGCTACCATGTCGTCCATGTTCAAAGTCAGATGGGATAATGAGGCTCCTCGAATTAAAATCGAGAGACTAGATGAACCTAAATATTGTTATGAAGTTTATACTGACGGAGTAGAGGAAAAGTTGTGGTACCATGAAATAAAAGGGTACCTCGAGGCTTAAGAATATCCTGAAGGGGCATCTATTAACGATAATAAATTCCTAAGAATGTCTGCCAAATTCTTTCTAAGTAACGGAATTTTGTACAAGCGCAACAATGATTCGAATCTGCTTTGTTGTATGGACAAGAAGGAAGCTGAGAAGATTGTGGAAGATATGCATGAAGGAGTTTTTGTTACTCATTCCAGCAGACATACGATGGCTAAGAACATTCTGAGGGCAGGTTATTATTGGTTGAGTATGGAAACAGATTTCCATCATCATTCCAGAACATGTCATAAATGCCAGATTTATGTTGACAAAGTACATGTGCCTCTGGTTCCTTTGAACATCTTGAAAGCTCCTTGGATATTTGCAATGTGGGGCATTGATATGATTGGAGAGATCAATCCTACCACTTCTAACGGACATTGTTTCATCCTCATCGCCATTGATTATTTCTCTAAGTGTGTTAAAGCAGCCTCATTTGCCTCCGTTACCAGGAACATTGTGGCTCGATTCATTAAGCATAACCTTATTTGTCGATGAGGCATCCCCGAAAGGATTATCACGGACAATGGTATCAATCTCAACAATACTATAATCATAAAACTCTGCATGCAATTCAAGATTAAACATCATAATTCTTCTCTGTATCAACCGAAGATGAATGGCATAGTGGAAGCCGCCAACAAGAATATCAAGAAGATTTTGTAGAAGATGACGGTGACATACAAATATTGGCATGAGATATTACCATTTGCTCTTCATGGTTATCGCACCTCAGTATGTACATCAAATGGGTCAACCCCATTTTCTCTAGTCTATGGTATGGAGGTTGTCTTACCTGTCGAAGTTCAGATTCCTTCTCTAAGAATTATGAAAGATGTAGGTTTAGGTGAAGACGAGTGGATTCAAACTAGACTCAACCAGATAAATTTGATTGATGAGAAAAGGCTTGTGGTTGTTTGTCATGGTCAGATGCATCAAAAGCGCATGATCAAAGCTTTTAACAAGAAAGTCAAACATCAGGTATACCAGGCTGGTGATTTGGTAATAAAGTGCATCATTCTACCACAAGGTGATCCCAGGGGCAAATGGACTCCCATATACAAAGGGTCATTTATGTTAGATGATGTGATCGATCTATAAGGGAGGGTTGAATAGATCGTTTAAAATAATTTGCACTTTTTAAAATTATTTTTCAGAAAAATATGTGAAAGCTTCCTGGAATCTCCAATCGTCTAAAAGATCCTCTATTGAAAATATCGGATATGCGTAACTGTATGGGATATAATGACAAAGTAAGAATCAATGTGTTTTACTCAATTGATCAATCACTTATACACCCTCAATGAATATTAATTACTTCTAATGAGTTGAATGAGATAAGGCTAAGCACAATGAATAATTTGTGGATTAGTCAATTTGTCAAACACCTTGTGAGCAAAGCGCCTTAGGTTTGATTTTACTAAATTGTAGTGGTGATTTTTCTTAGGTATCAATCAAAAGGATCGCTACCAATGTTTTGAAATGAACTCAACACACTACAATTTCAATATATGCAGATTTGACAAATTAATTTTCATACAGTATAGTAATCAAGTATAGAGATAAAGAAAAAGCAGAAGAACACACGATTTGTTAAGGCAGTTCCCCTTGTCGTCCTTGCGTAGGGTACGTCTGCCCCCAATTCTAGAATCTAGAATTGAGATATTTGATATTTAGTTGCAAATGATACAAGAGAAGAGATAATTCATAATACAAATAAACCAACGTTGCTGATGTAACAGTCTTCTTCCCTTTCCTTGGTTTGAGAAAAACCAAGTGTCAAATTCTTCGAACAAACCTCCGTTTACCGCTACTTGATTAAGCAAACCCACTGTTTCTTAGTCATTTCACTCGGCTGATTTCGATTGCAAGCAATTTGAACCCAAATTAATTTTCACAATCCTCTGGTTACCGCTACTTGATTACACAAACTCACTGTTTCTTAATCCTTTCACTCGGATGAATTCAATGAAGCAAATACTTGTGCAAAAAACCCCACACAAATAGGAATCTTGGAGGAGAAAATCCAAAAGATTTTATTCAAGAATGGCCCACAATTGCTCAACCCAAATCTGAATTGAATCTTTAATTTGAATTTTATTACCACATTAATTTTCCTGAATCAACAACCATGATTATGTGTAGATGTTTATTTTTGAGAGGAGAGGGTGAAGATGATGAGCACTATGTGTATCTTTCACTAGTTCTTGTTAATTTTAAATAATTATTCCATAATATATATATATATATATATATATATATATATATATATATATATATATATATATATATATATATATATATATATATATATATATATATATATATATATATATATATATATATATATATATATATATATATATATATATATATATATATATATATATATATATATATATGTTACCTAATAGCCAAGACCCACAATCATAGCAGAAAATCATATGATACCAGTGAGCGGTCGACTCAACCAGAAATAGGGGTCGGTGCGACACAACCCGTAGATAGAGAAAAAACTGTTTTGAAGTGCAATGCGTCGACCACTTCAGGACTTGTGTCGACACAAACTTTGAATATTTTGATTCCCAGGTTGAGTCGACCAGAAGGGTCGACGTGATACATCCAACAGTCAGAGAGAAATCCATTATGAAGTGCAGTGCATCGACCGCTACAGGGCTTGCATCGACGCAATAGTTTAATATTTTGATTTCCAGTTTGAGTCGACCGGAAGGGTCTACCTGACACATCCAGGGTTTGGTTGAAGATGATGAGTCTACCGCACATATCTTTGAGTCGACGCACAGATTGAATTTTCTCAAAAATAAGTGTTTCTGGAGATCTTCATTCCAATCATTCCATTGCAAGATTGTTCATAGGACCAACCCAAATAGAGAGAGATTAATAATCATTTTGACATCATTAAAATACTTATAGAGGGACTTTTCCCTCACATGCTCCCCCTTTTTATGATGGCAAAACAATGCTCAAATATGTTCCCCTGAGTTTGTGTGTTCCGCTTGCAAGCTATATATAATCTTCTATGTTCACTTCTTCCCCTTTGACAACATCAAAAAGAGAAAAAGCACAAGTTCAAGAGTAAAAAAATATGTCAAATGCAAAATCATTTTCCATTCGCAACTAAAGACACCAATAATCATTCACATAAAATGAAATTAGTGTGGATCATAAAATGCAATAATTAGACAAATGTATATAGAATATTACAAACCAATTAATAAGGATAAGTGCATGAGGTTAACAAAAGAAGGGTAACATAAGAACTTAAACAGAATTACATATATAAACATGAATCAATTTTCTAGGTTGTCGGTATCATTGTTTTCTAGAGCATCGGGTGGAAGGTTTAGAAAATGCTGAAGGAAGATGGAATGAAGGGAGGCAAGGTTCTCAGCTTGTGATTGAAGCTTGCCTTCGAACGTGGAGTATCGCTGATCTTGAATATTTGAATAGGTTGAGAATATTTCGTTTTGGACTTTAACAAGGTTGTAGAGGTTCTAAATCCTCTCATTTTGAAGGAATGCGTCTTCCTTTTGTTGGATCTGCATTTTCTCCAAAAGAGCTATCGCATTTGCATTTTTTTTCTTGAGTAACCGGGGCATCCTTCATATTTGCTTCATTATCTTATTCCTCGGACTCTTCTTCTTCTTCTTCATTATCATCCTATTCACCATCACTATTTTGGAATGAAACATACGTACTTCTCACAACATAACAGTATCTTTGTTCCTTGCGATCCCATTGGAAGCCCATCAAAGTAGGTGATTTCTTTGTAAATTCAAGATTAGAAGTCATGCCAACATAAGGAATTCCTAGAACTTTAATCTTTTCTTGATTGAGAACTCTTTGAATGAAAGAGGGATAGCATTGTGTGGTGCCTCTTCCAGAGTTGTGCAAATCAAACATTCGGCTAGCAAAATAATATGGCCAATGAACCTTTATTTTATGTTTCAAAACATAAAGCAGTTGAACCTCAGCTTTATCCACACGAGAAAGACCTCCCTTCTTGGGTCGAATAATGTGGCAAAAGATCCAAAAGAGAATTCTTTCAAATGGGGCTAGGGCACCAGTCGTTACAGATCTTGGAAATAAATCATTATTTACAATTTTGTCACTATAAGGTTTCTTGAGCATGGAGTTTAAAGCCGACTTGAATTCATAGTTAGGAGCAAGAACAATATCAGATATTTCAGTCGCATCAGAGTCAACTGGCCACATACCAAATAGGTATTTCCATACATGCGAGTTAACCATATTATATTTGTTGTTGATTCTATGTTTAAATTCAAATCCTTCAAACTTTCCTTGTATGCCAGCATAGAACATTTTGACTAAATCCTCATTATAAGGTATATCACATTCAAGAAATGAGTGGAAGTTCTGAAATCTTAACAATTCATTAATTTCAGGAAGATGCATGTAACCCAAGGTTTTCAGATATAAATGTGATTGTCTAACTATGTTTCTCTTACCAAAAGTGTCTGCAAAAGTACCAGTAATGTCATCATAGAGAAGTGAAAGAGCAGTTACCGGAACATCCGAAGGAACATTAAAGGAGCTGCCTCTGAAGGTTCTCTTCTTAGCTACCCTTGAATCCATTAGGGAAATTTCTTGATAGAAATGGGTATGTGAGGAAGATTTTGAGAGAGATGGGTTTTTAGGGTTTTGAGAGAAGTGAGTGTATATAGAAAACAAAAGAACAAAATGATATAAAAACAAAGAAATCAGACATTTTTGCGATGCGTCAACCGCTTATAGAGCGTTGAGCCGATGCAAGCATTATTCTAATTGATGTTGAGTGAGATATAAGGTACGCGTCGACGCATGTAATCTATGAGTTGACTCAAAAGTAAATAATTTTGATTTTATGCATTTTTTTCAATTGATTTCATGCAATTTATATAACACTTAGAATTCCTATGTACTTAACAATAAAGATAAAGAAGAACAAGTTTAGCATTTACACATGGTTAAGAGTAGAGAATAGATGAGAATGATATTACCTTCATGAGATTTGATAAGAGCTTTCACCAAGGCTATCCATAAGTGCATTAAGCATTAAGAGAATATGTTCAATAAAATAAAAGGTATGCAACTTACTTAAGTTACAACCTATCTGAGATATCGAGAACACCAAGTTCCCTATGAATGTGATGAAAGGGATCCGTAGCGAGTGGTTTAGTAAAAAGGTCAGCAAGTTGATTTTTGCTATCAACATGCTCGAAAGTAACATCACCCTTTTCCATATGATCCCTTAGAAAATGATTCCTTATCTCAATATGTTTTGTGCGAGAGTGCAAAATCGGATTTTTGGTTGGTTGATGGCACTTGTATTGTCACAAAAAATAGGAATGTGATCAAGTTAGACATTTAAGTCAAGTAATTGTTGTTTGAGCCACAAGATTTGGGCACAACAATTATCGGATGCAACATATTCCGCTTCAGCGGTTGATAATGCAACTGAAACTTGCTTTTTGCTATGCCAACTGACCAAAGAATTTGAAAAGAAATGACAAGTACCACTAGTGCTTTTCCTATCTGATTTGTAATCGGCAAAGTCAGAATCGGAATAGCCAACCAAAGAACAATCACTACCCTTGGAGTACCAAAGTCCATACTTAGTTGTACCACTAAGGTACCTAAGTATGCACTTTACGGCTTTTAAATGTGACTCCTTAGGACATGATTGAAACTGAACACACATGCAAACACTAAACATAATATCTGGACAAGAGGCCGTAAGATAAATAAGGGAACCAATCATACCTCTAAACCTTTTTATATCGACAGGCTTACCATTATCATCTCGGTCTAAGTTCACGGCCGTAGGCATAGGAGTATCGATTGCTTTTGAGTTTTCCATGTAAAATCGCTTGAGTAGGTCAAGACAATATTTGGTTTGACTCACGAATGTTCCTTAATTTAATTGCTTGATTTGAAGTCTAAGGAAGTAGTTTAACTCTCCCATCATGCTCATCTCAAATTCTCCCTGCATCATCTTAGAGAATTTCTTGACCAAAGATATGTTATAAGATCCAAAAATAATGTCATCTACATAAATTTGAACTAAAATAAAATGCTTTCCTTCATGATTAATAAAAAGGGTTGTGTCAACCTTTCCTCTTGAGAATCCTTGATCTATAAAGAATTTGCTAAGACGTTCATACCAAGCCCTAGGGGCTTGTTTAAGACCGTATAGTGCATGCTTAAGTTTGTAAGCATAGTTAGGATTCTCAAACTTCTAGAAAGCGGGAGGTTGAGACACATAAACCTCTTCATTAATGTATCCATTTAAGAAGGCACTTTTTACATCCATTTGGAATAATTTGAAGTTTTGCGAGCATGCATATGCAAGCAAAAGGCGTATAGCCTCGAGTCGGCCCACTGGAGCATAAGTTTCCTCATAATATATGCCTTTCTCTTGGTTATACCCTTGGGCAACAAGTCGAGCCTTGTTGTGAGTTATAATTCCATTTTAGACTAGTTTGTTCCTAAACACCCATTTAGTTCCAATAACTCGATGATCTCGCGGATGGGAGACAAGGTTCCAAACCTCATTTCTTTTAAACTAATTTAGTTTCTCTTGCATGGCTAAAAACCAATGTTCATCGAGTAAGGCATCTTTATAGTTTTTAAGTTCAATTTGAGAGACGAAAGTGAAATAATAACAAAAGTTACTTAACTTAGAGCGAGTTGTGACTCCCTTTGATATATCTCCTAGGATGTTGTTGATGGGATGATCCTTAGAGGTTTTCCATTCCAAAGGAAGCTCGTTTTTATTTCTTGTATGATCTTCCTCTCTTTCTTCGTATACTTGATCTAACCCTTCTTCGATTTTAGTAGATTCTGAGTCCTTTTCTTTGGGATCTTGTAGTATGCTTTCCGAAGATACACTTGCACTATCATAAACACTACCCTTTTCGACTAATTTCGGATCGGATTCATCAAAGGAAACATGTACATACTCTTCAACTATATGTAATCTTTTATTAAATACTCTATAGGCTTTACATGATTGAGAGTATCGGAGAAGGATACCTTTGTCAGCTTTTGAATCAAATTTACCTAAATTTTCTTTACCATTATTTAACATAAAGCATTTACATCCGAAGACGTGAAGATGAGAAATATTTGGTTTTATTCCTTTCAAAAGTTCATAGGGAGTTTTGTTTAGAATAGGACGTATTAGAACCCTATTTAAAACATAACATATTGTGTTAATGGCATCAACCCAAAAGTATTTTGGAAGACAGTGTTTATTGATCATAGTTCTTCCGAGTTCTTCTAAAACAAAGTTTTTATGTTCCACCACTCCATTTTGTTGAGGAGTGCATGGAGCGGAAAAATTATGATCAATACCGTATTTTTCACAAAATTTATCAAAGAGATCATTCTTAAATTCACCATCGTGATCGCTTCTAATATTAACTATGCTAGTGTTCAATTTGTTTTGAGAAAACTTGGCAAATTTTTCAAATGCCGGAAAGGTGTCACTTTTATTTGCCAAGAAAATTGTCCAACAAAATCTTGAGTAGTCATCTACAATAACGAATCCATAGTAGTTACCACCTAGACTTTTAATTCTAGATAGTCCAAAAAGATCCATATGAAGAAGTTCAAGAGGTCTCGTTGTAGAAACAATGTTTTTAGATTTAAACGAGATTCTAGTTTGCTTCTCCATTTGGCAAGCATCACATAAGTGATCCTTGGAAAATTTTAGTTTTGGTAAACTGACTACTAAATCTTTTGAGACAACTTTATTTAACAAATCAAAATTCAAGTGAGCTAGACGTATATGCCGCAACCATGAATACTCATTTAAAGTGACTAGACATTTAGCTCCGGTTAGAGATACATTATTTAAGTCAAGCATGTATACATTGTTTACCCTCAAGCCTTTGAATACATCATATTTCTTATCATTGTGTTCAATTATACAACAATCTTTTGAAAATGATACATTGTATCCTTTGTCGCATAATTGACTAATGCTAATAAGATTGTGTTTAAGACCATCAACTAATAGGATATCTATGATAGTAGTAGAAGAGGGATTACCTACACTACCTTTACCGAGTACTGCTCCCTTGTTATTGTCGCCATAGGTGACAAATCCTTTCTTTTTCGCCACAAAGTCAAAAAATAGGGAGATGTCGCCCGTCATATGTCTTGAGCACCCACTATCGAGAGACCACCTTTTCTCTGTAGTCTCAAGATATTCGACCTATAAGTTTAAACAAGGGAAGTAGGTATCTAATTTTTATTGGGTCATTGTGTGTGAATGATACTTGAGTTTCATTTTGGCAACCATTTGAAAATGCCTTGAGGAACCAAAAACCTCCTAAATTGACATTTGCTAATGGTGTGCCCCCTTTTACAACAATATAAACATGTTAGAGTTTTGGGCAAGTTACTTTTGCTTGGAGGATCTCTTATTTCATAAGTGTATTTTTGATATGGATTTATAATACTACTTCTGAAATTTGATCTATCAATGCTAAAATTAATTTTAGGTTGTAAAGCCTTGTCAAGTTTGGCTTTAAGAGTTTTAACCTCTCTTTTCCAAATGTAGCAAGTTTCACATCCAGCCCAATATGCCAAGAAAGCTTATCAACTTTGCTATCAGTTTTGATTTTCTCTACCATGGATGCCTTGAGAGCTTCCAATTCTTTTTGGGACTTGGGAACTTTATGCTCAAGGTTGAAAAAAATTTCTTATTTGAGGCTAATCGTTTAAAAACTTCCTTAGCCTCATTTTGTAGAGTATCAACAGCTCTTCGCAATTCTATGTGAGACATTTTATCAATGTGATTATATTTAGAGTGACTTACATTGCTTTTCTTCTTTTGATGAGCCATGAGGCAAAGGTTGATCATTTCTTCTTCGTCACTATAGTCACTTTTTCTTGAGGCTTCACTATCGTTATCCCAAGCAATGTATGCTCTTCTAGATTTGTTAGGTCTCTTTTGAAATTTGTCTTTTCCTTTGTATTTCTTGAACAATGGGCATTCCGGTTTATAGTGGTCGGGTTTTCCGTAGTTGAAACATGATCCTCTTGATTTAGATTTCTTACCTTCATCTTGTCTTGAAGGTTTTGATTGGTTTCTATAATTGATGAGATTTTTGTCCGAGTGTTGGACTTCATTCTTTCGAAGATATCTGTGATATTTTCTCACAAACAGCCCCATGTATTCACTTGAGCTTTCATCGTCATCACTAGAATCACTCACACAAGAGTTATTGGTGGAGGACTTTGAGCTTGAAGCCTTTAATATGACAGACTTCTTTTCCATGTCTTTTTGTTTTTCCTTCTTTTCATTTTTCTCATGCTTATTGAGATTGATGAGCTCTTGCTCATGTTTTTGAAGCTTCTCAAACAGTGTTGTTATGTCAAGTGTAGCTAGATTGTTTGCTTCCTTGATTGCTGTAACTTTAGGCTACCATTCCCTATTAAGACATCTTAAAATTTTGTTAGTAGCAACAACATTGGGAGTAACATGACCAAGAGTGTGTAAGCGATTGATTATATGAGAAAATCTCTTTTGCATAATAGAAATGGTTTCACCATGCTTCATGTGAAAGAGATCAAACTCTTGAGTTATTGTATTTATTCTAGCAAGTTTAACATCATTTGTCCCTTCATGGGCAATTTGTAGAGCATCCCACATTGCTTTAGCAGTTGCACAATGTGATACTATAAAATATTCATCAACACCTAAAGAAGCAATAAGCATATTTCTACCTTTCCAATCATAGCTATACTTTTTCTCGTCTTCCTCATCCCATAGTGCTTCCGATTTCGGTATGGTAATGTTATCCTCATTAGTCATGGTTATTTGCATAGGACCATCATCGATAACTTTCCACATCTTTCTATTAACAGAGTTAATATGCACACACATACAATCTTTCCAATAGCTATAGTTTTCACCGATGAAAACATGAGCTCTCGTATAAGCCCCTTTTGGATCATTCTCCATATTCTACAAAGTAATATGTGAAGCACCAGATGAATCGGTGCTCTGATACCACTTGTTAGATGATGTGATCGATCTAGAAGGGGGGTTGAATAGATCGTTTAAAATAATTTGCACTTTTTAAAATTACTTTTCATAAAAATATGCGAAAGCTTCCTGGAATCTCCAACCGTCTAAACTATCCTCTATTGAAAAGATCGGATATGCGTAACCGTATGGGATATAATGACAAAGTAAGAATCAATGTGTTTTACTCAATTGATCAATCACTTATACACCCTCAATAAATATTAATTACTTCTAATGAGTTGAATGAGATAAGGCTAAGCACAATGAATAATTTGTGGATTAGTCAATTTGTCAAACACCTTGTGACAAAGCACCTTAGGTTTAATTTTACTAAATTGTAGTGGTGAGTTTTCTTAGGTATCAATCAAAAGGATTGTTACCAATGTTTTGAAATGAACTCAACACACTACAATTTCAATATATGCAGATTTGACAAATTAATTTTCACACAGTATAATAATCAAGTATAGAGATAAAGAAAAAGCATAAGAACACACGATTCGTTAAGGCAGATCCCCTTGTCGTCCTCGCGTAGGGTACATCTGCCCCCAATTCTAGAATCTAGAATCGAGATATTTGATATTAAGTTGCAAATGATACAAGAGAAGAGATAGTTCACAATACAAACAAACCAATGTTGTTGATGTAACTGTCTTCTTCCCTTTCCTTGGTTTGAGCAAAACCAAGTTCCAAATTCTTCGAACAAATCTCTGGTTACCGCTACTTGATTAAGAAAACCCACCGTTTCTTAATCCTTTCACTCAGCTGATTTTGATCGCAAGCAATTTGCCCCCAAATCAATCTTCACAATCCTCCGGTTACCGCTACTTTATTAAGCAAACCCACTGTTTCTTAATCCTTTCACTCGGCTGAATTCAATGAAGCAAAGACTTATGCAAAAACCCCTGCACCAATAGGAATCTTGGAGGAGAAAATCCAAAATATTTTATTAAAGAACAGCCCACAATTGCTCAACCCAAATCTGAATTGAATCCTTGATTTGAACGTTATCACCATAGCAATTTTCTTGAATCAACAACCATGATTATTTGTAAATGTTGATTTTTGAGAAGAGAGGATGAAGATGATGAGCACTATGTGTATCTTTCACTAGTTCTTGTTAATTTCAGAGAAAAAAGGGTCGGCGCGACACAACCCGTAGACAGAGAAAAATTGTTTTGAAGTGCAATGTATCGACCGCTTCAGGATTTGAGTCTACGTAAACTTTAAATATTTTGATTTCCAGGTTGAGTCGACCGTAAGGGTCGACATGATACATCCAGCAGTCAGATAGAAATCCATTATGAAGTTTAGTGCGCCAACCGCTACAGGGCTTGCGTTAACGCAATAGTTTAATATTTTGATTTCCAGTTTGAGTCGACCGGAAGGGTCGAACTGACACATCCAGGGCTTGATTGAAGATGATGAGTCGATCACACATATCTTTGAGTCGACGTGCAGATTGAATTTTCTCAAAAATAAGTGTTTTTCGAGATCTTCATTCAAATCATTCCATTGCAAGATTGTTCATAGGACCAACCCAAATAGAGAGAGATTAATAATCGTTTTGACATCATTAAAATACTTATAGAGAGACTTTTCCCTCATAATTTGTAGTCAAAAGGATATTTTCAGGCGGTGTTATGATACTTACCACCATGGACGGTGAAGATTTTCCGCACCCTGTGAACGCGGACATAATCAAAAAATACTATGCATAATAGAGACCCGCTAGGTTGACAGGCCTAGGCAAAAACAAGGGCATCCCGGCGAACCAAAAGGGTTCGGGAAAAAATTAGGGATATATATATATATATATATATATATATATATATATATATATATATTATCCCAGCAATTCGAAAACCTGAAAAGGCGACTTGGGCAAAAAAATTGGGTATCCTGGTGGACTAAAAACCCGAAAAGGCGGTCAAGGAAAAAGATAGGGATTAAAGCATATGACTATGCCTCGTTCGATCACCAATTTACTTACAGCCAACACAATTACCAAGTTCAAAGTTCAAATGGTACAGATCAATTCAATCAACTTCTTCTGACAATAAGGGATGAGATGCTTGAAGATATAGAGGCAATAGCAGAGTTGAAACTCGATGGGATCGTTTCTACATAGATTTTTTTCTTTGTTTGTCTTTGTACCCCTTTTCTTTTTACGACGATTTCCTCTTACTAGGATTTTTGTCTCTTTGTATAAAACTATTTGTTTATAGGAAATTTTCCAAATCAATGCAATCAATTTCAAATTCAAAACTGTTTTTACTTTCTCTGTTTTGTCTGCAAAAACGTCCAATGATTATATTGAATGAACATATGCATTTGAATATGATTACTGTTTACAAATATACGCATGAAAACAAGATTAACATTTATCAAATACTCTAGGAGTTGGGATAATGTTTAAATCATTCATAAATCCCCCACAAAGCAATCTCCATGAAACTATCTCTACAGAGCTATTTTTGCAAGCTCATCCCCAACAGAGATATATTCCTCAGCAAGTTCAGTATGCCCTCGGGCAGAAATTGGGGCATCTTCCAATAGTTCACCTCCATATCCCTAATGGATATCTTGACCTGATCATCATCCCTAATAGGTCCCCTAGTGGATAAGGAAGTTTGATCTACTCCCCATCATACATTGGAGACTTCCTCAGCGCAGCCTATGAAATACTAATCCCCGTCAGAGTTTATTCCCTCAACACGGTCTACAGGACTTAATTCCCCAGCGTAGTTTAGTACTCCAACTTCGTAAATCCATAACAGAATTTTCTTCTCCAGTAAGGTTTAATCAAAGTTGTTATCCCCAGAAGAGTCTGGACAAATAGAACACCGGAGGAATATCCATCTCTTTTATCCTCAGTCAGGGCACGTAAGAATCAAATCCTTCAAAAAAGAATGGCGAACGGCCGACTCTCCTTGAATGCCTTTATCCTCAAACAGAAGTCGAAGATCCCCAGTGGATTATCCTCAAACAGAAAGCAGGAATCCCCAGCAAAATTATTCCCATCAGAAATTGAAGAATCACTTTCTTCACCCCCCAACAACAGTCAGGGATTTATTTTCCCCATCCAGAATTGTTACAAGGAGCTATCGATACGCTTCAACGACATATTGCGTCCATACATCATTTCACAATACAGTATAGCATATGCATACCAAAAAACATATAACATTCTCATTTATTTTGAGAGCATCATTACGCAATGCATTACATGCATCATGACATTACATAAAGTCAATTTAGTCTTTTCAAGTAAAATTCGCGAACAGATGAATATCATCAACAATTTTCAAGCAGGTCAGAGATTAATTCCCGAAATAGGACGGGGCAACTATCTATATGAACAGGCGATATGAATTCCCGAAATAGGACGGGTTTACCAACAAAAAATAGGTCACAGATTAATTCCCGAAACAGGACGGGGAAACTATTTGTATGACCAGACGGTATGAACTTCCGAAATAGGACGAGTTTACCAACAAAAAGACAGAATGTAGATCAATTCTCGAACAGGACAGAGTGACTATCTATATGACCAGACAGTATGAATTCCCGTAACAGGACGGGTTTACCAACAAAAAACAGGTCGTAGATTCATTCTCGAAATAGGACAGGACAACTATCTATATGACCAGACAGTATGAACTCCCGAAACAGGACAAGTTTACCAACAAAAAGACATATTATAGATCAATTTCCCAAATAGGATGGGGCGACTATCTATATGACCAAGCGGTATGAATTCCCGAAACAGGACGGGTTTACCAATAAAAGATATATTGTAGATCAATTTCTGAAACAGGACGGGGCGACTATTTACATGATCGAATTATTTCCTTTAGAGACTAAATTCTAACGAGCATTCTCCTTCAGGGCCTCTGTTCTGAAAAAGCACCCTCCATAGACTAAATTCTACAAGCATTCCCCTTCTAAAAAGCATTTACTTTGGATGGCATCTATAAGCCTATCTCCAGCTACACTATATCATCACTCCGAATAGCATCTTTAAGCCCATTCAAGCAATACTATCAACGAAAAACATTACTCCGTGCACCGGCAAGTGCAAATTTCTGCGCACTTAAGTGTTCAATCCTATTCCACCTTCAGATCACGAATGGCGGACATGTCAATCTAACTCTTCAGGTTTAAGAAGATTGAACAGGTGCACATAGTACCTTTTATTACATAATATTTTGTCGATTACATGTTTGAAAGATAAATATAACTTAAGACATTAGAACTAACATAAATTAACAATAAGGAACATGAAAATATCGACACTACCAAATGATTCTGGATGTTTCAATATCTTGATTATGTTGTCGATAGATCTTGAAATTGTTGCATCAAACTCGATTAGTCCCTTAGTTAGCTTACAGCAAAATGTTATCCACTTAACCTCAAATCTTCATAAGTCTTCAACTTAATAAGATTGTATTCTCTTTTCCATCAGTACCAATTTTTAGTGCACGGAACTCTATCTTACCCGCCTTTCTATTATTGGTGTCGGGCAACAAATTATTCAAAGTTGATCTAAAGACGACAATTTATGTGGTGTCCTTCGGAAGACGAAACTCTACAGGAGGTTTTACACCGTTGAAGTACATTTTTGCCTTAATAAAAAATTGAGGAAATGCATTTTGAGATGTTTTCTCAATAGATGACCCCTATTTATACAACTTTGGATTCATTTTGGTCCACACAAAACGGTCGGTGCAATCACAATCATACAAAACTGCCAACAAAATCGTAATCGTTGAAATTTGCACTACAGAAAATTTTGCATTAGTTGGAATGTATGGTAGTCCCATGGGAATTTTTGAAAATAACTATATTATTTTAAAGATACCGAAAATTATTTAAAAAAACTGGTATTAGTTCATAACAGAAATTTGGAATGAACTACCAAAAATTTTAACTTATACTAGAAATTTTGAATGAATTATCAAAGATTTTGATCGCACATTTTTCCATCTTTGTCCATGGTAGATTTTGAAATTAGTAAAATATGTGGGGGTGTCAAGGAGAAGCAAACCCCCTTATTTAGGGAATTTCTTTTCACGTCCTTATGGTGTGGCACACATCTCTGAAAATTCAAAATTACCCTCTGGTGTTTTTCAGAGATGCATCTTCGGATGCACCTTAAATCACCTCATCCTTCATAAATTATGCAGTCACCCCATTTATTCCAAAAATTGGTCCGGAGATGCATGTGCGAAAATTTCTAGGGAGAATTCGGAGATACATCTCCAAAAACGCCTATTTCGGATATGCAACTTCAAAAACTTATTTGCATTCATCTTGGGCAGAAACAATGTCCTAAGTTTTTATTTTTTTAATCCAAAGTCATTTTAATCCGACTAACAGTGCCATAATTTCATTCAAATATTATTAAGCATGAAAATCATAGATCAAGATAATGCATTAATTAAAAAAACATCTCATAATATTACAAACATTATTCTCAAAGTATGGAAAATATTACTAAAACATCCTAAAATACAAAAAAAAGATAACATATTATGTATGCCTAATCCTAACCCCCTGGCTCCTCCTCTGCCGTCAGTAACCCAAGTCATTCTATGACTCGATAAGAATGGCATTTGGAAGGGCAACTTCATTATTTCCACATGTCTCAAATACCCCATACTCGGCCCTCATACATAATCCGCGTAATATTATGACAGTTCGGCAACACATCAATGGCATGGTCATCTCTGGCCTAGGTGGCCGTCATAGAGTGTTTGGTGTCATGACAGGGTGGGACACACTATAGAACCAAGTTCATGTAATACCATTGACTTGTGGCTAACATACTCATATACTTCTATGATACTAAATTACTCTCATATTCCGCAAATATGTCATCAAGATGTCTACAAATGATGTTGTTAGTAGAAGACTCGAATGGGGGCCTCTGAATGATCTACACATATCCAAACTGACTCATCCATGGCTTCAGCAGATAGTTGCACATCATATTCGTCCCACATGCCAGGCATTTGGAGTAAAATGAAATGGGGTCGAAGGAAATAGTGTCCTGGTGAGTGGTGTATGGTGTCCAATCGATGTCATCATATTGAGTCTGGTCAATACACACACGAAATACTTATATAACATCATTCCCTCTATGCAGGCAATGCATGAAATCACGTCGTCAATCCTCAATATACTCTAGCACACGGCCAAACCTGTGTATGCAGTGAATGTAGGATAGGATACATCCCTGAAAATGAATAAGAAAAAAATCTCAGTAACAAGTACAAAAAAAAGTGATTTTAAAAATAATAGTGGCTATGAAAATTATTCTCACATGGAGCAGGAGCTTGTCATTTTCCTTGTCATCCTAAGAGAAATTTCGCTCAGCTTGGAGTAGAGGTATACCAAACAGACAGTCCCCCAGTTTCACTCGTGAATGGCCGACAAGTCGATGAAGTATTTAAGTTATGCCACATCGACGTAGTTTTCACTTTTGTCCACAAACAAGGACGTGTCAACCAAAAATAAGGGAAGTGGAAAGGTGATATTTTCTTTATGCCCTATGCATGTCATGGCTAATGGTCATGTACCCGAAAGAACACAGGTTGGCAAGACCGAAGTATCAGATGACACTTTAGAACTAATCATCCTTAAGCTGATAAAGCTGCAAAATCTTTTTGGTGTGGTTAACAGACTTCAAACAATCGCGCTCTTGTTTAAAAAAATATAACAATGTCGGTCACATGAATTTTTTTTATAAAATATAAATAATAATTGTGAACCAATAAACCTCTTCGACCCAGACATGCCCAGCAACATGATCTCTATAGTATATCAGTAAGGAGATGTCATGGGGCCCTCCGTGATAAAGATCTGCAAGTGGAGGGACAACATCAAGTGCAATTGAAGCTTCCTCCCAGTCTATGTGAGCAGGGGAGACGTGCCCCTGGAATTAGGACTCTTGTGACAGATGACTTCTAAAAGTTGATGCTTCCCCATCAAGAGGCCTAGGAACGAATCCCCGCTTAACTCTGGCCAACTCATTCTAATGTTTATCCCTCTCACGCCAAAGGCACGCGTGTTGGGTTTCACGGTCGAGTCTCATTCTACTGTCGTTGTTTGCAGCCATTTTTCTTGAAAAAACGAGAAAGTGACATTAGTTTGCATCCAAGACATTTTTGGATATGCATCTCCGAAAACCAGTAAGGACATAATTCAGAGATACATCTCATCCGAATAAGCTCATGTTTGCAACAATGGCAGAAACGGATACTAGTTTTGCCCTAACAACCTAAAATGCAACTAAATTATAGTGCATGTCTCTAACATCTATCTATTTCGAAATGAAATATTTTACCTAATACATTAATCAAAACTCAAAAAGTTAAATGTGAAACTTACTCAAAAAAATGTTGATGAGGATGAAAAATGTTGAATGTAGTAAGCGGAGTGAATTATAAGGATTGAAGTGAATTATAAGGATTGAAGTAGAAGTACAATTGTTCTTGAATAAATAGACTGGAAGAATGATGCTCATGAGCTCCAATGGATCTCAAAAGTTTCAGAATAGACTGGAAGAATGATGCTCACGAGCTCCAATGGATCTCAAAAATTTCAGAATAGACTGAAAGAATGGTGCTCACGAGCTCCGATGGATCTCAAAAGTTTCAAAAAATGAAGGAGAAGAGGGAGGATATGAATAAGTCTTTGTTGTGTATAAATAGGTAATAGGTGAGTTATATCCCCAATGTGTTATGGTCAAAACCATACGCATTCAATGTTAAATGTAGTAAGTGGAGTGAATTGGAAAGATTAAAGTAGAGGTACTATTATTCTGGAATAAATGGACTGAAAAAATAATGCTCACAAGCTCCAATGAATCTTAAGTTTTAGAAATGAAGGAGAAAAAGGAGAGTCTCTCTCGTGCATTATATATCAATTTAACACATCTGAAGATGCATCTCCAAAAAAATACCTTAATTTAAAAACAAGAGTTGATCTAGAAATCTATCTGCAGACAAATCCTACACGTACGCAAAAATGGTGCATTCACATATGCATCTCTAAAAACTTGAAAAAAATTTACTTCCTGTTAGAAGATAGGGAGAATCTATAGAGGTGAAAAAGAAACTCCCCTATTTTTTGGTTTGCTCAAAGAAAACATAGCCCAATTTTATTTTACTTTGTAATTTGGTTTCTTTCATTCTATTTGTTTCCTATGCAATTTATAAATAAAACAATTTAGTTTCCTTATTAGTTTGACATGGCAAAAGACAAATTATGCTAAAAGGAACACAGTGCTACAACTAGATTAGAAAACAAGAGAAACTAATGATAGACCAAAATTATTCTTTTTGGAGAACGAAGGAACAAAAAAAAAATTCATAATTTAAAATCAAAATACATATATTTGAAGACATTAAGAATATAATTAAGGCAAGTAACAATTGTTGCTAGCACTGTAGTATTCTTGCTTTGAAAACGCTGTACAAATATTTTGAGATTTTCCATTATCTGATGGGTTAAGACAATTTGCAACATTTGATGATTAATGACACTTTACATTATAGGTAAATAATACAACATTTGATTAAGATTTTCCACTAATATTCTACCAAAAAACCACTCGCATACGCACTGCAAGTGTTAAGTTAATAGCTTACTCATTAAACTCAAATCTGAGACAATTACAGCGTACATGGAGTTAATCCAAGCAATTAATTGAATCTGTAAGAATACTTTAAATACACTAAATCATCTTCTGGATTGCCATCTCTTTGGCAGAAGTTGCTAAGCGGCAGAATACTTTGAGATTATGTCCTAATTTCTCCTGAGAAAACAAGCAAACGCAACGTAAGATCATGAAAATGCACTACCTTAATAAAAAATAAATAAATCAGTCATTTATTTGATGAATCTGATTACACAATTGCAGTTTTATGTCATCTTTGCAAGTCAACCATGGTTGTTAAAATCAAGTGTTAACTCGTAAAATCATTTTTATATATAATAATTTAAATTTTTTTAATGAGGTAAATTTGTATGAAGTTACAGGTTGTGTTTAAGATTCGATTTCACCTAAATAAAACGAGTTGACGTAAAAATTCAAGTTTGACAACCTTGAGTCACACAAATTGGAATCTAAGATTAAGATACAGCTTAATAGAAGCTGGGAAAATGAACATCATCCAATCTTCTAAGTAAATTTTTCAAGGATCTACATAATATTAAAACTATGCTTCTACTTTATATACTTGTAAATCTTGTAGAGAAGGGCATATTAATGACCAAAACTTCAAGAACAGATATAAAACTATTAGAATGTTATCATGGATCATTCAATAGTTTCTATGAAACCCATACCTCATTTAACAACTCCAGTCGTTCAAGGTTTGGAACTAACTGTCCACATAACAAAGAAAAATCCTGTTGTGGATCATACTTTGCACCATTTGTAATTGTTTTTGTGGCCGTGGTAGATTCAAATGCATCAGAGCTGCTAAAAGATACAACAAAAATTAGCCGAGAGAAAATAAACAAGGGATACTTTCTATGACAATGTTTAATTCTTTACATTACAATACCGAACTCGGTTCTATTTTTTCTTCAGTTAGATCAACCATAAAAGAACATAAAATTGGATATGGGTTTTAGATTCATTTACAAGAACACTCTTCTTATTTAATGCCTTACCAATCCTGAAGGTGGATAAAGATGATATTTAGCACATGCTCACAGAGCGGGAGCAATAAAATAATTAGCTGATCCGTGCAAGAAACAACTCGACACATCTCTACCATTGCAATGTATCTCCTGTAAAACATGTTTTAAAAAATCAGAGTGAATGCTATGAAAAGAGAAGATGTGAGGAATTCAGGGAAAACCACAACAGATGGCGACTGCTCTAAAATTGAAGCATTTAAACAAATGAAATGACCATTAACTATAATCAGCTAAGATCATTGAGATGGAATAACTAACAACCAAATATTCGCATCAAATTCAAACTAAAATTCAGCAATTAATTCTCCATGCGGTGGAAACTGAGAAATTCCTCAAATTATAAGGAGTGTAATTGCTACAGGTTTTTCTTGAAAATGGAGATTCTGAAGACTATATATAGTAGATAGACCCCATTATTTGAATCAGACTATGTTACTTATGTCATGAATCCTTTGGGCATATTGTCTAGATAACCTTCTGGCTCATCAACTTATTTAGAAACGAGGGCAGAATCAAATTTTTAAACAAGTGGGCTTCAATACTAAGCTACTATATCGAGAATCAATTCTACCGCCTCAAATTTTTTCATATTTCACAATTAACAATTCAGAAATAACAGACAGATGAACCAATAAACTCGGAAGAATAATCATGCAGAAAATTAGGAGACGTAAACCATCAAATTCAAGTTGTATGGTTGAAAAGGAGGAGGGCCTCAGGTGTTTTATGTGATGCAGAAGTACTGCTCAGACAGCTGAAGACTGACAATGTTGTACGGGATAAAATGTTGGCGGTAAAAAAACCAACACAAGAATAAACCAAGTGGAGCAGAGATGAGGAAGTTGCTTTTAAAGTGTGGTAAAATTAGAAGAGATAAGATTAGAAATGAGAATATTAAAGAGAATGTTGGTGTGGTATCTAGAGTAAAAAAGATGGTGGAAAATATGCTTAGATGGTTTGGCCATGTAGAGAAAAGACATGTGGATTTTATAGTAAGGAGAGTAGATCAGATGGAGAATAGTCAAATAATTAGAGGTAGAGGAAGACCTAGAAAAACTATAAGAGAAACTTTTAACAAAATCTCGAGATTAACGAGTTGGACAGAAACATAGCCTATGATAGAATATTATGGCGTAATTTGATCATGTGATTGACTCCACTAAGTGGGAGACTTGGTTGTTGTTGTAATAATCATGTGGAGAACTTTAATGTAAATAAAAACAACTATTTATAAAAAAGATAGCTATATATAATAGCATTTTAATTAAAAGAACATATTAAAATTCTCACAAGGTCCAAGACCTTGAGAACTCTAGGACCGACAAAATAGCTTAAGTTAAGAGTTATGTTGGGAAAAAGAAGTATTTCACCCGTTTTAAAATGACTGTCGTTTAAGGTTTTTGCACACAGATTAAGAAATGCAATAATTTTGTCATAAGACATTGCATTTTTACTAAATTAGTCTTATTAATGTGTTGGAAGTAGTTTGCAGAGTAATAATTAGAGAACACAATTGGAAAAATAGCAATCATTACTACATTGAAAAATGAGAATGACATTTATTTTGAAACAAATGTTTTTGCTCTAAAACAATAGTCATTTTGAAACGGAGGGAATACATCATAATCGACTATTCAAATGCAGACCAACTAAGGTTTCCTTCAAATTTTACTTGATCACGGACAACATTTAGGAGTTCAAATTCATGTAAGCAAACATCACTTAAATAATTCCTTTAGTGTGTTTGAATTTTAAAATGCTAATATTTCTTAAAATCGTTTTCATAACACAATAATTAATTCTTATTGTTTTATAGGACAAACACCATTTCAATTTCAGTGCCAGGAAGTTAAATTTTGGATTACTAGAATAGCAGTTTTAAGATCAACCTTCTTTGTATGTTATCGGAAGATGAAACGGATTCTTGCCGGACACACATACTGATGATTTCATCCACCTCCTGCCTTGACATTTCATTTATGTCTCGAATCTGTAAAAATGAATGTGTTATGTTTACTCATAAATCAATATTAATATTAAATATCTGACAATATAAACCAAAGTACCACCAAGGTACAGAGACAAATTAGTTTTCAACTTTTACTTTGTTCAGTAATAAGGATTTCTCCTCAGCTGCCCTTTCAAGTGCAGTTGTAGCTGAACTGAGTATAGAATTTAGCAAGCTTAATGTAGGCTGTTGAAGTTCAACGGAAGTAGGGTAATTGGAGGAGGCATCAGCAGACTGAGACATTATGGGACAAGAAAAATATTAATTTAAAAATTGGAAAGAAAAGAAATAGTTAGACAAGATGAAGAGGGAAAACAGGTCAAAATCATTATTAAACTACCTTTCTTTAGATGCAAATTATACCTGTAATCTCAAGGATTCCTTCGTGACTAGAAAATATAAGTAAGAACTCAGGCTGAAGCACAACTTAAATATCTGTAGTTCTGAATTTCTCTGATTCTGTACGCCAGAAGATTAGAATTATGAAATGCATAATGCCAGAACATCTATTTTCCATAAATGTGAATTCATAGAACTGCAAACTCACCTCAGGAGACACTTTTGATCGAGCAAAACCTAGAACCTTTGAGCTTGAGTCATGAGAAAAAAGAACATGCATCAAACCAAAAAGCCCTTGAACAAAACCATACTCATCACTCTCTTCATATGGCCAAACCTATCACATAAGAATCAAAATGTAAAGTAATAAAACGAAGAAAAAAAACAAGTTTATTCAGTAGCAAAGAGCATGCATCAAACATAAAAGCCGCTGTGCAGAACCAACTCATCATTCTCTTCATATGCAATGGATGTCACAGAAGCCTTATGTATTGGAAGCAGCAATACAACCCCATGGTGCACAAATTGAAAAGTACTTCAAGCTCATGAAAGGTAAATTCCCAAAACTTTTTTTTTGGAAACCCCATAATTAGGACCTTTTCTATCCCAGTGCAACTTATGAAATGTAAATTCCAAATGCATTTTTTTTTAGGAAATCCCATAATTAAGATCTTTTCCATCCCAAATACCTCCAAAGATTATCCAGACAACCCTAGGTCTTTTGGACCTAACATGAGACTAATCTATGTTCACATGCTTAGATCGCAACAAAAGGCTCTCTGCCCCTCCTCGAGAGTGTGTATATGGAATAATGAACCGCAGTCCACCTCCAAAGATCATCACTTGTCTGCACCTAGACCTACAGAACATAGAGAAGCTAGCTTTTCAAAGCAAGTAAAAAGATGATAGGGGCTCGGAAACTATAGGATATCCAAAACCCAGGTCGAGAAGTATGAGATTGGCGAAGTATATAAGTGGTTTGATTATTTCCCTTTATAGGATGCCTCCCTGAGTGCTTGGATGCTTATCAATTGGGATTCAAGTCTGGTTGTCGGTCGCTTGACAGGGGCTTGACCAAACAGGCCAAGTAAATTTGTAGCCGACGAGACGTTACTCTCAGGAATTCAATTATATTGGGGTAATATATAATACTTGTAGGAGCATCTAAGTATTTTAAAAACAAGGAATTACTGAACTAAACAATACCTTGCTTAGAATACCAACAACAAGGTTGATCTGCTCCATTCTTAACTCATCTGCTTCAGCAATTTCTAGACGGAGAATTTGATCGAAGAGTGATTGATGCCCTTTGACAAAATCAATCACTTCACGAACAATCTTATTTTTCATCTGTATTTTAAAAGAAAACAGAAACATGTACACAATATTAGCATGAGATCAATTAAAGATTGAAACAGGATGTTGAAACAAAAACAACCCAAACAAAGGTGACTACAACCCAAGAAACATGTAATTATCAGCGAGAAGTAATTCTATTCGGAAATAAGGTCTTTCACTTCTGATTTTAAAGGCTAGGGGACATGTAAATGCTGTATAGCCAAAGTAGCAACCTCAATAGTTTACTATCATGCTAAAACATGTGTTGTATAATAGAATTTCATCAGAGGTGAAATAACCAGAAAACCAATAAGGTGTCTAATCTAAATACTAATCCACAGTAGAATTACATCACAGTTTAAATAACCATAAACCAATAAAGTTCTATCAGGAGAGGAAGAAAATTTAATAGAAGATACTATAATTGAAATATTGAAAAAGGAGCACAAGCCAACCTCCATAAAATCTGATGTATCAACCAAGGAAGTTAATGAAAAGACTAATCTCAAGACCGGGGTTATAATCATTCGATGTCTATCAACATCCACAGCCATATCTCTTCTGAGTCGTGTATCAACCCACCTTAATCTTCCCTGTAATTCTTAAGCTTCAATAAAGGTTGAATGAAATGAAAATCAAATGTGACAGTCTAAGGAAAATAATCAGTCACCTGTGAATTGGTTGACCTGCCTGATGAAAGATGCTCTAATATGCCCATGGTAAATAGAACCTGTGCTCCAGATTTCCCATATCTGTGACTAATTCTTAGTAGTACAGCAAGTTCAGCCTCAAAGGTACAAGCCCTCTGCAAAGAGTCCAGTGAAAGACCACCATCCTGCAATCAAACAAATAAATTGAATCTGTGTCATATAAATGAGATAGAAAATTTTAACGAATATAAACATAAACATGAACATACTGAGACCCCTTTCTAAAGTATGGGACCTACATTGATTCACCCAATAAGAGAGTGTTAGGTTGTTAATCTCGAATAGCAGCGCAAAATGCAAGAACCACTAAAATGATATAGCGGATAGCAGGATGACCGCTATTGTGAAGACTAAAAAACAATGTACATTGTAAAACATAAACTCCAACAGCATACATAAATACTTAAAAATAGAAATTGCATCAGTATACATATCCCATCGAAATGAGATCCCATTAAAATCAAATTATAAAAGTATTCCTGCACAACATCATCTTCTTCCTCATTGATATTAACCGCAGACAAATAGGCATCAGTAGAGTCTTGTTTTATATCATAACTCTCTTGCCGTATTTGTTAAATATCACCTGGTATTTTCCTGCAAGATTTTACTTCTTTCCTTATCACCAACTGATGCTTCTTAGCTCTTGATATTCCCCAAGTTGAATGGTGCTTGCAAAAATTACAAACAATTGTATTCTTACTCTGGTCTTTACAAGAAATCCACTGCCAACCAATATCAAGATTGTGAATAGATTTAAAACAACCTTCATTGTTGGAGGTTGCTGTTGCTCTTGCAAGGAAGGGGTTAGAGGTTGTAGGAGTGAAACCAAGCAAGGAGAAGAGGTGAAGCAGAACAAAGATTCAAAAGAGAACTGCGGAGCAAAGGTAAACAATGAAGAAGCAGAAGAGAACGGTGAAAAAGAAGATGAAAATGACAGAATGCAAAAGACACGGTGGAAAACGCCGCAGGGGAGAAGGCAAGAGAGAACGATGCAGAAAAAGAGGAAAAAGAAACGGTGGAACTAAAGAGGCATAACACATGGGGTTAAATATTACACCAATAAAAGGGTGGGAAAGATCAACATACCCTTAAAAAAATTAAAAGTTATGTTTCAAAATATTAGCACTTACGATTTTTCTCCAAATTGAGAATAGCAGCCATCAAACTGTGATGACAATGCTATTGTGCCGCCATAGCGCCGCTACGAAAGTGCTATTAGTGGCTGCTGTGAGTGCTACGTCAATCGCGCTTCGCAGGCCAAAAGCATAGTGGTGAGGAACTGAGCCGCTACGCTGCTATAGCGGGCTACTGACAAGAGTGTTCCTAGCACTTTTCATAAGGTATTATGGACATATATTTGGGGTGTATTTTACAAAGAGACACTGGAAAAAGGAATTGATAGCCGTAACAGAATAACAAACTAACAGAAGTTGATGAGAGGAGAGGGCAGAGCAGTGCGAGTTATACAGGGGTGTATAAAACATGAGAAGAGGTGGAAGAAGTACTGATTGGAATAGACTAGAGCCTCTCAAATTTCCTATCTGTATTATTTTTACTGGTTTCACATTGAGCAGGGAAAGTCCTATGTTCAGCAAAAAGAGATCATTTTTTTTATTCTTATCTCTATTTTGATATTTACTATAGTATGATTTGTTAGTATCCTTTGGGATAATATATAAATAGTTGTTGAAACCTTTTCATATCAATAAGAAATATTCAGATTCAAGTTGGCACCAAAGCCTATCCAAGATCTGTTGAGCCACCTACTATCAAGTTTTCACTATCGGACCACCTATCATTTATACTCACGAAGCCCAATAGTGTTGGGTGTGACAAGCGTGTTAAGAGTTACACATCGGATGAGATATCGCTTGAAAATATGTTTATAAATGGGAGCAACTCTCCCCTTACAAGCTGGCATTGTATGGTTGAGTTGGCTCAACCACAATTCTAAGAATATCAAAGGCCCGTGACAATATGTAGTGCATTGTAAGCTGAATTAAAGGCTAGGAATCTTGAAACAATTGGAGGAGATGGACTTACTGCTTGCTAGCACAATCTTGCAACACTATAGCAGGATAGGCAGCAATAACAGGATGACTGCTGTGTATCTCAAGTATTTCATTTAAAGCAAGAACTGGGAATAGTATTTTGGTCAGGTTCTTATCCGTTCTGAACAGGGTTTGGTATCATTTTGTATTAGAGCTCTGATTCTTATCATGTTTTTTACCATTATTTCATGTTCATCATAAGTATAAAAAAATCATCTAAAGAACTATCAATAAAAAGAAAGAATTGAGAAGATAAAAAGATAAGAGACCAAATAGTGCAAAAAAATAGTCAGAATTAGGGAATTGTAAAAGGCAAGAACTCTTACGACATTCAAGCAGGAAAAGGTAAATTATAAGTGGACAAGCAAAACTTGAGTGAATCAATTTTACGAATGAAACACGGGTGTTGTGAGGTCTTATTCTTTTGCAAAAAAGAAGAACAACAAAGATGAGAGCAGTATGCAGAACACTTCTAAGATTGTGCCCAATTCCTTCATGTTGGCACTCATGGGGGGTGAAACATTTGATGAAGGGAAATAGTGAAAAACTTGATGAGTGGATAAGCCATACAAAAAGTGCTCATGAGAACTATCACATTGTACTTAAAGGAGCAAAAAGCATAAGTTAACATTGAAAGTTATGCAACCCTGAATGATTGGTTGAATTTTCTAAGCGAGCTTTGAGTGTGCAGATGAAGGAAGAGGAAGCCAATAACGAGTAGATTCAACCATTCAAGGACAGTGAAGATGAAAAGTATTCCCCCGAATGAGAATTAACACTGATGGTTGGGAGAGCAAGGTAGTAAAGATCACAAGCTGGCAGGTAGGACATATCCTTTCACTAGCTTGTGGAGGGAAATATTGTCAAAATTAACAGACTATTTGATTTTTCCAATATTATAACTAATTTATCTCTATAGTTACTGTAATCAGCATATGATATATACAGTTTTTATTTCAGATTTTACTTCCTTGTAACTCCTCAATCAGGACAAATATGATAGATCTTATATCTTTAATATCAATTTCTAAAGCTTTGAAATAAAGAGAAATACATGCAGACATTCGTATTCGTCTTTACTTCCCATTTCAAGTGATAGTATCATCAACCAAAAGAAACATAAATTATTATACGATATGGAAAATATATTGTATACCATTACAAACTATCCACAACTGTGAAACCAAAAAAAAAAAGACAAGGTAATTTCAAAATAGAAGGAATTGTTTGAAGTGGAGAGAACAAACACCTGATTGGAAATATTGCTTATGGCAGTAAGGCAAGACCTTAAAAATCCCCTGCTTTGAAGTTGGCTCAAGAAATATCTCTCATGATCAATACAAATCAACGCATCAAGAACGTAGAGTGATATTGTTTTTCCAGGTTCACTGCCATGAGTTGCATCCTTTATGACCTACCATTTCAAATTATGTAAAACTGTAATTAATTGGCATACCGATATTCATAAAAATATATAAATAAATGTATTAAAATGAATCTGATAATTAGTGAAAAACAAACCCAACAATAACATGGATAGCACCTGGAAACTAGACCATAACATCTCGTGGATAAGGTAGATTTAATGAAGACTTCAATTTTTTTTCTAGCCTAACGTGAGAACTAGATTATTAACCCACAACTAACCAAGCCACTTCACCACACAGAAATCTAAGACATCCCATTTATATGTATGTCAATTAAATCAAGATCATGTGCATGTAAATGCTATTCTGATCAGTAGTAAACAATTCTTACAACATGCTCCTCCCAAAATAAATAGTTAGAAACTAAAACGCATAGTAAGAGTTTGTAAATAACCAAATCCAATATGCTCTGAGCCTCTTTCCTCAAAGTAGAAAAATTTGCACGAGCCAGTTCTGCCTGTTCTTTGTCAATCTGGGGAATATTGAGAAAAATGCAAAAAGGCAGAATTAATATGTCATCAGATAAAATATTGTACGTTATTTGCAAATGTTTAAGTAACTATACCTTTGGGAGATCAATATATTCGTTATCTTGTTCACTGAGCAGCAAGAATTGAAGAACTGAGGTTGGAACATCAGGATCAACCACATTCAAACAATACTGGAAATAGCTAAGAAGCAATGCATATTGGCTGTACAAAGGACATGCAAAAGTAAGATTGCCAGCAAAACAATACACAGCCTCACAATCAGAATCAATTACAGAGCGTGTAACATACCGTCTCCTAAGAGCTTCTGATGATTCGTTTCTAAGAATTGCCATGATAAGCTTAAACAATATGGTCAAGCAAGCACCATTTGATAACTGTTTAACCACAATGAGATCAAGGCATGTTATACTGTCAGAACTTAGACTTCCCGGAAACATAAACCTTTCATCTCGCAGCTTAGCCATGCATGTCAGTGCTACCTGAGGATATAAAACAGTAAATATATCAGAATTCTAGGAATGTTTCTGATATAAAACAGAATATAAAACAGAATATGGATAATTAAATCATAACTGGAAATAGTAAATATAAAACAGAATAACTTGCAAAAAAGAAAAAACTACAAATAACAAAGAATTCTAGGAATATTTCTGATATATCAATTCATAATAAATTATTACAACATATACAGCAGAAGTGGCTCAGGCAAAACAGGCAAACCCGCCTTGTTTTGGCCTGCCCCGCCATCAATCCTTCTAAAGCAGGGTGGGGGTGGGCCAACTTAGGTAGGTGGGTTGAAACTCCCACCTCGCCCCTCGGCGGGTTGACCCATCAATAAATAAAATTTCTCATTCTCACTCATGAAAATAGCAACATAAACTAATATTGCATTTGAGGATAGCTATAAATTAAGGTTTAAATAACACCTAAAAACATTAAGAGAAACAGTCACCACTACTATCTTGAATGTTGGCTGGGGGTTGGATCTTTCAAGAACAAATGTTTGAGTGACACCATGACTCATGCTTAATCATCACACGAATGTATTTACTTACATTATAAAAAAGTACAACTCATTGTGGTTAAAGGCAGCAACAGGAAAGATTGTTATCTAAAAACTAATCCCTAAACCTGACCTGTTTATTAGGTTAATGGGATGTAATATAAAACAAAAGAAATAGACCATTATATTTAAAATATATATATATATATATATATATATATATATATATGTATATGTATATGTATATATGTATATGTATATGTATATGTATATATGTATATGTATATATGTATATGTATATGTATATATATGTATATATATATATGTATATATATGTATATATATATATGTATATATATATATATATATATATATATATATATATATATATATATATATATATATATATATATACGCAGCAAGCCAACTTGAGCGGTAAAGTTCAAAATTTTAACTCGCCCAGCCTAAAATAGAGGGTTAAACAGGTCGGAGTGCCATACTCGACCCATTTAACCACCTCTGATCAAAAGGGCTAGCTGCATAGCGGGAAAATGAGAAATTAAAAAGGAATAACACCTAATTTTTGGTTATCAATCATATCATTACCCAAAAATAATGAAGGAAACAAACATTCTCCAAATAGTTAAAAGTTTAAAACTAATATCCCCATAGTTTTTGGATTTAGTCAATACCAAGATCTTTGAGTTCTACAATTGAATAAAACAAATAGGACACTTGAAGACTTCAACAACATTTCCACAAGTTAAACCATATATTTAAATATTTACCTGTGATAATATGAATGCCATCCTCAGTGAACAGTCTGGAGAAGCAGATGCAGTGAGAGAGGAGTCAAGGATCCTGAACATGCCATGAATTTTGTAACAGTTACAACGAACCCAAAAAAAAAAAAAACAGAAGAAACACACGAGACAAATTGTAACTCATTTTATTTTCACTGAGGCAATACAGTAACTCACTGAAAGAGAATTTCAGATCTATCTTCAAGCATTGCTAATCTTCTAGATGCAGACACCTTTCAAAATCATCACAGTTTAGAGACATAAAACATAGTATTTTGTCAACAAAAAAAAGAATCAGTAGATTAAAAGAAAGAATTGCACCTCAACAATCTGAGACCAGGCAGACAACATATGCAGTTGTGAAGCTTGCTCCTCAAGATTTTTATTGTATTTCCATCCCCATCTCAGCAACTGTTGAATTGTCTCTCTTACATCATTTAGCTCAACTTCATTGCCAAGATTACTCACCTGAAGATATGCAGAATTAAATTTCTGAAACAAAAACATTTAAAAATTATAAATATATTAACTCAAAAAGGAAATTAATAATGTAACGGACTGCTAGCAACACACTCTCTTTTATGGGCTGGATCCCTTTGTCATGAGAATTGGACTTGGCCCAATTCTCTCCCCTTCCCCTATTAAGTAAGAATTCTGTTAGGAATTCTGTTAGGGCTTCCAACTATAAATATGTGTAAAATAACAGAAAACTGAATTTAATAACAATGACACAATTCAGTTTCTAACTAACTAACTCTCTCTCTTCTCTTTTCTTCATGGTAGCATAGAGCCTTATCTGAATCCACCTGCGTGAATTCAATGATCCTTCCATGGCTTCGTCTTCTTCATCACAAGCCCCTACCAATCACAATTCAGTCAATACCGCTGCTAACACTATGTTTAAACTGAAAATCCCTGTTAAGCTTGATGAATCCAACTACAGGCAATGGAAACAGCAGGTTGAGGGAGTTCTTCGAGGAACAAAAATGGTGAAGTTTGTAGTTACACCTCAGATTCCTGAATGATTCCAATCTGTTGCTGATCGAGATACGCAAACTGAAAATCCTGCATTCGTAGCTTGGGAAGTACAGGACTCCTTGTTGTGCACATGGCTACTATCCACTATCTCTGACTCGATTCGTTCTTCTTCGCCACTCATGGCAGGTGTGAGAAGAAATTCACTTCTACTGCAACACTCAGATGAAAACACGCTCAAGACAACTTCGCTCTGAGTTGGGAACTCTGTCAAAAGGTATGCGAACAATTGCTGAGTTCTTTGCTCGTGTTCGCACAATTTTTGACAGTCTCATGTCAATTGGAGATCCGGTCTTGCATAGAGATCAAATTGAGTTTGTTCTTGAAGCTCTTCCTACTGAATACTATTCCGTTGTTGCTGCAGTAAATTCTAGGTCAGAACTTCTTACGCTTGATGAATTGGAATCTCTTCTCCTTTCTCAAGAGTCTCGAATTGATAAGATGAAGAAAGAAGTTGTTGACACTGTCACAGTTAATCTTACTCAAGGTGTTCTACAGCCTTCGAGTCCACGGGATAATTTTACTGATTCTCAAAACCCTAGTTCATTCAACATGAACTTTGGAGGTCGTAACAATCAGTCTCGTTGCAGAGGTTATCGTGGTGGTAGATTCAGAGGACGCGGTGGACGTAATTTCAGTTGTGGCTCAGTTATGCGACAAATCTACTACAAGCCTGGACATGAAGCTAATTCCTGCTACTATCGCCATTCTTCTGAACCCTGCAATGGCTATGGAATTTCTCAGTCTAATATGTGGGGACTCAACCAGGCTATCTTCCACCTCCTCAATCAAACATGATGTCACACAGACCTGCAAATTCTTTCTACAACAATCACTACAGCTCACCTAGACCTCAGGCATTGGTTGCTGGCACAGATGCTTCAAGTACCTTCAACAATCAAGCTTGGTACCCTGACTCTGGGGCCACACATCATGTCAATCCTGATGCCACCAATCTTACTGATGTTGTCACTTTACCAGGTTAAGATCAGGTCCATATTGGGAATGGACAAGGTTAGTCTATTACATCCTTTGGCTCTATGGCTTTTCCCATCCCTCCCCTTTCTATCTTAACACTTCCCCAAAAACGAACAATCTATTGTGCCCTCAATCACCAAGAACCTTGTGAGTGTAAGCTAATTTGCTAGGGACAACTCTGTTTCTTTGAGTTTCACGATAATGTATGTTTTGTTAAATGTCAGGATACTTCTAAAATCTTGTTAAAAGGCTCTCTTGGGAGGGATGGTCTCTACAAGTTTGACAACCTTGCTCCTACCTCGCCTCAAGTCTTGCATGTTTCAAGCCATTCCTCTTCATCCAGCTCTAGGAGTAGTTTCAATTTTCATTACCCTTTTAATAACAATACAACTAGTATTTCCCCCACCCCTCCTACTCTTTACCAAATTTGGCATTGTAGGCTAGGGCATCCTCAACATGATACTCTTAAGAATGTACTCCAAACATGTAACATTCAATTACCTAATAAAAATTTGTTTGATTTTTGTAATACTTGTTTAGGGAAAGCACATAGACTTCCCTCTCACTCTTTCACTACTTCATACACTAAGCCTCTTAAACTTGTTTTCTATGACTTGTGGGGACCTGCCCCTGTTACATCCTGATGTGGTTTTACATACTTCCTAACTTGTGTTGATGTACACAGTAGATACATGGATATATACTCGCCATCAAAATGGGTGTGTAGAATGCAAGCATAGGCACATAGTTGAAACTGGCCCAACTCTCCTAGCTCAAGTCAACCTTCCTCCCTCCTTTTGGATCATCATGCCTTTCTAACAGCAACATACCACATCAATAGGCTGTCATCATCCTCTTAAAACAATTCCTCCTCTTTCTTTACCTTATATTACAAATTTTTGAAATCTTTTGGGTATGCTTGCAGACTTAATTGCTTGCAGACTCCAAAGCCTTGTATGGCATTAAGCAGGCTCCTAGGGCCTGGTTTGAAAGGTTGATCCATCATTGTTCATGTTGCACACTCCTACACAATGCACCCTTTGCGCTAGTGTATGCTGATGATATAATCATCACAGGCACATCAAAGGTTTTTATCCAACAGTTAATCACGAAGGTCAACCTCTCTTTTTCTCTCAAAGACTTAGGTCAACTTGACTATTTCTTAGGCATAGAGGTTCTTCATCTATCAAATGCTTCTCTCCTACTCTCTCAAAGCAAATATATCAACGATACTCTAAGCAAAGCTCAAATGTCAAATGCTAAAGGAGTTTCTTCACCCATGGCCTCTAGCACTAAGCTGTCCAAAGTTGGCTCAGCAAATGTCAGTGATCCTACTATGTTGAAATCCATTGTTGGTGCCCTCCAATATGCAACAATCACCAAACCTGAAATCTCTTTTGCAGTGAATAAAGTGTGACAATTTCTGTCCAATCCTCTTGAATACCACTAGAAAGCAGTCAAGAGAATCCTAAGATATCTACAAGGGAACCTCGATCATGGACTACTCCTTGCCTCAGCTGATAACACCACTCCTATCACCATCACAGACTTTTGTGATGCTGACTGGAGTTCCACATCAGGGGCTTGCATCTTTCTTGGTCCTAATTTGGTCTCTTGGTGAGATAAGAAACAGACGCTGGTGGCTAGGTCCAGTGCTGAAGCAGAGTAAAAAAGCTTAGCCCATGCCACTGCAGAAATTCTATGGCTTCAGTCCTTGCTGCATGAACTCAGGGTCACACACCAAGTGCCAAGGATCCTATGTGACAACCCTAGTGTTGTTGCCCTCTCTCACAACCCTGTGCTTCATTCTCGAACAAAGCATATGGAGCTAGACATCTTTGTCAGAAAAAGTGTCATCAGCAAAAGTCTTACAGTGTGACATATTCCTGCTCATGATCAATGGGCTGACATCTTGACCATGCCTTTGTCCACTGCAAGATTTTTAGCACTCGGAGAGAAGTTGAAAGTGGTTGACAAGTTCTCACTTGGTCAACCACCCTGAAATTGAAGGGGGGCTGTTAGGATTATGGACTGGAACCCTTTGCCGTGAGAATTGGGTTTGGCCCAATTCTCTTCCCTTCCCCATTAAGTAAGAAGAATTCTGTTAGGGCTTCCAACTATAAATATGTGTACCAGAAAACTAAATTCAATAACAATTACACAATTAAGTTTCTAACTAACTCTCTCTTCTTCTTCTTCATGATTACCATACTCTATCAGAGTGTGTTCCTAATATTATTCTACTGTAAAACTACAATTCCAGTAGTAGAGAATGCTGAATCATCAATACTAGTAAGTGAACTGACCTGCCAAAGTTTGTCATGGAAGGAAGCAAGGTCAATCAGTCGGTCACCTCTCTCAGAATAATAGTAGACACCGCCCTTTCCGGAATTTCCTGGATTTTCCAGTATGTCTTCTGCCTAAAAAACATCCAACCAAAAGCAAGCAAAAAAATGATAAAAGTGATAGATGACTAAAATAGTGCCCAGAAGTCGTTTTCCATAACTAGTAATATACCAATCTGGTTAACATAAAAGCAAAAGGTTAAAGAGAAAAATGAAGGAACATAAATAAATAAATAAATAAATAAATAAATATAAATAAATAAATATATATATATATATATATATATATATATATATATATATATATATATATATATATATATATATATATATATATATATATATATATATATATATATATATATATATATATATATATATATATATATATATATATATATATATATATATATATATATATATGTCTCTGTGTGTGTGTACGTGTATATATATGTCTGTGTATAAGATGAGTTACAAGGTTAGCATCTCACCAGCAAATCATACTTCATACCAGCCATAGTACTTGACGGCTTATTAGTAGGATCTGGACATCTAAACTGGATGATTTCAAGCAATTCCAATACCTGAGGTTTAAAGGAAATAAAATTGAAAAACTGATTAAGAGGATATAATCACCTACTTGTATACTAGAATTATGCACCTCCTACGTAACTCAAATTCAATGAACTCTGTTTTACTGGTATGAGAATTGATGCTTCCATATCTTATCTCCACTTCCTAGTTTCCCACTTTTTTTCTCTCAGAATCTTCAACTACTACTCAAAACATGCATCATGGTGTGAACTCTAGCATGTGTTCAATAATTCCTACTATGTGGTATATAAAACCATGCACCATAGTGCCAACCCATGGATTTGTTTAACGAGTCCACACAATGTTGGCTCTAACAAGGTGTAAATTTCACTTTGACCTGCCCGCCCACTTATTCATCACCCAACCCACATAATTTCTCACAACTAATGTTGCAATTGGGGTTACAATGCAAATTGGTGGCATAAGTAAGGGGCATACTTGGAAAAAGAGTAATAAATGCATCTAGAAATTTGTAGAGGGTCTTATATTTAAGAACATCAGATCTTCTAATTAAGGTCTTATATATTGCATTCCTTGTAAAAAAAACCAAAAATAAATAAGTAAAGCATTTTTAATTTAAATATTATGGAAACAAACAAATATTTCAAAATAGTGTGGTATATCATTAAAAAAATTGATAATAAATTAATTTTTGTTGTTAAATATGTCAAGACACGAGTGACATCGAATTGATTTAAATTATTTTTGCTTTGAACTTTGATTTTTCATATTTATGACCCTTAAATTTAGAGAAAAAATTTAGTGAATATAAAATAAGAAAATTGTTATTTCCTTTTATTTGAGTAATGAGAAAAAACAAGAAGATGGAGTTTATAGATTGGTTATCAATTTAACCATGGATTTTCTAATAGTTAACGCAAGCAAATATTTGCTGGTAATTTTATCAGCTCAGTTCTTCTTAATTAATGGCAGTTCAATTTAACTTATAATAAACAAATTGAAGTACAATATATGCATGCGTAAAAACTAAGAAGACCACAGTTGCAAAGGAACCAGGAAGCAATTAATGACTGTTAGTACCTTACTCTTACTAACATTTCTAAAATCAGCATTTCCAGAATTATCTTGCAGTGAAAATGGATATAAGGCCCGGTCTCCATCAATTCCAGTGGTACCTTGTCCAAAAAGGTTAGAAAGGATTGTCTGACAAGCGTCCCTATGATTGGAGCTACCAACATCACCAGCATGTAGCTCAACCGCTAAAAGTTTTAATAACCACGCTCTCTGAGAAAGGGAAAGCAAGGAAACAAAAACACCCATGTCAAACCCAACAATAATATATGAAGTTAATAATAGTTCAAAATTAAGAAAATACAATAAAATAATCCATGTGCCTTTATCTAATAGCTTGAGCGTTTAGTCCAGTTGGTTCATGATAGACATTAAAGTCTTCTCTGCCAATCTATCTAATGTTCAATACTGCCACTCCAATTATTCTAATAAAAGTTGAATTACAACACTTGGAATTCATAGTGGACCTATGTAATATCTACATTTCAAAAGCCCAAACGGTTCATGTTCAGTGGAAGAGCGTGACTAAATTAATGGAGGTGGCCAACAACAAATAAAATATATATTACACATTTTCTGTTGTATATTATTAAATCATTTGTGGGTGTGATGTTTATATTAGCTTAAGATTTACTTTGTATCGGAGTTAGAATCCTGTCTACATTTTTATGAGATGTGAAATAAATTACAATAGAAATACAAAAAAATAGGTCCCATTGGTTTCAAACCAATGATCTAAGATTTACAAAACATTTAAACGCCACTATACAGTGTATACACTTCAAGTTTATAAGCAAAACAAATTATACACACACACACAAAACTATTATAATGTACTCCCTTTGGTCTCATATATAAGCAACAACAGCAAAATCCAATGGTCTCAAATATAAGCAACACTCTACTACAACTATTACATTTATTGTCACTATTCCAAATTTACCCCGAAATTAATTAATTCATTTCCCATGTTCCAAAGCAAAAACTAAGGGTGAAATTAGAAAGAGGGTGCTTTTTACTCAAGACTTAGGGGCCTTCTTTTTTTTTGATGATTTTTATAGTGTTACAAAATTGTGTAAAAAAATTTACAAAGAAACTTTTTTTAAAAGTTTCAAATGAACATTTAGTTTAAATAATTATTCTTAAAATGTTATTTTAGATATTTCATCATTTTATTGAAAAAAAATTTGGATATCAAAATTTAAAAAAATCACTTAATTTTGAAGTTATTTCAAATAATTTTTCATAAAAATCATTTTGGAGATACAACTTTTTGAAAAAATTGTGATTTCGACTATGTTTTGATCTTCAACAATGTATGTTTATGTTATAGGATGTCAAAATTAATCTTTCAACTTTTTTTTAAAAAAAACGAATATAAAAAAATTTGTAATATTTTGAGAAACGATTTTATAAAATCCTTTTTTTAAAGCTAAAACAAACAGGCCCTTAATCCACTTTCTGAAGGGTTTTTTTCTTGCTTAGATTCAAGAGCAGATGGAGTATATACTTAGTCTACCTATTAAAAAGAAGATTTTGGGGTGGCCTAGACTACTCTCTATCCCTTCTCTATCCCTAAGAAGATACCCCGCTGCTCATGTTTGAAGGTAAGAGTTCAAAATATAAGTGGGAGATCTTGCCAGTTCGGTATCAAATATCCCACTCTATTTCCAAGAAGTATTTATATTAGACAAATGTTAGTGGTTAGTTTGTTAAGGGGGAATGTTAGTTACAGATATCTAACTCAAATCACACAACTTGTAATTATAATGGTGTAACAATAAATTCAATTAATGCTTAATTGATTAGAACTAATCTAGGAAATTGTTGTATATAGCCTAGGAATATTTACAAGTATACAATCTAGGAATATTAACAGGTTTACTTAAGTTTAAAAGCAACTTTAAATAGGGTATTGATTAATAAAGTGGTTTATAGAGTGTATGGATATCAAAGATGTAGGAGAAAAATACCTGATGAAGGGAACTGATACGAAGCGGCTGGTTATTATTACGTTTAGGAAGCGGGGCAATGCCAATTGTGTCAAGGTGCTGCATTATGCAGCAAGGGAAAAGTTACAGACAAATATCTACAGGATAATTAACATCAACCATAAACTAGGATAGTAGCATAAATATGCTCAAAATTGTTAAAGCTTGTTTACCTTAACAAAGAATCGATACTTTTTATTTGACAACAGATCCATTGTAGGAACAGATGTAAATGGATCAATGCACAACTCATAAAGAAGCTGCATCAAACAAAAAGTTGTATTCCTTTTAGAAACCCGGTGCAAATGCATGGAAAAATACAAAATACAAAATTCAATCTCAGAAATTTGATTTCAGATTTCATTTGTTTATTCCTAGGGTAATCTACCTCTCACAAAGGGTACAAGTGCCTATCACCTAATGGTTGTCTGTTTATCTCTAAAGATGTTCTTTTTAATGAGTCTAGAATTCCCTACACTATTCTCTTCTCATCCTCCAGTACTAAAGATAGCTCTCTTTCATCTCTACCAATTAATCATCTCAATCCCACCAATGTAAATTCCCCCAACATCACTCGAATCACCAATTCACACATTCACGCCAACTTCACAAATACTATTCCATACACACCTCAACCTGCTCCCTTAGCTCCCCCTATAAGCAACACTTCCAACATCTCATCTATGGCCTCTTACAATCCACTGTCTAATCCTATACCAAATGCCAATCCATCATCTTCTCCTATGGTAACTGAATCCAACCAACTTGATCCCATTTCTCCTGCATCCACTACTACTAGTCAACCTAACGCCAACTCCTCTCAACCTACTATCACACAAACAACCAGGCCTGCTGCCAACACTCACCCTCACCCTATGAAAACTTGCACCAAATCTTGCATTTTTCTACCTTGTGTCCACCCTAGACACTTCCTAACACGTATTGAACCAAAGAATGGTAGGTTGACCTTACTAAGTGACATGTTGCCATGAAGGAAGAATTTGATGTCGTTCAAAATAACGAAACATAGTCGCTTGTTTCCTTGCCTCCAAAAAAAAGTCTATTGGATGGAAGTGGGTTTATAGAATCAAAGAAAACTCAGATGGCACCATTAACAAGTTTAAAGCTTTCCTGGTTGCCCAGGGGTTCCATCAAGTCCGAGGGTTTTATTTCAATGAAACTTCCCCTCCTATGGTCAAACCCACATCACCATAAGGCTTATGTTGATTCTTGCTCTCTCCTATAAGTGGCCTCTTTAACAACTGGTTGTCAATAATGCCTTCCTCAAAAGGGCTCCTTAAGAAAGAAGTTTATATGCAACAACCTCAAGGCTTTGAAAGTGATGACCCAACTCTTGTTTGCAAACTGCATAAAGCATTGTATGGCCTCAAATAGGCACCAAGATAACGATTTGATCGCTTGATCCAAACTCTGGTTAATTTAGGGTTTCAAACAAGTATGACCCTTCCCTCTTCACCTATTATATAAAAATTCGGGCAGTTTATGTGGATGACCCTTCCCTTTTCTAGGCATTGAATTCAAGCATCTCTCTAATCACACTCTTTATTCATACAATGGTTTCTACTTGCAAACTCTCCAAAGATGGTTCCTCCACCTTTCAGGATCCTTCCCTTCACAGATCAGTAGTACGAGCTCTACAATATGCTACAATCCACTCGTCCTGAGACATACTATGCTCTCAACAAAGTGTTTTAGTTAATGTCAAATCCCCTTGAACCTCACTGATCATCTGCCAAAAGAACCCTAAGGTACTTGAAGGGCACTATTAACCTTGGTCTCAAATCCTTCCATGCACCCACTCACAAACTTCTCCCACTACAAGTGTGTTGTGGTACAGATTGGGCAGCAGACCCTGATGATAAGAGGTCCACATCAGGGTCTTCCATATTCTTATCTCTTGGTGGTCAAGAAAGCAGTCTGTGGTTGTAAGGTCAAAGATTGAGGCTGAATACAAGAGCCTTGCTAAAGCAAATGCTGGCATTCTATTGGTTCAAACTCTTCTAAAAGAGCTGTGTGTTCTATTTTCTTACCCTGTGATTTAGTCACACAATCAGTCAGCTGTACTTCTGGCTCACAATCCCATTCTTCATGCAGTCAGCTGTAGTAAACATAAGGAGATTGGCCTCTTCTTTATTCGAGAAAAGGTTTTGGCAAAGCAACTCACTGTGAAGCATATTCCTGACACTGATCAGTCGGATGAACTCCTCATCAAGCCAGTTTCCACTGTCAAGATTCTTGATTTGTGTTCCAAACTCAATGTGGCTGACTTTTCATCAAGTAACCCACCTAGAGTTTGAGGGATGCATTAGAGTATATCAGCAACAATTGATTAATTGTTGTGCTGCCAGCTGTGTTGTTAGACCAAACCTGTGCATAGTGCACAGGATTAGAGTCAATTATAGAAACGTTCTAGATTCTGTTAGATCTAACCAGTGCACTGTGGCACAGGATTAGAGTGAGTTAGAGGAATTTTCTAGATTCTGTTTCACCTAACCTTGCACTATGCCTAGGATTAGATTCCTAAATACTGCGGTGATTCCCAATGAAATAAATGAAAAATAGAATATTCCAAATAGAATTTAGTTATGAATTCTCTGAAATTTAACAACTATTTTAGATATGTTACCCAACATATCAATTACAGCTGACCTGAAAACCAAATTCATGAAGTAATGCATTTACATCTGGCTTCAAAAGCTTCTCCAGAATATCAAGAATAACCTTCATGCAACTGCAGATAACATTTTAAGATCCCAGTTATATTTACTAGAATCAAAATATTAAAATAGAAACAGACAATAGACAATACCTGTAATAAAATTTAGGCTGTAAAATTGTCCGCTCTACAGGTGTATCTAGATCAAATTTAAGTAGTAAGTGAGTGATATTTGGAGCTGGCCTGCTGATGTTGTCAATTAGAAGCTGCAACATGTAGAAGGTAGATATAAACAGCATTTTAAGATGAAAAAAGGAAGACAGAAAACAAACAAATGCAGGGGGTGAAGACGAACTTGCAGAATAAGAATGCCAGGATCATCATTGTTATTATTATTATTATTATTATTTTCAACATTCTGAGACTCTTCTGATCGTGCCTCAAGGCAGGCTGCATAATCTTCTATCAAGCTGTTTGAGGCATTAGATTTTAGCAAAAGCTGAACGAGCCCAACCATACGAGAGCTGCACCCGCAAAGTACAATATATCAATTGTAGACTCAGAATGATATTGTTAAATTGAGAAAGGTATTGAATAAGAAAATGTAAAAGTATTGAATACCTTAAAATGCCCATGATTTTGATAGATGATTGCTGAACTTTTGGCTGAAAATCATATCTGACATACTCTAACAGAGCCACTATTTGATTGTGATCATGCGAGAGTATAATATCCAATGGCTGCAGCAGATCATCAATAAAGACAGTATCACAATTAAGTAGTGATTCAATGCTAAATAATACAACATAGTTAAACCATGATGCTGTACTAGACTCAGAAGTCTTAACTTATAGCAACGCCATTAGTCTATTACTCCCAAACACCCCTGGCCCAAAACTATACTAAAATCATTTAAAGGCAATTGATTGCTCACAAACACATCAATAACAAGATAATAAAATAAGCAAGTTAAAATATATAACTTGAATAAAAATGGGTTGACTAGTCATTCAGGTAACTGAAACAGATACCTGGTACAACGGACGCCAATAATCAGAAAGAAGTAAATCTTTTTCAAGGACAAGTATTATAATTTCCAAAGAAAGCTGCACCGCATTCTCTAAATGCTGCCCATGTATTTGACTACTGCGTTCAGCAATGATGGAATTCACCCCTGGCAGAAGAATACTCATGATGTTCCGGAAGACACTCTTTCCACTCATGAAATCCTGAAGCGGGTAAACAGTAACAATCAGATTCTATACTACAATTCATCAAAATAATTTAACCAGCAATTCTAGGAAACATGATATTGTAAGCAAAAAAACTCATAATAACAAGATTATGAATTTTGCCTTAAACATAATTGCATAAGGACTGATCCATAAGGCTTAGAATGCCATAAGATCTATTATAACACGGCTTACAATGCCATAAAATCTATTATAACATGCAGCTCAGAAATAGCAAATCAAGGATAGTAGTACTAGAAAAACATATTTATATAACAAACACCACAAGCTAACATCCTTTGTAATCCTGAACCAGAACATTAAGAAAAAAACATACCTTCAGCAACTCTAAAACAGGAAGTTGTCTCTGAAGTGATGATTCTTTTGTTGTTGAAATGCGAGACTGGTCAACTACACCCTCATAGTCTTCTTCCTTAACATCATACATAGCTAATATCCTGCACATTTAAGTTACGTGAAATAACATTCTCTTCATATAATCAGCAGCTCGTGTAAAAACTTGTTAATTGATACGAACCTGAACCCATCACATAAAAATAACAATGCGACAACTTAACAATAGAAAAAGGAAATAATGATGTATTATATTTGAAATGGAGAAACTACAGTAGAATGATACTCCTACAGCTACATAGCTAGGCTCCTACATGGAACTATTGTTATCCATCCACAACAACCATAACTGATTTCTTAAGATTCTCCCTCTATTGCCTTTACATCCCAATATAATATTAAACAAGAAGACAATTGATCCATCGCTCTCAATCTAGCTGCCACGTCAACATTCTTTCCTGCCTCCTTCTTACTTTTCCTAACACAACATTCCGTACAAAAGGCATGCACCAATCAACTTACTAAATAAAAAATCATGTTAGCCTCTCATTGCAAAAATATAACAATCTATCATTCAACAACAAAAAAGCATCACCATACACAACAGAGTTGTAAAATTGGTTATTTCTGAAATCACAGGAACGTAACCACTCACATGTGAAAATGTTTAAGGCAGGCACAAACCAACTGCCATTTTTCGCATGGATCTGCATACGCTCTTTGAGGATATGGCCCAAAAACATGATCATAGACGAACCTGAAGATACCAATAAATCTGGAAAATAATAAACAATTATTTTAGATGTTAGGCTGCATCCAACAAAAAATAACGGCTTCAATATCTAGGTGAGCTTTTGTTTAGTCCCTATCAATTTCTTTCATTGTATTCATCATCTGAAAGGGACTACAATTAATCCTAGACTTAAATAAGCTCTATTAAGGTTAGTTTTAAATGGGTTTGGTCCAATAACAAATAAATCTGAGGAAGTGATTTGGATCTCAAGTGTTCAGATATTTGTTTTCTCTATACTCTTTTTTGAATTTCCAATTACGGAATGAGATCTGGTTACGTTTGCATGCTTTTGATGTGTTACTCACTTGTATTTTTTAATGTGTCATGTGCATGTTTTGCCTCTTTCTGTTTCCATCTCCTCTGTGTCACCTTGTCATAGGCCCAGGCACCAATTGTAAGGAGTAGAAAATGACATGCTTCAGGTGCAATATGACATGCCATTAATACATGACAATATACTGACAGCGGCCTGGTTATATCAAATAGAACCATGGTGCGGCTCACCATTATCATGCTGTTGCTTACATATGCTCAATTGACATAGAGCACTAAAAGCCTCCATTTTGATACAGTGATGAATAAAAACAATGATAAAAAATCTAATAAGGATTAAAAACAAAAACCCACCGAACTACATATTTAAGTCAAAAATAAATAAATAGATAAAATTCCAACAGAGACAAGAGATACAGAACCTTTGCCCTCTATCAGTCAAATCTCTTTCTTCCGCAATAAGAGCATTTATCAAATTAAGGAAAGATATAGTTGAAGGATATTGCTCTCTTCTTGCTTCAATTTCATTTAATTCAAACTGCATATCATAAACCTGTCATATTTACAAGTTCATTTAGAATTGAGAGAAAGGGAATGTACATGATTGCAAAGACGGGAAGCAGGAGAAAGAAAAGAGCAGATGAAACACATGAGAAAAATGATAGCTTAAAAGAAAGATAAATCAACAATGAAAGAAAAAGGAGGATGAAGAAGGAAATCAATTATTATTAGTGTTTTTCATTATAGATTGTAGTACAGACTATAATTTATAACAATATTCTATACTTTTTGCTTGTTGTAGTACTGTACTAATCTATACATACATATATACATGTATACATATGTGTGTGTGTATATTGATTTATCTTTCTTTCAAGCTATCATTTAAGCTTCTTGTCAAAAAAAAAAAAACCTATCATTTAAACACTTCTTCATCCTCCTTTTTCTTTCATAGACTTTTTTTCCTTAAAAGTTTTGATCAATTACCATTATTAGTACATGAGTTTAATTTCTATACGTTGTGTCACAGTTAATGTAAAAAGTCTTACATTGTCACCAAATCACAACCAATCATACTGTGACTTTAGAATTGATTACGATTAAAGTAAAACATTTTTAATGATCTGATCTGACGGTTATAATTGAATGATCATGTAAAAAAAATTGCACTAACAGTGTATATGAATTCAATATTTAGTATTAAATATATCATGTTACATGTGTTTGTTGATCAGTGTATAACATCACTTATGAAACATTAACTACCAATGTAACAAAGTTTCTTAGGTTTTCATAATTAAAGATAAAACAAGCACTATGCTGTGAAAAAAGCATGAAAAAGATACCAATATAAAAATATAGTGAAAAGCCTAATACAAATATATACATTTTATACAAATTAGCATATCTAAACAAACTCTAAGCTAAACATTTTGTACAAATTAGCATATCTAAACAAACTCTAAACTATCTGTTTGAACCCAACAACCTAAACTTAAAGGAGAGTCTAAGTATTCAAGAGGACTTCAATTACATGATAAAAGTATGATTCACCAAAATTCATGTTTTGTATGTATTTAGTTAGTAGATAATTCAAGTCCAAGCCTATCTCATATGAGGGGTAGCAATAGACATATGAAGTATAATTCATTCCTTGGCTTGCATTTAACAGCTTAAAACTCAGGAAGAGTTGATAATTGACAGCTTTGATGGAAATAATTTATATGAAAAGACATGACTTATTTATAAGACAAATAAAATAACCTGAGTACCCATGGATGGACTACTCTGAGCTTCGGGCCCAACAACTACTGGCAGATCATATTCCTCAAGAAAGGTCCAAATGCTATCCTTCAACTCTGGAGAGACGTGAATAAATGTGGATATTGCATTCCTTAGAGCACCCTGCATTAACATAACATACCTTGTTTAAAAAGAATATTAAGATTAAAATTGGAATTCCAGCTCTCAACAAAATCAAGAATCACATTATAATTCTTCCTCTCAATAAGAGCATGGTGATACAGCCATCATACCTTAAGATAAGGAGGTACATTTTCATAACTAAGGAGTTTAAACAGTGGTTCAATGTCAGGAAACCAGTTTTTCCTTTCGATAGGGTTCCCATTTTCCACAACCTGTATAAACAAGAAACACACAGTAAAATGCATTGTTCCATTCAATCTGATCAAAACAAAAATGCTGAGTCATACAACTATGAAACATATTAATTAGACTCTGCGTAAAATAAGTTAAACTAAGAATTTCTAGCAAGTAATATATTGCAACAAGCAAACAAATTAATTTAACCGAAAAACTTCCTTATACTTCAATTCATCTTAGTCAAACTAAACACTATAAGATTAAAAATCCAATAGTGAGCTAATATAGAATGAGTGATGTAGAAGAGAACTATTACAGTTTAGGCCACAAAAAGTTTGGGGTTAAAAAACTAGTTACACTCAGAAGACTATGCATCTAGGCAATTCATGATTAGCCCAACATTTGGGATCCTCCGGAGGAACTTGTCTGACAACTGAACCTGGTAAATCAGGTAGAGAATAGCATAACCTAGCATGTAATTTCAAATGAACACACTTGCATTATCCAGATTTAATGAAGTACTCTAGTTAACATAACCCAAACCAATTAAAGGAACACTAAATATAACAAAGATAAAAGTAATGATATCCCATGACTTTTCTTTTTGACCTTTGAAATGAATCTCATGATTATATGTTAGAGGGATTGATCAACACTCAGCATGAATATCAAGACAATGCTACCAGAATTAAATATTCTATCTCCCAAAATGCAATACCTCGCATTAAGTTAGATTACTGAAAACCAGCCTATTGCTGACACTTCTCAATCTATATTATTTTGACATTGAGAAATGATATGTCCATTACTCATTGTGTTCGTGCTTTGCAACCTTTTGCTTTAATTTCCTTTTTGTTTTGCTATAACCCTAGTTGTAAAACAAAGAGTGACTCCAGAGTGGCAGAAACAGCACCAGACCAAAACAAAACTGAGTTAAAAATGTACCTATTCCACAACTTAATGTAGTACCCAATTCAAACTATATATTTGTACCTTGAATTAATCAAACTTGTTTCATGGCATTGCCAATCAGATATGCAAAAGGAATAACATCGAACAAGATTGAATATTTTAAGAATTAAACCACGAATCAACATAAATCAAGAACTAAATTGAGTTTGTAGACCCAAATGCTTTATTTAACGCCTTCACAGATTATGAATCCCATTTTCTTTTAGCAAAAGACCAGTGTAAGCATAGTTGTGATATACAAGCAATCCAATAAAAAGTAGAAATAATAAAATATGTCAAGGTAAACCTTCTTCAGAACATTTAAATATGCCACAAGAGCTTTTGCATCCCCCTCTTGAATTTCAGGCAACATTGCTCCAGCAGTTTGAAGGGACTGTTTGAATTTCTCATCGTAAATTGTTAAGCATTCAAACAAAGTGCTCCAGCCAATCGAGCGGAATGCTTTACCTTGCAGCAACTCATGAACCTTTGAAGCACCTTCTTGACTAGAAGCCTGAAAGGGGGGAGTTTCCCAAAAACCCAAGATCTAAAAATGACTGCAGAGCAATATTTCAGTATCAAATTTAAGATGATTGGAGACTTCCTTACCAAGGTGCTCAGCATATTCAAGAAAGCCACGAGCGTTTGAAAATTCGTATGGTCCTCTCCAGCAAAATTTACAAATGTCCACAGCACATCATTTCCCAACAAAAGCTCTGGTTCTTTCTGATAACTTAAAACAAAATTCAAGGTCATGATTGCAAACAACAGCCTTGAAAGCTAAGCAAATTGTTTTAAAGCAATTTAAATAATTAAAAATATAAGGCCAGGGAAAAATTATCAACCATATTGCTTGTGACATAGTTTTTTCACAAAACGGCAAATATATAGAATAAGATAATATTTGACCCAAGGATCCAACGATTTGAATGTTAAGATCAATTTAAAACCTGTATTCATTGCTCAAATAAGACTAGAAAGATTGCATGTATTCATTTTGCATTTTGTCGAACTGACCAGATAAATTTCGCTCACAAAGTCCAAGATTGAATTAAATTGTAAAGGGCCTGTTTCAGTGCCTTGTTGAGAAATTGAGCTACTGCCCTGTGCAAAATCATGGGATCCAGCAACTCGGTATGGACTAAGCACACTCATAACCTTCTCTTTGGATTCTTTTATCTGCAAAAAGTACATACATAAACAGAGGTAGAGTACAGAACATTTTGATATCTAAGGATATATTCCATGTTAGAAATAATAGAACTTCCGCAATAATTTACAGTCAAAATGATTTTAGGATAAATACTTGTAAATCACTACTTTGAAATAGAACCAGCATAACTGAGAAAACTGAATTTTACAATAGCAATAGAAATGAATGTTTCACAATAATTCGCAGTGAAGATATCAAGAACCTTATGAGAAAAATAATGCATGTCTTCTTAAAATTTTAAAACAAGAATCGAACATTTGGCGACCAGTGCATCAAAGAGTGACAAAAAAAGAGGTAATAGTAAGCATTTGATATCCAGCAACCATATAATTTCCAAGGGAAGTTACAAAATATCATCCTTATCAGCTTATCCTAAAATCCTAATCCTAACTAATAACAAAACAATATAAAAGTACAAAATTGTTAGCGTTGCATTCTAAACCTAAAAAGAGGTTTAAAAAAATAGACCCTATTAGCCATACCATATATGTATATTCAGCAAAACAAAAAAAGCAACTGAATTTCAGCCAACATATAAAGATACAGAGAACCGAGCAACAAAAATATGGAATTCAGAAATCGAACATAAACCTCCCATCATATCATCTCATTCAATAACTTGGAGAAATGACAGCTATATAATAAATGAGAAAAGAGGCTATATGCAGTAACTTAAAATATTATTTTGGCAACCTAAACCAAATGCTAACTAAAGCCATGCATTAAAACCAAATCAGCTTTGTTCAATATTTAGGTGATGAAAAAATTAACTGACCTTGTCTCTAGCTAGAGGGTTAGACAAGAAGCATGCAATCAACCTGTGCAAATAAGCATTGTACATATAGATCATATCTTCATCTTCAGTCTGTAAGGTAAGCAACAAAACAGCTATGAAGCATAATCATGACAAGCTATACTAAAAATAACAGAACAAATTACAATAAATCTCCTAGAAATGATATTGCACAAGTAAAATAGATGACAAAAATAGAAAACTATTTCGATAATATTACTCTAAGATGTCAATTGTTTTATCGAGTAAAAGTGAAAGCAAAGAAAAACTTAAAATCGTCCCATCAAATACAACTTTTCAAAGTGGGGATTTGAATATCTAGCTTTGATAATGTAACTGATTAGCAGATTTAATTCCAATAACCATCACAACTACAACTAAATATTCCATTTAGAACTACTACGGAAAAGGTTTACTTCTTGTAGGCAATAAAGCAAAACTATAGGTGTAATTGGCCTAAGTAATTGTTGGAAAGTTGACTTAATTCTAATTTTCCCCTAGTCACCTTAATTGCAAAAACTTAAAATTTCTTTTGTTGCAGCCTCTACCACCTTAATAATGTTGGATGTGAGGGGGGATGGTTAGTCTCATATGTTGTCAGGATCGTGATCTTGACTAAAGATCGGGGGGTAGCTTGACTCTCGCATCATCTAGAAATATAGACTGAATAGTGCTTATAACTTTGTAAGGATTGGGAAGTTCTCACTTTCAAAAGTTGGTTTTGTGTGTTGGTTTAGGCTCAAAGCCTAATATCTAAATTGATATCAGAATCCATCCTAATTACAGAGTGGGGCCACATGCATCATTTGTGTTCCATGTGCATAGGCCTGACTCGCTGAGCATGTGAGGGGGTGTTGGGAATTCACCTTGATTATGATCCACCACTAGGTGCCTTTAATGTGACATCTTTGGGCTACCTTCATTGCAGCCTAGCATACAGCACTTTCCTTATGTTTGGTGTGAGGGGATGTGTTAGTCCTGCACCACCTAGATATATGGCCTAAGTAGTGTTTACAATGCTTGGACAATTGGCTTAATAAAGCATTTACGTGGTATTGAGTTAAGCCCTAATCCCAAAATTTAATATTGTACCAAAATCTATCCTTGCTCTGTTTTGGGGGCACCCGCTCAGTACAAGCTCCAAGTGACTTGTGCATTAGGGGATTTTGGAAAGCTACTTTAATCGCAATTTTGCAATCTGCCTCTAACCATCTTAATTGCAGAAACTTTGGGCTGCCTCCATCACATCCTCCAGCACCTTCATTGTGATGGGTGTAAGGTGGCATGTTTAGTCCCACAATGCCTAGAGATATGGCTTATATAGTGCTTAAAAGGCTTGGGCATTCCACATCCTACAGAGTTGAGTTAGGCTAATGCCCAAATTTTAAAAAATATCGGTATCAAAGTTTTACATAAAAAAAAATTATAAAGATTTAATATTAAGTATAATCAGAAAGTAAAGGGGCATCCAAAGCATAAATTAATTAGTGAAGCATGAAAGAGGTACAAGGATGATCTAAAAAAATCTTCAGGGTAAAAACAAATACATAGACAAAATTACAAGGAAAAAAATAACAAACGATTACAATAAAATAATTTAAATTGGTTTATATTAAGAACACACTAAGTGCTAACTTGAGTAAATGAGACAGAAAGACTAAACATTTTTTCTTAAATTATATGTAGTTCACCCAATACACATGTTACTGAAGAAAATGCCTTATGTGTTCTATTTTCTATTTGTCAATGAACCGCAAGTCTTTCGGAAGTTAAAACAAACCGACATTCAAGCATGTTTCATACTCAATGAACAGATATTCAAAGGGAATAGACAGCTGCATTTGCTGATTTGTTTTCACTTTTACTTCAGGGAGGATCTCAAAAAAATCCGCTTTTCAAATGTGCTTTTGCTAAAAAGAAACAGAAAAATAGAATTTGGCAAATGAACCTGAAAGGCAGCAGTTCGAAGAACTTTCTCCAGTAAAAACTGAAAGACATTATTCGAAAAAATGACTTCTAAGCATTGACTAAGGTAACCCATTTCATTTGAAGAAGCACTATAAATAGTTTCCCTTGTTGCCACACCATCTTGTATTAACATCAAATGTACCACCCAAGCAAGCTTTATGCCACCAGTAAATCCCTCAACAATTGGATCATTTCCAGTAGCCATTACCTGAAGCATGAAAGGAAATCGACAACATTCCAAATTGATACCATATATTTGATAAACTACCAGTACAAATAAAACAGTAACTATCTTTCATCTTACAAGTTCGTGAAATTCATGTCTGAAGGATGTATCAGAAGAAAGGACAGATGCTTTGTCAGGCACTGTCCCCAAACCATCTGAAACAAATGCAATCACAAGAGCAAATAGAAGGCTAAAGGTAATCTGCAAAAGCATGTGAGTGTGAAAATTGTGAGCAAGCAACACAAATTTTACGAGCGGAAGACATGAGCCAATAAATCAAGTTCGGATTGAATGGATTCCAAGAGTTGAGATAACAGTCACAGAGTGGGTTTATGTTTAAGGTTTAACTGCAAGAGTATGCATCTACTTAAATATTTCTCCTAAGGCAATGCTTTGATGAAATGACATGACATGTTAACACCAAGACGAATACTAAGTCCATCATAATGAGTCCAGCGTAAAAAGTTCACTTCACCATAAGGCACAAAAGAAGAAGACGAATAAAATTCATTGCTCCATAACACCATGCACACAAAATAGGTTTGATTGTTTTAATGCTTATGAAGTTTTGGAAACTAAATATGTAATGCTTCACTGAAAACAAAACAAATACTGAAAATCCAGCAAAAGAGTATGAACAAGAACCTGATGTTTTATGGCAGTATTGCTCTGACTAACTTCAGAAGCACTATCCTTCAAAACAGAGAATAAATCTTTTACATCCTTAGGATCTGAAAACAACATATTTCACTTATGATATCAAACAAACATTCAGAAAGCATAATAGATGACAGAGTACAACAGTAGACCAAGTAGTACATCAACAATCGCATAGCTATCAGAAAACAATCAACATGAAAAACTGCTACGCATACTTATTCGAACAATCAGAACAGAAAGGACAAGGCAATGTCCCAAAATAAGTCTTTCTCTAGAGACCACTGCCTGCCTCTCCACAAGAGAACCTCTTGAATCAATAACATAGCGCTCACACTGAGGACCTCCCACACCAGAAGGCTCTTCTCTATTGAGTTCCTACATACAGAAAAGAAATTTCTCTGAAAAAAGTTAGTTACAAGGTGAAGGTGCGATATGATATGTCCTTCCACTAAATAATATAATATAGAAGAAGGAAGAGGGAACCCTGCCCACGTGCTACACTTATACATCAATTGAGCAGATCAAATAACAATAAACCACGTATTTCAGTAGCAACACTAAATTAGTACTTCCAGGATCTAAGATTGTGGTGATTTAAACATATTACTCAAAGAAATATAATATGTTCATAATGTATTAGGGCAAACCAACCAAAGAGTGTGAACCAGGTGCATCAATTTGTAGAAGCGACCAAATGCAACAAAAGAAAAACAACTATATTGATAATACAGGGAGGATAATTGAGTTGAGAATGAAAAAAAATTACGGATTGACTTAATTTGTTATTACTAAACAAATGACATATTTACATTTCTTGCACACAAATATTGAGCACATCAATATAAATTGTCGGTCAAAAATACCCAGAATTCCCAAAATCAAAGTTCTATAAATGAAAATAAATAATTCTAGTTGAAACAATATCCTAATTTAAAATTTAATCAGGAAGGTTAAAGCAAAACAAAAACAAACAAAAAAAACTCATCTATATCACAATGCAGACCTTGATAAGAGATATCAACCGCTGTCTAAGTCCGGAATTGATAACATCCTCTAGATATTTTTGTATGTCAACCAAAATATCATCTTCAAGTCCCTGATCAAGCACCACAGCCTATATATGGAAAACAACATATAGATATTAACCAAAAACTGGAGAACCAAATCAATCCCAAATGAACTTTAATAACAGCTGAGATAGCAAAAAGTATACCCTCAACAGAAGATGGAGAGATGTTATCAGATATCTTCTTTCTGTATACCAGAGTCCAGCTGCAAGCCGTAGAATTTCAAGCGGTTCCCTACCCATTAAACCCCACTACAAACAAAGCATCAATAAATAACTGAATGGATAAATATTTGTGTATTGACAATACCCTTCTTGGTATAAATCTGTTAATGGATTATATTATACAATTGTATGCTGCATAAGTAATAATTGTCACTTAAAGAAAGTAATTTTATGTTGGTTGTGTGTCTCCAAGAAAACTTGGCACGAAGTTGAAGTTGTTGACATTTGAATAAGAGATCACAGGTTCAAATTATGGAATCAGCCTCAGGCGAAGGTAAGATAAGGGTGCCTACAGAAGAACAGCAATAGTTCGTACCCTTACCTAGACTTTTGGCAAGAGCTTTATAGCACTGTGTTGTGTGTATATATATGTGTGTTTAAATCAAGACATGCTTACACCACTTAATAGCTTTCAATTTATGTTGATTCCCCCATTCTGAATTTGAGGGGAAATTTAGACTAGGCTGGGTTTCTATTAAGTATCGTTGTGTTTAGACTCTCTGATGAGCATGTATTTTTGTTAGATCGTCAGATTGTCACCTAGAGATATGTTCTAACCATATAAATACTAAACATATTGTAGCAGAAAGAATTAGATCTATTTAGAATACAGTTGCAGATTCAGTTCAGAATATTTTCTCTTTCTAAAAACTTCACCTCAACCTCACTTGCATTCCCTATCATTTTCATGTCAGTTACTAAAATTTGACACTTCTTACTTTTACGAAAATCCTTTTAAAACTATTTTATTTACAAATTACGTGTTAATTATATAAATAAGTAAAAATTTAGTATCTGAAATATCATGCCATCAATAAAATATAGAAGTTAATGTTTGCAATCATACGATCAGGGGTTCATTGCTAGTGAGTATGTGTGTGTACATGTTTACATAAATAAAGGAGCAACATAACTCTACCTCTTGATTAGCCGAGACTAGCAAGCGAACGCAGTCTAGTTCATTTAGATGCAGATCATCGCTCAATTTGAGTGCCTATGCTTCATAAAAGCAGATATTAGAAAAAGGAAGGGGAGTGAAAGTGAAACAGCACTTTACAATCCACACCACAATGAGCATACACATGTCTAATATGTAAACTAAATTAATAAATTAGTAGTAAGATAATATTCATAAAATTGCAAATCTTTGTCAATGAATCCTAAAGACAAAAGATGCTAGGACACAATAAAAGAAAAACAAATTAACAATTCAGCAGAGAAAGAAATTTCAAAACACAAACCACAAGAAAATATTAAAATGATTGTCATATAACTATAACATGTAGAGTGTAGTTAGCTTTGGGTTTTTGTGAAGGATTCAGCGCTTACTGCTGATTGAGGTGGTAAAACATTAGCCACCATTTGAACTACCAGTCCCTTTTCCTTTTGTCCATACTTATGTGTTTCAGCATATTCTCTGATAGTTCAACACTTTCTCGTTTGATTTGAAATCTCGGTTCACTTTCGGGATGATCTGTTTTTTAGTTCTTTCCCTGTTTCTCAATTGACTTACAGCCCATGGGACCTTAAGAGCACCTATTTTCCGTTTTCCTTGAGTCCTTGACCAATCATTTCCCAGTGTCAACATGCTAGTGACGAGACATTTGAAATGAACTATGCCCTTGTAGAAAAAATGGTGCATTGAATAACCTAGCATTGCCTTAGTAATTATATCGATTCCACCATTATATGCATGTAAGATTAAGAAAAGAGTTAAAGAAATTACTTTAAAAAATAATGAGAAGCTCAATTACACAAACCAACGATACACAAACACTAAGACTATGTTTGGAGGTTGGCTTTGGGAGGGAAAGGATGGGGAAGGCTTATTTTTCATTCCTTCAAATTATTTAAAACTCTGAATATGTCAACACATATACTTGACCATCAAAACTCACCTCACAAACGTACCCTAACAGATGTCAGATCCAACCTTGTTTCAATGCATATTATCATATGCTCAATGAAAATCCATTCCAAAAAGATACTGTTTGCATTAGCTTGGTCTTAGCCGTTTCAAACTAGGAACAGAAAATATTAACATAATAAATTCTTTTTTTGCGGGGATTAACATATTGAATGGTATGTGATGAATGTTTTAATTAGTAAAGTAAACACATATTGCAAGTAGTCACGGAGAAGTATAATCATATAGGATTCATTTCATTCCAGAAAGAGAGAAAAATACACAAGATATAAAACAGCTAGAAATAGCACTTAGTGCCCCAGTCTCACTACCATTTTCTTCTTGCTCTCAACCCTAACTACATAATTAAGACTAACATTTTCAGTCTCGGTATATATTATTATATCCTAGTTTTATTCAGTCTGAATTTCTTAAGATCAAAACAATGCCTCTCAATCTCATACATTAAAACAAAGCATTTATTATTTAAGCATATACTACTTTACATAAAATCGTGTAAAATGCAACAACAGAAAATGTGCAACCGTTAAACTCACAATTTGCACATCCTGGTCATCAAGAGTGATAAGAGTAGAATCTTGAAGTCTAAGTGACTTTGACTGAACTTGACTTCGATCAGAGGGCTTTGGAGGCTGAACAACAACAACAGATAAATAAAAGCATGAGATTGTGAATAGAGCTTCAATCAGGTGAAATTGTAAAGAAAAAAAATGAAAGAGGTACCGGATAGGATAGAAGGGATTGGAAGGAGGGAAGAGAAGTGCGAATGGCGTGCAAGACTTCGACTCGTTGCGAAGCTGTTGGTGGCGAGGAACCGAGAAGCGCTGATTCCAACGTGGCTAGAAGCTGCTTCGGAGACACCATTTGTGCCAGTGAGATCAAACCCTAAAAGTTACGGAAGAGAGAAAGTGAAAGAGAAAAACAGTGAAGTGTAGTCTCTCTCTGCGTTGGGTGTAAGATATTATTTCGATTTTGGGGCGGGAACGAAATGAACTTAGGCGACAACAGTAAGTTTGCAGCTCAGTGTGGAGCTATGCGGCATTAAACCCTATTGACCAAGCGTACAAAACCTCTCCTTTGTTATTTATTTATTTTTAGTAAATAAATTAAATTAAATTAATGAAACTTTTGAAGTGGAATACAGAAAATAAAAACAAAAAACATAGTTTCACAAAGAAAAAATAGGTACGAGAAGAGAGAAAAATATGAAGAATAAAATAAGTTTGAGATATTCTTTTTAAGTGAAAAAATTGAAAATAAAATTGAAGACAGACATCAAAAATTGATGTCTTTAGCGAATACAAATCAAATTAGTTCTTAAATTGGTGCATAGTTAATTATTTTTAAATGTAAAATTATCATAAAAAAATTTAATTCATATTATTTATAATCAATTTTGGTGTAATAGAAGATGATGTGGTTTGATAGGTGGTATTTTTTAAAATTTAATAATAAAAAAAATAATATGGATTAATATAGATTTGTTGTCCCAAAAGTAGATGTTTTTGACTATTTATTAAATAAAATGTTATCCTAGGTCAAACATTCACTCTCTTTTCCCCTCTTTGTCTTCTCCAAATTCCACACTCTTCTGTTCCCAAATTGAATTTCATTTTCTAGGAAGAACGCAAATGCATAAGACATTTCAATATCATATTCGAAGACCAACTCAATCAAAGGTGTTGTTATGTCTTCCTTATTTATCAAAACTCGAGCAATCCCTTTATCTGGGTGTCACATTCGTATAATATTGTGCCTTTGCAAGAAGGGACCTAATAAATAATGGTTATTTTGGAGATGTCCATTTTAGTGTAGTGATGATACTTATGATTTATTCATATGGGACAAAAACATGGGATCAAAAGATGAAAATGAAGATGGGAGATGTACGAATAAGATAGAAGTTATGGGTTATTTAAATGAGCTCTATGAAGATTCAAAAAGAAAGAACAAAAATTTGAAGAATAGAGTGAATGCAATTACATTTTCTATAAAAATGAAAATGATTTGTTTTGTAATCTCATTTATGTTCAATGTGTACTTTGTTTTGAAATGTATATGTTGAAGTACAGTTTGTAATAGATTGTTAATGAGTGAGAGGTGTTGATGTTTAGTTGATGTATTGTTCAAAATTTTATGTACTATTCATAATTGATGTTAATGGAAATTTAGATTTGGGCAAACACTTCAAGTTATGTAATTGTATTAGTTAACACAGTCATTAGTATCACTTTAATTTTGTTTTATTTATTGTTCATGTATGTGTAACTGTCGTGGCTATGAGTTAAATTTGACAGAGTAACACTTCAGTTTTGGAGGGATTTAGCATAGTAACACTTAAATTAGGAACTTGTTTAGCAAAATCTCGGACCTGTTTAACAGGTCCCAAAATTTATTATAGTACAAAAAAGGTATAAAATTTATAGCAAAGAACAAAATTTGCAACGACTTAAAATAACATTAAATGTTTCACAAACCAGAATTCTTACAGTACCAAAAATAACATGAAACCAATTTCACAAAAGTAAGATACATGTGTTGTTTACATAATCATGCTAGTACATAATTTTTAATGTTATATATTCATCATATTACATGATTGTTGATGAAACATAAACAGAGTTAAACTCCCAAAAAAATATCACAATAATTCATGACATAATTTCATCCTCATTGGAATCATTGAGACATGCTCTTCTAATTTCCATCTCGAGTTTTCATTCTCCTAGCACTGCGACCAACTGCGACTTCTTCTTCTTCAGAAATAACCACTAGATTAGGATATTTTCTAGGTCATGTTATGTCCCGTGTTTTTAGTGACATTAGTCTCTCAATCTTTCTTGATTGAATTGTAACATGATTAACCTTTTTTCTTTTGATGTCATACTTTTGACATGTAATAATAGTATAGTGTAAGTACAATGAAGAGACTTGGTATAGCATGTTAATTACCATAACGTAACTTACAGGTTCACTACAACTTGGCTTGAAAGTTGATCTATTGCTAGACTTAAGAATTTTGGTTTTTTTAGCAACGAAAGTTTTGACACCACTTGACATTGGCTTCACAAGATCATGTTGTCTAGCATGACTTCTATCAATACTAAATGGTTGAATGTCAAGTATGACATTATCTCTAAATTCTTCATAATTCAACAGTTTAGCTAATGTCTCATGATATATCCTACAAAAAATTCTTAAACCACTGTCTTGTTCAACAGATGTTTGGCTTGCAGATTCTAATGAATGAATTGTTGGTACAAGTTGTGGTACATGTGCAGGTACAGGTCCAGGTGCAGATACTTGTTGTACAGGTGTAGATTCCTGATGTACAAATGCAGATGCAGATGCATCAGAGATGTAAATGTCTGTTGTATAGGTACATGTGCATATTTCTTTGTAAAAGCTTGCTTTTATGCGCCTCCCTTGTTACAATTCATAGTCCCTTTGGGCCTCCATTGTAAGGAACAAAAGAAGATATTAAATACCATCAATAAAATAATATAAATTATTACTAATATATAAGTGTCAAATACTAACCTTTTTGTAATATTTGGACATTGATTATTTGGCTTGCTTGCCCCTGTAGGTGGTTTAATTGAATCAATAACAATCTCTGCATTTTCAGTGACATTCTTAGCATTTTCACCATGAATAACTGCAAGTTGTTTATTCTTCTTGCATGTTCTACTATTGTGCCCATACTCTAAGCAATTCTTGCATTTGTGAGTGGTGTTTGATTTTTGCCATTTTGTTTGGTTTTCCTCATCAGGTTCATTTCTCCTAAGTTTTTTTGCCTTCCCGGATCATGTTTGAAAATTGGTGGCAATATGTCAGGGTCAGTGTGTAACACCCCAAATTTTTTATTTGATTATTTAATTGATTAATTGTGAGTTATTGGTGATTATATATGTGATGTATATGTGGTATGTTATGGGGTAGTGGTGGATTAAGGTGTTAATTAGGATTGTTTTTAATTAAATAATTAGTTTATATTATTTAGAGTTATTAATAATAATTAAATAGAACAATTGGTGTGTAGAGATAACAAGGGCACAGTGGTGATATGTGAAGATAAGTGAGGGTATAAGGGGAATAACATAGAAAGGGTCCAAGGGGTAAAAAAAGAAAATGGAAGATTGAGATCATTTTTGGTACGATCATGGAATTGAGAGAACACGAAGAAAAGCTACGGCTCATAGGAGTATTTGGTAGAACTCGAAGAGAAAGAATTAATTTGATGAGAAATTAAGGTAAGGGGTTTAATCGCAGTTTATTATGATTGATAGAGGGTTAAGGTAATGTATGGTTTTGTTGTGTGATTGATTTGATGAAACATGTGATGAAATTGATGAAATATGGTGACATTGTTGATATTGATGATATAAGCTGTAAATGTTGATTTGATAATGTATGTATGTTATGATTCGTGTTCGATATGATAGGACGATGTATTTTGATGATGATATGTGATATATGATGTTTGTACTATATTTTTGGACTGAGATGATGTGAAATCGGAATTGGAATGGGGTTGGAACAGTGCAAAAATCGCAATTGAGCATAATGGAGAGCAGAGCGCCCCAGTATCGACGGGCGAGCTAGCTGGAGAGCGAAAAGGTGGAAAAGGGTGAGCTCCTATAAAATGCATAAAGTGGGACGCATCGCAAGGACGTCGCCAGGCGTGGAGGTGGCGAGCAGAGGCGTTGTAACACTCCAAAATAATTATATTATTATTCAATTGATTTATGATGAATATTTGTGAAGTGTTTATGAATATATGATATCTTGTTGATAATGATGTGTGATGTGATGCCATGTGTGAAATAGTGAGAATTAAGGTGATATCGGGTATTTTAATAATTTAGATAATTAGTATAATTATTTAGAACTATTAATTAGAATTACTATTTAATTAAATAAAATAAGATGTGTTGTAGAGATGATAAGGACAGTGAGGTAAATTTCATGAGGATGAGTGAGGGTAAGATTGGAAAGACAAATTAGAGGTCCAAGGGATAGGTTTGTCAAAAAGGAAAAAGAGAGTGTCAGTGTTTCATTATGTATAATTGTGAAGTTTGGGAAGAGAGCAGTGAAGAGCTAGGGTACATAAGGCAAAGCTTTTTTGTAGAATTGCAAAGAGAAAAGATCAAAGCTAGGAATCTAAGGTAAGGGGTGATCCTTATTATTATTATTGATATACGGTTTAGTTGTATGTAGGTTTATTTGGGGTTTTTATGATGATGGTAATATGATGATTTGTGATGAAATTGATGGTTTGTGATGTGCAAAATACCATGTAATGATGTGATAATGTCTTATTATTCATTGTATAATAACATGTTGGTTTGTGGTGAATTTGGGTATGTTCTGGTATGAGATCATGTGAGAAATTGGAACTGAATTGTGTAGAAAATGCAATAGTAAATTTGTTGTCACGCGTAGAGCATCGGGCGAGCCTTCAGCTTCGCCAGGCGAATCAAATTCTCCTAGGCGTCGGGCGAGAGTGAGGCGAGAGAAATAGGTGATTTTTGGTGCTCTTGGAAAAATGTATGGGAAAGGTTTATCGCTCCAGCTTCACCGAGCAAAAGTTATGGCGAATGAGAGCTTCGTGGGGCGAGTGAATTGGGAGAAAAATAAGGTTTCTGGAAAATTATATGGGGAATGTGAGTCGCCCCAGCCTCGTCGGGCGAGTCTCAAGCGAGCAGACTGCTTCGTCGGGCAAGCCTCAGGCGAGAGATAGCTGACAGAATCTTCGAAGTGTCATAGCTTGAGCTTCCGAACTCTGTTTGATGTGTCGTTCAAAGCGTTATAAAGCTAACACGATATACTATGTCTTGGTAGAATAAAATGAGTAAAATGATGTATTTTCCAGTGCCTTTGCAATGATTAGATTATACTTTATGTGATGAATTATGATGGTGTAATGATGTATGAAGATATGTTGATGTTATGATGATTTTGTGACGTGTTATGATGTATTTAACGATGATATGTTGAATGAAGTGGATTATGTGCAAGTTATATGTGTATACATGCTAAATGTATGATGTTGTTAATGATTACATAATTATATGTGTATACATGCGTTTTGACTAGCAGTGGTCGTGTGTTTATTATGTTGTTGTGTGTCATGCATTCATGGCATATGTTAGGACGTTGTTCCAATGATGTTGTTAGGACGTTGGTCCAGTGATAGCCTTAATCCCATGGTGTGGATTGAGTGCATTTTTGTGAAGGGCTCCGTTTCCAAGAGGGAATCGATCATATGATGGTGATCTTTGGAGGAAGACGACTTGGGTCATCAGTGAAGATTGGTACCACATGCATGGGTCAATTAATTTGCATTGCATACTTTGTAACATTGCATAATTATTGATTGAATGATGTTGATGATGTTGTGGCCTAAATGATGTTGACGATGGATGTTGATTTTGATGATGCAATGATGTGTTTGATGTGCATTGGTGATGTGAAAGTGTGTATATACATGAAGCTATAAGTACGAAATGCGCCTAAGAGGGGGTGAATTAGGTACTTTAAAAATTCTGGTTTTTAGTGATGATGGTTCTTATTTTTATGGATATAAGAGAGTTTAGGAAAGCTTAAAAATGCAGAAAAATAAAGAGACACGGGCGATATATCCTGGTTCCCCCTCACAGTCCGAGAGTACTCCAGTCCCCTTTCAACATGAAAGAGATTTCCTTATTGTGGCAAACTTAAACAATAACTACCAACCAAACCAAGAACAATCCTCTTGGACCAAGAACAATCCTCTTGGATTTTCACTAAGTTACCTATGAGAACAATACTCTCAATGTAACTACACTTGTATCCAACAACTTGGAAAGATAAGATTTCAACAAAAACACTTAAACTTAATTCCAACAATCCTGGAAAATAAGTAAGTAAATATCAATTTGTGAGTTTGAGTGAGTAGAGTAATATTGATCACTTAGAGTGATTTGACAATGTATAATCTTCTTCTTTCAATAATAATATTATACAAAGACTCAAGATATATTTGCTCAAAGTTTTCTGTTTGTTAATGTATGAAAATGTGCATAAAACTTATGCATGAAAATGAAGAATGCTTGAGTTTGTATTTTAAAATTTCAGAAAATATTTATGGAAGAATGTGTTAGATCTGGATTTGAAATTTAATATTTATATGTTCATAACACCCTTTTGAAACATCGTGAAGATCTGGAAATGTATCATGAACAAATGCCAAGTTTGAGTGAAAAGATGTAATGAAAAGGCATGATGAAAAGGCATGAACAAAGCTGCTATTTTTCAAATTTGTGCAGTATGCAATCGATTGCACCCTTGGTGTAAATCGATTGCACAAGGTTTTTAACAGCTATTTTTTCAAAATCTTTAAGAGTGCAATCGATTGCACTAACAATGTAATCGATTGCATGCAAAGTCAGTAGCAAAAAGTAACTGAGTGCAATCGATTGCACTTGCAATGTAAATCGATTGCATGAGAAACAGAAGTAAACATTTTGAAAATTTTAAGTATGCAATCGATTGCATAGGTAATGTAAATCGATTGCACATATAAATAGAAGCAAAAGATCTGAAATTTTGAAGTGTGCAATCGATTGCACTAAGATGTAAATCGATTGCATGCAGAAGAAAAATGAAATTTTATCTTTGAAAAGCTTGAGTAATGATTCTTAAACATTTCTTTTTCATTTTTGAGCATCTATATCTTAAGATCAAAGTAGATAATATTATTATACCTTTAAAGTTGTTGAGAGCTTTGAATGAAGATATTATCCTTAGATGCTTAGATGCTTGATCATAAATCTTTGCTTTCTTTGTTAGCCATGGTTTGTCTTCATCAAAACAAAAGCTTATTTGTGAAGCTTGATTTTACATTCTCCCCCTTTTTGATGATGACAAACAATCTTGCTTTATGTGATGTACTTTCCGAAAGAGCTTCTCCCCCTAAGATGCAAAACTCCCCCTGTGTAGGAGAGGGTTGGAATCCTTTGCAATTCTTCATCTTGATTGGAGAGTACCTTGAAAGTTAAGACACGGGAAATACAAGCATAAAGTACCATACATCTTTCTCCCCCTTTGACATTATCAAAAATAAGGGAAAGATGCCTAAAGCAAATAATAATAGAGCAATATATTGACAAAAATTATAGAATTTAAAATAGTAACACAAATTGTTTAAGAGTTACACAGAAAATTGAACAAACGAAACATTGAAATAGCAGGACAATAACATAACAGGAAGAAAAAACAGTCAGCCAAAACATTAAGGGTGATGTATGTCTGGATGGTTGTAAGACCATGAGCCTTGGTTCAGGAATTATTATTGAAGTGGAGGTTTTATATAATGTGGAGGAGGTGCAGCTGGGTTATTTGGGTCGTATGGTGTGATATGAAGGTGAGAATAAAGGTACGAGAATTGTTGGTTCACATCCGAGCGAAAATCATTTATCTGGGTTGTAGTGGAGTCATTGATTGCACTCCATTGATTGTTGATGTTGGTGTTCATAGAAGCAAACTGTTGAGACATGTAGTCCATGAGTTCTTGATTGCTTGGACAAGAGGGAGTAGTAGGAGAAGGAGGCACAGCTTCGCCGCCTTCAACTTCTTGGTCATTATCTTCATTGCCAACAATATCTTCACCAATGTAGGTGATGGTCTTTGTCTCCGGATTAAAATGTACGCCCATTCTTGAATTAACATTCTTAATTGAAATTTTGTTTAGATTAGGACCCATATTCACCTTTTCAAAACCACGAAAATCCACACCAAATTCCTCCATAATCAAAGTGACAAAATAAGCATATGGAAGGAATTTAGACTTTTCATCCACTCTAAGCATATGCATCACGATCATTCTTGCCCAGTTTACATTTACTCCTTTCTTCCTTGCATAAATAAGCTGCATCTCGAAGTCGGTAACTATGCAATGGTTTCTAGCTCTTGGAAACAGTATATAGACCAAAAAATAATGATATAAGCGATCGTCTATATAGAGGTTACCTGCACTCCAGGAGTCTCTGGATGGAATTACTCCGCCAAGACCACAAATCTGTTTGGCGCAAAATTCAGCTTCACTTAACCGCCCAATGTTGTAAAAGAATCCCTTTTTCTGATAGCCGCCCAACTGCGACTTCTTCTTCTTCAGAAATAACCACTAGATTAGGATATTTTCTAGGTCATGTTATGTCCCATGTTTTTAGTGACATTAGCCTCTCAATCTTTCTTGATTGAATTGTAACATGATTAACCTTTTTTCTTTTGATGTCATACTTTTGACATGTAATGATAGTATAGTGTAAGTACAATGAAGAGACTTGGTATAGCATGTTAATTACCATAACATAACTTACAGGTTCACTACAACTTGGCTTGAAAGTTGATCTATTGCTAGACTTAAGAATTTTGGTTTTTTTAGCAACGAAAGTTTTGACACCACTTGACATTGGCTTCACAAGATCATGTTGTCTAGCATGACTTCTATCAATACTAAATGGTTGAATGTCAAGTATGACATTATCTCTAAATTCTTCATAATTCAACAGTTTAGCTAATGTCTCATGATATATCCTACAAAAAATTCTTAAACCACTGTCTTGTTCAACAAATGTTTGGCTTGCAGATTCTAATGCATGAATTGTTGGTACAAGTTGTGGTACATGTGCAGGTACAGGTCCAGGTGCAGATACTTGTTGTACAGGTGTAGATTCCTGATGTACAAATGCAGATGCAGATGCATCAGAGATGTAAATGCCTGTTGTATAGGTACATGTGCATATTTCTTTGTAAAAGCTTGCTTTTATGGGCCTCCCTTGTTACAATTCATAGTCCCTTTGGGCCTCCATTGTAAGGAACAAAAGAAGATGTTAAATACCATCAATAAAATAATATAAATTATTACTAATATATAAGTGTCAAATACTAACCTTTTTGTAACATTTGGACATTGATTATTTGGCTTGCTTGCCCCTGTAGGTGGTTTAATTGAATCAATAACAATCTCTGCATTTTCAGTGACATTCTTAGCATTTTCACCATGAATAACTGCAAGTTGTTTATTCTTCTTGCATGTTCTACTATTGTTCCCATACTCTAAGCAATTCTTGCATTTGTGAGTGGTGTTTGATTTTTGCCATTTTGTTTGGTTTTCCTCATCAGGTTCATTTCTCCTAAGTTTTTTTGCCTTCCCGGATCATGTTTGAAAATTGGTGGCAATATGTCAGGGTCAGTGTGTAACACCCCAAATTTTTTATTTGATTATTTAATTGATTAATTGTGAGTTATTAGTGATTATATATGTGATGTATATGTGGTATCTTATGGGGTAGTGGTGGATTAAGGTGTTAATTAGGATTGTTTTTAATTAAATAATTAGTTTATATTATTTAGAGTTATTAATAATAATTAAATAGAATAATTGGTGTGTAGAGATAACAAGGGCACAATGGTGATATGTGAAGATAAGTGAGGGTATAAGGGGAATAACATAGAAGGGTCCAAGGGGTAAAAAGAGAAAATGGAAGATTGAGATCATTTTTGGTACGATCATGGAATTGAGAGAACACGAAGAAAAGCTACGGCTCATAGGAGTATCTGGTAGAACTCGAAGAGAAAGAATTAATTTGATGAGAAATTAAGGTAAGGGGTTTAATCATAGTTCATTGTGATTGATAGAGGGTTAAGGTAATGTATGGTTTTGTTGTGTGATTGATTTGATGAAACATGTGATGAAATTGATGAAATATGGTGACATTGTTGATATTGATGATATAAGCTGTAAATGTTGATTTGATAATGTATGTATGTTATGATTCGTGTTTGATATGATAGGACGATGTATTTTGATGATGATATGTGATATATGATGTTTGTACTATATTTTTGGACTGAGATGATGTGAAATCGGAATTGGAATGGGGTTGGAACAGTGCAGAAATCGCAATTGAGCATAATGGAGAGCAGAGCGCCCCAGCATCGACGGGCGAGCTAGCTGGAGAGCGAAAAGGTGGAAAAGGGTGAGCTCCTATAAAATGTATAAAGTGGGACGCATCGCAAGGACGTCGCCAGGCGTGGAGGTGGCGAGCAGAGGCGTTGTAACACTCCAAAATAATTAGATTATTATTCAATTGATTTATGATGAATATTTGTGAAGTATTTATGAATATATGATATCTTGTTGATAATGATGTGTGATGTGATGCCATGTGTGAAATAGTGAGAATTAAGGTGATATCGGGTATTTTAATAATTTAGATAATTAGTATAATTGTTTAGAACTATTAATTAGAATTACTATTTAATTAAATAAAATAAGATGTGTTGTAGAGATGATAAGGACAGTGAGGTAAATTTCATGAGGATGAGTGAGGGTAAGATTGGAAAGACAAATTAGAGGTCCAAGGGATAGGTTTGTCAAAAAGGAAAAAGAGAGTGTCAGTGTTTCATTATGTATAATTGTGAAGTTTGGGAAGAGAGCAGTGAAGAGCTAGGGTACATGAGGCAAAGCTTTTTTGTAGAATTGCAAAGAGAAAAGATCAAAGCTAGGAATCTAAGGTAAGGGGTGATCCTTATTATTATTATTGATATACGGTTTAGATGTATGTAGGTTTGTTTGGGTTTTTTATGATGATGGTAATATGATGATTTGTGATGAAATTGATGGTTTGTGATGTGCAAAATACCATGTAATGATGTGATAATGTCTTATTATTCATTGTATAATAACATGTTGGTTTGTGGTGAATTTGGGTATGTTCTGGTATGAGATCATGTGAGAAATTGGAACTGAATTGTGTAGAAAATGCAATAGTAAATTTGTTGTCACGCGTAGAGCATCGGGCGAGCCTTCAGCTTCGCCAGGCGAATCAAATTCTCCTAGGCGTCGGGCGAGAGTGAGGCGAGAGAAATAAGTGATTTTTGGTGCTCTTGGAAAAATGTATGGGAAAGGTTTATCGCTCCAGCTTCGCCGAGCAAAAGTTATGGCGAATGAGAGCTTCGTGGGGCGAGTGAATTGGGAGAAAAATAAGGTTTCTGGAAAATTATATGGGGAATGTGAGTCGCCCCAGCCTCGTCGGGCGAGTCTCAAGCGAGCAGACTGCTTCGTCGGGCGAGCATCAGGCGAGGGATAACTGACAGAATCTTCAAAGTGTCATAGCTTGAGCTTCCGAACTCTGTTTGATGTGTCGTTCAAAGCGTTATAAAGCTAACACGATATACTATGTCTTGGTAGAATAAAATGAGTAAAATGATGTATTTTCCAGTGCCTTTGCAATGATTAGATTATACTTTATGTGATGAATTATGATGGTGTAATGATGTACGAAGATATGTTGATGCTATGATGATTTTGTGACGTGTTATGATGTATTTAACGATGATATGTTGAATGAAGTGGATTATGTGCAAGTTATATGTGTATACATGCTAAATGTATGATGTTGTTAATGATTACATAATTATATGTGTATACATGCGTTTTGACTAGCAGTGGTCGTGTGTTTATTATGTTGTTGTGTGTCATGCATTCATGGCATATGTTAGGACGTTGTTCCAATGATGTTGTTAGGACGTTGGTCCAATGATAGCCTTAATCCCATGGTGTGGATTGAGTGCATTTTTGTGAAGGGCTCCGGTTCCAAGCGGGAATCGATCATATGATGGTGATCTTTGGAGGAAGACGACTTGGGTCATCAGTGAAGATTGGTACCATATGCATGGGTCAATTAATTTGCATTGCATACTTTGTAACATTGCATAATTATTGATTGAATGATGTTGATGATGTTGTGGCCTAAATGATGTTGACGATGGATGTTGATTTTGATGATGCAATGATGTGTTTGATGTGCATTTGTGATGTGAAAGTGTGTATATACATGAAGTTGTAAGTACGAAATGCGCCTAAGAGGGGGTGAATTAGGTACTTTAAAAATTTTGGTTTTTAGTGATGATGGTTCTTATTTTTATGGATATAAGAGACTTTAGGAAAGCTTAAAAATGCATAAAAATAAAGAGACACGGGCGATATATCCTGGTTCCCCCTCACAGTCTGAGAGTACTTCAGTCCCCTTTCAACATGAAAGAGATTTCATTATTGTGGCAAACTTAAACAAGAACTACCAACCAAACCAAGAACAATCCTCTTGGACCAAGAACAATCCTCTTGGATTTTCACTAAGTTACCTATGAGAACAATCCTCTCAATGTAACTACACTTGTATCCAACAACTTGGAAAGATAAGATTGAAACAAAAACACTTAAACTTAATTCCAACAATCCTGGAAAATAAGTAAGTAAATATCAATTTGTGAGTTTGAGTGAGTAGAGTAATATTGATCACTTAGAGTGATTTGACAATGTATAATCTTCTTCTTTCAATAATAATATTATACAAAGACTCAAGATATATTTGCTCAAAGTTTTCTGTTTGTTAATGTATGAAAATGTGCAGAAAACTTATGCACGAAAATGAAGAATGCTTGAGTTTGTATTTTAAAATTTCAGAAAATATTTATGGAAGAATGTGTTAGATCTGGATTTGAAATTGAATATTTATATGTTCATAACACCCTTTTGAAACATCATGAAGATCTGGAAATGTATCATGAACAAATGCCAAGTTTGAGTGAAAAGATGTAATGAAAAGGCATGAACAAAGCTGCTATTTTTCAAATTTGTGCAGTATGCAATCGATTGCACCCTTGGTGTAAATCGATTGCACAAGGTTTTTAACAGCTATTTTTTCAAAATCTTTAAGAGTGCAATCGATTGCACTAACAATGTAATCGATTGCATGCAAAGTCAGTAGCAAAAAGTAACTGAGTGCAATCGATTGCACTTGCAATGTAAATCGATTGCATGAGAAACAGAAGTAAACATTTGGAAAATTTTAAGTATGCAATCGATTGCATAGGTAATGTAAATCGGTTGCACATATAAACAGAAGCAAAAGATCTGAAATTTTGAAGTGTGCAATCGATTGCACTAAGATGTAAATCGATTGCATGCAGAAGAAAAATGAAATTTTATCTTTGAAAAGCTTGAGTAATGATTCTTAAACATTTCTTTTTCATTTTTGAGCATCTATATCTTAAGATCAAAGTAGATAATATTATTATACCTTTAAAGTTGTTGAGAGCTTTGAATGAAGATATTATCCTTATATGCTTAGATGCTTGATCATAAATCTTTGCTTTCTTTGTTAGCCATGGTTTGTCTTCATCAAAACAAAAGCTTATTTGTGAAGCTTGATTTTACATTCTCCCCCTTTTTTATGATGACAAACAATCTTGCTTTATGTGATGTACTTTCCGAAAGAGCTTCTCCCCCTAAGATGCAAAACTCCCCCTATGTAGGAGAGGGTTGGAATCCTTTGCAATTCTTCATCTTGATTGGAGAGTACCTTGAAAGTTAAGACACAGGAAATACAAGCATAAAGTACCATACATCTTTCTCCCCCTTTGACATTATCAAAAAGAAGGGAAAGATGCCTAAAGCAAATAATAATAGAGCAATATATTGACAAAAATTATAGAATTTAAAATACTAACACAAATTGTTTAAGAGTTACACAGAAAATTGAACAAACGAAACATTGAAATAGCAAGACAATAACATAACAGGAAGAAAAAACAGTCAGCCAAAACATTAAGGGTGATGTATGTCTGGATGGTTGTAAGACCATGAGCCTTGGTTCGGGAATTATTGTTGAAGTGGAGGTTTTATATAATGTGGATGAGGTGCAGCTGGGTTATTTGGGTCGTATGGTGTGATATGAAGGTGAGAATAAAGGTACGAGAATTGTTGCTTCACATCCGAGCGAAAATCATTTATCTGGGTTGTAGTGGAGTCATTGATTGCACTCCATTGATTGTTGATGTTGGTGTTCATAGAAGCAAACTGTTGAGGCATGTAGTCCATGAGCTCTTAATTGCTTGGACAAGAGGGAGTAGTAGGAGAAGGAGGCACAACTTCATCGCCTTCTACTTCTTGGTCATTATCTTCATTGCCAACAATATTTTCACCAACGTAGGTGGTGGTCTTTGTCTCCGGATTAAAACGTACGCCCATTCTTGAATTAACATTCTTAATTGAAATTTTGTTTAGACTAGGATCCATATTCACATTTTCAAAACCACGAAAATCCACACCAAATTCCTCCATAATCAAAGTGACAAAATAAGCATATGGAAGGAATTTAGACTTTTCATCCACTCTCAACATATGCATCACGATCATTCTTGCCCAGTTTACATTTACTCCTTTCTACCTTGCATAAATAAGCTGCATCTCGAAGTCGGTAACCGTGCAATGGTTTCTAGCTCTTGGAAACAGTATATAGACCAGAAAATAATGATATAAGTGATCGTCTATATGGAGGTTACCTGCACTCCAGGAGTCTCTGGATGGAATTACTCCGCCAAGACCACAAATCTGTTTGGCGCGAAATTCAGCTTCACTTAACCGCCCTATGCTGTAAAAGAATCCCTTTTTCTGATAGCCATCCCATATCTCGTTTTCAGGATCATATAGGGAGCTTCCAATGAAAGGAATATGCAAGAGCTCACCAACAACCTGAGGAGTTAGAGAGATACGAGTGCCCAACACATATGTGTCTATTTTTTCTTTGTGGGGGTGTTAGATTACTGAAAAACATTCTTACCAAATCCGGGTAGTATGGACCGTATGAAGAAATCAAGGGTTCCAGACCATAAGCAACTAGATCATTCTGAAAGGAAAAACATTCTTGAGGAAAGGAGGAGAGTATACCATACTTGGGGTTGGATACAATTTTCCTTTTAAAGTCTTTGATAAATCTGGCTTCTTTCTCTTCGGTGAGAGCTAAAAGCAGTGGATTGGATGTTGAATCAACCTTCTTTTTCCCTTTATCTGAAACTGAAGCCTTTCTCTTTGTTTTTGAAGCCATGGATATGGAGTTTTAGGGTTTTGAGTTTTTAGGTTTTATGAGAGATAAAGATTTTGTGAGCTGAGATTTGGAAGTGATTTGGGTAGGTAGGGAATGAGTTATTAGAATTGAAGTGTATTTGGCTTGGGAATATGAGAGAGGAATTCTGACCAACATTAATTTTATGTCATAAAAGCTAATTTCAGTACGTGCAATCGATTGACATACCATGTGCAATTGATTGACATACCATGTGCAATCGATTTACATACCATGTGCAATCGATTTTCACACAAACAAAATAAAAAATTAAGCAAAAATGCACATAGTGAAATCGATTGCATTAAAGGTGCAATCGATTTGCACATGAAACAGAATGGACAGAATTGAAAAAACTCTTTGTGCAATCGATTGACACTCTTTGTGCAATCGATTTGCATCAACAAAAATTATCCAAAACCAATTTTTTCTTGAAAATTTAAAATATCACATAACATAGATTCATATATAGCATGTATAAAACATATATAAAAGATATATCAAGGGTAGAATGCACCTTATAAGTCGCGTTCGTCAAGTATGCCGAGCTCTCGACGAATTTTGTAGAAAGGTTCTTTTGCCAAAGGTTTGGTGAAGATATCGGCAAGCTGATTATGAGTATCTACAAAGGTTACCTTGACATCTCCTTGAAGAACATGATCACGGAGAAAATGATGTCGAATGTCTATATGTTTAGTCCTTGAATGCATGACGGGATTCTTTGTAATGTTAATTGCACTGGTGTTGTCGCATCTTAGAGGAATGCATCCTAGATCGAGTCCGTAGTCACGAAGTTGTTGTTTTAGCCACAAAATTTGAGCGCAACTACTACCTGCTGCAATATATTCAGCTTCGGTCGTGCTTAGAGCAACACATGCTTGTTTCTTGCAGGCCCATGATACTAATGCATTACCAAGAATGTGACAAGTTCCACTTGTGCTCTTTTTATCTGTTTTACATCCTGCATAATCCGCGTCAGAATAACCAATTAAGTTGCAAACACTACCTTTAGGATACTACAATTCGACATTTGTTGTTCCTTTAAGATACTTCATGATCCTATTTACCACTGTGAGATGAGATTCCTTTGGGTTAGCTTGAAAGCGGGCACAAAGACAAACACTAAACATTATGTCAGGACGACTTGCCGTCAAATATAATAAGGAGCCAATCATACCTCGATATTTAGTGATGTCGATGGAAACACCTGATTCATCTTGATCAACATAAGAACCAGAACCCATTGGTGTAGACATTTCCTTACAGTTATCCATGTCAAACCTTTTCAAGAGTTCCTTGCAATATTTGGATTGGTTGATGAAGATGCGATCTTTTAGTTGTTTGATTTGAAGTCCAAGAAAATAGTTCATTTTACCCATCATGGACATTTCAAATTCTCCTTGCATCATTGATGATAATTCTTCACATATTTCTTGATTTGAAGAACCGAAGATGATGTCATCAACATAGACTTGTGTTAGCAAAGTGTTGTCTTTGATTTTCTTGATAAATAGAGTCTTGTCAACTTTGCCTTTTTCGAAACCTTTTTCGCATAAGAAGTTGCTTAAACGATCATACCATGCCCTTGGTGCTTATTTTAGTCCATATAGAGCTTTTCTTAATTTAAATACATGAGATGGATTCTTGAAGTATTCGAAACACGGGGGTTGCTTAATGTATACTTCTTTAGTGATATATCCATTCAAGAATGCGCTTTTAACATCTATTTGGAAAAGCTGAAAATTTAATGAACAAGCATAGGCAAGTAAGAGACGAATAGCTTCTAACCATGCAACTGGAGCGAAAGTTTCTTCAAAGTCTATTCCTTCTTCTTGATTATAGCCTTGTGCTACCAATCTTTCTTTGTTGCGAATAATTATTCCATTCTTGTCAAGTTTGTTTTTGAACACACATCTTGTTCCAATAATGTGTTTGTTGCTTGGCCTAGGAACGAGTTCCCAAACTTGATTACTTTCAAATTGATTCAATTCTTCTTACATAGCTATGATCCATTGGTCATCGCCTAAAGCTTCATCAACTTTGGAAGGTTCAATTTGAGAAACAAACGCCATGTTTAGGCAAGCATCCTTGAGATTTAATCTTGTAGACACGCCTTGACTTATATCACCAATCACTTTATCAATATGATGATCTCTATGAGTTCTCCATTCTTTTGGTAGATCATTGAGATTCGATTCTTGTTGAGGTGATTCTTCTAGTTGAATGGGTTGATCCTTGGAAGAATTTTTTTAAGGACCTTCTAAAATTTTATCATCATTATTGTTGTACCCCAAAATTTCCCTTCCCATATTTCTCAATACATTTCAAGAAAGATCCCCAAGTTGCTCAAGGTAGTCCAAGGGTTGGCCAGACAAGCTCTTTCCTAAGGCAGTCTACCTCAAATTAGGGTTTCATGTTGCATCAAGATACTTGATTCCAAGGGATCCCAAATTCTCACCAATGTCCTAATATGTTCTCAAGATTATCCATGTCAAGTTTCAAGCCCTACAGAGAAAGTTTGCTCAGTCAATTGCTCAAAGGCCTGAAAATCGACTATGCTATGGCAAAAGTCAATTGTGGCCCACATACAGTCAAACTTCAAGATTTTTGGTCAACATCCTCATTTTGAAGTATATTTCATCATTTGATCAAGGGTTGATCATGATTCATCAAGGATTGCTCATAATTCATCAAGACTCAAAAGTTGCTAAATTAGGGTTTTGCAGGAAAAGTCAACTCAACTTTGACCAAGCATAACTTTTTCATACTTTATTAGAAAGGACCCATCCAAATCTCATTTTGAATAGGATGCAATTCCCTACAATCCATCTTCAGCTCCCAAGTTCAAAAGATGCACTCACAAGAAGTTATGAATTTGGACATTATAGGTCATTTTGAAAAGTCAACAAAAACACCTTTTTTGTCAAAGCTTCATACATGAGCATGGAATATCAAATTTATATGAGACCAAAAGGGTTGATTAGAGGATATCTCAATATTTCTAAAAATTCCAAGAACACCTCCAAAGAGTCAAAATTGAGGAAGTTATGCATTGGTGAAGTTGACCTTTTTTGCAAAATTGCCAAAAGTCAACTATGCCTAAAACTTCAAATTTTTGCCAAATGGGCCCAAACTTTTTCACTTGTTTTGAGTTTGCAACATAGTCCACGAGCTCTAGCCCTTGCCACTTGTCATTATCATGTTTTTATTATTTATTTTGATTTAAATCAATTTTAATCAAAACAAATCATATAAAATCCAAAGTATTAAAAACTAAAGATTTTGTGCTTGTTTCAGGTTTTAAATTACAACTAGCATCAAGTCAAACTCGTATCAAGGCATGATGTGTACAAAAAGATTGAATTAGGCCATTTTTGGAAAGATTTTTAAGGTGTATCAAATCAAGATCCAATTCATTGATGGAGGGAGATTGAGATCAGTTATAAACCCTAATCTATTTCTCAATACATATAGAGTGTGTGCAGACCCAAAACTAGGTTAGAAGGAGGCGCAACAAGGAGAACCAAACTTGAAAAATCACAACAAAAGTGATGGATCAAATTCATTATTCCAGGCATCCTCAAGGCATCCTAGCTATCTCAATCACTTCTTGAGATTCCCAGCAAGCGAAAGCAATCGAAACCAAGCATTTCCAGGTCCTATAACGCAGTGTAAGGCATTCACGACACCCACATTTTCTTGAATTCTGTTTGCATAATTCTTGCACATTCAGCATAATATAATCATATATTCTTGTTCACCACGACAATTGCAAGCTTTCTATAATATCCAATTGCATTTTCATGGACTGAATCGTCAACTGCCATTGTTAGGTTTTTGGATTCCATTTTAGGGTTTTTGCTTGCAGGTAAAATTAGCCTTCACGAGTGGTACCATCATGTTCAAGAGGACAAGACGAATCCAACCATGGCGTTAGATGTCATTTATATTGCTCATGGAGGATTTTGGAACGAGCTCTGTTTGTAGTGACGGATAAACGTCCGTAGGTAAAAGTGTTTCACTTTTACCAACGGTGCAAGGTTGAAGACGCCTGCGTGTCACCTTTCCATTGGCATATTTGAATCTAGCGCGAGTTTTCTTTTGGTCTCCACTAACCCACTTTGCTTTCCATATTATTATTATTATTTATTAGATATACAAATTGAACAAGTGGCGCAGTTGGTGAGTGTGGCGTTGGTAATTGCTTCAGGACCTGGGTTCGAATCCCAGGTCCACCAATTTCTCCATATTATTTTCTTTTTCAGGATCCAATGCATTTGTAAGTTCAAGGTCTACCATATGGCCTCACCATCTAACATGCCAAGTGGCCAAGTGGCCAGATCCAAGAGCCAGCAATGGAGGAGTATCATAAGCCAAGTCAAACGCAGAGCATGTGATCTGGGAAGTCAAACGTGGACATTCTTCTTGGGCCCAGAATCTGATTTTTGCACCCTCCAAATACTTTTCAGGCCCATTCTCCCTTTCTATTTTATTTTATATTTTATTTTATTTCATTTAATTTATATTTATTTATTTACTAACTAATCAACTATTTTCTTTTTTATCAAAAAATAACAAAAAATATTATTTTTCATAAATTAGGTCTAGATTTTATTTTTATTAAAAAATTAATTAATTTAATTAGGTTTGTTAATTTAGATAACTTTAATTTATATTTTGTACATAATTAAAATTAATTAGAACAAATAGGTTTTTATTTCTAACTTAATTATATTTTCTTTTTCCTAAAAATAACCAAAACATAAAAGATAGGCCATTGTAATTATTTTTATTAATTAATTTAATCGCTAATTAATTTTCATACTTAATTTAGAAAACTTAATTCTTTTATTAAAAACAACAAAAAAACATTTTCTTTTAATTAGGATAGAAGGGTCAAAACCCTAGTTTGCACTCGTCCTAATTTTCATCGCGCGCTTTATTATTTTATTTTTATACATATTATTGTAACTGTTCACAAGTTGTAATAGTTTAAATTAGGATTTTTACTTTTCATTTATCACTTTATTTTTAAAGGGTTTGTTTTTGGCTATGTAAATACCTGAAGCCTTGTAATAGCTTAGTTTAATTTCCGCATTTTAAATTCCGCAAACTATTAACTGTTAGATGTATGATATTAGCATGCATGACAAGAATGTATGACTAATTTTAAAAGAGATAGATAACCTTAAATGTGCAAAGATTAAATCTGAAACTGAATCATTCGCACATGCGCACTCCTAGGGTACACTCCCACTTGGTTGCCTTCGATAAACGGTCATTGAGTATAGGATGTTTTAGTGGTCGTCCTTTTGTCCAAAGATCAGAGTTGCCTCAGAAAGGTTGCCTCGGATATTGTTGCCTCGGATAAATGATCTAAGACATTAGGGTTATTACTAAGACGTCATAACATTGCTTTAGTGACCGTACGTCCCTTTCGAATTGACCCTTAAAACTCCAACGACGGTGCTACCTACTCACTAATAGTGGGATAGTGTTGTCTAAAGGAAACAAACATAGAACGATTCTTTTTTGCGAGTAGGTAGATCAGTTCTTAAGTACTTGCTCAATCAAAACAAACTTTTTTTATCACACTTAAACTCCTTTACAAACAAAGTTTTCAAAAAAAAACTTCATTACACTCTTGAAGACAGAAGTAAGAGTTAAATCGAAGTCAAAACAAAAACTTTTCAAAACACACAAACACACAAAGAAAACAATTTTTGAAAATGATGAGCAAGTACCTAAGATCCCGTAGATAACTACGGATAGAAAGGGTGTTAATACCTTCCCTCTCTATAATCTACCCCCCGTACTCAGAAATATCTCGAAAAAGGAATTTTTCTGTGCTTTTTTCCTTTCCTTGTTGGATAAAACAAAAGTCGGTGGCGACTCTTGCTTACCGAGACATTTTGCAAACACAAACGCAAAATGAAAACCAGCAAATTCCTTAAGAAAGAGGAAACACGTCCCGGTTCTGGCCACCGTTTCACAGAACTGGCGACTCTGCTTGGGAGAATATAATAAGTGGGGTGTACCTTAGGATTAGTTCATCATATTGTTTTCAATTGTTTGATTTGTTTGCTTTATTTTATGGGTTTTGTATCGGAGTTACTATAGATCCTAACCTGGATCTGGGGGACAACTTTTAGGTAAGTAGCAATAGACTGTGAGGGAACTGTACAACATAGATCGATACGGTTGAAGCAGTAGCTATGTTGATGTGACACATTAGTTGGTACCGATATCCCTTGTGGAGGAACAAGGAGAGTATGTGGCTGCTAATGGGTCATTAAGCATCAACTTACCTTAGAACCTATAATTGACCAACTTGGCCATAGAAAGTAGCAGTATGCTACACTCATTGAGATTGTACTCTCGAGATGGTTCCGGCCACGAGGAAAGATTGTGTGTCTGGAATTATGACCTATGGAGGATGGTCAGTGATATTGAGAACCTCTAGAACCCATTTACTATTATTAGGACAGGTTGAACCAACTAAACTGAAAGAGGGTAATACCTAAACTCCATGCCAGCCTGAAATTTAAGGGCTATTGTGTGACTTGTTTGCCTTTACCATGTTTGCTATATGTGATACATGTTGTGTGTTTTATCATGACATCATGCATCATGACATCACATGCATATTTCATCAGACTAACCATTCCAAAGACAGAGGGGATTCATCTTTGTTATGTTTTGCAGATCATGGCTTCTATGCATAGAAATACCATTCGAATCAGCTTCGTGCAAATCCCTGCTCAGCTTAGAGAGTTAGTCTTAAAGGTTCCTGATACTTCTTCATTTGTTAGAAGACATGGTCATCTCCTTAGCTTGGTCACTTCAAAGTTGGATGAGCAAATGATGAGTGTGTTGTTCCAGTTCTTTGACCCGTTGCATCATTGTTTCACCTTCCCGGACTATCAGTTAGTCCCTACTTTGGAGGAGTTTTCTGACTTACTAGGCATATCTATTATAGAGCAGACACCCTTTACAGGTTTGGAGATAGCTCATAGGCCAGAGGATATTGCTTCAGCCCTACATCTAAAAATGGCTGATGTGGTATCTAACTGGGAGATTCAGAGTGGGGTTAAAGGTTTCTTGGCTAAGTTCTTGATCGATCAAGCTCAACAGTTCTGGGATAGTTTGGACTTTCAAGTATTTGAAGACATCCTGGCTCTCCTCATCTATGGCTTGGTTCTGTTCCCAAATCCAGATTCTTTTGTCGATGTGAACACAGTCAAGATCTTCATGTCTCGTAACCCGATGCCTACTCTCTTAGGTGATATTCTACATGCTCTTTATACCCGTACTGTATGGAGAAGGGGAACTCTCTTGTGTTGCACGCCATTACTGGCGAGGTGGTTTATTTCCCACCTCCCTAAATTTGTATTGAAGAATGAGGAAGGTATGGGTTGGGCTTACAGAATCACGTCCCTTGCTCATACGGACATCCTTTGGAGTACTAAGGATATGGAAAAGGTAGCTGTCATTGATCGGTGTGGGGAATACCCCAATGTTTCATTGCTTGGAATTAGAGGAGGGATAACCTATAATCCTTGTTTGTCCTTACGACAGTTTGGACGAGCTCGAAGGGACGACCCTCAAGAGCTGCTGCTTACAGGCATTGTCTTTGACTTCAAGGGGGATGTTGAGGGACATCGTCGCATGTTTATACGAGCTTGGGACAGGGTTAATAGGTCTGGTCCACATGAGCTAGGAATGAAGACTTCTCTCTCGATGCAACCATACCTCCAGTGGGTTCGAGCCCGTGCTCAAAAGCTGGGGATGCCATATGAAGCCGTTTTGCCGATGATTGTAGAGCATACTGATGAAGAAGGTGTTCCCTATACAGTCCTCCATCCATACATGCCTACTAATATTGGGGCATTGAAGAGATCTTGGATCCAGTTAAGGGAAGAAAGGGATACTTACAGAGAGAAATATCATGAGCAAGAGAGGAAGATCCTGAAGCTTACAAGGCAACTTGAGAATGAGAGGACAATCAATGATTATGTCAGCACGAAGGGAAAACGACCTTGGGATTTCTGATGTTTTTTATTGTTTCTAGTTTAGATTTACTTTTCAGTATTTCTTTTGTAACACCTTAAAGGCATTTGTTAAACAATTTTTCAAGTTTTAATCTAATAAAGTGTGTTTTATTTTGGTTTACAAATTTGAATCTCCATGAGTCTTTGAAATCATTTCATGCGCATTCCATTCCCATTCACTTCATCACAGGTACCCTTACAGGTTTCTTATCTTCTTCGCTGTTTATTTCAGCATAATATGTCTTCTGAAATGCCTACTGATCAAGCCATCAAGGCTCTGCAAGCTCAGAATGCTCAGTTCCAGGAGATGTTCTTGAACTTGGCCAAGAGTCAACAAGATTTGAAGACTCTTATCTTGAAGGACAAGAAGAAGAAGAAGAAGAAGAAGAAGAAGAAGAAGAAGGTGGTCCTGCTGAATATGGGTCACAGGTTTGGGAATAGGTTGCGAGAAGAAGTGATTTGTCTCATTCATCTGAAGGAGGAGAGAATCAAGAGGAAAGGAAGGGTCCTAGCCCTGTGGTTTCTGACAATGACACTGACTTTGATGAAGACCAGTATCCTCCTGCCGAGGATAGGTATAAGAAACTCGAAGACCGGTTGAGCGCAATGGAGATCTAGAAGATACCTGGGTTGGACTTTGGAGATTTGGGTTTGGCATCTGGGGTGGTGATACCGCACAAGTTTAAGGCTCCAGTACGATGGGGTATCCTGTCTGAAGTTACACCTCCGCTCGTATGTCAGAAATATTTAACCATATACTGTTGATAGGAACCTGTGGGTTCATTTCTTTCAAGATAGTCTGTCAGGGACTCAACTTGAATGGTTTTATCAACTATAAGGAGCTAACGTCCACAACTGGGAGGACCTCGCTGCTGCTTTTTACAAGCAATACCAGTATAATACCGACCTTGCTCCCACGCGTACTCAACTTTAGGGTATGTCTATGGGTGTGAGCGAAGGTTTCAAGGACTACGCTCAGAAGTGGAGAGATCTTGCTGGAAGAGTATAACCCCCTCTAGCTGATAGGGAGTTGGTGGATATGTTTCTTGGGACTTTGTCTGGTCCGTATTTCAATCATTTGATCGGTAGTTCATCGTCTGGGTTCACTGAATTAATAATGATTGGGGAGAGAGTCGAAGCTGGTATTAAAAGTGGCAAGATACAGAAAGGTGCTTCGTCAAGTACAGAGAAGAAGCCTTTCAAGAAGGAATCTAGTGCAGTTTACAGCTCGAGGAGCCAAAACCGACATGAGCGCCGCCAAGCGGTTAATGTGGTAGTAATATCAAGACCTGTTGTTGCCCCACAATGTAACAATCAGCAAAGAGTTGAGAGACTGCAAAGGCAGTATACTCGGCTCAGTATGACTCTATCTCAAATTCTGCCGCAACTGTTGAAAACCAACTTGGTGACTCTGAAGGAGGCTCCAAAGAATCCCAGTACTACATCACCGTTGTATAATCCAAACGCCCGCTGTGCTTATCACTCCGATAGCCCAGGGCATGATACAAACAACTGTTGGGCTTTGAAGAATAAGGTACAAGATCTGATTGATGCTAAGGAGATCGAGTTTGAAGCGCCGAAAAGCCTAATGTCATGACTGCTCCTATGCCCAAGCATGGAGTAAATGTTGTAAATGATGATTCATTCGTAACCTCTGTAGAAGATGTTTCTACTCCATTGGTGACCGTTAAGAAGAACTTATTGTTGGCTGATTTATTTCCGGGCTATGGCGAAGGTTTCCACCTATGTTCCATCCTACCTGCTGGTTGCCATTTGTTGAAATCAGGTGTTCAGCACCTGATGGACAACAAAGAGATCTTGTTCGATAAAACTTTGGTTCCATTGATTCCCGTTGAAGATGTTTCCATAATCACCATTTCCGCCAATTCTTCCAAGGCTTCCTTGAGAAAGCCTGTTAGAATTACATATATTCTGAGAGTTGCTCCATTGATCATTACTATTCCTGGACCTATCCCTTACACGTCGGATAAGGCTGTCCCGTGTCACTATGGGGCCGATGTGTATTATCATGGGATTAAAAAAGACTTGAAGGTTGAAGAGGCTGATACTGATGTCAGCAATATTGTTGGGTCTTGAAAAGTCACCCGAAGCAGAAGACTTTCCTCTCCTGAGATCTCCCCACCAACTATTCAGAAGCCTGTTGCTATTACACCTGCCAGTACATCTGCTACTGTCCCTGTTCATGTTCCAATCATTACCCCTGTCACCGAGTCATCTAACGCTCGGGGCAAAGGGATCAACGGTGAGCCTGCCCAGACAGAGGCACCGAAGAAGATTATTGTTGAAACCTCTAGACAGGAGATAAAGGAGATTTTGAAGATCATCAAGAAAAGCGACTACAACATAGTTGAGCAGCTGGGGCAGACCCCATCGAAGATCTCTATGTTGTCTTTATTGTTGTGCTCAGAAGCCCATGTTAAGGCTTTGATTGATTTCTTGAAAACTACGCATGTGCTGCAGGAGACATCTGTTGATCAATTCAAAGACTGTATGGCTAGTTTGACCGCTGACAACGGGTTGGGTTTCTCCGACGCAGATATGGCTGCCAAAAGGAAAGAATCACAATGACGCTCTGCATGTTTCAATCGAGTTCAGGGGCACTACTCTAGCTCACATGCTGGTGGATACTAGGTCCTCGTTGAATGTTTTACCCAAAAAGCGTTAGACCGGTTGGAATGTGAAGGGTTGGTGCTGAAGCCAAGTAATATTGTGGTTAGGGCCTTTGACAGGTCCAAAAGGATGGTGCACGGGGAGGTGAATGTCCCTGTTAAAGTTGGTTCCCAGACTTTCGCGTATACATTCTATGTGATGGACATTCAACCATCTTATTCTTGTTTGTTGGGTCACCCATGGATACATAAAGTTGGGGCAGTAACTTCTACGCTCCATCAGATGTTAAAATATCCAATGAAAGGGAAAATCGTTACAGTACGAGGAGAAGAGGAGTACACGGTGAGCCACATTAACTCTTTTCAGTATGTGGAGATGGATGGGGAGTTTATTGAAACCCCGTGTCAAAACTTTGAAGAAGTCCCCCAGACTCTGGCGTCGACTGAAACTTCTGCTGAAGATCCTCCAATGAAGATGGCTTCCCTCAAGGATGCTCGGGCTGTTATTGAAAAAGGTGGGTGTGCGAATTGGGGTCAACTCCCTGACTTTGCACACAAGACTGACAAGTTTGGTTTGGGTTTTACTGTAGAAGCTCAAAGGGCTGTTCGGCGTGTGCAGATTAAAAGACCTCCCTTGCGTATCAGTAATCCGAAAGTGAATGCGATTGAAGATGATCATGAAGAGTATGAGTTTGACAACTGGATTTACCCGACTACCGACGACAGATTAAGAAATTAGACAACAAAGGACTTCGTGCCCATTTCTTTTATTACACAGTAATAAGACTTTTGTTTTGAGATTTGTAACAAACAGTTTTAAACTTTACGGCCCGGTGCCTTGCCCGAGACACCGTGGCTTTGTTTGTGAGGGCTTATTATGTGTCATTTCCATATATCATCAATAAAGCATTGGACGTTTTTCTTGCATTACAAATTTTGTGCTCCTTGTTTTTCTTTTCTATCTTGCAAAATAGTTATTTGTCTTACACACACTCACATATACAGGTCTACATCCACTCTGGATCCCACTGATAACGACTTTGTTATTGCCAGTTATGACTTTGAAAGTCCGATCAACCAAGCCAAGGATGAAGGTGAGGATGATTGTAAAGTGCCTGGGGAACTTGCTAGACTGTTACTTTAGGAAGAGAGGGCCATACAGCCGCATGAAGAGCCAATGGAAACAGTAAATCTGGGTACAGAGGAAGACAAGAAAGAGGTCAAGATCGGTGAAAATCTGGAGTCTAGTGTTAAACAACGGTTGATTCAGATGCTGCATGGCTATGTTGAGATCTTTGCCTGGTCTTATGAAGATATTCCTGGGTTGGATACCGATATTGTCATTCACCACTTGCCAACTAAAGAAAATTGTCCTTCAGTGAAGCAGAAAGTTCGCCGAATGCGCCCGGAGATGTCTGAGAAAATCAAAGCTGAGGTTATGAAACAATTTGATGCCGATTTTCTAGAAATTACTTCTTACCCGCAGTGGGTTGCTAACGTGGTTCCGGTGCCGAAGAAAGATGGTAAAGTACGGATGTGTGTTGACTATATGGATCTGAATAGGGCAAGCCCCAAGGACGATTTCCCTCTGCCTTATATCGACGTTCTGGTTGACAACACCGCACATCATAAGGTATTCTCCTTTATGGATGGTTTCTCCGGTTACAATCAGATTAAGATGGCTCCGGAAGACATTGAGAAGACAACGTTCGTAACACAGTGGGGTACCTTTTTCTATAAGGTCATGTCATTCGGATTAAAGAATGTTGGGGCAACGTATCAGCGCGCCATGGTCGCTTTGTTCCACGGCATGATTCACCATGAGATTGAGGTATACGTTGACGACATGATTGCAAGGTCCCAAACTGAAGAGGAACATCTTGACCATCTCCAGAAGTTATTTAACAGGTTGAAGTTGTACAGACTGAGGCTAAATCCGAACAAGTGCACCTTCAGAGTGAGGTCTGGTAAGCTGATGGGTTTCGTTATTAGTGATAAAGGTATTGAAGTGGATCCTGCAAAGGTGAAGGCTATACAGGAAATTCCAGCTCCCCGAACAGAAAAAGAAGTCAGAGGCTTTTTGGGACGTCTGAACTACATTGCCCGATTCATCTCACACCTAACTGCTACTTGTGAGTCAATCTTCAAGTTACTGAAGAAAGATCAAGTGGTAAGATGGAATGATGAATGTCAGTTCTCTTTCGAAAGGATTAAAGAATATCTCCAAGAGCCACCTATTCTGATGCCTCCAGTTGAAGGAAGACCTTTGATCTTATACTTGACAGTACTCGACAATTTGATGGGGTGTGTGCTGGGGCAACATGACGAGTCTGGCCGAAAATAGCATGCTATTTACTACCTTAGCAAAAAGTTTACCGACTGCGAGACTCGATACTCGTTGCTTGAGAAAACTTGTTGCGCTTTGGCATGGGCTGCTCGCCGGCTGAGATAGTATACGCTGACTCATACTACTCTATTGATATAAAAGACGGATCCAATCAAGTATATCTTCGAAAAGCCTGCCTTGTCCGGAAGAATAGCAAGATGGAAGATGATCTTGACCGAGTATGACATCCAACACATGACTCAAAAGGCAATCAAGGGAAGTGTGTTGGCAGGTCATTTGGCACATCAGGCAGTGGACGATTACCAGTCTATGAACTTTGAATTCTCGGATGAGAACATCATGTTGGTGACTGATTGTGAAACACCTGGACCGGATGAAGGACCTGAGGAAGGATCCTGATGGTCTATGTATTTCGATGGAGCTTCAAACACTTTGGGTAATGGCATTGGCGCCGTGATCATATCTCCTAAAGGCTGTCATACTCCATTCACCGCCCGATTATGTTTTAACTGCACCAACAACATGGCGAAGTATGAAGCGTGCATTACGGGTCTTCGAACAGCTATTGACCTAAGGATTAAGTTCTTAAGTATATTCAGAGATTCCGCTCTCGTGATCAGTCAGATCAAAGGCGAGTGGGATACGAAGCACCCAAATCTTATTCCTTACAAAGAGTATGTGTTGACGTTGCTTCCGCACTTCGAGGAGATAACCTTTGAACACTTCCCCAGAGAAGAGAATCAGTTAGCGGACGCGCTAGCTACGATGTCTTCTATGTTCAAAGTCAGATGGGACAATGAGGCTCCCCAGATTACCATTGAGAGGTTGGATGAACCTGCACATTGCTATGACATTGAGACTGAGGAGGTAGTAGATAAACCCTGGTTTCACGAGGTAAAAAGGTTTCTTGAGGCTCAAGAATACCCTGAGGGTGCATTTGTTAATGATAAGAAGTTTTGGAGAAGGTTCGCGACGAAGTTCTTCATCAGTAATGGTATCCTTTACAAGCGTAACCATGATTCGACCTTACTACGATGTGTGGATAAGAACAAAGCAGAAAGGATTATGGTAGAGTTACATGAAGGTACTTTCGGGACTCATTCCAGTGGACACACCATGGCAAAGAAGATCCTACAGGCAGGATATTATTGGTCCACCATAGAAGCCGACTGTTATTAGCATTCTCGGACCTGTCATAAGTGCCAAGTCTATGCTGATAAAGTGCACATCCCTCTAGTTCCTCTAAATGTCTTGACATCTCCTTGGCCTTTTGCAATGTGGGGCATCAATATGATTGGTGAGATCAGACCTACTGCGTCCAACGAGCATCGTTTCATCTTGGTAGCGATTGATTACTTCACAAAGTGGGTTGAAGCAGCTTCCTTTGCTACTGTAACCAAGAACGTCGTGGCACGGTTTGTTCGGCATAATCTGATCTGTCGATATGGTGTACCGGAGAGGATCATTATAGACAATGGTACAAATCTCAACAATACGATGATCACCGAGCTCTGCAAGCAGTTCAAGATACAACATCACAACTCTTCTCCTTACCGGCCGAAGATGAATGGGGCTGTTGAAGCGGCTAATAAGAATATCAAGAAGATTGTGCAGAAGATGACAGTGACATACAAAGATTAACACGAGATGTTACCATTTGCTCTTCATGGGTACCGTACCTTAGCGCGGACGTCAACAAGGGCAACACCCTATTCCTTGGTATATGGCATGGAGGCCGTCTTGCCCATTGAAGTTCATATACCCTCTCTTTGGATTATGAAGGATGCAGGTTTGAGCAAAGATGACTGGATCTAGACCCGACTTGATCAACTTAACTTAATCGATGAAAAGAGACTTACTGCTATTTGTCATGGTCAAACGTATTAAAAGCGGATGATCAAGGCATTTAACAAGAAAGTCAGACGACAAGAGTAGCAAGTTGGGGATCTAGTGATCAAGCGCATAATACTGCCGCAAGGTGATCCCAGGGGCAAATGGACCCCCATGTACGGAGGACCATTTATGGTTAAGAACATTTTCTCAGGAGGAGCTATGATTTTAACCACCATGGATGGTGACGACCTTCCTCACCCCGTCAATGCAGACATAGTGAAAAAATACTACGCATAATCAAAGTCCCGCTAGGTTGACTGGCCTAGGCAAAAATAAGGGCTTCCCGGTGAACCAAAAGGGTTCGAACAAAAATAAGGGATGAGAATAAAAAAAATTTGTACACCCGGCAAGTCGAAAACCTGAAAAGGCGGCTTGGGCAAAAAAGGGTATCTCGGTGGACTGAAAACCCGAAAGGGCGGTCCAGGCAAAAATTAGGGATTAAGGCGTAACACTATGTCTTATTGGATCATTTTGCAACCATACTTCGGTATCGACGATCAAACTCGGACGACACTAATCAGTCAGATCCACCTTCAACCAAGTAGCAAAGTGATGAGACGCTCGAGGATATAAAGGCAATAGCAGAGTTGGAACCCAGTGGGATTATTCACATAGTTGTTTTTCTTTGTTTTTCACAAATTGTATAAATTCTATTTGTTCGGCAGCGTTCTCTTACTAGGATACCAGCCTCTTGTACAAAAACGCCTACTTACGGGCCAAACTTCAGAGTTAATACAATTCATTTTCATAAAGAAATTTCAAACTGTTTTCCTTTTTCTGTTTTGTTTTGCAAGAATGTCCAATGTTCATTTTTGATATATGCATTTGACATTGATACTGCTCATAAATATTTACATGCAAAACAAAAGACGATTACTCGTGATATCAGAACAGGGGCAAATGAGAAATGTCCAAACCGTATAGTTGCTTTGTTCACCAGGTATAGGGATAGACCTAGTTGGAGAAAACGATTGAAGGTACATTCACTCCCCACAGAGTAAGAAAAAGACAGTGATATTAGCGGTCCCGAACAGGACACCACTCTCCCTAATTGAGGCTCACAACTGCGAATGAGTCAGAAATATTCTCCCCAAGCAGAGTTTATCTATCACCAGCTTGGAAAATTATCCCCAATGGAGTTTGGAGAATTATTCCCAGTAGAATCTGGATAACTGTCCCAGTAGAGTCTAAAAGATTATTCCCTGCGAAGTCGCAAATGGAAAATCATACCCAGCGGAGTTCATTCCTTTTTACAAACAGAAACTCAATCCCCAACAGAGTTTATCATTGCTGGTAATGACGATTCATCCCCGGCTGAGGTTATTTCTCCAAATCAACATGTCCTCTAGCAGAATATGACCTCCCCACAGAGTCATTTCCTCATCAGTTTATTCCCCAGCAGAGTTATCCTCTCCTGCAGGTTTATTCTCACAATCATCTTCGTCCACTATCCCCAGCGGAAATGAAGAATTCAACTCTTTTCTCCAGCAACAATCCGAGATTTATTTTCTCCAGCTAAAAACATCACATTTCCATACGTCATGACACATGCATATACGCATCATACAAGACAATCTCATTTATTTTGAGAACATCATTGCTTGATACATATCATGCATTACATACAGCTAACATTTACCTTTCAGGAAAGATACAATCAAAATTCAAGCTGTGAAGCTCGGGTACGACTAGATAATAGTTTAATCCCCAGTAAGTCGTTGTAAAGCTTGGATTACGACCAGATGGCAATCGATCTTATCACTATGAAGCCTGGACCACGACCAAATAGTAGTTCATTCTCAACTTTCCTCTTCAATAGAGATGATTCCTCAGTAGAATACGGACGATCGAAGTTCATAAAATTCAACAGAGATGATTCCTCAGTCGAATACGGACGACCGAAGTTCCTAAAATTCAACTGAGATGATTCCTCAGTAGAATACGGACGACCGAAGTTCCTAAAATTCAACAGAGATGTTTCCTCAGTAGAATACGGACGATCGAAGTTCCTAAAACTCAACAGAGATGATTCCTCAGTCGAATACGGACGACCGAAGTTCCTAAAATTCAACAGAGATGATTCCTCAATTGAATACGGACGACCGAAGTTCCTAAAATTCAATAGAGATGATTCCTCAGTAGAATACGGACTATCGAAGTTCCTAAAATTCAAACTGAGATGATTCCTCAGTAGAATACGGATGACCGAAGTTCCTAAAATTCAACAGAGATGTTTCCTCAGTAGAATACGGACGACCGAAGTTCCTAAAATTCAACAGAGATATTTCCTCAGTAGAATACAGACGACCGAAGTTCCTAAAATTCAACAGAGATGTTTCCTCAGTAGAATACAGACGATCGAAGTTCCTAAAATTCAACAGAGATGATTCCTCAGTAGAATACGGACGACCGAAGTTCCTAAAATTCAACAGAGATGATTCCTCAATAGAATACGGACGACCGAAGTTCCTAAAATTCAACAGGGATAACTCCTCAGTAGAATACGGATGACCGAAGTTCCTAAAATTCAAATAGAGACGACTCACCAGCAGAATAACGGACGACCGAAGCTCATAAAATTCTACTTCTCTCAACAAAGATCAGCCTTCCCCAGCGGAATCTTCCTCAATGACAGGTATACAAGCTCTCGCTAAGGAATCTCTTATGCGATCGACACTCCTTCGGATGGCATATTTAAGCCCATCTTCCGTCATCAGTCTCCAAATGGCATCATTAAACCCATTCCCGACATCACAAGACAATTACCACTTCATGTGAGTGCAAATTTCTGGGCATTCTAGTGTTCAATCATCTTCCACCCTCGGATCACGAAAGACAGACAAACCAATCTACATACTCAGGTTTAAGAAGATTGAACAGGGGCAGCTGTTGTACCCAAAAATTTGCCCTCCCATATTTCTCAAAACATTTCAAGAAAGATCCCCAAGTTGCTCAAGGTAGTCCAAGGGTTGGCCAGACAAGCTCTCTCCTAAGGCAGTCTACCTCAAATTAGGGTTTCATGTTGCATCAAGATACTTGAGTCCAAGGGATCCCAAATGCTCACCAATGTCCTAATATGTTCTCAAGATCATCCATGTCAAGTTTCAAGCCCTACAGAGAAAGTTTACTCAATCAATTGCTCAAAGGCCTGAAAATCAACTGTGCTAGGGCAAAAGTCAACTGTGGCCCACATACAGTCAAACTTCAAGATTTTTGGTCAACATACTCATTTTGAAGTATATTTCATCATTTTATCAAGTGTTGATCATGATTCATCAAGGATTTCTCATAATTCATCAAGACTCAAAAGTTTCTAAATTAGGGTTTTGCAGGAAAAGTCAACTCAACTTTGACCAAGCATAACTTTCTCATACTTTATGAGAAAGGACCCATCCAAATATCATTTTGAATAGGATGAAATTCCCTACAATCCATCTTCAGCTCCGAAGTTCAAAAGATGCACTCACAAGAAGTTATGAATTTGGACATTATAGGTCATTTTGAAAAGTCAACAAAAACACCTTTTTTGTCAAAGCTTCATACATGAGCATGGAATATCAAATTGAGATGATACCAAAAGGGTTGTGTTGTACCCCAAAATTTTCCCTCTCATTTCATCAACATTTCTCATCACAAGGCTCTTGGAATTCAAGATCAAGCTAGGGTTTGCTCTGCTCAAGATACCTCCCTACACTGTTGACCTAAATTAGGGTTTGAGTTTGCACAAGGATGTTTTGACCTACAATGCCTAAAATGAATTTCATACTTCATGTTGGACTCATAAGTTTTACCATACCAAGTTTCAAGCCTTGATTCAAATTTTTGCCCAGTCAATTGGACAGTTGACTTAGAAATCAACTGTATTGGGGAAAAAGTCAATTGTGGCCAATTGACAGTCAAATCTCATGAATTTTGACCCACATCTACATTATGAACTCATAAGAACCATTTGATCAAGTTTGGATCACAATTCCACAAGAAATTTGATCAGATCACCAAAAGGGCAAAATGGTCATTTTTAGGGTTTTGACTGTACAAGGGCAATTTTTGACTGTTTGACCTAGCCAATGGCAAATCAAGTTCAACCATGGACACAAGGACTCAATGACATTGTCTTTACCCACTCAACAAGTTCAAAAGATCTCAAATGCATAGAATTGACAGATGAATTTTTCAGTCAACTGATCAAAATTTGACTGTATACTGAAAAGTCAAACTTTGACTTTTTGGTCAAAATCAAGTGCCAAGGGTCATTTTTCATCAAGACATGTCAAATTATGAAACTTGTTCATCAAGAAACCCAAAAATGCAAATTAGGGTTTAAAATGGAAAAATTTCATAAGTTAGAAATTTTCTAAGTTATGAAATTTTCTTATTTTTTCCTAACTTTACCCCACATTTTCACCAAGATGCAAATGGATTCAAACAAAACTTATAACATGAAAGTTGTATTACATCACAAAGTATACAACTTTGATTCACAAAGTTTTCTCAAAAGAAGTTTGGATCTCAAGTTATGATTTTTGGAACAAGGGTACCTAAAACTTTTAACTTAGAGAAATTTTGCCCTAGTTTAGGCAGGATTTTGACCCATCTTCTTGGCCATTTTTCACATAGTTCCACTTGGAGTTTCAAGTTGAATTTCAAATATGTATTATAGTACATGTTGCAAGCTTTCCAAATTGTCCAAGAACTCCTCAGACACCTTTGTGGTTAGGGAGAATCGAATGCTTGAAGTTGGTAAAAACTCACTTTGATCCATGGCCAATACATGTTCATCCAAGTTTCATTTTCAAACCAGCATGCTTTCTACTTGTTTGCAGGCCTCTAAACCATTTCACACTCCATAATTTAATGCAAATCCATTGAGCTAATGCATTATCTTGTTCATTAGGGTATTGTACACAAGTTTAATCCCTAAATGGTAAAAGGCATATTTCCATTTTTGCAAAAGATTGCTTTATGTCAAACCACTAATCCTTGAGCATAGAGCCAACTCTCTTGCAGCAAAACAAATACACTAATTAGAGGGTCCAAGAGGGTGGTATGAAGGGTGATAAGATGGCCTGTACAAGCCTGTAACCTCACTTCCACTTTCTTGCTTCAAAAACAAGAAAACTTGCCAAATGCTGAGAACTTGAAAAACAGAAAAGATCAACTTACACAAACACTTGAAACAAGTTTCATACACTCTTGCAAGTCAGAAGCACGAGCCTTTCACCCCTAAAGTATCCTCATACTCCAAAACCACTTTTTCTTGCAAAACAGGGTCAATTCTGCAAATCACAAGCCACCATCAAATTCCCTCGTGCATTTTGTCCAAAACTACTTCAAACACATTCCAATCAACATACCTGAGCTATCGAGACCATTCACAAGTTGCTGTAACTCCATTAACACACATTGCCATTTTTGTTTGGAAGCTTTGCAGGTTGAGTTTTATAGCACGATTCAGGCCACTTCAAAACAAACTAAGCATTGGGAAAGCTTTAGTGGACATCAAGCAAGCTCAAAAGAACCTCAGGCACCATTGGAAGTTGCTGCATTGTCCAGCTCGAACTCAACTGAAACAGGTATTTCATGAACTTCTATCTCTCTATTTAGGAATAGTTAGACTTAGGTTTGTGAATGAAAGACGTTGTATTCATAGCCCTGAAACCATACATGTGCTTAGTTTTCATTTATATTAATCGTGCTAGAAGAATTTCATCCATGAACTTTCTGAAAAAACTAGGTTAGAAATTAGGGCCAGAGAAATTCTCTTTGGTCTTTGAGAGTTAGCTTAAGTTTTTTATATGGTTAGATTCGTTGTTTGATGCTCTACAAGTTTCATGTTTTGAGTTTTGTCAAAAAAGCACAGAATCAGGAGATACAGGTTTGAACTAAGAAGGCGCGTGTTTTGTTTGAACAGAGGAAGAAGATGAAGTAGCTGGGCTGGGCTTGGCTACTTCCTGCTTTTCACACCCCATTTTTCAGTTTCACACCCCCTGGCCCATTTCTTGTATATTTGCATTTTTGCATTTTTATTTTATTTCTGACTTTGATATTTTATTTTCAAATATAAAAAATTCCTAAAAATTATTTTCATAGGTTTTTATATTTATTTGGTATTTATTTTAATTTTTTCTAACATTAAAATGTTTAAATACTTTATAATATTTTGTTTAAAACTTAAAAATAATGTAAAAAAATACTTTTATTTTCATTTATTATTTTTATTCACATTTGAAAATATTTTCTTGAAATATATACATTTTTGTAAATAATCTATTTTATTTTTCACACACTTAATATATATATATATATATTATATTTTATTAAATAATTAGAATAAAAAACACAAAAATAATATATTTTTATTTTTATTATTATTCTATACTAAAAACGTTTTTATGATATATTCTTATTTTTGTATATATTAATATATTTTGTATATAAATAATACAATTTTTGTTTTCTTTAAAGAGAATTAGGGCACACCCTAAAAATAATTAAAATTAATTTTTTTATTTACATTTCTTTCCTTTGAAAATATTTTACATACATAAAAAACCTTTTTTGCATAATACATTTTATCTCATATTTATTTATTGTACACTGTACATTTAAATATTATGCCTTGCAAATTCAATATGGTTGTAATAATTTAGGGTTTAATTTCTTGCAAAATAATCCCCTATTCAAATTTGTACCCCCTCCCTATATCATGTTGTAATAGTGTAGAATTTAAATTCTCGCACCTTTAAATGCTTTCAATTATGTCATGATTAGAATTAGGGTTTGTATGCAAAAATCAAAATCAACAAATAGCTTGACCTAATCAAAGACAAAAAATGCATGAAAAACAAACACAATGCACACTTGCACCCCTAGGGTTACAATCCACTTGTTGCCTTCAAAAATGGGTCGTGGTATGCATGTCAAGTACTTTGGAAAAACAAAAACAAAACAAAAGATCATAGTCCCTCGATGACGCTATCTGAGTTGCCTAAACCAAAATGATCAAGTCCCTCAAGAAAATTGCCAAAAATACTTGACACTATTGTTATCATGGTCTATACGATGACCCGCGCCTGTCCCGTTTAACATCCTAACACAAGGTTGTTCATCAAACACAATGGTGAAACAACACTGTTAAAAGGGTTAAAAACATAAGAAAGATCTTTGAGTAAGATAGGGTAGATAACTCTTAGTTACTTGATCAAAAGCTTGCAAAAACATCCTTGCTATCTTCAAAACACACTTCACAACACAATTTCAAAACCCTACTTTCAAACATTGAAAAATTTTCAAAAGATAAAAACACCTTTGTATACATTCAAACAAGAATCATTACAAAGGTTGCCACAACGATGGCCTCTTTTCAAAACATCTTTCAAAATCACACACAAAACACCATTTCAAACAATTGAAGAGCACCATTTCAAACAATTGAAAAGTAAAGCAAGTAATCTAAGCAAGTAACTAAGAGCCCATGGATAACCATGGATAGAAAGAGTTTTAATACCTTCCCTTTCTATAATATACTCCCCGAACCCAAGAAAACATCTCAAAGGTCTTTCCTTTGCTTTTTGACCTTTCCTTAGGATAAAATAAAAAGTCGGTGGCGACTCTTGCTAAACCGAAACATTTGCGAACACAAATGCAAAATCCCGAGTCAGTTCTCCCACTGTATCACAGGCTGATTAAAGGACATCTCAATCTTTCTAAAAAGTCCAAGAACACCTCCAAAGAGTCAAAATTGAGGAAGTTATGCATTGGTGAAGTTGACCTTTTTTGCAAAATTGCCAAAAGTCAATTATGCCTAAAACTTCAATTTTTGCCAAATGGGCCCAATCTTTTTCACTTGTTTTGAGTTGGCAACATAGTCCACGAGCTCTAGCCCTTGCCACTTATCATTATCATGTTTTTATTATTTATTTTGATTTAAATCAATTTTAATCAAAACAAATCATATAAAATCCAAAGTATTAAAAACTAAAGATTTTGTGCTTGTTTCAGGTTTTAAATTACAACTAGCATCAGGTCAAACTCGTATCAAGGCATGGTGTGTACAAAAAGATTGAATTAGGCCATTTTTGGAAAGATTTTTAAGGTTTATCAAATCAAGATCCAATTCATTGATGGAGGGAGATTGAGATCAATTATAAACCCTAATCTATTCCTCAATACATTTAGAGTGCGTGCAGACCCAAAACTAGGTTAGAAGGAGGCGCAACAAGGAGAACCAAACTTGAAAAATCACAATAAAAGTGATGGATCGAATTCATTGTTCCAGGCATCCTCAAGGCATCCTAGCTATCTCAATCACTTTCTGAGATTCCCAGCAAGCGAAAGCAATCGAAACCAAGCATTTCCAGGTCCTATAACGCATTGTAAGGCATTCATGACACCCACGTTTTCTTGAATTCTGTTTGCATAATTCTTGCACATTCAGCATAATATAATCATAGATTCTTGTTCACCATGACAATTGCAAGCTTTCTGTAATACCCAATTGCATTTTCATGGACTGAATCGTCAACTGCCACTGTTAGGTTTTTGGATTCTGTTTTAGGGTTTTTGCTTGCAGGTAAAATTAGCCTTCATGAGTGGTACCATCATGTTCAAGAGGACAAGACGAATCCAACCATGGCATTAGATGCCATTTATATTGCTCATGGAGGATTTTGGAACGAGCTCTGTTTGTAGTGACGGACAAACGTCCGTAGGTAAAAGTGTTTCACTTTTACCAACGGTGCAAGGTTGAAGACGCCTGCGTGTCACCTTTCCATTGGCATATTTGAATCTAGCGCGCATTTTCTTTTGGTCTCCACTAACCCACTTTGTTTTCCATATTATTATTATTATTATTATTTATTTGATATACAAATTGAACAAGTGGCGCAGTTGGTGAGTGTGGCGTTGGTAATTGCTTCAGGACCTGGGTTCGAATCCCAGGTCCACCAATTTCTCCATATTATTTTCTTTTTCAGGATCCAATGCGTTTGTAAGTTCAAGGTCTACCATATGGCCTCACTATCTAACATGCCAAGTGGCCAATTGGCTAGATCCAAGAGCCAGCAATGGAGGAGTATCATAAGCCAAGTCAAACGCAGAGCATGTGATCTGGGAAGTCAAACGTGGACATTCTTCTTGGGCCCAGAATCTGATTTTTGCACCCTCCAAATACTTTTCAGGCCCATTCTCCCTTTCTATTTTCTTTTATATTTTATTTTATTTCATTTAATTTATATTTATTTATTTACTAACCAATCAACTATTTTCTTTTTTATCAAAAAATCACAAAAAATATTACTTTTCATAAATTAGGTCTAGATTTTATTTTTATTAAAAAATTAATTAATTTAATTAGGTTTGTTAATTTACATAACTTTAATTTATTTTTTGTACTTAATTAAAATTAATTAGAACAAATAGGTTTTTATTTCTAACTTAATTATATTTTCTTTTTCCTAAAAATAACCAAAACATAAAAGATAGGCCATTGTAATTATTTTTATTAATTAATTTAATCGCTAATTAATTTTCATACTTAATTTAGAAAACTTAATTCTTTTATTAAAAACAACAAAAAAACATTTTCTTTTAATTAGGATAGAAGGGTCAAAACCCTAGTTTGCACTCGTCCTAATTTTCATCGCGCGCTTTATTATTTTATTTTTATACATATTATTGTAACTGTTCACAAGTTGTAATAGTTTAAATTAGGATTTTTACTTTTCATTTATCGCTTTATTTTCAAAGGGTTTGTTTTTGGCTATGTAAATACCCGAAGCCTTGTAATAGCTTAGTTTAATTTCCGCATTTTAAATTCCGCAAACTATTAACTGTTAGATGTATGATATTAGCATGCATGACAAGAATGTATGACTAATTTTAAAAGAGTTAGATAACCTTAAATGTGCAAAGATTAAATCTGAAACTGAATCATTCGCACATGCGCACTCCTAAGGTACACTCCCACTTGATTGCCTTTGATAAACGGTCATTGAGTATAGGATGTTTTAGTGGTCGTCCTTTTGTCCAAAGATTAGAGTTGCCTCGGATATTGTTGCCTCGGATTAATGATCTAAGACATTAGGGTTATTACTAAGACGTCCTAACATTGCTTTAGTGACTGTACGTCCCTTTCGAATTGACCCTCAAAACTCCAACGACGGTGCTACCTACTCACTAATAGTGGGATAGCGCTGTCTAAAGGAAACAAACATAGAACGATTCTTTTTTGCGAGTAGGTAGATCAGTTCTTAAGTACCTGCTCAATCAAAACAAACTTTTTTCTCACACTTACACTCCTTTACAAACAAAGTTTTCAAAAAAACACTTCCTTACACTCTTGAAGACAGAAGCAAGAGTTAAATCAAAGTCAAAACAAAAACTTTTCAAAACACACAAACACACAAAGAAAACAATTTTTGAAAATGATGAGCAAGTACCTAAGAGCCCGTAGATAACTACAGATAAAAAGGGTGCTAATACCTTCCCTTTCTATAATCTACCCCCCGTACTCAGAAATATCTCAAAAAAGGAATTTTTCTGTACTTTTTCCTTTCCTTGTTGGATAAAATAAAAGTCGGTGGCGACTCTTGCTTACCGCGACATTTTGCAAACACAAACGCAAAACGTAAACCAGCAAATTCCTTAAGAAAGAGGAAACACGTCTCGGTTCTGGCAACCGTATCACAATTATCACAAACAATATTATCCTCCTTGGAGGGGTTAGTTTCATCAAAAGAAACATGCATAGATTCTTCAATAGTCAAAGTTCTTTTGTTATATATTCTATATGCTTTACTAGAGAGTGAGTAACCAAGAAATATACCTTCATCGGATTTCTCCTCAAACTTACCCAAATTATCTTTGTCATTGTTTAGGACAAAGCATTTGCACCCGGAGATATGAAAGAAAGCAATGTTTGGTTTTCTCCCTTTGAAAAGTTCATATGGAGTTTTCTTTAAGATTGGTCTAATGTTAACTTCATTGCTAACAAAACATGTCGTGCTCACCGCATTCGCCCAAAAGAATTTTGGAAGGTTTGAGTCGCTAAGCATTGTTCTAGCAAGTTCCACAAGAGACATATTCTTTCTTTCAACCACTCCATTTTATTGTGGAGTCCTCGATGCTGAGAAGTTGTGAGATATTCCATGTTCTCCACAAAATTCTTCAAATAGAGCATTTTGGAATTCTCCACCATGGTTACTTCTTATTGAGGCAATTGTTAGAGACTTCTCATTATGAATTTGTTTAGCATACTTCTTGAACGCCTTGAATGCATCACTTTTCTGCACTAAAAAGAATGTCCAAGTATATCTAGAGAAATCGTCAATAATAACCAAAGCATATACATTACCTCAGAAACTCCTTGTTCTCGATGGACCAAATAGATCCATATGTAACAATTGTAGTGGCCTTGTAGTGGACACCATATTCTTAGATTTGAAAGTTGATCTAGTTTGTTTCCCTTCTTGACAAGCATCGCATAGTCTATCTTTGACGAAATTTCTCTTAGGCAATCCAATGACAAGATCACGCTTGATTAATTTATTCAAGTGTTGCATATGAATATGAGCAATTCTTTTGTGCCAAAGCCATGAATCATCGTTGTTTGCCATGAGACATTTAACCTTCAAAGATGTATCATCAAGGGAAATTATGAATATATTATTGATTCTTTTACCTTTAAGTATAACCTCATGAGTGACTTCGTCTTCTATCAAACATTCATCCTTGGTGAACTTGATTTTGAAGCCTTTGTCACAAAGTTGGCTAATACTTAGAAGATTGTGCTTTAGTCCTTCAACATAAAGAACATCTTCAATGGATGTGAAATATGGAGCACCAAATTTGCCTTTACGTAGGATTCTTCCCTTATTATTGTCTCCATAAGTGACAAAACCCTTGGCCTTTAGCGCTAGATGTGAAAATTGGTTTATGTCTCCTGTCATATGCTTTGAACAACCACTATCAAGATACCAAAGATTGCATGTGGTCTTCAAGCATACCTGCAAAACAAATTAGGTTTTGTTAGGTACCCAAGTTGCTTTGGGTCCTTCATAATTAGTGCCTTTCTTTACCCATACATAATGCCCACTTGCCACACTGAAGTTTCTAACATAGCAAGCATTAGGTGTGTAGCCTTTAATACCACAATAAAAACAAGTAGGTTCAAAGTTACTTCTATATCTAGAAGGATAAGATTTCTTCTTAGAAAATGTTTTCTTTTTCAGATAGTGACGAACTGTTTTAGGTTTGTTCACTTTCTCTTTGGAAGATTGATCACTTGCATTAAGAAAGATAGTTTTGTTAGAACTTGGTTTTGAAAACTTTGAATATCCAAGTCCACTTTTATAATTGGAGTATCTTTGTTGGCTAAGAACACCTTCCAATCCAATTTGCCCTTTTTCATATCTTTCAATGACTCTTTTAAATTGGACAATTTGGAAAGAGAGTGAATCACAATTTTTGCATACAAAATTATGTTTTTGTTCATCACTTTATTTTTGTTTTTCTTCTTTGAGATCTTTTTCCATTGAAACATATTTTTCTTCTAAGGATGAAATTTGTTTATTTTGTGATGAAATGGTTTTATACAGAATTTTGCATTCATTCAATAGTTCATCTATAGCACCTTGTGCATCACTATCAAAAAGAGAAAAATTCATTACTAACCCCATTGTGTTCATCATCGGAATGGTGTGAGGCCATCAATGCTATATTTGCACTTTCATCACTATCGGAATCGGATGAGGAACTTATTTCATTGTCCTCCCATGCGACATAAGCCTTTTTGTTCTTGAATCCCTTCTTGCTTTTGAAGCCACCTTTCTTGGAGAGTTTTGGACAATCCGGCTTGATATGACCTTGCTTACCACATTCATAACATGTGATTTCTTGTGTTGATGTGGAGCCTTCCTTTTTCTAAAAATGTTTCTTTCCTTTTGAATGAGAAAAAGGTTTGTTATTTCTACCGAAGAACTTACCAAGCCTTTTAACAAGAAGCATGAAGTTTTCATCTTCTTCTGGATTGTTTTCCTTTTCAACTTCCTTGGAGTCTATATTCAAAGCAATATTCTTGGATTTCTTCTCTTGATTTTCATGCTTTTCGAGTCTTCCAAGTTCCGTTTCGTATTCTTGAAGTTTTCCAAATAATGTTGCGGATGTCATGTTGGATAGACTTTTCTTTTCTTATATTGTCGTTACCTTTGGTTGCCATTCCCTAGTTAAGGACCTAAGTACTTTCAGATTCAATTCATCATTCGTCAAAGTTTTACCAAGAGCACTTAGATGATTTGTCAAGTGCACAAATCTATTTTGTAAGTCAAGAATGGTTTCTCTGGGCTGCATTCGAAATAATTCGTATTCTCGACTTAGGGTATTTAGTCTTGATCTTTTTACTTCAATTGTTCCTTCATGAGTTTGTACCAAGGTATCCCATATTTCTTTTGCTGTTTTGCATGCCGAGACACGGAAGAATTCATCCATGATAAGTGCACCTTGAAGAAGGTTTATTGCCTTTTTGTCATAGAGAACTTTCTTCTTATCATCATCGTCCCATGCAGTTTTAGGCTTTGACGAGCCGACACCATTGATTACCGTTATAGGGATAAATGGACCATTTTCGACGGCATCCCATATTTCTTCTCCTTGTGCTTCTAGATGCGCCTTCATGCGTATTTTCCAGAAGTCAAAATATTCACCACAAAATAGAGGAGGCTTGTTGTTACTACCACCATCTCTGAAAACGAGATTATGATTTGCGAAAGCCATTATGGATCTTTTAGGAGCAGGTTACCTATAACCTGCTCTGATACCAATTGTAAATACGAAGTGCGCCTAAGAGGGGGGGGGGTGAATTAAGTACTTTAAAATTTTTGGTTTTTAGTGATGATGGTTCTTATTTTTCTGGTTATAAGAGAGTTTAGGAAAGCTTAAAAATGCAAAAAAATAAAGAGACACAGGCGATATATCCTGGTTCCCCTCACAATCCGAGAGTACTCCAATCCCCTTTCAACATGAAAGAGATTTCCTTATTGTGGCAAACTTAAACAAGAACTACCAACCAAACCAAGAACAATCCTCTTGGATTTTCAGTAGGTTATCTATGAGAACAATCCTCTCAATGTAACTACACTTGTATCCAACAACTTGGAAAGACAAGATTTCAACAAAAACACTTAAACTTAATTCCAACAATCCTGGAAAATAAGTAAGTAAATATCAATTTATGAGTTTGAGTGGGTAGAGTAATATTGATCACTCAGAGTGATTTGATAATGTATAATCTTCTTCTTTCAATAATAATATTGTACAAAGACTCAAGATATATTTGCTCAAATTTTTCTGTTTGTTAATGTATGAAAACGTGCAGAAAACATATGCATGAAAATGAAGAATGCTTGAGTTTGTATTTTAAAATTTCAGAAAAATATTTATGGAAGAAGGTGTTAGATCTGGATTTGAAATTGAATATTTATATGTTCATAACACCCTTTTGAAACATCATGAAGATCTGGAAATGTATCATGAACAAATTCCAAGTTTGAGTGAAAAGATGTAATGAAAAGGAATAATGAAAAGGCATGAACAAAGCTTCTATTTTTCAAATTCGTGCAGTATGCAATCGATTGCACCCTTGGTGTAAATCGATTGCACAAGGTTTTAACAGCTATTTTTTCAAAATCTTTAAGAGTGCAATCGATTTCACTAACAATGTAATCGATTGCATGTGTGATACGGTGAGAGAACTGACTTGAGGTTTTTGCGATTGTGTTTGCAAAATGTTGCGGTTTAGCAAGAGTCGCCACCGACTTTTCTTTTATCCAATAAGGAAAGGTGAAAAAGCACAAGAAAGACCTTTCGAGATGTTTTCTTGAGTTCGGGGTGTAGATTATGAAAAGGGAAGGTATTAGCACCCTTTCCATCCATGGCTTTCCATGGGCTCTTATTTACTTGTTAGATCACTTGCTTTTGTTTGAAAATTGTGCTTTTGTGTGGTTTTTGAAAGTATTTTGAAAAGGTGCCATCGTTTAGGCAAACTTTGCGATGATTCCCGTTCGTAAGAATATATGCAAAGTGTTGAGCTTTTGAAAATATTTCATGTTTGGAAAGTGTTTTGAAAGTGTATGTGATTGTTTTGAAAAATAGCAAGGATGTTTGTTTTGAAATTGAGCAAGTAACTAAAGTAATCTACCTACTCAAAAGGTTTTAGATGTGTTTTTCCTCCTCCTTTAGATGTTTCTACCTTACCATTGATTTGATAAGAAGCCCCGTCGTTGGATGTGAAGGGACGAGCGTTGGGTCATTGTATGACCATGATAGCAATGTTGTGAAATGACTTAGCACTTTTCTGTAGGGACTAAGATCATTTTGAAAGGCAACTTTGGTAGCGTCATCGAGGGACTATGATCTTTTTTCGATTTGTTTGTGCTAAGACATCCCACATGTATAACATGGCCATTTTTGTAAGGCAACAAGTGGAATTTCCTTAAGGGTGAATGTGTGCAAGTGTGTTTGATTGCATGCAGTTTGTCTTTGATTTTTGGGTTGTCTACTTGTTGATTTTATCTTGCCATACACACCTAATTACTTAACATTTATATGAAGGTAATAAAAGAGTGAAAAAAATAAATCCTACACTATTACAACCATATTGAATTGCATGAAAATATAAAGGAAAAAAATAAGGTAAAAGCAAGAAAAATGGATCTTTCGACTTAGGGCAGCAACCCTTTGATTCTGCCATTTTTTGGCCTTCTTCGACCTTACCTGAAAAGGGGTGAAAGAATGAGTTTCGACTGAGGCCTAGAAGCCAACATATTTTGGCTTTCGATTGGGGCCTGGAGACCAGCATGTTGTGCCTTTCGACTGCCTCTTTCATTTGGCCTGAATGTTAGTATGGAAGCTAGAGGCTTCGTTTCTAACTTTTCTGTTTCCTGTTTCTTTCATTTGAGTTTGAATAGCAATATGGCCCAAGGCCATGCCAACATCACCTTAAGAATAGATTATTTCTTGCTGGAGGTTGGAGCGTGTTCTGGACTTTGAAGCGGTTGCTTTGAATGCCTCTGGATTTGAAAGAAAAGACCCAGGGTAGTCCTTCGACACTGGATTCGAAAGAGCAAAACAAGTTAAATATCCTTCTTTGCTGGATTCAAAAGAAGGAACAAGTGGGATGCTCCTTGGGTCGAAGGAAACTAGAATGTGTTGTTCTTCAGAATTGAAGGAGGTAACGATGATTCTGGTTTTTGATTTCACAAGTGTTGAAGTGTTTGAGAATTTTATGGTGTGTGAGAATTTGAAGATACGTTCCCCTCTCCTCCTTTTTCTCTTCCTTTTCTTTGTGCAAATGAACTCTCTATTTATAGAGAAAGGCTTTTGGGAAGCTTGGGGAGCAAAAATAATAAAATAAGGCTTAGTCTGGAAAGTAAGTGTCCACTTGTGCCATAGCAAAATGAATGGTTCAGATGGGTTGCTTCTTTCTGAAGGAAAACAGGCGCAAGGCTCAAGACAAACTTTTCTAAAAGGTAGTATTATGCAGTTAAGTGCAAGTGGTCTTGGACAACAAATGGGTAAAGGCCTATTTTAGCTTGCATAAACAATTAAGTATAGGGTGAGTCATAGGTTTGAGGCCTGAAAGGGGAAAACACGTAGCCTAGCCTATGGGTCTAAATGTTCAACTTGATCTTTTGAGTCGAATCCTCCATCTTTCTACACCTTTCGATCAGACTAGAACAACATAGCATTCGTTTTCACCAGTTGTATGTCCTTCGAATGAAACAACTGTGTGTTCTTCGAATGGCCCTTCTTAGCTGAATATGCCATTTTGAGTCTTCTAGCTTTTAATAACTTAGGCCCAAACCTTCGACCAGACTCCAAAGTAGGAGAACAATTATTCCCTAACTATGGCAAGTCCTTCGAATGGACCACCAAGTTGTGTGTCATAATGCAGGACTATGGCGTGTCGAAGGGTTTGCAGATGGATTCGAAGGTGATATGAAGGCGCATTCGAATCATACATGAAGATGAATTTGAAAGTCAAAGGAAGGTAGCCATTCATCCAATCGAAAACTTATGAATCCAAGGCAAACAGGTGAGGGGCGAATGGTGCAATCGAATGACACTTTTCAGAAGGTTGTTAACTTCTGAATCGAAGGAAGCTTTCAGAAGATGATTGACTTTTTGAATTGAAGAAAAACTAAAAGGATGCCTTTACTTCCTGAGTCGAAGGACATTCCTGAGTCGAAGGACGTTGTTTCAAAGGGAAACAAAAACCCAATTGAAGCTTGTATGAAGATATCTCTTGGCTCAAACAAAACTTGTGAGAGGCAAAGTCTGCAAGAGGCCCTTGGTGCAAGTGGATTCTAAGGATGCATAGAGATGGTTATTTTATCCCATCGAAGCTTGTCCAAACGAAACAAACATGCAGGCAGCATATGCCCAATCGAAGTAGGCTGAATCGAAGGAGACCTATTTTCCTCCAAATTTATCAAAATGTTATTTTTATCTATTTTCTCCCTTTTTGACAGTTTCCTTTTAATTCTGGTGCTGGAAAATCCCAATGTACTTGTGCAAGCTTGAACCTTGAGAATCTTTGTGAGGAAAGCCTTGAAAAATGAGAGGGAAAAATTTGGGGTACAACAGCTGCCCCTGTTCAAACTTCTTGAACCTGAAGAGTTAGATTGGTGGATATGGCATTCGTGACTTGATGGTGAAAGATGTTTGAACACTAGAGTGCCCAGAAATTTGCACTCGAAGATGGATGGTGAATGGGCTTATAGATGTCGTTTGGAGGAATGTTGGTAAACTTTGGAAGAAGTATCAACACAAATCTTCTGTTGATCCATACTAGACTTGTTGTTTTACCTGTGAGAAAGGGGGTTAGAAAAATGCATATGCTTGCATGATGCTTACCAGATGTGGTATCATGCTAAATGCATTGTTATGTACATGCTATGATGTATGAATACGAAATGTGTGTTTTTGTCCAGGAAAATAAATCCCTGACTACTGCTGAGGAAATCTTCGGAGGTTGAATCCTTGATAGCCTGTTGGAAATGAAGGATATGCATATCTTCAAATTCTTTTGAAGAGATGCTTTTGCTGGGGAACATCACTCCAAGATCAGCTATTATCTGGTCGGATCCAGGCTTCACAGTTGCTGCAGATGAAGTAGTCGGTTTCTATCCGGTCAGGTCTAGGTTTCATGGCAACTTACTTGGGGAAGAGATGAATTAACCGTTATCTGGTTGGATCCAGGCTTTGTAGAAAATTCCTTGAAATTGAATAGTCATCTGGTCGAGTCCAGGTTTCATAACAATGTGTTGGGGATGTGGAGGTTAACTGTTATCTGGTCGGATCCAGGCTTCACAGTAACTTGTTGGAGGTAAGGGTGAATTAACTATTATCTGGTCGGATCCAGGCTTCACAGTAACTTCTTGAAGATTGCTATCTGGCCGGGTCCAGGCTTTATGGTCTTTTGGAATATTGTATTATTGTCTGGTCGAATCCAGGTTTCATAGTGTCTTTTTGGGGATCAGGGTCAATTGTTATCTGGTCGGGTCCAGACTTCACAATATGCCGTTTGAAAACTGTTATCTGGTCGGGTCCAGGCTTTGCAGATTCTTGAGGTTTGATGAGGTCAATTATTATCTGGTCGGGTCCAGGCTTTGCAGATTTCTAATGAAGTTAATTGTTATCTGGTCAGGTCCAGGCTTTACAATGAACTGGTTGAGAACTGTTATCTGGTCGGGTCCAGGCTTTGCAGATTTCTGATGAAGTTAATTGTTATCTGGTCGGGTCCAGGCTTCATAATGAACTGGTTGAAAACTGTTATCTGGTCGGGTCCAGGCTTTGCAGATTTCTGATGAAGTTAATTATTATCTGGTCGGATCCAGGCTTCACAATGAACTGCTTGGGGATTAAGTTGTTATCTGGTCGGTTTCCAGGTTTCACAATGAATCTCTGAGGATAATTGCTATCTGGTCGGATCCAGGCTTCGCAATGACTTTCTTGAAAAGATGGAAATGAGGACTGATATCTGGTCGGTCCAGGTTTCTCAGTCCTTTGTTGGGGAATAAAGAGGCAACTCTACTGGGAACAAGTAGTTAAAACCTTGGTTGGATTAAGTTTAGATTCTTCTATATCTTTGAAGAGTTAGGCTGGTCGTGCCAGGTTTTCATAGCTCTTTGAGAAATGAGATCAACTGTTATCTGGTCGGGTCCAGGCTTCAGTAACTTAAGAAGTCAAACTGTTATCTGGTTGGGTCCAAGCTTCAGTAATCAGAGAAATCAAACTGTTATCTGGTCAGGTCCAGGCTTCAGAATAACTTGAACATCATGCTAATATCTGGTCAGATCCAGGCTTCATAGCATTTCTTGGTAATAATAAAGGCTTTGTTGAAGACTTTATTAGGGATTAGGGGTTATGGCCTTGTGATTTGCAGTCATTTGAAGGGAAAATTCTAACTGGAGAGTATAGACTCAGTCAAGCGAGGCAGACTTATCTTGGGGAGGATATACTCAGCTGGGGATGATGGACTCATCTAGGAAGGATATATTCTGTTTGGAGAAGATAACCTTGATGGGAAAAGATGTACTCAACTGGGCAATTCAGACTCAAATGGGAGATTTGGGTTCCGTTGAGGAATTTGGACTCCGCTGGGGAATAGAATCTTGGTTGGAAGATATACTCCGCTGGGGAAGATGGACTCAGTGGGGAGTGTTTATTCAGCTGGACTCAGCTTGGAGAATAAAATCTCGGTTGGAAAATACACTCTATGAAGGGGTGAAAAACACAAGAAGGGGGGGGGGGTTGAATTTTAAAACTGGAATCTTAAAGCAAATGACAAGATATTTTTATCCTGGTTCGTTTGATATCAAACTACTCCAGTCCACCCGTCAAGGTGATTTCGCCTCTCTCCAACGAGGTCTTAATTCACTATATTCAACTGAATACAAATCTGCTTTAGCAACTGCTAAAACCTTCTTGATTCAAACCACAATCCGGTTTGTCAAGGCAACACTTTCTTACAAAGGTATAAGCAAATGTGTGTGAATGTTTTCTACAAAAACTATATCACAACTGTGATGTTTACACAAATGAAGCTTAGAAACTTAGAATGCTAAACACTAATGGAGTATCAGAGTTTGTTGGTTTAGCAAAACTTGGATGAAGATTATTGTTCAGCTTTTTGCGTGTAGAGAGTTTGGAAGCATTAGCCGTGATAATCTTCAAAGCTTGGTTTATATAGCACTTGAGAAGATGAACGTTGAAGCAAATATTCTTGATTCAATGCTATTAACAAGCTTTCCTTTTTGAGCAGATCTTGTCTAGAATGATGCCGTTGGTATTGATTAGCTTTCAATGCACAGTACCGTTGCTTCTTCAATGCACGTTCTGGCTTGGCTCATTCTGATTCTGCTTCGCTGCTGATGAACTGATTTGATTCTGTATCAGAGTGTTTTACGCGCAGTTCTGTTCATCAAGCTTCAGCATGTGCAAGCGTTGATCATCTGATCTTGACGTTCTGATTCAGCAACTTCTGATGCTGGTGTGCAAACTCATATTCTGATGCTGAAGAAGTGATCTTGCTTATTTTAATCAGCATATCTGCAAATCAGAGCATAGTAATTTTAGGCAGCATATAATTCAATCATGAAATATTTAACTACTATATCTTTTCACTTTGTTATCATCAAAACTTAAATATAGGGTACTAGATTCAAACATTGTTCTAACAATCTCCCCCTTTTTGATGATGACAAAAACTAGATATTTTAAATGAAAAATAACGTGAAAAGTTATCAGAGCTATGTATCAGAATAGGAAGTGCGGAGAAGTCAGAGTTAAGAGATACTCCCCCTGAGTTTGTTACTTCCCTTTGATATGCGTGTTCTTCAGAGTCAGATCTTTTTCTATCTTTGAGCATCAGATTATAAGTCTTTGACTTATCAGAGAGCAGAGCTTCAGAGCTTTTCCTGTCAGAGCTTTGCTTCGGATCAGAGTGTTAGGTCGATCAGAGCTTCATATATCAGAACTTCATATTTGATCAGAGCAACATGAGCTTCTACATTTTGATCAGAGCTTCTAGTTCTTAGTCTTCATAGTGTTCGGAGCTTCCTTGTGCCTGTAGACTTAACAACAAAACAGAAAAACATTTCAAGTAATAGAGTTAGAATGTTTGAGAATTTCTGTCTAGTTAGCCGTTATTGATTTTAAATATCATTTCTTGTTCTCCCCCTTTTTGTCAGCAATCAAAAAGTGTTAGTGATGTGCTAAAACAATTTAGATCAGAAAAACAAGTTATATTAAAAATAGTTCAGAGCAAAGAACATTACACAAGCATAGTCAAAACATAGTCAAAAGTACATCAGAAAATGAAGAAAATATAGAGAATGTCATGCATGAAAAAAAATTTCAAGGTTGTGGGGGCATGCGTGAGAACAGGCTTTGCAGCATTGCTTGAATCTTTTCAGAAGTTTCATTCTGCTTCTGAACCATGGTGACAACAGTATCAATCTTGCTGTCCTGAACATTCATTCTTGCTTCCATCTTCTGATCATTCTCTTCCATCCGCTGCTGTAGACGCAAGTCATTCAGCCTTAATTCTTCCAGAGCCTGCCTGTCCAAGGCAGCTTGAGAACTTTCAGCAGGAGGAAGCTTCTCAGAACTTTCAGCTACATCTTCTGCTGGATTTTCTTCCTGAAGAGTCTTGTTTTCTTCTGAAGGTTGCACCTGTGCAGCTTGCTCTTTCTCATACCACGATTCAGAGTCCAACGGGAGCACAACTTCTTGAGGCAGCTGACTCTCAACTTCCTTCAGCAGCTTGCTAAAGTTCTGTTGAGCCTGCTCATAGTTGACGTCCTGCAGCTTGAGTGCTTCAGCACGAACCCATACTCTGAACTGTGACCAGAGCTGATCAGAAGCAGCTGGGTCGATCATCCCCGGACAGACTTGCTTCAAAGAAGCAATCCATTGCAGCATACCTGTTTCAAAGTCCAAAATACCAGAGCCAACATCTAGTTGCTTTGGTTTGGGAATGGCCAATTTGTGTCTTAAATCAGCAAGACGTTCAAGACTTGTTAAGTCAATGAAAGTTTTGCTGGGGTTTTCAGAGGATTGGTTTTCAGAGATGTGCTGAGGTGCTGTTTGTTTTGGAGGATGGTTATCAGAGTCAGAGGATATATCTATTGGAGTGGTTGGAGTTTTTGGAGGTGTTGATTCCTCTGATGATGGTAACTGGGGTCTGACAATGGTGGTTCCACATGGCAACTGTATTGCCAGCGGTGAAGGTTGAGGTGAGTGGGGATCAGAATGATGAGGAGATGGGGTTTCATAGCGGTGAAACTCTGTTTGTGGTGAGGGAGGATTATTTTCTGGTTGAGGGGGTGGAATCTCTGATTGCTCAGGGATCAGAGGTTCTTCTGTGATTGGTTGATGAGATTGTGGTTCTGGTTCTGGTTGATGTTCTGGTTGTATTTCTGGTTCAGGTTGTGGAGGAGGAATATTTGGTGGTTCAGAGTGAGGTTGAACAGAAGCATGTTCACGCTCAATGTCAGCTAGCACTCTATCAAGTGCTGGTGTTGTTGAAACAGTTGGTTGTTGTTTGGGAATTTTAATGGGAATTTTAATTCTGGTTCTTCTGAGTTGTAAGGCCTCAGAAGCGTCTTCTGGTATGGTTTCATCAATAGTGGGGATTGGAATGGATATTCTGTGAGAGGTTTGAGGAGGAGCAACAGATGTTGGAATAGTAGATGAAATTGAAATAGGAGCAGCAGATGGATTACCTCGTTTCTTTGGAGTCTGGTGAGATGATCCTTCTGCTTTCCTCTTCTTTGACTTCTTCTGAATCACTTCAGGTTGAACTTGACTCAGATCTTTGATCTTCAGCTTTGAACCTGCATCTTCTTCCTTGTAAGAATCTGGATACTTGATAAACATATCAGGTTGGGATTCCATTTCAGAAAATCTTGGAAAATCACTCAGAGGCACTCTTCTTCTGGAGATGTCAGCAGTTGAAGCAGCTCTGGGTTCCTTCCTAATATTTTCTATCAGCTTCATCTTTTTCAGGTTCTTAGCATTCAGCGGTTTTCCAACTGTTGGTTCAAAATTGCCCAGCACTTTAGCTTCGCTCAGATAATCTATCAGCTTATTCTCTGTCAGAATATCTGATATGAGCCTCCCAAACGGTATCCAGTCCCTTTTGGTCCTTTCTTCTTCTCTAGTCTCTTTCACACTAGTCTTCAGATGATTGAACAGGAAGTGTGCCAGATTGATCTTCACCCTCTGATCAATAAAGTAGATCAGAAATTGCTGATCCACGTTTATATAGTCAGGAGAGCTTGTTGGCTTCCTGTGATTGAAACAGCCTAGAACAATCTTGGCCCACACTCTGCAGTGATCCTTCAGATCCTTGATTTTGCTGCTGGGAAAACCAAGAGTGAAAATACAGTTGGCTACCACACCTATATCAGGGCATCTATCAGCCATGTCCACACAACGGACTCCACCACCACTTTGACCTATTAACCTAGCAATGAGGTCTTCAGAAATTACTATCTTCTTTCCCATGACAGAAGAGATGACTAGATGCTTATGAATCTGGGCGTGAATCCAAAATTCCTTGACAAGCTCTGGGAAGGTTGGTCCAACCAATCTATCAAAATACCTCTCCCACTTTTGAGCTTTGATTTCCTCAGTTAGGTCAAATCCATTATCCTTCAAACTTTCGAAATCGATGATTAATTCAGAGAGAACCTCAAGATTCTTTACCGGTGTGAGAAGAGTTCTGGTAGGCGCTTGATATTGCTCAGAGGTTTCTTTCTTCTGATTTCCTGCAGAAATGCTGGAGGATGCCATTGTTCTCACACAAAAAGCTTGAGAATGATTTGAGAGAAAAGGGTTTGAGGACGGTAAACTCAGAAATATGCAGAAAAATTCTTAAGAGATTATGAGAAAGCGTAAGGATTAAGAATGAAGAGTAATGTGCTTAAATAGGATTTTCAAAAATTATTTTGAAAAATAAAACGTTTTTAAGAGAGAGAAAAAAATAATGATTGCCATTAACAAGCGTGATTACTTTGCATTAAATGCTTGCTGATTTTGGGGGATTTGAGAAAGATACTTAAAAACGGTTACCAGACATGTGTCTCAATGCACCCAATCAGCGCTTTCCTTTCTCAGAAGCGTGCACGCGTTCTGCTTCAGGGATTTGCTGATGATTGGATGACACTTGTTTGATATAGTGATCAGCACGTCTGTCTTTGAGATTAGACTCTCAGATCTTTAGACTTGCCTCTGATACAATCTGCATGTTCTAACTTTCTGAAGGAAGATTGATCAGAAGTTCACAGTAATATAATTACATTCTGAAGATAAATACATGGAATTAAAACATTTTCATTCTGGGCATACTTTCATGCTGAGATGTTTCAGAATGAAATTAAACCTATCTTCTGAAAGGGGTTTAGTAAAGATATCAGCCCATTGATGGTCTGTATCTATAAATTTCAAGTTTAAAATTCCTTTCTGAATATAGTCCCTAATGAAATGATGTTTTATTTCTATATGCTTAGCTCTAGAATGTAAAATAGGATTCTTACTTAAGCAAATAGCAGAAGTATTATCACAAAGAATAGGAATGTTACTCTCAAAAATCTGGAAGTCTTCAAGCTGACTTTTCATCCAGAGCATCTGTGTGCTACATCCAGCTACTGCTATGTACTCAGCTTCTGCTGTTGACAGAGCAATAGTTGATTGCCTTTTGCTGGACCACGAGATCAGATTTTCTCCCAGAAACTGGCAGCTTCCAGAAGTACTTTTGCGTTCCACTCTGTCTCCAGCAAAATCAGCATCGCAGTAGCCTACTAAACTGTAATCACTAGATTTTCTATAAAACAAACCCATATTAGTAGTACCTTTCAGATACTTGAAAATTCGCTTAACAGCTGTTAAGTGAGATTCTCTAGGATCTGATTGGAATCTAGCACAAATACATACGCTGAATAGAATATCAGGTCTTGAAGCAGTCAGATAAAGGAGAGAACCAATCATACCTCTGTAGACTTTCTGTTCTACGCTTTTGCTTACCTCTTCTCTTTCCAGAATGCACGTGGGATGCATTGGAATCTTTGATGGCTTACATTCTGAGAGGTCAAATTTCTTCAGAAGATCTCTGATGTATTTGCTCTGATGAATGTAAGTTCCCTCTGGAGTTTGATTGATCTGAATTCCTAGAAAGAACTTCAGTTCCCCCATGAGGCTCATCTCAAATTCTGCCTGCATACACTTAGCAAATTTTCTTCCAAGAGAAGGATTAGTAGAACCAAAGATTATATCATCAACGTAAATTTGACATACTAAAATGTCACTCTTAACTGTTTTACAGAATAGAGTGGTGTCCACTTTCCCTCTGGTGAACTCATTTTCAAGCAGAAAGTTACTTAGCCTTTCATACCAAGCTCTGGGAGCTTGTTTCAGACCATACAGTGACTTTTTCAGTTTGAAAACATGTTCTGGATGTTTTGTATTTTCAAAACCTGGGGGTTGGTGAACATACACTTCTTCTTCTATATAACCATTTAAGAATGCACTTTTGACATCCATCTGATACAGAGTGATGCCTCTATTAACAGCAAATGAGATTAAAAGTCTGATAGATTCTAACCTGGCGACTGGGGCAAAGGTTTCTGTATAGTCTATCCCCTCTTGCTGACTATAACCTTGTGCAACCAGTCGTGCCTTGTTTCTGACGACTTCACCTTGTTCATTAAGCTTGTTTCTGAACACCCATCTTGTTCCAATGACGTTGAATCCTTTTGGTCTTGGAACGAGATCCCATACGTCGTTTCTGGTGAATTGATTCAGCTCTTCTTGCATTGCCAGAATCCAGTCATTGTCCAGAAGTGCTTCATCAATAGAAGAAGGTTCAATCAGAGACACAAGTCCCATCAGAGTTTCTTCAGAGTTTCTGAAGCTTGCTCTTGTTCTGATTGGATCTTCCTTTCTTCCTAGGATAGTCTCTTCTGGGTGATCCAAACTGCTTCTGGGTAATCTCTTCTGAGGTTGATCAGCAGCATTTGTAGGATTTCTAGCATTGCTTCTTTCAGACGTTGAAGGAATGTCTGTGTTAAGAGCTTCTGATGACTTGTCTTCAGAACCTGCAAATTCAATTTCTATACCTGCAAGATTTTCATTCTGCTTTGACTTTTCAGAGTCAAGCTTGTCATCAAAACGAACACTGATTGATTCTTCCACAATTTGTGTTTCTGTATTGTATACTCTGTACCCTCTTGAGCGTTCAGAGTATCCTAACATAATACACTTCTGTGCCTTAGAATCAAACTTGTTCAAATAATTCTTAGTGTTTAACATATAGCAAGTACATCCAAATGGATGAAAATACGAAATGTTGGGCTTTCTGTTCTTCCACAATTCATATGGAGTCTTTTCCAGAATATGTCTTATTGAGATTCTATTCTGAATGTAGCACGCTGTGTTTATTGCCTCTGCCCAGAAAGTCTTAGCAACGTTTGTCTCGTTGATCATGGTTCTGGCCATTTCTTGCAATGTTCTGTTCTTTCGTTCTACAACTCCATTTTGTTGGGGAGTTCTAGGACAAGAGAAATCATGCAGAATGCCTTTGTCATTAAAGAATGACTCAAAATCTTTATTTTCAAATTCTCCACCATGATCACTTCTGACTTTAACGATTCTAAGATCTTTTTCATTCTGAACTTGGTTACAGAAGGTAACAAACACAGAGTGTGACTCGTCCTTGTGTCTTAAGAACTTTACCCATGTCCATCTGCTATAGTCATCTACGATTACTAACCCATACTTCTTGCCACTGACAGAAGCAGTTTTAACTGGTCCAAATAAGTCAATGTGCAGAAGTTCTAATGGCTTAGAGGTAGAAACAACATTTTTGGATTTAAAAGAAGGTTTTGCAAATTTGCCTTTCTGACATGCTTCACACAGAGCATCTGAATTGAACTTCAAATTTGGAAGTCCTCTGACCAGATTGAGTTTGTTAATCTGAGATATTCTTCTCATACTAACATGCCCCAATCTTCTGTGCCAGATCCACTGCTCGTTGTTAACAGACAGAAGACATTTTACGTTCTGACTCTTTAGTTCAGAAAGTTTGATTTTGTAAATGTTGTTTTTCCTCTTACCATTAAATAGGATAGTCCCATCTTTCTGACTAACAGCTTTACATGATTTTTGATTAAAGATTATATCATAACCGTTATCACTTAATTGACTTATGGATAACAGGTTATGCATCAATCCATCAACAAGCAGAACATTATTAATAGAGGGAAGATTTTCGTTACCTACAGTTCCAGAGCCAATTATCTTTCCCCTCTGATTGCCTCCAAAGCCAACGTGGCCTCCAGGCTTAAGTTCCAGGCTTTGGAACATATGCCTTCTTCCCGTCATGTGACGTGAGCAGCCAGAGTCCAGGTACCATGACTGGTGTTTCTGATTTGCTGCTAAAGATATCTGCAACATGTATTATTTTATCCTTAGGTACCCAGATCTTCTTGGGTCCTGATTTGTTAGTTTTACCAAAACTCTGGTTGAATTTTGGTTTCACAAAGTGATTACTACTAGTATATTTGATGTCATGTGTGTGACCATACACAAAGTGTGAATTTAGAGGAGTGTGTTTAATGGTTAAATCCATGACATTTTTAGGTGTAGGAACCTTACCTAGGTATCCTATTCCTTTCCTGCCGTTTCTGCTAACTCCATAGATCATTGAAGCCATTCTGCTTCTATCTATGCTTTTAGCAAGGAACTTCTGGAAACTATGATCATACTCCTTGATGATCTCATCAGCGTTGCTGGGAGTTTCAGCAATTGGTTCCTTCTGAGAGTTTTGTAAAGAGTTTTCTAATTTTAAAATTTTATCTCTCAGCTCAGAGTTTTCCAATTTGAGACTCTCAGACTTATTAGAGTCAGATTCAAGAGTCCTTTTCAGGTCTTTGAATTTAGCTCTAATCTGCTGATAACGTTCCAGAATTTCATTGAGGCTTTCAGCAAGTTCAGCCTTTGTAAAATTAACAGCGAAGTTAGGGAATACCTCTTCTGTGTCTGATTCTGAGTCTGAGTCAGAAGCTTCACTGTCATCTGGAATGTTAGCCATAAGCGCTATGTTCGCCCTTTCATCATCTGATTCTGAGTCAGCTTCAGACGAGTCAGAGTCATCCCATGTGGCCATGAGACTTTTCTTCTTCTCTCTTCCAAACCTCTTTTTGGGCTTTTCCCTCTGAAGCTTTGGACAGTCACTCTTGTAGTGTCCTTGCTCATTGCACTCGTAGCAGATGATGTCTTTTGTATTTGGCTTCTTGCTACCTGAGGAGCCTTCAGATCTTCTGTATCCAGAGGAAGAATCTGTCCTTCTGTATCTGGAGGAAGACTCGTTCTGATCAGATCTTCTGGGATTCCTGAACTTCCTTTGTCTTTGCTTCCACAATTGATTTACTCTTCTGGAGAGAAGGGAAAGCTCGTCTTCTTCTGATGAGGATCCATCAGATGTTTCTTCAACTGCCTGCAAAACTTTAGATTCAGATTTTCTGTTAGATTTTAAAGCTATAGGCTTACCTTGCTTCTGAGGCTCGTCAGCTTCCAGCTCTATCTCATGACTTCTGAGGGAGCTTATAAGTTCCTCCAGAGTGATTTTGTTGAGATCTTTCGCCAGCTTCAGAGCAGTAACCATAGGCCTCCACTGCTTGGGTAAACTTCTGATTATCTTCTTGACATGGTCAGCAGTAGAGTATCCCTTGTCCAGAACTTTGAGACCAGCTACCAGAATCTGGAATCTGGAGAACATAGTTTCAATGGATTCAGATTCTTCCATTTTAAACGCCTCATACTTCTGAATGAGCGCCAGAGCTTTTGTTTCTTTGACTTGAATGTTGCCCTCATGCGTCATTCTGAGAGAATCAAAGATGTTCTTAGCTGTGTCTCTGTTAGAGATCTTCTCATACTCAGTATAGGAGATAGCACTGAGGAGGATGGTTCTGGCCTTATGGTGATTCTTGAAATCACGCTTTTGTTGATCAGTCATTGATTTTCTATCAATCTTCTGACCAGTTGCATTAACAGGGTGCGTGTATCCATCTGTCACCATATCCCACAGATCAGCATCATGTGCTAGAAAGAAGCTTTCAATTCTGTCTTTCCAGTAGTCAAAGTTTTCTCCATCAAAGACTGGAGGTTTGCCGCTGAATCTGTCTCTGTCCTCATTGGTGTCATTGCTGAAATGAGAGTTGTTTCCTGCCATTGTGTTTTTCTGACGCTGGATCTTGTACTGACACGGTTAAGTGTTTTAGCTCAGAACCAGGCGCTCTGATACCAATTGAAGGGGTGAAAAACACAAGAAGGGGGGGGGGGGGGGGGTTGAATTGTAAAACTGGAATCTTAAAGCAAATGACAAGATATTTTTATCCTGGTTCGTTTGATCTCAAACTACTCCAGTCCACCCGTCAAGGTGATTTCGCCTCTCTCCAACGAGGTCTTAATTCACTATATTCAACTGAATACAAATCTGCTTTAGCAACTGCTAAAACCTTCTTGATTCAAACCACAATCCGGTTTGTCAAGGCAACACTTTCTTACAAAGGTATAAGCAAATGTGTGTGAATGTTTTCTACAAAAACTATATCACAACTGTGATGTTTACACAAATGAAGCTTAGAAACTTAGAATGCTAAACACTAATGGAGTATCAGAGTTTGTTGGTTTAGCAAAACTTGGATGAAGATTATTGTTCAGCTTTTTGCGTGTAGAGAGTTTGGAAGCATTAGCCGTGATAATCTTCAAAGCTTGGTTTATATAGCACTTGAGAAGATGAACGTTGAAGCAAATATTCTTGATTCAATGCTATTAACAAGCTTTCCTTTTTGAGCAGATCTTGTCTAGAATGATGCCGTTGGTATTGATTAGCTTTCAATGCACAGTACCGTTGCTTCTTCAATGCACGTTCTGGCTTGGCTCATTCTGATTCTGCTTCGCTGCTGATGAACTGATTTGATTCTGTATCAGAGTGTTTTACGCGCAGTTCTGTTCATCAAGCTTCAGCATGTGCAAGCGTTGATCATCTGATCTTGACGTTCTGATTCAGCAACTTCTGATGCTGGTGTGCAAACTCATATTCTGATGCTGAAGAAGTGATCTTGCTTATTTTAATCAGCATATCTGCAAATCAGAGCATAGTAATTTTAGGCAGCATATAATTCAATCATGAAATATTTAACTACTATATCTTTTCACTTTGTTATCATCAAAACTTAAATATAGGGTACTAGATTCAAACATTGTTCTAACACTCTACTGGGGATAAAAAATCCTGGTTGGGAGATATACTCCATTGGGGACAGAAAACCCTGGTTGGGAGATATACTCCACTGGGGATGATGGGATTATCTGGGCAATTTTGGACTCAACGGGGAATGCTTACTCGACTGGGGAAATCGGGGTGTCTTGTACGTTGAGGAATTTGCACTTGGCCCGGGGAAATAACTCTGTTGGGGAAATAAACCCTGCTGAGGAGATGAATTTCTTTTAGACAGAGACCTCTAGGCTTCAAATTTGTAGAAGTTATCAAGAGATTGAGGCTCTGGTAGGGGGTTTATCCTTTGTGAAGAAATTTTTGTAGGAAATTCCGTTGGGGAAAGGTTGTATTGGGGTTGTCCCTATAGGGATAATGATGATGAGATAACTCTATGGGGAATAAAATCTGTTGAGGAGGTGGATTCCCTTTAAGAAGAGATCTCCTAGGCTTTAGCTGGAAAAAAGCTGTCAAGAGATTGAGACTCTGGCCAAGGATCGTCCCGTGAAAGGATATTTTGCGGGCAACTCCGTTGGGGAAAGGTTTATTGCCAACGCCCCAGTGGGGATAATGATGGTGAGATAACTCTGTGGGGCTACTTCACATTCATTAAAGGGATGCTTACTGCAGTTGTGTACTAATGCCCTGTTAAGGTTGCTGCTTGGCAGGACACATGTGCCAAATAGCTTTAATTATGTTCATATGCATATATTCATTCAATTTTAGTCATTGGACAAATTTGCATTCAAAACAGAGACAGACAATTTTGCACTTCAAAGTGTATTTATATTGATATTTTGCCCATGAACATGCGTTTTTGTACATAGAGACGGAAATCCTAGTAAGAGGAAATCGTCGAAAAGAAAATTGAGAATGAAAAACAAATAGCCATGTGAAATGATCTCATTGCCTTTCAGCTATACTATTGCCCCGGTGTCTTTGAACGTCCCTTGCCGTTGATCGAAGTTGATTGGATTGATCCTAGACCATTTTAACTTGGACCTTGGTAATGGTGTTGACCGCGTTGATTTTACAGGACATAATCATACGCTTTTAATCCTTAATTTTTGCCTGAACTGCCCTTTCGGGTTTTCGGTCCACCAGGATACCCTTTTTTGCCCAAGTCGCCCTTTTGGGTTTTCAACTTGTCGGGTGTACAAGGATACCCTTTTTTGCCCAAGATACCCTTTTGTACTTCACATCATTTACGCATTTTGATCATTGATTTACATTGCTAACATCCTTCTGGAGCTTTTGGTATAAGACAATTGCGCTGTGGTGTCATAAAACAGAAAACGCCATGGACAAATTCCAGGGTTTTCAAGGTCCTGATTTGGGGCTTTTCAGAATAGGAAAAATCAGGCTTTGAAAAAACCGTGGTTGGATTCGTCAGAATGAGACGAAATCAAAACATCCCTCGCGAACAATTTCTGATTAGCGTACGCCTATTCGCTATTTTCTCTTGATGCAGGTTGTGGGGGTTAAAAACCCCCGCTAATTGTTTTGTTTTTTACAGGAAAAAGGAGGAAGACGAAGTACGTGGAGGCGTGTGACTGGCTGGTTCAAATAACGCGCGGATTTTTTTTATTTCCAGAATAATAATTGTTTTCATATTTTAATTTCTTTGATTGTTATATTAACAAAAGCACTCAAGTGGCTCAGTGGAAGATGGCGTGGTTTGCAACCATTGGGACCTGGGTTCGATTCCCAGGTCCCCCAAACGCTTGTTTCATTTTTTCTCTAACATATTCCCATGCAGCATTCCAGCAAAAGTCTACCATACATCTCAAACAATCAGCGTGCCAAGTGGCCTCAGAAGCAGATCCAAAGGCCTGGATTGGACGAGCACCATACTCCTGGTCAACCTATGCCATGGACAATCTCCAAAAGTCAACAAAGTTGGTTATGGGCCAGCAATTTCCAGGCTTCACACCTCCATTGGGCCATCAACACCCCCTTTGGTTTCTATTTCTTTTTTATTTTCCTTTCCTTTTTTTATTTTCTTTAGTAATTATTATTATTAACTATTATTATTATTTAATTACCTCATAAACTAATTTTTTCCATAAAATTCAAAAAAACAAAAAAAAAACATTTTATCATTTATTAACTTATTTTGTAAATAAAATACTAACAAATAAAATAGTTTAATTAGGTCAATTTTAATCTCTTTTTCTTTACAATAAATAAAAACCATTTAGAATTAGGTTAACTTTTAATTTTAATTCTTTTTATTTTATTTTCATTAAAAATATAAAAAACACAAAAATATCATTTTCTTAATTAATTAATTAATTGGTTAGTTATTAGTTTTAATTTCATTAATTACAAAAAAGGACAAAAAATTCAATTCTTTTCTTAAAAGGGTCAAAACCCTTAGGACGTTCCCGATTAAATTTCCATTCGCGCGTATTTATTTATTCTGATTATATTTATGTATCTGTACAGAGGATGTAATAGTAATTAGGATTTTATTGCTTTCTTTAATTTTCTGCATTTACTTTTCAAAAACGGGTTTTTGTTTTTGGCGATGTATAGACCCGCGCCTTGTAATAGTTAGATTTACCTTTCCGCAATTTATTTTCCACACTCCTAACTGTTAACAATGCATGAAAGAATGTATGAATAATAAAATTAATCTGTAGCTCACAAATAACATGTACAAAACATTAACTGAAAAACAACACACAAAGCACATGCCACTCCTAGGGTACGCCTCACTGGTTGCCTCGAACGTGGTCATCAAGTATAGGGCGTCTTAGAGGTCTCCCTCCTGTCTAAGATCCAGTTGCCTCGAAACGGTTGCCTTGGATAAAAGGGTCTAGGACATTAGGGTTACTTCTAAGGTGTCATACTATTGCTTTGGTGACCACACATGTCCCGATAATCGAATTGACCCGAACACCTCCAACGATGGTGCTACCTACCTCTCAATGGTGGGATAGCACTATCTAAAGGACTCTTACACAGCTTAATTCCTTAGGGTAGGTAGACTTCTCTTAAGTACTTGCTCTCTTCAAAACAAACAAAACAATCTTTTCACACTTACACTTTCAAAAGGTTTTCAAACAAATTTTTCATACACTCTTGAGGACGGATACAAGAGTTACCTAGAAATTTTTCAAACGAAACTTTTTCAAAACCCACACACACTTGAAAATCAAACAATTTTTGAAAACATAAGAGCAAGTACCTAAGAGCCTATGGATAACCATGGATAGAAAGGGTGCTAACACCTTCCCTTTCTATAAATCTACCTCCTGAACCGAGAAACATTCTCAAAGAAGGAATTTTGTTGTGCTTTTGTCCTTTCCATGTTGGAGAACATAAAATATGGTGGCGACTCTTGCTTACCGCGACATTTCGCGAACCAGCTTAAAAAACAGTCAGTTCTATTTCCACCGATCACAGCTAGGATGGTCAATTAAGGTTCTAAGAGTTCGTTAGTGCTTCACGACATCACTCAGCGGCCCCGTACTCTCCTTGATTGAACTCAAGGGTTACCGGTACTCACAAATATGTCAGACTAACATAGCTTACTGCTTCAACCATGTCGGTATACCCCGCACAGTTCCCTCACAGTTTTATTGCTATTTACCTAAAAAGGTGCCCCAAATCCGGGTGTAGGATTTACAACAAACCCAAACAAGGACCCAAAAAGTAAAGCAATCAAGGCAATCAAAGCAAGAATGTAAAGGTGATCTAAACCCTAAGGTAACCCCACTTTTGAATTTGTCCCCAGCAGAGTCGCCAGTTCTGTGATACGGTGGGAGAACTGACTTGAGGTTTGCGTTTGTATTCGCACTTGTTCGGTTTAGCAAGAGTCTCCACCGACTTTTTATTTTATCCTAAAGGAAAGGTAAAAAAAGCACAGGAAAAACCTTTTGAGATGTTTCGTGGGTTCGGGGGGTAGATTATGAAAAGGGAAGGTATTAGCACCCTTTTCATCCATGGTTATCCATGGGCTCTTAGTTACTTGTTTTAGATCACTTGCCTTGGATTTTCAATTGCTTGAGATGGTGTGTGTGTGTGTTTTGAAAATGTTTTTAAAGAAGACGCCTTGTCTAGGAAACCGTTGTAATGACTCGTGTTTGAGTGTTTTACAAAGGTGTGTATCTTTTCGAAAAGATGTTTCAAATGTTTTTGAAAGTTTGTTTTGAAAGTGTTTGTGGAGTGTGGTTTTGAAAAGTAGGCAAGTGTGTGTGCAAGTTTGATCGAGTAACTAAGAGTTTGTCTACCCATAAATTTACTCAAAGGTTTTTCTCATGTTTTAACCTTTTTTAACAATTTTGTTCCACCATTGTATTTGGTGGACAATCTTGCGTTAGGATGTTAACGGGACGAGCGCGGGTCATCGTATGGACCATGAATGCAATGGTGCCAAGTGTCTTTGGCAATTTTGCTTGAAGGGACTATGATCATTTTGATAGGCAACTTTCGAAAGCGTCATCGAGGGACTATGATCATTTGAATCGTTTTGCCAAAGAAACTCAACGTGCAAGCATGGCCCATTTTGGAAGGCAACAAGCGGGATTACCCTAGGGGTGCAAGTGTGAATGGTGTATTGATTTCATGTATTTGTCTTTGTATTAGGTTATCTAGCGTTTGATTTTATGTACATACAAACCCTAGGTCTAACCATGGTATATTTGAAAGCGATAAATTGCGGGAATTTAAAGTCTACGCTATTACAAATAAGTATCCGGGAGTGGGGGTACAAATATTTACAAATGGGGATGAGACTTAAATAGGAGAGGAATGTCCAAATAATTACAACCAAATCGAATTGCGATCTCAAATGGAATATGTATCAATGTATAGGAATAAAGCAATGTAAATGTGTCAATGTATTTGTGTAAGTGTATGATTTATTTACAAGTGCGAAATGTATTTATTAAGTATTCTTATCTTGTTTTTGTATTTTGTTAATTATGTACAAAAGTTTTTAATAAAAATGAAAGAAAATGCTTTAAGTTAAAGAAAAGTATTTTTATGTATTTACATATTAATGTATTTTAATTAGTATTTTTGTTATGTACTAAATGTTTTAGTTAAAAAAAAAAAGAATATTCGACCTAAAAATCCATTTTTTTATGTATTTTTTATAAATGTTTTATGCAAGGTTTACATTTAAATAAAAAGTTTTAATAAAAGAAATAAAAGAAAGAAAAAGTTTTTAAACTTAATAATATTTAATATTCATGTATTTTAGTATAAAAAAGTATTAGTAGTGTTTTTATTAAAAAAAAGAGTTAAGTTATATAAAAGAAAATAAAACAAAAAAAGCTTTTAGTTTGAATGAAAATAGAAAAATAGGAAAAGAGGTAAATGGGCTATAGAGATTTTTGGATGGCCCAGAATGAATTGTGAAAGAGAGACAAAAAGGGGGGGGGGGGGGGGGGGGGAGGGGGTGCACCAACGTTAATGGGCTTAGGCGTTCCAAATGGAAAAGGCCCACGCGTTTGACACAAGTTTTTGTTTAGGGTTACTGGAGTTTGTTTTCATTTGGGAACTAGGGTTTGTGAGTTACAGCGCCGTTTCTCCATTGCTTCGTTCCTCATCATCTTCCTCACCATATCCACTGAGCTAAGCCTCTTCTTCGCCTAAAGCCAACCAGCGCAACTTCCACTTCTTCTCCCTCCATGGGTCGTTCCAGTAGCGGTTACACAAGGTTTGATTTCGTCTTAGCACATTTTTGAGGGTTTTGATTCATACATGTTTTGATTTTATAGATTCTAATTTCATGTATTGTTGTTTGTTTCCGTTGAAGCGCGTGAAAGGAAAGAAAAGAAGAGATACTACCTTAACTCTTGGAGACGGAGGAGGAGAGGATCGGAGGCGCTGTGGGTGGCTTGGGAAGAGGAACGTGATGCTCGAGCTTGCTCTTCCTGGTATTTTGTATTTACTTTTGGTGGTTTAATGATGAAGGTACTGAAAACCCTAACATAAAACTTTTCCTCTTCTGTCCGCTTGGCTCTGTATGATTTTATTCTTTTTCTCTGCTTCTGTGTGAAACCTTTGCCCCTGTATGCTTGTATGATGACCCTGATATGCTGTTGAATGTTGTTTTGCTGAGATTGATTTGAATATTGTTTATTGCTTTGTTGGCCCTGAGTATGATAGTGTTGATGTTGTTGCACCCTATGATGAAAGTTTTCTGAGGGTTTGGTTGGTGGTTTGAATGCTTAGGCTTATGGTACTGGTTCAAGGCTTATGGTTTAGGCTTAAACAAGTTGTTTGGTGTAGCTTTGATGCAGGCACAAAGCTTTGGCTTGATAGGCTTGTGATTTTGTTTAAGGCTCAAGCAGGTTTTAGGCTTAGTGTGTTTACAGGCTTGGCTTCTGATGCTTGACCAGGTTTAGGCCTTTTGTTTGATGTTCTAGTTTGACAGGTTGAGCTTGGCTTCTGCAGGCTTTGATGTTTTGAATGCAGGTTTAAGGTTTGTTGTGAGGTTTGGAGGCCTTTGGCTTTTAGGCTTGCTTGGAGCAAGTTTAAGGCTTCTGCAGGCTTTGATGTTTTGAATGCAGGTTTAAGGTTTGTTGGGTTGGGACTTGGTATGATTTTGAAGCTTTAGGCTTTTGTTGAAAACCTGTTTAAGCTTCAGTTTGTGGCTCTTTTACTTGATGCAGGTTTAGAGGCTTTGGCTTTCAATGTTACAGTTTGGTTTTAGTTTTTTTTCTTTGTGTTCTTTCTGCCTCCTTTTGTACTGTGTTGATAACAGTTTGTTTTATATCTTTCTTTCTTCAAGCCTAAAGCCTGTAAGCCCTTTCTTTTTCTCTTCTCTCTCTCTCCACAGTTTTAAGCATTTTTTATTGCTTATTGTACTTTTCTGAAAAAGTGTACTGGCTGGAAAATGATGACTGAACATTGCTTGCAATATTTGTTTAGCTCTGCATACTTCTTTTCTCTGTGTACTTTCAAGATTTTCTGCAGCATTTTGTACTTTGATATCTTTCCATATCCTGTTGGACAGCTTTGATATCTTTGGCTTTGGGCAGCTCTAGTTGACTTTGAACTTAGTTTGAAATTGTGACTTGCATCAGTAACTGCCCAGTTTGCCTTTTTGGTTGCCCACTTGGATTTTGTTTGGCATTTTATGCAGTCTTGCTTGACAATTTTGAATCATGAACTATGCAGTTTGTTTGAAAATTTGAATTCGTGCAATTTGTATACTTGTGCATTTCATACTTTTTGCAAGCATTTTTATCCTTCCCTCTTTGTGAACCAAGAGAAATCTTGTGATTTGCAGAGAGGGCAAACTGATTCCAGCTAGTCGCTTTTAATGATGATTTTTTTTAACTGTCTGCTCTTAATTATTTTATCTGCATTTGACTTTTCTTCTTTTCTTTTTGCAGGTAAAGATAATTGAGCAAAGGAGTATTGGATAGAAGATGAAGATTTTAGGAAATTAGGATTTCAATTTTATTTCAATTTTAATCATTGTAACCATTATTATTATAAATACTTTGTAAATAAATATTGTATTAAATAACAATTGTAACAAATAATTAAAGATGAATGAAATCCAAATTTGATCAGTTAATTCTCTCTTTCTTTTCAATTGTTTATTTTAATTATTTGAGTTTCTTAAATTAAAACAATTGGAAATAAATCCAATTATTCTGACTTAGAAAAAGAAATAATTAATAAACGTCCGACGTTTCGAATTAAACATAACAATGCACAGTCAAATCAAACAAACATCCTTATTCTCTTGCCTTCACTGATCATACTAAGCACTGCAAGTCCTCAATTCCAATGCCTCAAACCAAATCTCAGAGTAAACTGAAAAGAAACTGTAGAATTAATCCTTTCTGAGAATGCGCGCATAAAAACCCTAATTTTTGATTAAATGTCAGAGAAGCGTCCGCCTGATCAAAACTTGAGCCAAAATCAACCAAAACTTAGCAATCTGCCCGAACTGCTTTAAAATCAATGAAAACCCTAATTTTGTCTGACTGATAAGAAAAGTCTGTTTGACTGATTCTTACGCCAATCTGAAAAATCAGGAAAAGCCCGGAGCTGTGATTTCTTGTGGAAAAATACGAGGAGGGCAAATTTTGGGGTACAACAGTTGCCCCTGTTCAATCTTCTTGAACCTGAAGAGTTAGATTGGCAAGTTTTCCTTTCGCGACTCGAGGGTAAAAGGAGATTGGACACTAGAGTGCCCAAAAATTTGCACTCGGTGATGTGATGGTAGAGGGAATGGGCTTAAAGATGCCGTTTGGTGATGGGCTTAGAGATGCCATCTGGAGATGTGACAGAACCTTGTCGGGAATGGGCTTATAGATGCCATTTGGTGATGGGCTTAGATATGCCATCTGGAGATGTGACAGAACCTTGTCGGGAATGGGCTTATAGATGCCATTTGGAAGTGTGATGGATAGTTGTGGGGATGGGCTTAAAGATTCCATCCGAGGTGTCGATCGCGTAAGAGATTCCTTAGCGAGAACTTGCGTATTTGAGAAAGGGAGATAATTTCCTGGCCTGTTACAGGGGTTGATCTTCAAACTCTTCATGCAGATATGCCCTGGCTAGATACAGGTATCGAATCTACAATTAGTTGCTCGCAGATATGCCCTGGCTGGATACAGGTATCGAATCTCTAAACTCTTCATGCAGACATGCCCTGGTTGGATACAGGTATCGAATCTGGAATTGGTCGTCTACAGATATGCCCTGGCTAGATACATGAATCGAATCTGGAATTGGTCGTCTATAGATATGCCCTGGCTGGATACAGGAATCGAATCTGGAATTGGTCGTCTACAGATATGCCCTGGCTGGATACAGGAATCGAATCTCTAAACTCTTCATGCAGATATGCCCTGGCTAGATACAGGAATCGAATCTGGAATTGCGATAGTTGATAGTAATCATCTTTGGATTGACCTTTTCCTGAAAAGGCAAAACAATAGTTGTATGCAACGTCATGATGCATGAGATGCATGATGTCATGATGCTCAAAATGAGGTAGTGTTGTATGCACTTTATCATGTATGTAAGCAGGATGTATGAAATGTGAAATGTCTACGAATGTATTTTCGTCTGGGAAAATAAATCCTTGACGAATGCCGGGAACTCAAGCCCTGGGATGATGTTGAAGAGTAGAGTTCTTTGCTCCCGCTGGGGATGATGGTTGCAAGAATAAACCGGTAGGAGAAGATGACCCCGTTGGGGAATAAACTTGTTGGAGAAATTACTCTGCGGGGAATTACTCTGTGGGAAGAGATACTTTGCTGAGGTTTTGATGAGAACTCCGCTGGGGATTCCACTGATAAGTTATGTTGGGGAAATTGATGAACTTCGCTGGGGATAGGAGAATCTTGACTGCTGTTAGGGAAAGTGAATCCTTGACTGCTGCAGGGGAGGGCAAGAATCTTTTGATTGTTGAAAGTGAGAAATCCTGGGACCGCTGTTGGGGGATCAGGAGTTTGGATTGTATGCCAATCTACTGAGGATTCCTGTCTTGAGAAGATCTTTACTGGAGAATATTCGAATATTCTGTGAGGAACTGAGAATGAGAGTCTTCATTCTGCTAATGCTTAACTGTTATCTGGTCGATCTCCAGGCTTTCACAGAAGCTTGTATTGTCATCTGGTCGTAATCCAGGCTTCTCAATAGCTTGCTAAGCTGCTATCCGGTCAAATCCGGGCTTCACGGCTTGTGTTAAAGATATACCACTATTTGGTCGACTCCAGGCTTCGTAGTATTCTTGACTGCTATCTGGTCATAATCCAGGCTTCACAGAAATTTGTATTGCTATCTGGTCGTAGTCCAGGCTTCACAATATCTAGTTGGGGATAAGACTATTATCCGGTCGAATTCGGGCTTCATAGTTTGCTTTTATGAGATACCATTATCTGGTCGTAATCCAGGCTTCGCGGTAGTCTGATACTGTGAATGAGTGACAAAATGGCTGCCGTGTCTGGAGCGTATCTGAAACTGTATCTTCCGACAGGTGATGAAGGAATTGTTGAACACTTTTGACATTCGAATGCCCCAAGTGGTGATGTAGATAATTTCCTGGCTTGTTACAGGTGTTGATCCACAATCAGCCGTCCACGGATATTTTCCTGGCTTGTTACAGGTGTTGATCTGGAACTTAAGAAAGGTTGGTCAAGGAGATACTGTCCTGGCTTGTTACAGGTGTTGATCTCTGACCTGAGAAAGAAAGATGGTTCCATGGCTTGTTACAGGTGTTGATCTTCAATCTCTTCATGTAGATAATTTCCTGGCTTGTTACAGGTGTTAATCCACAATCAGTCATCCACAGATATTTTCCTGGCTTGTTACAGGTATTAATCTGGAACTTAAGAAAGGTTGGTCAAGGAGATACTGTCCTGGCTTGTTTCAGGTGTTGATCTCTGACCTGAGAAAGAAAGATGGTTCCCTGGCTTGTTACAGGTGTTGATCTTCAATCTCTTCATGTAGATAATTTCCTGGCTTGTTACAGGTGTTAATCCACAATCAGTCGTCCACAGATATTTTCCCGGCTTGTTACAGGTATTAATCTGGAACTTAAGAAAAGTTGGTCAAGGAGATATTGTGCTGGCTTGTTTCAGGTGTTGATCTCTGACCTGAGAAAGAAAGATGGTTCCCTGGCTTGTTACAGGTGTTGATCTTCAATCTCTTCATGTAGATAATTTCCTGGCTTGTTACAGGTGTTAATCCATAATCAGTCGTCCACAGATATTTTCCCGGCTTGTTACAGGTATTAATCTGGAACTTAAGAAAAGTTGGTCAAGGAGATATTGTCCTGGCTTGTTTCAGGTGTTGATCTCTGACCTGAGAAAGAAAGATGGTTCCCTGGCTTGTTATAGGTATTAATCTGGAACTTAAGAAATGTGACAGAAAGGCAACCGTGTCTGGAGCATATCTGGACCGTATCTTCCAACAAGTGATGAAGGAATTGTTGAACACTTTTGACATTCGAATGCCCCAAATGATAATGACGGAGACTCTTCAGGTTACTCTGCAATTGAGAGATTTTGTTGAAATCCTGACTGGACTGCCCCAGGTTAACTGAACTTTGAAAGATCTGTTGAAACCTTGACTGGACTGCCCCAGGCGTGCTGGATGGTGACATGTCATGCCCCTTGTTGATAGGAGATTTGTTAATGGAAGTGTCATCCTTTTGAAGTGTTTTTTGTTCACTGAGAGAGTTTTCGTTCCTCCGAACATTCGTTGTATGAATTTCTTCGCTGTCAAACAAATAGCCAAATGCAAACAGTGATATTTAAGAAATGCAAAGTTTATGTTTGTCTCGAAGTTTTGAAAAATGCGTTTTTTAGCAGAAAACTTTTTATAAGACAAGTCAACACAAGATTTTAGAGCAAAGCCTTACAGGAGTCAGGATACCTTTTGTAACAGTATGCTTTCGAACTAACCCATGCTTCAATTAAGACTTTTGACAGGTTGTAACGTGGCTTGGTTCACGGTTTAAGAAACAAAGGATAAAGGCTCAAAGTATATTTGTACCCACCCGCTCTTCGTGATGTTCTTCAACCCTAAGCTCAGTTAATTGTGCGTCGCACTCTTTTCGAGTTTGGAGCGACTTTTTGGGTGATGGTTCACCAATTGAATTTGGAAGACAGTCATCATCTCCTTTTTTCTTTTGCAACATTTTTCATGTTGTAGAGAATTTGTAATGGCCTCTCTATTTTAATTTTGATTTGTTATCCCTAACTTTTGCCTGACTGTCTCTGTTTTCGAGATTACAGTCAGCGGGATGCCCCAGCTTTCTTAAGCCTCCTTTACAGGTTTTGGCTTGATGGGCTTTTCTCTTTTGAGAGATTGATTGCCTATATGATAGGGAACCATCACTGTCTTGTGATTCCAAAGGAATGTCTCCTTTTTTGACGTCGTTCGTTGTGTTACGAACTGAGAGTTTGCGACTTCAATGCGCATTTTCTTTTGAATTAACTGAGATACTACCCTGCCCCAGGTTTATATCAAAGGTTTTGATTGTTTAGAACAGAAAACTCCTACTTCTTTGGCTCGAAGGGGTTTGACTAGGGATTATCTTCCTTATAACTCCAGTGTTTGGGAATTGAAAGAAATGCTTGTACATTATCAGCAAGGTCTGTTCAAAAGCATACTGTATGAGATCATGGTATTGTTTCGTCATCCTCCCTCTAAAGGCTTGCAGCTTTTTATCAAGAGTTAAATATCATAAAGAAAGCATAAGAGTAGTGAAAACGAATGGATGAATTCAAGACAAACATATGCAATGCATTCATGAAACAGAGTTTGACATTAATAGATAAATTGTTTGAATAACAAAAGAAATTACAACTTTGAAAATTCAAATGAAGCAAAAGTCTCTCAGTTTGAGCTTTGTCACTTCAGGTGGAGAACTCCTTAACGGAAGATCTTCATCTCGCCGTCTAGCGTGAACCTCAGCACTCCAATGTCAATCAGATCTTGAATCTTGTTCTTCAAGGCCCAACAGTCGTTGGTGTCATGTCCCGGGCTGTAGGAGTGGTATACATAAAATGCACCGGGATGATAGTTAGGAGCGGAGGTATTGGGCTTCCGAATAGGATCCCTCAAAGCAGTCAGATTGACCTCCAACAAGCGCTCCAGAATCAGAGATGATGGTATGTCAGTCTCAGTGAACTGTCTTCCCGATGTCTCTTGCTTACACCGATTCCCCCGTTGATGCTGGCGAGGTTGTTGTTGGGCTTGTGACCCTGAAGCAAGCAGAGGAGCCTTCCCCTTGTCTTCTTGGCTGGATGGGGGTTGAGTGGTGACTTGCTCTTTAACCTCAGATGTTTGCCCCAGTTGGTTGTTTCGAAGCAGTTGGTTGACGAGAACTCTGAGTTCCTTTTATCTTTGAGACAAATCCTGGATGAGAGCCATCTGGACCACCAGCTGTCCCATCACTTGGATCCTCAACGTTGCCAAATCAAACTGTAGTTCCCCCAGCTGATCACTCCTTGCATTGTTTGAATTCTCCTGGACCAAGCCCTTTGTGAGGAGAGCTTTCACTTCTTCTTGCCCCAGTGACAGGTTCAGGAACATCTCCTGAAGCTGAGCATTTTGGTCTTGGATATCCTTGACAGTCCTCTCTAGAGCCATCTCTTACTGAAATAAACAGTATGAGAGTAAGGAAACCTGAAAAAAGGAAAAACTGTCAAGATGCAATGCATGATATGCGAATGCATGCTTTCAAGGATCTCTTAGGGTAAACACAAGAGAATGTTAGAGGTTGAACTTTGATCTTTGATTGGAGATCTTTGCCCCGGTGGATGTCTTTCCACGAGAATCAAGCTCACAAAGTCGAGTGGGTCATAGCCCCTGATTCAAGTTTGTTGCACTTGATCTTTGGTTGGAGAACTTTGCACCGGTGGATGTCTTTCCACGAGAATCAAGCTCACCATGTCAAGTGGGTCATAGCCCCTGATTCAAGCGGTTGCACTTGATCTTTGATTGGAGAACTTTGTACCGGTGGATGTCTTTCCACGAGAATCAAGCTCACCATGTAAAGTGGGTCATAGCCCCTGATTTAAGCTGTTGCACTTGATCTTGGATGGCATTTGCTTAGAGGAGAAACCTCTTGCCCTTTGGTAGACGTCTGGTTCAACGTAACCCTGCATCAAAAGAACCCTCGAGATCCTTGAAATGGTTATTGAGAAATGCTATGGTATGATGTTATGATGTTATGTACATGTATGCAAAAGGCAAGTAAGTGTATATACAGGTAATCATATTCACACAAAGCAAACAAGTCCTTAGGTTTAGGCTTGCATAGGGTTGTAGGTAAGTACCCTCTTGAAGTTAGTTGGCTCATCCTGTCCTAAAATAGAAACCGGGTTCTAAGGAGCTCAATATCATTGGATTGTTTTCTGTGTTCATTGTTTTGGTTTAGCCACTTAACTGGCGACCAAAATATTCCAAGAAAACAACCCTCAATGAGTGTAGTATCGAGTATCTACCAACTTCGGACTGCACCAAAGTCGGCCATCTCACTACCCCTAAAAAGGCTAGTGTTGTACCCCAAAATTTGCCCTCCCATATTCTTCAAAGTTTTGACAAGCATCTTCTCAATTTGCTCAAGTCTACTCAAGGGTTGCACAGTCAACCACCCTCCTAAGCCAATCAAATTAGGGTTTTGGTTCTTGCAAGGAAGTTGAGGTTTTCAAGGGCTCAATCAAGTCCCACATGCCTATATACATTGTCAAGCATCCATATGCCAAGTTTCAAGGCTCACAAGGTCAAGTTGCACAGTCAAATGCCTCATTTGCTCCACAATCAACTGCAGAGGCAAAATGGTCATTTGGCAGTCAAAAGTCAAATTTTTTGGTCAACATCTTATTTTGAAGCCACAATCATCATTTGATCAAGTCTTGATCATGATTCCTCAAGAATGGCTAAAAAATCATCAAGATGCAAAAGTTTCCATTTTTGGACAGCTGAAAAGTCAACTGTAACTTGACCAAGGCATAACTTTTTCATGGTTCATCATAAAAATCCCATCCAATGCTCATTTTGAAGGGGAGGAAATTTCCTACAACTCATCTTCACATTCCAAGTCCAAGAAATGCTCTCACAAAAAGTTATCAATTTCAACATTATAGGTCATTTTCAAAAGTCAACAAAAATGCACTTTAAGTCAAAGACCATAACTTGAGATTGGTATATTCAAATGACATGGGACCAAAGGCATTGGTTAGAGGACTTCAAGACCTTTCCAAAATGTCCAAGAACATGTTCATATGATCAAAATTGAGCAAGATATGCATTGGAGAAGTTAGGAAATTTTGTGAAATGGCAAAAGTCAACTATCCTTAAAACTTCAATTTTTGACAAAAGGGTCCACTTTCTTCCACTTGATTCAACCTTGTCATGCCACCCACGTGTCCCATGATCAATTTCAAGACCAAATAATTATTTTTCTATTTTTATCTAATTTTTATGGATTTAATTCATTTTAATCCATAATAATTCAAGTAAAATCAAAAAAATTGATTAAATTGTATCTTGTGGTTTGATTAGCCTTCATGAAGCATATTCTAGTTGCCAAATTCGTGTAAAGCTCATTTATGCATGAAAATTCAAAATTTGGACAAAGCTTTGAAAGGCCTTTAATGGTGGTTAAGAAGAAATCCAAAACTTCAATGCACAAGTTTAAGGCTCCTAATGCTGACTTAAATCCCTTGATACATACATATGCAAGGAGGCCATATAGGATTCAGTACCTAGAGCTCATTGAAACAGCCAAACCGAATTCCAAAAACCTGAAGAAAAGTTGAAAACCGAAATCAATCTTCCAGGCCATTTCCAAACTTTTAACTGATTCTAATACATTGCATAAGTCCCCAGGAATCCTTGGAGATCAAAATCACACGTTAACACTCAAGGAATCCCAAGAACCAGTCACACGGTTTGACCATTTTTCCTTTAATCGTAATTCAATATTTGTGCATCATTTACGCATTATGATCATTGATTTACATTGCTAACATACTTCTGGAGCTTTTGGTATAAGACAATTGCGCTGTGGTGTCATAAAACAGAAAACGCCATGGATAAATTCTATAGTTTTCAAGGTCCTGATTTGGGGCTTTTCAGAATAGGAAAAATCAGGCTTTGAAAAAACCATGGTTGGATTCGTCAGGATGAGACGAAATCAAAACATCCCTCGCGAACAATTTCTGATTAGCGTACGCATATTCGCTATTTTCTCTTGATGCAGGTTGTGGGGGTTAAAAACCCCCGCTAATTGTTTTGTTTTTTACAGGAAAAAGGAGGAAGATGAAGTACGTGGAGGCGTGTGACTGGCTGGTTCAAATAACGCGCGAATTTTTTTTAATTTCCAGAATAATAGTTGTTTTCATATTTTAATTTCTTTGATTGTTATATTAACAAAAGCACTCAAGTGGCTCAGTGGAAGATGGCGTGGCTTGCAACCATTGGGACCTGGGTTCGATTCCCAGGTCCCCCAAACGCTTGTTTCATTTTTTCTCTAACATATTCCCATGCAGCATTCCAGCAAAAGTCTACCATACATCTCAAACAATCAGCGTGCCAAGTGGCCTCAGAAGCAGATCCAAAGGCCTGGATTGGACGAGCACCATACTCCTGGTCAACCTATGCCATGGACAATCTCTAAAAGTCAACAAGGCTGGTTATGGGCCAGCAATTTCCAGGCTTCACACCTCCATTGGGCCATCAACACCCCCTTTGGTTTCTATTTCTTTTTTATTTTCCTTTCCTTTTTTTATTTTCTTTAGTAATTATTATTATTAACTATTATTATTATTTAATTATCTCATAAACTAAATTTTTTCCATAAAATTCAAAAAAACAAAAAAAAAACATTTTATTATTTATTAACTTATTTTGTAAATAAAATACTAACAAATAAAATAGTTTAATTAGGTCAATTTTAATCTTTTTTTTTTTTTACAATAAATAAAAACCATTTAGAATTAGGTTAACTTTTAATTTTAATTCTTTTTATTTTATTTTCATTAAAAATATAAAAAACACAAAAATATCATTTTCTTAATTAATTAATTAATTGGTTAGTTATTAGTTTTAATTTCATTAATTACAAAAAAGGACAAAAAATTCAATTCTTTTCTTAAAAGGGTCAAAACCCTTAGGACGTTCCCGATTAAATTTCCATTTGCGCTTATTTATTTATTCTGATTATATTTATGTATCTGTACAGAGGATGTAATAGTAATTAGGATTTTATTGCTTTCTTTAATTTTCTGCATTTACTTTTCAAAAACGGGTTTTTGTTTTTGGCGATGTATAGACCCGCGCCTTGTAATAGTTAGATTTACCTTTCCGCAATTTATTTTCCGCACTCCTAACTGTTAACAATGCATGAAAGAATGTATGAATAATAAAATTAATTCGTAGCTCACAAATAACATGTACAAAACATTAACTGAAAAACAACACACAAAGCACATGCCACTCCTAGGGTACGCCTCACTGGTTGCCTCGAACGTGGTCATCAAGTATAGGGCGTCTTAGAGGTCGCCCTCCTGTCTAAGATCCAGTTGCCTCGAAACGGTTGCCTCAGATAAAAGGATCTAGGATATTAAGGTTACTTCTAAGGTGTCCTACTATTGCTTTGGTTACCACACATGTCCCGATAATCGAATTGACCCGAACACCTCCAACGATGGTGCTACCTACCTCTCAATGGTGGGATAGCACTATCTAAAGGACTCTTACACAGCTTAATTCCTTAGGGTAGGTATACTTCTCTTAAGTACTTGCTCTCTTCAAAATAAACAAAACAATCTTTTCACACTTACACTTTCAAAAGGTTTTCAAACAAATTTTTCATATACTCTTGAGGACGGATACAAGAGTTACCTAGAAACTTTTCAAACGAAACTTTTTCAAAACCCAACACACTTGAAAAGCAAACAATTTTTGAAAACATAAGAGCAAGTACCTAAGAGCCCATGGATAACCATGGATCGAAAGGGTGCTAACACCTTCCCTTTCTATAAATCTACCTCCCGAACCGAGAAACATTCTCAAAGAAGGAATTTTGTTGTGCTTTTGTCCTTTCCATGTTGGAGAACATAAAAGACGGTGGCGACTCTTGCTTACCGCGACATTTCGCGAACCAGCTTAAAAAACAGTCAGTTCTATTTCCACCGATCACAGAACTGGCGACTCTACTGGGGATTTCTTAATAAGTGAGGTATACCTTAGGAATAGTTCATCATCATGTTTTCAATTGCTTGGTCTGCTTGCTTTAATATTGTGGGCCTGTCTTGGGAGTTTCATAGATCCTAACCCGGATCTGGGGGATACCTTTTAGAAAGTAGCAACAAACTGTGAGGGAACTGTGCGGGGTATACCGACACGGTTGAAGCAGTTTGCTACGTTGATGTGGCACTTTGGTGAGTACCGGTAACTCTTGAGTCAAGGAGAGTACGGGGCCGCCGCGTGGTGTCGTGAAGCATCAAATGACCTTAGGAATCTTACTTGACCATCCTGGCTTCTTTAGGGGTAGTGAGATGACCGACTTTGGTGCAGTACGAAGTTGGTAGATACTCGATACTACACTCATTGAGGGTTGTTTTCTTGGAATATTTTGATCGCCAGTTCAGTGGCTAAATCGAAACAATGAACACAGAAAACAACCCAATGATATTGAGCTCCTTAGAACCCGGTTACTTTTGATAGGACAGGTTTTTGAGCCCACCAACTTCAAGAGGGTAGTACCCCAAACTTCATGCTGGCCTAAACTCTAAGGGTTGTGGTGTGACTTGTGTGCCTTATCATGTTTGCTTTTTGTGAATACTTGTGGTGTGTCCTTATCATAGCATCATAACATCATACAACATCATATGCATCCACTAACCACTTCAGGGGTTCAAATCTTCATCTTTGTTCTTGTTTTGTAGGACATGGAAACTATCCGCAGAAAGACAATTCAGATCAACCTTGTAAGGGTCCCTCCTCATCTCAAGGAGCTTACATCCAGGATTCCTGAGAACTCCTCCTTCAGTGAAAGGCATGGTAGACTCATCAGCTTAGTTAACACCAACATTGAAGAAGATATGATAAAGGTTCTCTTCCAGTTCTTTGACCCTGCACACCACTGTTTTACTTTCCTGGATTATCAATTGGTGCCTACTTTGGAAGAGTTTTCTCAGCTTCTGAAGGTCCCTATCCTTAGTCAACTACCCTACAACGGTACAGAAAAGGAGCCAAAACTTGAAGAGGTGGCTAAAGCACTATGCCTACAACCATCTGACATCAAGGGACATTGGGAAGTTAGAAGTGGTATCAAAGGGTTCTTGGCAAAGTTTCTATTTGAGAAGGCCCAAGAATGTTAGAATTCCCTTGACCTACAAGCCTTTGAAGAAGTTGTGGCTCTCCTTGTCTATGGGTTGGTATTGTTCCTGAATCCAGATCAGCTTATAGATATCAATGCTGTCAAGATCTTCATGTCCAGGAATCCCATACCTACGTTGCTTGGGGATATCCTCCACTCATGTTACACTTGAACCATGAGAAAAAGAGGTGTTCTCATGTGCTGCACTCCTCTCCCGGCAAGGTGGTTTATTTCGCACCTTCCACAATCAGTTTTGAAGAACGAGCGGGGTTTGAGATGGTCACAATGATTGATGACTCTTACACATGCTGATATACATTGGTGTTCTTGGTCCAGAGAAAACGTCACTATTATTGATCGTTGCGGAGAGTTTCCTAATGTTCCTTTACTTGGAATTAGAGGGGGGCATTACTTACAACCCATGTCTGGCTTTGAGACAGTTTGGATATGCTCTGAGGGATGGCCCTCATGACATGTTGATTCCTGACATAGTTTTTGACTTCGACAACGATGCACAAGGACTTCGCCAGAGATTCATCAGAGCTTAGAGGATGCCCAACAGGGTAGATAGCAAGACACTGGGGCACAAGAACTCCATCCCCCTGGAGCCTTATCTCAAGTGGGTACGAGCCCGCTCCCAGAAGCTTGTAATGCCATATCCTCATGTTCTCCCCGTGATCAAAGAGCCAGTTTTTGAAGGAGAGATGCCCTACACCATTCAACATCCTGACATGCCGACATCTTGGGAAGAAATGCAAAAGAGCTGGATCCAACTCAAGGAAGAACAAAATTCTCTTGAAACCAGCCTACATGCCAGTGAGAAGAAGGTCTTGGAGCTCACCCGTCTACTTCACGAGGAAAAGACCCTCAACACCTACATTGCTCCAAAGAGGATGCGCAGTGTCTTTTGGGATTAAGTTTTGTAATGTTTTTCCTATGAGGCCCTGATGTACTGAACAAATTATTTCTTAATGCAACGTATGTTCCTTTTTGTCTACAACGAATTTGAACTTTCGAACCCTTGAATGCATTGCATAAATAGCATATCATGCGTCATGTGCATAACAGGTACCCTTTTTCTACAGGTTGCTTAATCTTCTTCGCTGTTTATTTCAGAACTCAGTCATCATGAATCCGAACCTACTACCGAGCAAGCTATCAAGGCCCTCAAGGCCCAGAATGCCCAGTTTCAAGAGCTGGTCATGAGCTTAGCCCAAGGACAACAGGAGTTGAAGGCTTTGCTCCTGAAGAAGAAGAAGAAGAAGAAGAAGAGTGTGATGTTCAACACTGGACGTAGACTCGGGAATACACTGCAGAATGAAGCTGAGTTGACTACTCCATCTGTTGGGGAAGGAAGTTACCAGAAGGGAGGGGTCCCTAGTCCCGTGGTCTCTGACATCGAGACAGACTTCAATGATGAACAGTACCCTCCTGCTGAGGACAGGTACAAACAGCTGGAGGACCGGTTAAATGCTATGGAGATTCAACGTGTGCCTGGGTTGGATTTTGGAGACTTAGGGTTATCTTCTGGGGTGGTAATCCCACACAAGTTCAAGGCACCTGCCTTTGTGAAGTACGACGGGGCTTCTTGTCCTAAGATGCACCTCAGATCATATGTAAGGAAGATCCAGCCTTACACTGCAGACAAGAACTTATGGATCCATTTCTTCCAGGAGAGTCTTTCAGGGACTCAACTCGAATGGTTCTATCAACTGGATGGAACCAATATTCGTAACTGGGAGGACTTGGCTACTGCGTTTTATAAGCAGTATCAGTACAATTCTGACCTCGCTCCCACGCGTACCCAACTCCAGGGTATGTCACTTGGGACGGGTGAAGGTTTTAAGGAGTACGTACAGAAGTGGAGAGACCTGGCTGGCAGGGTGCAGCCACCGTTGACTGACCGTGAACTTGTGGACATGTTCTCGGGGACTCTGTCTGGTCCATTCTTTAATCACCTGATTGGTAATTCCTCTGTTGGGTTTACAGACCTGATCCTGACTGGTGAGAGGATCGAAGCTGGTATCAAATCGGGGAAGATACAGAAGGGTGCCTCCTCGAGTACTGAAAAGAAGCCCTTCAAGAAGGAAGCTAGTAATGTGTATGGTCCCAGGAGACAGAACAAACCAGAACGCCGCCAAGCTGTTAACGCGGTAGTAATTTCAAAGCCTGCTGCTGCTCCTCAGCAATACAACCAGCCAAGAGTTGAGAGGCCCAAAAGACAGTATACTCGGCTCAGCATGACCCTGTCTCAGATTCTGCCGCAACTGCTGTCAACCAGCCTGGTAACTGTCAAGGAAGCTCCGAAGGTAGTAAACACAGCATCTCCGAAGTACAACCCCAACGCCCGTTGCGCTTATCACTCTGATAGCCCGGGGCATTCTACTGATGATTGTTGGGCTCTGAGGAATAAGGTTCAGGACCTTATTAATGCCAAGGAAATACAGTTCGAGGCGCCCGAAAGGCCCAATGTTCTGACTGCTCCCATGCCCCAGCATGGAGCGAATGCTGTGGAAGAGGATCTGTATGTAGCTTATGTGGATGATATTGCTACTCCACTGTTGACCGTCAAGAGGAACCTGTTGCTAGCCGGTTTATTTCTGGGATGTATTAAAGGTTGCCATTTATGTGCTGTTTCACCTGCTGGTTGTCCTTTGCTGAAGTCATGCGTCCAAAACCTGATGGATAGCAAAGAGATCTTGTTCAAGAAAATTGTTGTCCCTGCCGAAGAAGTTTCAATTGTCACCATTTTCAACAACCCTCCTAAGGCTCCCTCAAAGAAGCCTGTCAAAATTATGCTTGTTCACAAGATTGCACCTATCATCATCACTGTTCCGGGGCCCATCCCCTATAAGTCTGACAAAGCTGTCCCGTGGCACTATGGGGCAGATGTTTATGTGCTTGGAGTAAAGCAAGAGTTTGATACAAGTACCGGTGTCAGCAACATCACCGGGCCTGCCAAGGTTACTCGTAGTGGTAGGCTGTTCTCACAAGACATTGCACCTCCAACAATTCAGAGACCTCTTATCATCACACCTGCCAGTGTGCCTGCTTCCCTTCCTGATCAAGTTCTTGTTTCTACCCCTGTTGCCGAGTCATCTGACGCTCGGGGCAAAGGGGTTGCTACTGATGTGCCTGCCCGGACGGAGGCACCGAAGACCAATGTTGAAGCTTCCAAGCAAGAGATGGAAGAGATCCTCAAAATTATCAAGAAAAGTGATTTCAACATCGTTGAGCAGCTGGGGCACACCCCCTCTAAGATCTCTATGCTATCACTATTGTTGTGTTCAGAGGCCCACGCCAAGGCCCTGATTTCCTTCCTGAAGACGGCCCACGTGCCACAAGAAACGTCTGCTGATCAATTTACCGATTGTGTGGCCAACTTGACTGCTGATAATGGGTTGGGTTTCTCTGACGCCGATCTGACTGCCAAGGGAAAGAACCATAATGATACCCTGCATGTCTCCATTGAATGCAGGGGCACTACTCTTGCCCATGTGCTGGTTGACACTGGTTCTTCATTAAATGTACTACCCAAGAAAGCTCTAGACAGGCTGGATTGTGAGGGTTTAGAGCTCAAGCCAAGTAACATTGTTGTCCGGGCCTTTGACGGGTCCAAAAGGATGGTGCATGGCGAAGTTGACATTCCAATCAGGGTTGGTCTCAAGTTTTTTATTCTACTTTCTATGTGATGGACATTCGTCCATCCTATTCTTGTTTGCTGGGTCGTCCATGGATCCACAAGGCTGGAGCTGTGACCTCCACATTACATCAGAAGCTTAAGTACCCGGTCAGGGGGAAGATCGTAACAGTGCAAGGGGAAGAGGAATACATGGTCAGCCACCTCAACTCGTTCCGGTACGTAGAAATGGATGGGGAGTTCATTGAGACCCCTTTTCAACACTTTGAAGAGGTGCCTCAGACATTGGCAGCAGCGGAGACTGTGACTAAAGAGAGTTCTCCTTTGAAGATGGCCTCCTTAAAGGACGCTCGGGCTGTGATCGAGAAGGGTGAGTGTGCAAACTGGGGCAGACTTTCTGATTTTACTCTGAAGACTGACAAATTTGGCTTGGGTTTCACTACAGAGGCTCAGAGGGCTGTGCGTAAGGCAAGGATTGGAAGACCTCCTATGCTCATCACCAATCCGGGAGTGAATGCTATTGAGGACGACGTGGAGGAATCCGAATTTGACAGCTGGATCTACCCAACAACCAACGGTGGACCAAGCAACTGGACTGCAAAAGACTTTACACCTATTACTTTTGTCACTCAGTAATGAATTCCTTTGTTTTAAAGTTGTAACGAACAATAATTCGAAACTTTATGGCTCGGTGTCTTACCCGGGGCACCGTGGCTTCATTTGTGAGGGCTTGTTATTTGTCACTTTCATATATCATGAATAAAAACATTGGACGTTTTTTACATTTCAAATCTTGTGCTCCCTTTCTTTCTTTACATATTGCCAAAACAACATATTTACACACACTCACCCATATAGGTTCCAATCCACTCTGGATCTTACTGGTAACAACTCTGCTACTGCCAGTTATGACTTCGAAAATCCGATCAACTTAGCCGAAGACGAAGGTGAAGATGATTGCGAAGTGCCTGGTGAGCTTGCAAGACTGTTACTCCAGGAAGAGAGGGCCATTCAGCCACATGAAGAACCAGTGGAGACGGTAAATCTGGGTACTGAGACAGACAGAAAGGAAGTCAAGATTGGTGCCAATCTAGAGCTCAGTGTGAAACAACGGTTGATTCAGATGCTGCATGACTACGTGGAAATCTTTGCCTAGTCTTACAAAGACATGCCTGGGTTGGATACCGACATTGTGGTTCATCACCTGCCTACCAAGGAAGACTGCCCTCTGGTTAAACAGAAGGTCCTCCGTATGCGTCCAGAGATGTCCGAGAAAATCAAAGTTGAGGTTATGAAACAATTTGATGCCGGGTTTCTAGCAGTGACTTCTTACCCTCAGTGGGTTGCCAACGTGGTTCCAATGCCGAAAAAGGATGGTAAGGTCCGGATGTGTGTTGATTACAGGGATTTGAACAGGGCAAGCCCCAAAGATGATTTCCCTCTACCTCACATCGACGTTCTGGTTGACAACACTGCTCAGCATAAAGTATTCTCCTTCATGGACGGCTTCTCCGGTTATAATCAAATCAAGATGGCTCCTGAAGACATGGAGAAGACCACTTTTGTTACTCAGTGGGGCACCTTTTTCTACAAGGTCATGCCTTTTGGGTTGAAAAATGCCGGGGCAACTCACCAACGTGCCATGGTTGCTTTATTTCATGACATGATTCATCATGAGATAGAAGTATATGTCGACGATATGATTGCAAGGTCCCAAACTAAGGAGGAACACCTTGACCATCTACAAAAGCTGTTCGACCGTCTAAAGTTGTACAAGCTGAGGTTGAACCCAAACAAGTGCACCTTTGGGGTAAGATCTGGAAAACTACTAGGTTTCGTCGTGAGCGACAAAGGTATTCAAGTGGACCCTGCCAAAGTGAAAGCCATACAAGAGATGCCAGTTCCCAAGACAGAAAAAGAAGTCAGAGGCTTTCTAGGACGTCTGAATTACATTGCCCGATTCATCTCACATCTAACTGCTACTTGTGAACCAATCTTCAAGCTGCTGAAGAAAGACCAAGTAGTACGTTGGAAGGATGAATGTCAGGCCGCTTTCGAAAGAATCAAAGAGTATCTCCAAGAACCACCCATTCTTATGCCACCGGTTGAAGGGAGACCTCTAATACTATACTTGACGGTACTTGACAGCTCAATGGGGTGTGTACTGGGGCAGCATGACGAGTCTGGCCGAAAAGAGCATGCCATTTATTACCTTAGCAAAAAGTTTACCGACTGTGAGACCCGATACTCATTGCTCGAGAAAACTTGCTGTGCTTTGGTATGGGCTGCTCGCCGGCTGAGACAGTATATGTTGACTCACACCACTCTGTTGATTTCAAAAATGGATCCAATCAAGTACATATTCGAAAAGCCCGCTTTGTCCGGAAGAATAGCAAGATGGTAGATGATCTTGACAGAATACGACATCCAGTACACGACTCAAAAAGCAATCAAGGGAAGTGTAGTGGCAGACCATTTGGCACACCAGGCAGTGGATGATTACCAGTCGATAAACTTTGAATTTCCAGACGAGGATATCATGGTAGTGACTGATTGTGAAGTACCTGGACCGGATGAAGGACCTGAGGAAGGATCCCGATGGTCTATGCACTTTGACGGAGCCTCAAACGCTTTGGGTAATGGTATCAGCACCGTGATCATATCCCCAAAAGGCACTCATACTCCACTCACTGCCCGACTATGTTTCAACTGCACCAACAACATGGCGGAGTATGAAGCATGCATTATGGGTCTTCAAGCTGCAATTGACTTAAGGATCAAGTTTCTGAGTGTCTTCGAAGATTCCGCTCTCGTGATCAACCAGATCAAAGGCGAGTGGGATACGAAACACCCAAATCTTATTCCTTACAAAGAGTTTGTGTTGACATTGATCCCCCACTTCGAGGAGATAACTTTTGAACACTTCCCAAGAGAGGAGAATCAGTTGGCGGACGCGTTAGCTACGATGTCTTCTATGTTTAAAGTCAAATGGGATAACGAGGCTCCCCGAATCATTATCTGGAAATTGGATGAACCTGCACATTGCTGTGATCTTGAGGCTGAAGAGGTAACTGAAAAACCTTGGTATCATGAAGTGAAGAGGTACTTGGAAGCTCAAGAATACCTCGAGGGTGCATCAGTCAATGACAAGAAGTTCCTAAGAAGGTTTGCTGCAAAGTTCTTCCTCGGCAATGGCATTCTCTACAAGCGAAACCATGATTCAACTTTACTGCGTTGTGTGGATAAGACTGAAGCAGAAAAGATCATGGCAGAGCTACATGAAGGTACCTTCGGAACGCATTCCAGTGGACATACCATGGCAAAGAAAATCCTTCGGGCAGGATATTTCTGGTCCACGATGGAAGCTGACTGTTACCAACATTCTCGGACATGTCACAAATGCCAGATATATGCTGATAAGGTGCACGTTCCTCCAGTACCTCTGAATGTCTTGACAGCACCTTGGCCTTTTGCAATGTGGGGCATTGATATGATCGGCGAGATCAGACCTACGACATCTAACGGGCATCGCTTCATCCTGGTAGCAATCGATTACTTTACAAAGTGGGTTGAAGCAGCTTCCTACGCTACGGTAACCAAGAACGTCGTAGCACAGTTCATTCGGCATAACCTGATCTGTCGCTACGGTGTACCTGAAAGGATCATTACGGACAATGGTACCAATCTTAACAACAAGATGATCACTGAGCTCTGCGAGCAATTCAAGATACAGCACCACAACTCTTCTCCCTACCGGCCGAAGATGAATGGGGTTGTCAAAGCGGCAAATAAGAATATCAAGAAAATTATGCAGAAGATGACAGTGACCTACAAAGATTGGCACGTGATGTTACCGTTTACTCTTCATGGGTACCGTACCTCAGCACGAACGTCAACCGGGGCAACTCCCTTTTCCTTGGTCTATGGCATGGAGGCAGTCTTGCCTATTGAAGTCCAGATACCCTCTCTCCGGATAATGAAGGATGCAGGTTTAAGCGGAGATGACTGGATCTAGACTCGACTTGATCAATTAAACCTGATTGATGAAAAGAGACTCACTGCTATTTGTCATGGTCAAACATACCAAAAACAGATGATCAGGGCATTTAACAAGAAAGTCAGACGACAAGAGTATCAAGTCGGAGACCTGGTAATCAAGCGCATCATTCTTCCTCAAAGTGATCCCAGGGGCAAATGGACCCCTACGTACGAAGGGCCATTTGTGGTTAAGCATATCTTCTCAGGAGGAGCTATGATTCTAACCACCATGGATGGTGACGACCTTCCTCACCCCGCCAATGCAGACATAGTAAAAAGATACTACACATAAATTAAAGACCCGCTAGGTTGACACACCTAGGCAAAAATAAGGGCTTCCCGGCGAACCAAAAGGGTTCGGGCAAAAATAAGGGATGAAATGAAAAAATCTGTACACCAGGCAAGTCGAAAACCTAAAAGGGCGGCTTGGGCAAAAATGGGTATCCCGGTGGACTGAAAACCCGAAAGGGCGGTCCAGGAAAAAGTTAGGGATTAAAGCGTAATACTATGTCTCATTGGATCACCTTGCATCTAGAATTCGGTATTAACTATCATGTTCAGACGACACCAATCAGTCAGCTTCATCGTCAACTAAGCAGCCAAATGATGAGACGCTTGAAGACATAAAGGCGATAGCAGAGTTGGAACCCAATGGGATTTTTCACATAGCTATTTTGTTTTCCTTTTCAAATTGTATAAACTCTAGGTTGTTCGGTGGCGTTCTCTTACTAGGTAGTCAGCCTCTTGTACATAAATGCCTATTTACAGGCAAATTCAAAAATCAATACAAATTCCCTTTTTCAGACAAGTTGCCAATTGTTTTTCCTTTTTTTGTTTTGTTTTGCGAAGAACGTCCAATGTTCAATTGTGATATATGCATTTGACACTAATTTCTAATTCATAAATACTTACATGCGAAGCAAAGGACTAATTACAAGTGACATCAGAAACAGGGGCAATAATGAGTTGTCTAAGCGATCTAGTTGCTCTATCCACCAAGGTACCAAGGTGAGTTCGGCTGAAGAATGTAACCAGGATACCTTCACTCCCCCCAGAGTAAGACCAATCAACAATTCTCTCCCTGAGCAGAGTTGGTCTCCCGTCAGCCCTGAAAAGGCACAGTATCTCCAGCAAGTCAGCAACACTCTCCCCAAGCAGAGTTAGTCTACTGTCAGCCTTAAGGAAGTTGGATATCCCCAGAAAATCTCAAAATTCCCCAGCGGAGTATACAGATGTTCCTAAGCAAGCATCCCCGGCAGTCTTAATCTAAGATTGTTCCCCGGCGGAATACCAGACACCCCAGTGGAGCCAATTCCCCAGTGCAGTCTAAAAGTTTCCCCAGGAGAGTTGAACCATCTCCCCAGTAGATCCTGGAAACTTATACCCAATAGATTTTTGGAAGCTTATCCCCAGTAGATTCTGGAAGCTTATCCCCTGCAGAGCACGGACGCGTCTCCCCGGCTTTATTCAAAGGTTATTCTCCACCAGAGCTTATAACTGGGTTATCCTCAGCTAATTACCACGGAAAGATCGTCCCCGACGAAGTTCTTTCTACCCCCAGCGGAGTTCATCAAAATTCCTCAACATAACTCATCAACGGTATCCCCAACGGAGTTATCATCAAAACATCAACGAAGTATCTCTTCCCACAGAGTAATTCCCCGCAGAGTAATATCTTCGCCAAGTCTATTCACCAACGGAGTCATCTTCTCCTAACAGTTTATTCTTGCACTCATCATCCCCAACGGAAACAAAGAACGTTATTCTTCCAACATCAGCCCAGGATTCAAGCTCCCGGAAGTCGTCAAGGATTTATTTTCCTAGACGAAAACACATTCATAGACATTTCACATTATCATACACCACGACGCATGCATATACGCGTCATAACACAATTATCTCATTTATATTTTAAACATCATGGCATCATGCATTTCATACATCATGGCATTGCATATAACTGATGTTTTACCTTTTCAGGAAAAAGGTCAATCCAAAGATGATTACTATCGACTGTCGCAATTCCAGATTCGATTCCTGTATCTAGCCAGGGCATATCTGTGAGCGATTAATTGTAGATTTAACTCCTGTATCCAGCCAGGGCATGTCTGCATGAAGAGTTTAGAGATTCGATACCTGTATCCAGCCAGGACATATCTGTAGACGACCAATTCCAGATTCGATTCCTGTATCTAGCCAGGGCATATTTGAAGAGTTTGAAGATTCGATACCTGTATCCTGCCAGGGCATATCTGTAGATGGCTAATTCCATATTCGATTCCTGTATCTAGCCAGGGCATATATGAAGAGTTTGAAGATTCGATACCTGTATCCAGCCAGGGCATATCTGTAGATGACTAATTCCAGATTCGATTCCTGTATCTAGCCAGGGCATATCTGAAGAGTTTGAAGATTCGATACATGTATCTAGCCACGGCATATCTGTAGATGACTAATTCCAGATTCGATTCTTGTATCTAGCCAGGGCATATCTGAAGAGTTTCCAGATTTGATTCATGTATCTAGCCAGGGCATATCTGAAGAGTTTGAAGATTCGATACCTGTATCCATCCAGGGCATATCTGTAGATGACTAATTCCAGATTCGATTCCTGTATCTAGCCAGGGCATATCTGAGGAGTTTAGAGATTCGATTCCTGTATCCAGCCAGGGCATATCTGTAGACGACTAATTCCAGATTCGATTCCTGTATCTAGCCAAGGCATATCTGTGAGTAACTGATTGTAGATCCAACACATGTATCTAGCCAGGGCATATCTGCATGAAGAGTTTAGAGATTCGATACCTGTATCCAGCCAGGGCATATCTGTGAGTATTTGATTGTAGATTTGATACCTGTATCCAGCCAGGGCATATCTGTGAGTAGATTCGACACCTGTATCCAGCCAGGGCACGTCTGCATGAAGAGTTTAGAGATTCGATACCTGTATCCAGCCAAGGCATGTCTGTAGACGACTAATTCCGGATTCGATTCTTGTATCTAGCCAGGGCATATCTGTGAGTGACTGATTGTAGATTCGACACCTGTATCCGGCCAGGGAATATCTGCATGAAGAGTTTAGAGATTCAATTTCTGTATCCAGCCAGGGCACGTCTGTAAGCAACCTTTTGAAGTCCCGAATTCGATTCCTGTATCCAGCCAGGGCACATCTGTGAGCAACTGATTGTAGATTCGACACCTGTATCCAGCCAGGGCATATCTGCATGAAGAGTTTGAAGATCAACACCTGTAACATGCCAGGAAACCATCTTCCTTTCTCAAAGCACGCAAGTTCTTGCTAAGGAATCTCTTACGCGATCGACACCTCCGGATGACATCTTTAAGCCCATCTCCACAACTATCCATCACACTTCCAAATGGCATCTATAAGCCCATTCCCGACAAGGTTCTGTCACATCTCCAGATGGCATCTATAAGCCCATCCCCCTATCCACCATCTCTCCAAATGGCATCTGTAAGCCCATTCCCACCATCACACTGCTGATACTCTACTATGCGAGTGCAAATTTCTGGGCACTCTAGTGTCCAATCATCTTCCACCTTTGGATCACGAAAGGCTCGCAAGCCAATCTACATCCTCAGGTATAAGAAGATTGAACAGGGGCAACTGTTGTACCCCAAAATTTGCCCTCCCATATTCTTCAAAGTTTTGACAAGCATCATCTCAATTTGCTCAAGTCTACTCAAGGGTTGCACAGTCAACCACCCTCCTAAGCCAGTCAAATTAGGGTTTTGGTTCTTGCAAGGAAGTTGAGGTTTTCAAGGGCTCAATCAAGTCCCACGTGCCTATATACATTGTCAAGCATGCATATGCCAAGTTTCAAGGCTCACAAGGTCAAGTTGCACAGTCAAAAGCCTCATTTGCTCCACAATCAACTGCAGAGGCAAAATGGTCATTTGGCAGTCAAAAGTCAAAATTTTTGGTCAACATCTTATTTTGAAGCCACAATCATCATTTGATCAAGTCTTGATCATGATTCCTCAAGAATGGCTCAAAAATCATCAAGATGCAAAAGTTTCCATTTTTGGACAGCTGAAAAGTCAACTGTAACTTGACCAAGACATAACTTTTTCATGGTTCATCAGAAAAATCCCATCCAATTCTCATTTTGAAGGGGAGGACATTTCCTACAACTCATCTTCACATTCCAAGTCCAAGAAATGCTCTGACAAAAAGTTATCAATTTCAACATTATAGGTCATTTTCAAAAGTCAACAAAAATGCACTTTAAGTCAAAGACCATAACTTGAGATTGGTATATTCAAATGACATGGGACCAAAGGCATTGGTTAGAGGACTTCAAGAACTTTCCAAAATGTCTAAGAACATGTTCATATGATCAAAATTGAGCAAGATATACATTGGAGAAGTTGGGAAATTTTGTGAAATGGCAAAAGTCAACTATCCTTAAAACTTCAATTTTTAACAAAAGGGCCCACTTTCTTCCACTTGATTCAGCCTTGTCATGCCACCCACGTGTCCCATGATCAATTTCAAGACCAAATAATTATTTTTCTATTTTTATCTAATTTTTATGGATTTAATTCATTTTAATCCATAATAATTCAAGTAAAATCAAAAAAATTGATTAAATGGTATCTTGTGGTTTGATTAGCCTTCATGAAGCATATTCTAGTTACCAAATTCGTGTAAAGCTCATTTATGCATGAAAATTCAAAATTTGGACAAAGCTTTGAAAGGCCTTTAATGGTGGTTAAGAAGAAATCCAAAACTTCAATGCACAAGTTTAAGGCTCCTAATGCTGACTTAAATCCCTTGATACATACATATGCAAGGAGGCCATATAGGATTCAGTACCTAGAGCTCATTGAAACGGCCAAACCGAATTCCAAAAACTTGAAGGAAAGTTGAAAACCGAAATCAATCTTCTAGGCCATTTCCAAACTTTTAACTGATTCTAATACATTGCATAAGTCCCCAGCAATCCTTGGAGATCAAAATCACACGTTAACACTCAAGGAATCCCAAGAACCAGTCACACGGTTTGACCATTTTTCCTTTAATCGTAATTCAATATTTGTGCATCATTTACGCATTATGATCATTGATTTACATTACTAACATCCTTCTGGAGCTTTTGGTATAAGACAATTGCGCTGTGGTGTCATAAAACAGAAAACGCCATGGACAAATTCTAGGGTTTTCAAGGTCCTGATTTGGGGCTTTTCAGAATAGGAAAAATCAGGCTTTGAAAAAACCATGGTTGGATTCGTCAGGATGAGACGAAATCAAAACATCCCTCGCGAACAATTTCTGATTAGCGTACGCCTATTCACTATTTTCTCTTGATGCAGGTTGTGGGGGTTAAAAATCCCCGCTAATTGTTTTGTTTTTTACAGGAAAAATGAAGAAGACGAAGTACGTGGAGGCGTGTGACTGGCTGGTTCAAATAACGCGCAAATTTTTTTAATTTCCAGAATAATAGTTGTTTTCATATTTTAATTTCTTTGATTGTTATATTAACAAAAGCACTCAAGTGGCTCAGTGGAAGATGGCGTGGCTTGCAACCATTGGGACCTGGGTTCGATTCCCAGGTCCCCCAAACGCTTGTTTCATTTTTTCTCTAACATATTCTCATGCAGCATTCCAGCAAAAGTCTACCATACATCTCAAACAATCAGCGTGCCAAGTGGCCTCAGAAGCAGATCCAAAGGCCTGGATTGGATGAGCACCATACTCCTGGTCAACCTATGCCATGGACAATCTCCAAAAGTAAACAAAGCTGGTTATGGGCCAGCAATTTCCAGGCTTCACACCTCCATTGGGCCATCAACACCCCCTTTGGTTTCTATTTCTTTTTTATTTTCCTTTCCTTTTTTTATTTTCTTTAGTAATTATTATTATTAACTATTATTATTATTTAATTACCTCATAAACTAATTTTTTCCATAAAATTCAAAAAAATAAAAAAAAACATTTTATTATTTATTAACTTATTTTGTAAATAAAATACTAACAAATAAAATAGTTTAATTAGGTCAATTTTAATCTCTTTTTCTTTACAATAAATAAAAACCATTTAGAATTAGGTTAACTTTTAATTTTAATTCTTTTTATTTTATTTTCATTAAAAATATAAAAAACACAAAAATATCATTTTCTTAATTAATTAATTAATTGGTTAGTTATTAGTTTTAATTTCATTAATTACAAAAAAGGACAAAAAATTCAATTCTTTTCTTAAAAGGGTCAAAACCCTTAGGACGTTCCCGATTAAATTTCCATTCGCGTGTATTTATTTATTCTGATTATATTTATGTATCTGTACAGAGGATGTAATAGTAATTAGGATTTTATTGCTTTCTTTAATTTTCTGCATTTACTTTTCAAAAACGGGTTTTTGTTTTTGGCGATGTATAGACCTGCGCCTTGTAATAGTTAGATTTACCTTTCCGCAATTTATTTTCCGCACTCCTAACTGTTAACAATGCATGAAAGAATGTATGAATAATAAAATTAATCCGTAGGTCACAAATAACATGTACAAAACATTAACTGAAAAACAACACACAAAGCACATGCCACTCCTAGGGTACGCCTCACTGGTTGCCTCGAACATGGTCATCAAGTATATGGCGTCTTAGAGGTCTCCCTCCTGTCTAAGATCCAGTTGCCTTGAAACGGTTTCCTCGGATAAAAGGATCTAGGACATTAGGGTTACTTCTAAGGTGTCCTACTATTGCTTTGGTGACCACACATGTCCCGATAATCGAATTGACCCGAACACCTCCAACGATGGTGCTACCTACCTCTCAATGGTGGGATAGCACTATCTAAAGGACTCTTACACAGCTTAATTCCTTAGGGTAGGTAGACTTCTCTTAAGTATTTTCTCTTTTCAAAACAAACAAAACAATCTTTTCACACTTACACTTTCAAAAGGTTTTCAAACAAATTTTTCATACACTCTTGAGGACGGATACAAGAGTTACCTAAAAATTTTTCAAATGAAACTTTTTCAAAACCCACACACACTTGAAAAGCAAACAATTTTTGAAAACATAAGATCAAGTACCTAAGAGCCCATGGATAACCATGGATAGAAAGGGTGCTAACACCTTCCCTTTCTATAAATCTACCTCCCGAACCGAGAAACATTCTCAAAGAAGGAATTTTGTTGTGCTTTTGTCCTTTCCATGTTGGAGAACATAAAAGACGGTGGCGACTCTTGCTTACCGCGACATTTCGCGAACCAGCTTAAAAAATAGTCAGTTCTATTTCCACCGATCACAGTTAGGATGGTCAATTAAGGTTCTAAGAGTTCGTTAGTGCTTCACGACATCACTCAGCAGCCCCGTACTCTCCTTGATTGAACTCAAGGGTTACCGGTACTCACAAATATGTCACACTAACATAGCTTACTGCTTCAACCATGTCGGTATACCCCACACAATTCCCTCACAGTTTTATTGCTATTTACCTAAAAAGGTGCCCCAAATCCGGGTGTAGGATTTACAACAAACCCAAACAAGGACCCAAAAAGTAAAGCAATCAAGGCAATCAAAGCAAGAATGTAAAGGTGATCTAAACCCTAAGGTAACCCCACTTTTGAATTTGTCCCCAGCAGAGTCGCCAGTTCTGTGATACGGTGGGAGAACTGACTTGAGGTTTGCGTTTGTATTCGCACTTGTTCGGTTTAGCAAGAGTCGCCACCGACTTTTTATTTTATCCTAAAGGAAAGGTCAAAAAAGCACAGGAAAAACCTTTTGAGATGTTTCGTGGGTTCGGGGGGTAGATTATGAAAAGGGAAGGTATTAGCACCCTTTTTATCCATGGTTATCCATGGGCTCTTAGTTACTTGTTTTAGATCACTTGCCTTGGATTTTCAATTGCTTGAGATGGTGTGTGTGTGTGTTTTGAAAATGTTTTTGAAGAAGACGCCTTGTCTAGGCAACCGTTGTAATGACTCGTGTTTGAGTGTTTTACAAAGGTGTGTATCTTTTCGAAAAGATGTTTCAAATGTTTTTGAAAGTTTGTTTTGAAAGTGTTTGTGGAGTGTGGTTTTGAAAAGTAGGCAAGTGTGTTTGCAAGTTTGATCGAGTAACTAAGAGTTTGTCTACCCATAAATTTACTCAAAGGTTTTTCTCATGTTTTAACCCTTTTTAACAATTTTGTTCCACCATTGTATTTGGTGGACAATCTTGCGTTAGGATGTTAACGGGACGAGCGCGGGTCATCGTATGGACCATGAATGCAATGGTGCCAAGTGTCTTTGGAAATTTTGCTTGAAGGGACTATGATCATTTTGATAGGCAACTTTCGAAAGCGTCATCGAGGGACTATGATCATTTGAATCGTTTTGCCAAAGAAACTCAACGTGCAAGCATGGCCCATTTTGGAAGGCAACAAGCGGGATTACCCTAGGGGTGCAACTGTGAATGGTGTATTGATTTCATGTATTTGTCTTTGTATTAGGTTATCTAGCGTTTGATTTTATGTACATACAAACCCTAGGTCTAACCATGGTATATTTGAAAGTGATAAATTGCGGGAATTTAAAGTCTACGCTATTACAAATAAATATCCGGGAGTGGGGGTACAAATATTTACAAATGGGGATGAGACTTAAATAGGAGAGGAATGTCCAAATAATTACAACCAAATCGAATTGCGATCTCAAATGTAATATGTATCAATGTATAGGAATAAAGCAATGTAAATGTGTCAATGTATTTGTGTAAGTGTATGATTTATTTACAAGTGCGAAATGTATTTATTAAGTATTCTTATCTTGTTTTTGTATTTTGTTAATAATGTACAAAAGTTTTTAATAAAAATGAAAGGAAATGCTTTAAGTTAAAGAAAAGTATTTTTATGTATTTAAATATTAATGTATTTTAATTAGTATTTTTGTTATGTACTAAATGTTTTAGTTAAAAAAAAGAATATTCGACCTAAAAATCCATTTTTTAATGTATTTTTTATAAATGTTTTATGCAAGGTTTACATTTAAATAAAAAGTTTTAATAAAAGAAATAAAAGAAAGAAAAAGTTTTTAAACTTAATAATGTTTAATATTCATGTATTTTAGTATAAAAAAGTATTAGTAGTATTTTTATTAAAAAAAAGAGTTAAGTTATATAAAAGAAAATAAAACAAAAAAAGCTTTTAGTTTGAATGAAAATAGAAAAATAGGAAAAGAGGTAAATGGGCTATAGAGATTTTTGGATGGCCCAGAATGAATTGTGAAAGAGAGACAAAGGGGGGGGGGGGGGGGGTGCACCAACGTTAATGGGCTTAGGCGTTCCAAATGGGCAAGGCCCACGCGTTTGACACAAGTTTTTGTTTAGGGTTACTGGAGTTTGTTTTCATTTGGGAACTAGGGTTTGTGAGTTACAGCGCCGTTTCTCCATTGCTTCGTTCCTCATCATCTTCCTCACCATAGCCACTGAGCTAAGCCTCTTCTTCGCCTAAAGCCAACCAGCACAACTTCCACTTCTTCTCCCTCCATGGGTCGTTCCAGTAGCGGTTACACAAGGTTTGATTTCATCTTAGCACATTTTTGAGGGTTTTGATTCATACATGTTTTGATTTTATAGATTCTAATTTCATGTATTGTTGTTTGTTTCCGTTGAAGCGCGTGAAAGGAAAGGAAAGAAGAGATACTACCTTAACCCTTGGAGACGGAGGAGGAGAGGATCGGAGGCGCTGTGGGTGGCTTGGGAAGAGGAACGTGATGCTCGAGCTTGCTCTTCCTGGTATTTTGTATTTACTTTTGGTGGTTTAATGATGAAGGTACTGAAAACCCTAGCATAAACCTTTTCCTCTTCTGTCCGCTTGGCTCTGTATGATTTTATTCTTTTTCTCTGCTTCTGTGTGAAACCTTTGCCCCTGTATGCTTGTATGATGACCCTGATATGCTGTTGAATGTTGTTTTGCTGAGATTAATTTGAATATTGTTTATTGCTTTGTTGGCCCTGAGTATGATAGTGTTGATGTTGTTGCACCCTATGATGAAAGTTTTCTGAGGGTTTGTGTTGTACCCCAAAATTTTCCCTCCCATATTCTTCAAAATTTGCCAAGTCAAAGCTTCAAAATCTCCCTAAGGGTTGCACAGTGCAAGGGCCTCCTAAATAGTCAAAATTAGGGTTTTGGTTCTGACAAAGAAAATGAAGTTTCCAAGGGTCCAATCAAGTCCCACTTGCCTATAAATATGGTCAAGCATCCTCATATCAAGTTTCAAGACTTACAATACAAAATTGCACAGTCAAAAACCCTAACTGCACTACAGTCAATTGCAGGGGCAAAATTGTCATTTGACAGTCAAAAGTCCAAATTTTTGGTCAACATCTCATTTTGAAGCCACAAACATCATTTTATCAATGCTTGATCATGATTCTCAAAGCTTGGCTCAAAAAGTCTCAAGATGCAAAAGTTTCCATATTTGGACAGTTGAAAAAGTCAACTGTAACTTGACCAAGGCATAACTTCCACATGGATTATCAGAAAAATTCCATCCAAAGCTCATTTTGAAGAGAAAGACATTTCCTACAACTCCTCTTCATATTTAAAGTCCAATAAATGCTCTCACAAAAAGTTATCAATTTCAACATTATAGGTCATTTTCAAAAGTCAACAAAAAGGGACTTTAAGTCAAAGGCCATAACTTGAGATTGGTAAATCAAAATGACATGGGATCAAATGCATTGGTTAGAGGACTCAAAGACCTTTCCAAAATGTCCAAGAACATGAGCAAAGCTTAAAAATTGAGCAAGTTATGCCTTGTGGAAGTTGGGAAATTTTTGGATATTTTGAAAAGTCAACATTGCTTCAAATGACCTAAAATTGCTAATGGGCCTCCTTTTCTTCCACAATTCATCATCCAAGGCATGTGCACGACCATTTGGCCCAAAGGGAAGTTTTTTATCATTTTTATTTATTTATTTGGATTTTTAATTATTAATAATTCATTTAATTAAAATAAATAGGTGAAAAATACTAAACCTAATGTTTTAAATCTTTTTGTGCAAGACAATGACTCATGATTCACTAAAGATCTCGTGCCTATCAAAAGTGGAAAGAATTGGTGCAAATTGTGATGGTTCTTCATGAAGAAATATTTGAAAAGATCCTTAAGAATCAAATCTTGAAAATCATGAATGCAAAGGTTTTGATTTGGTTTCTTTGACCTAAAACCTTCACATATATATACATAATGAAAACCTAATGCCAAGGACCACAAAAGCTGCGCAAGAACCTGACCAACAAGTTTGCAATTTTTTCAAGAAAATTCAAATACTGAAAACTAGGTTACAGGTCGATTCAAGCCAAAAGACTTGTTCCATTACCTTCCTGAGGCTTCAAGGAAGTTTTTCAAATCAAAACCATCCATCCTGACACCAAGAAACGTGAGAATAATGGTGTCCTGTACAAAATTTTTTTTACATTCTTGCATCACGATTCATGCATCTTTAGTAATTTTTGATGTTTGATTCATGTTCCTCGATTAATTCTAAAGCTAACTGTGTGCTTTGATTGAGCTTTCGTGCGTTATATGACGAATCACCATTAAAGGATGCTAGGGTTCGTTGAACTTGAAATTGGGCGTTTCTTAATATGGTAAAATTGAGACACCATAATACCATGGTTGAATTCAGCGTGCTTGGACGAACACAACACACCCCTCGCGCCTAATTTATGTGACGCCAAGAGCTAGTCGCTATTTTCCAGAATGGGGTATAAGGGGACAGTTCAAAACCGTTGCCAATTTCTTTTTTGTTTCAGGAAAAAAATCATTAAGGAAGAAGATGATGAAGTGGAGGCCAGTGATTGGATCGTTCAAATTTCGCGCGAAAGCGCCCCACTAACTTTTGTTTTATTTCATATTATTTGTTAGTTATTATATAAACAAAAGCGCGTTGGTGGCTCAGTGGCAAGCAAGCTTATTGGTAATCTCCAGGACTTGGGTTCGAATCCCAGGTCCCCCTCCCTTTCCATAATATTTTTTCTAATCTAATCCCATGCAGATTATGCCCTGAAGACCACCATGTAACTCACCATCCAGTCATGCCACATGCCTCATGATCTTAATCCAAAAGCCCAGATCTGATGGACACCGTATACGCTAGTCAATGGAGCTCCATGCCAGCGCAAAAGTCAAACAGGCCAAAGGCTTAATGGGCCTGATTACTGGACTTCACCTCCCATTTGGGGACAGACTCCCCCTAGGTTTGCAATCTTATATATTTTTTTTCATTTTTTTATTTATTTCAATTATTGTTTTTAATTAATTCCTTTAATTTAATATTTTCATGAAAAACATAAAGACAATATAAAATCAGAAAAGAGACAAAAAATAAATATTTTTATTTAATGTTATTTTTTATTTGTAAATAAATCTCATCAATTTAATTTAGCTTTTAATCTAGGGTTAATCTCAATATTTTTCAATAAAACCTAAAATTGGTAGAATTAGGGTTTCAAGCATTTTTCATCTTTTTTATTTTACTATATTAATTATTAATTCTTAATTAGTTATTTTTATAAATCAAGTTGCAATTAATTAATTAGGCTTAATTTTAGATAATTGTCATATTTTCTTAATAAATTAAAAATAGTTAGAACTAGGTTTAAATTTCATTTAATTCTCATTAAAATCATAAATCCAAAAAATCTCAAAACAATTTCTTTTTTTCATTTTTATTTAATTAATTTAATCAAACAATTTAATTTAATTAAAAAGGGTCCAACGCCCTCGCTTTCAATTTCAATTCAATTCGCGCATTTTATTTTACTTCTTTTAAATATTGATGTACTTCTCCCAAAGCCGTGTAATATTTATCTTTCGCACTTTACTTTATTTTCTGTCAAATCGGGTTCTGGAAATTTTGGCGATGTGGACCCGCGCCTTTGTAATAGTTTAGAATTTTACCTTTCCGCGCTTTCTTAACTGTTAAATAAATGCATGCAAGAATGAATGGCCTAAAATAAAAAACAAGCGCATAGATCACTTTGACATGAACAAGATAAATGCAAATGAACCTGACACACAAATCACACACCACCCCTAGGGTACGCCTCACCGTTGCCTTGCCTCGAAAGGTGATCGTCGAGTAGAGGATGTCTTAGTAAGTCCTCATGATCCAGGAACCTGGCACGAGGGTAGCTTCTAAGGTGTCTTCCCATTGCTCTGGTGATCACCATGTCCCGAACCTCGAATTGACCCGAACACCTCCAATGGTGGTGCTACCTACCTCTCAATGGTGGGATGGCACTACTTCAAAGGACATTTACACAGACGAATTCCCTAGGGTAGGTAGGTTCTCATAGATACTTGCTCTAAATTCAAAACAAAATTCAAAATACTTTTCACACCAACACATTTTCAAAAAGCTTTCGAAAGCAATTTTTCAAACACTCTTGAGGACCGATACAAGAGTCGAACTGAAATTTTCAAAGAAACTTTTTAAAACCCACATTGAAAAGTAAACAAACCATTTTTGAAAACACAAATGAGCAAGTATCTAAGAGCCCATGGATAACCATGGATAGAAAGGGTGCTAACACCTTCCCTTTCTATAACCTACCTCCCGAACCGAGAGCAATCTCTTTAAGGAATTTTTCTGTGCTTTTGTCCTTTCCATTTGGAGAAAATAAAAGATGGTGGCAACTCTTGCTTCCGCGACATTTCGCGAACCAGCGTTAAACAGTCAGTTCCAGATCCACCGATCACAGAACTGGCGACTCTGCTGGGGATATATTTATAAAGTGAGGTGTACCTTAGGGTTAGTTCATAACTGTGTTTTCAATTGCATTGACTTGTCTGCTTTAAATTTGTGGGTTGCATGGGAGTTACATAGATCCTAACCCGGATCTGGGGATACCCTGTTTAGGTAGCATAAGCTGTGAGGGACCTGTCCGGCGTAGACCGACACGGGTGAAACAGTGGCTACGTTGGTGTGGCACCTTGGTCTGTACCGATATCCCTTGTGTTGCAACGAGGAGGATATGGGTCTTCCGAGGAGTCATTAAGCACCAACAACCTTAGAACCTTAAATGACACAACTTGGCCATTAGAACAGTAGCAGTATGTTACGCCCATTGAGGCTAAACTCTCGTGATGGTTCTGGCCGCAAGAAAAGATTGTGATGCTGGAGTTATGACCGATTGAGGGTAGTCAATGATATTGGGATCCTCTAAGAACCCGATTACTTTGATAGGACAGGTATAAACCAACAAACTGAAAGAGGGTAATACCTAGACCCCATGCTGGCCTAACTCTAAGGCCTTCTATTGTGTGACTTGTGTGCCTTCGTACTTGACTACTTGCATGCTTGTTATCTAACACATGAACTACTTGCAGGTTTTGTTTATAGTCCTTAATTGGGACTCATAACAGGGTTGACTAAGCTACTTGCAGGTTTTGTTTGTAGTCCTTAATTGGGACTCATAACAGGGTTGACTAAGTTTCTTGCAGGTTTTGTTTATAGTCCTTAGTAGGGACTCATAACAAAGTTACCCACATTACCCCATGCATAGCATAACATCATACCATTACATGCATCCTGCATAAAGACTAACCCGTTTCAAGGATCTCAAGGGCTTGTGATGCAGGTCAGAATGAACCATAATGTCCAGCAAGGGGCAAAGAGGATTTATTTTCCTCTAGCCAAGGTTGTCAGGGGCTATGACCCACTTGATATGGTGAGCCTTGACTCTTGAAGAAGGTTCCCCTAACCAAGGTTGTTTGGAAATCAAAACCAAACATGATGACTAAAGTCAGGGGCTATGACCCACTGGATATGGTGAGCCTTTGACCCTTGGAAGAAAGACTCTCAACAAATATGAAGTTCTTTCAATCAAGCTACCGGATCCAAATGCTAACAAATTTTCTTGTCTACCCCGCGAGATCCTTGAAAACATTGCATGCATACATACACATCATTGCATAACAGGTATCCTCGTTGCAGGTCACTCACCATCTACGCTGTTCATTTCAGCTATGGCTTCCCAACAAGATAACCAGGACCTTCTGGCTCGAGAGACTCGGTTCGGGGAAATCCTCCTGAATCTATCCAAGGGGCAGGAAGAGCTAAGGACACTTCTCATGGGGACTTTGGTCAAGAACAGTGCTGAGGACGAACGGCTGAAACACCTGCAAACTGAGATGGATGCAATGAAAGCCCAGATGCTGGGGCAGGGGACTGCTATTCAAGGGTTAGCTCAAAGACAAGAAGAGCTCGGAGTTCTCATCAACCAACTGCTTCAGAATAACCAACTGAAGCAAATGTCTAAGGGTAAAGAGCCAGTCATCGTCCAACCACCTTTGAGACAAGGAGGTAAGGGGAGAGCTCCTCAAATGGCTCCAGTGTCACAAATTCAGCATCAACCTCACCGGCTCTAGCCAGACAAGTCCAGGAGGAAATTCACCCCGCTCAACATGTCGCTGTTTCAAGCTTTACAACGCCTGTTGAGATTGAATTTGATCACATTAAGGGCTCATCCCCAAAACCCCAACACAGCACATCCTACCTATTATCCCAATAAAAGGTGTGCCTACCACTCTGCCTGTCCAGGACATGATACAAATGAATGTTGGGCTCTGAAAAAACAAGATCCAGGACCTGATTGATGAAGGAGCACTGGAGTTCACACAAGATGGTCAGGCTGAGTTTTTCTATCATCCCTCCAAGGCTCACCAGTTGAAATAACCAGCCCTGAGATGAAAAGACTTTTGTTCATTCGAATGTTCAAGTTGTATTTTTCTTTGATTGTTCAAACATTTGTTCATTGTTAAACATTGTTATTTCATTAATGCATCACTTATGTCTATTTTGAATCAATATATTCGTATTCACTCTATGCAAATTATTTTCATATTTTTTCTGATGATCAACTCTCAATAATTCTAAGCTTCTTGAGGGAGGATGACGAAAACGATACCACAATCTCTACAATATGCTTTTGAACAGACCCCGCTGATGAGGTACAGGCATTGTTTCAATCCCTAAACACTGGAGTTATAAGGAAGATAATCCCTCGTCAACCCCTATGAGCCAAAGAAGTAGGAGTTTTTTCTTTTAGAAATTTAAAACCCTTAATCATAACCTGGGGCAGGGTAGTTCTCTCAGTTGATCCAAGTGCATGACGAATGGCACCAAAGAGATCCTTACAAAAAGACAGTGATGATTCCGAATAATCATAAGGACAAGCAGTCATTACATCTCAAAAATAAAAACCCAATAAGTCAAAACCTATGAAGGAGACTTACAAAACTGGGGCATCCCGCTGACCGTAATCATAAAAGAAACAGTTCAGGCAAAAAAAAAATAGGGATAACAAAATCAAGAAGGAAAAGAGGTTATAAAAAAAAAACTCTCAACAAAAAGGGAATGATTGCCTATTCAAAATAAGTTATCAACATCCGAATCATCACTGGTATATCAAAGAAAAGGACTCAAACAAGGTCTAACGCACGATCAACTGAGTTTAGGTTTGAAGAACATCACGAAGAGTGGGTGGGTATAAATATTTTGAGCCTTTATCCTTTGTTTCTTAAACCATGAACCAGGCCATGTTACAACCCTTAAAAGTCCTAGCTGAAGCATGGGTTAGTTCGAAAGCATACTGTTACGAAAGGTATCCTGACTCCTGAAGGCTCGCTGTAAAATCTTGAGTTGACATCACATTGTTTTACGACAAAATGCATTTTTAAAATCTTCAAGACAGACATAAGCTTTGCATTTTTGACATAACTTTGTTTGCATATGACTTTTTGTTTGAACAGCAGGGAAATTTGCACGATGAATACCTAGTAAACAAAAGCACTTCCAATCAAGGGGCATGATATGATCATGGTCTATTATTTGGGGCAGTCCAATCAAGATTCGGAGAATCTCTCAAAGGCCAAATAGCCTGGGGCAAGTCTCCGCCTGAGTCACTTAGGGCACTCCAACAACGAATCTTGCCTGATCAAACACCTTCTGGTGGCGTGGCAAAATACTTCCAACAGGGGCAACTCCCTACATTCCCTGAACATGGACATAGTCGAAAAAAGACTACGCATAATCAAAGACCCGCTAGGTTGACATACCTAGGCAAAAATTAGGGCTTCCCGGCGAACCAAAAGGGTTCGGGCAAAGTGAAGGGATGAAATAAAAAAATCTGTACACCCGGCAAGTCGAAAACCTGAAAAGACGGCTTGGGCAAAAATGGGTATCCCGGTGGACTGAAAACCCGAAAGGGCGGTCCAGGCAAAAGTTAGGGATCAAAGCGTACGACTATGTCCTGTCATCTTGTCACCTGCCTACCTGAAGAAGGTTTGACCCTCAACAATTATCAGCATCCCACAGGTGCCTCCCCCATAGAAACAGGGGCAATAATGGGTGGTCTAAGCAATCTGATTGTTCTGTCCTCCAAGGTATCAAGGTAGGTTCCGTTGAAGAACATAACCAATACAGTTCAATACTTCCCCAGGAGAGCCTAATCCAGTTTCCCCGAGAAAGTTGAAATCCATCTCCCTAAGTAGTAAGCTTATCCCCAGTAGATTCTGGAAGCTTATCCTCGCAGAGCACAAACGCGTCTCCCGGCTTTATTCAAAAAGTTATTTTCTTACCAGGATATAACTGGGTTATCCTCAGCCACAAGCCACGGAAAGGTCGTCGTCAACACAGTTCTTTCTTATCCCCAGCGAAGTCTATTAACACTTCCGACACAACAAGGGTATCCCCAACAAGTTATTATCAACATTCCAGCAAAGTATCCCTCTTCCCACAGAGTATTGCTCCCCAACAAGATCATTAGAGTACTTCTCTCCCTGCAGAGTAATTCATTCTCCAAGTTTATTCCCCAACAGAGTTATCTTCTCCTACCGGTATACTTGCAACTATCATCCCCAGCGGAGGCAAATCTATTCTTCAACAGCAGCCCAGGAGTGACTTCCCGGCACTCGTCAAGGATTTATTTTCCTAAGACGAAAACATATGTTCATAAACATCACATCTTCATACATTATAGCATGCATATGCATCATACTACACGAATCTCATTAATTTTGAGGACATACAGTTCATGCATCATGATCTTGCATACAACTGATGCTTTACCTTTCAGGAAAGGTCAATACAAAGATGATTACTATCAACTATCGCAACTCTTTCTAGATATAGTTCAGATGTGAACCAGATATGGCGACGTTCTGATACTTCTTCCAGATTTCCTTCTAGATATAGTTCAGATGTGACCCAGATATGGCGACGTTCTAATACTTCTTCCAGATTTCCTTCTAGATATAGTTCAGATGTGACCCAGATATGGCGACGTTCTGATACTTCTTCCAGATTTCCTTCTAGATATAGTTCAGATGTGACCCAGATATGGCGACGTTCTGATACTTCTTCCAGATTTCCTTCTACATATAGTTCAGATGTGACCCAGATATGGCAACATTCTGATACTTCTTCCAGATTTCCTTCTAGATATCGTTCAGATGTGAACCAGATATGGCGACGTTCTGACACTTATTCCAGTTGAAGATTTCAAGACCTAGACCGGTTCAGTTAATCGACCCTAAGATTTTCTGTTTCTTATCCAGTCAAAGGCCTTCTCTGGTTCAGTCAGATCGACCCTAAGATCTCCCTGTTTCTTATCCAGTTGAAGACATTTCAAGACCTAGACCGATTCAGTTAATCGACCCTAAGATTTTCTGTTTCTTATCCAGTCCAAGGCCTTCTCTAGTCCAGTTAAATCGACCCCTAACAGATTTTCCTGATAAAGACTCAGTAGAAGTTATCCAAGATTCTCTCAATGATTGCTATTGAGGTTGTAGTCGCCTGTGGTTCTCTCCCCGATACTGTGGAGGTAGTAATCATCTCAAGTTTCTCTCAGCATTACTGTTGAAGTAGAAGTTATCCAAGATTCTCTCAATGATTGCTGTTGAGGTTGTAGTCGCCTATGGTTCTCTCCCCGATACTGCGGAGGTAGTAATCATCCCCAGATTCGCTCAGCATTACTGTTGAAGTGAAGTCGTCCAAGATTCTCTCAATGATTATTGTTGAGGTTGTAGTCGCCTATGGTTCTCTCCCCGATACTGCGGAGGTAGTAATCATCCCCAAGTTTCTCTCAGCGTTACTGTTGAAGTAGAAGTTATCCAAGATTCTCTCAATGATTGCTATTGAGGTTGTAGTCGCCTGTGGTTCTCTCCCCGATACTGCGGAGGTAGTAATCATCTCAAGTTTCTCTCAGCGTTACTGTTGAAGTAGAAGTTATCCAAGATTCTCTCAATGATTGCTGTTGAGGTTGTAGTCGCCTATGGTTCTCTCCCCGATACTGCGGAGGTAGTAATCATCCCCAGATTCGCTCAGCATTACTGTTGAAGTGAAGTCGTCCAAGATTCTCTCAATGATTACTGTTGAGGTTGTAGTCGCCTATGGTTCTCTCCCCGATACTGCGGAGGTAGTAATCATCCCCAAGTTTCTCTCAGCGTTACTGTTGAAGTAGAAGTTATCCAAGATTCTCTCAATGATTACTGTTGAGGTTGTAGTCGCCTATGGTTCTCTCCCCGATACTGCGGAGGTAGTAATCATCCCCAAGTTTCTCTCAGCGTTACTGTTGAAGTAGAAGTTATCCAAGATTCTCTCAATGATTGCTGTTGAGGTTGTAGTCGCCTATGGTTCTCTCCCCGATACTGCGGAGGTAGTAATCATCCCCAGATTCGCTCAGCGTTACTGTTAAAGTTGAAGTCGTCCAAGATTCTCTCAGTGATTGTTGTTGAGGTTGAAGTCGCCCAAGATTCTCTCCCCGATACTGCGGAGGTAGTAATCGTCCCCAGATTTTCTCAGCGTTACTGTTGAGGTTGAAGTCGTCCAAGGTTCTCTCACCGTTCCTGTTGAGGTAGTAACCATCCCTGGTTCATTCATCACCGTTTGAAGCTCCAGATTCAGCTCCTGTAACCAGTCAGGACACATCTATACGAAGAGTTTGAAGACCAGTTCCTGTAACAGGCATGTTGTACCCCAAAATTTGCTCTCCCACTTCTCATTGATTTCTCATCACAAAGCCCTTGAAGCTCAGGATCCAGTTAGGGTTTCATCTGCCCAAGACCTCTCCTTGCACTGTAGACTCAAAGTTAGGGTTTGTGTTTGCATAAAGATGTTTTGACCCAAAATGCCCAAGATGACTTTCATGCCTCATATTGGACTCCCAAGCTTACCCATATCAAGTTTCAAGCCTTGATTCCAAGTTTTGACCAGTCAATTGGACAGTTGACCTAGAAATCAACTATATTGGGGAAAAAGTCAACTGTGGCCAATTGACAGTCAAACCTTATGAAATTTGGCCCACATCAACATTATGAACTCATATGAACCATTTGATCAAGTTTGGACCACAATTACATAAGAAATTTGATCAGATCACCAAAAGGGCAAAATGGTCATTTTTAGGGTTTTGACTGTACCAAGGCAATTTTTGACTGTTTGACCTAGACAATGGCAAACCAAGCTCACATATGGACTCAAGGACCCCATGGAATTGTCTTGACATTCTCAACAAGCTCAAAAGATCCCAAGTACACAAGATTGACAGTTGAATTTCCCAGTCAATTGATCAATTTTGACTGTATACTGAAAAGTCAAACTTTGACTTTTTGGTCAAAATCAAAAGTCAAGATTCATTTTTCATCAAAACATGCCAATTTATGAAACTTGTTCACCAAGAAATCACAAAATGCAAATTAGGGTTAGAAAATGGAATTTTTCATAACTTAGAATTTTTCTAAGTTATGAAAAACCCTAATTTTTTCCCAACTTTGCCCCACCTTTTCACCAAGATCCATTTGGATTCAAACAAAAGTCAAAACATTAAAGTTGTAGCTTGTTGCATAATCTACAACTTTGATTCACAAAGTTTTCTCATTTGAAGCTTGTATCTCAAGTTACAAATTTTTGAATAAGGGCACTAAACCATTTTAAACTTAGTGGAATTTTAACCTATTTTGACAAGGTTTTCTACCCCACTTCAAGGCCATTTTCCATACACTTCCACTTGGAATTTCAATTTGCATTTCAAATATGGATTGTAGTACACATTCCAAGCTTTCCAAAATGTCCAAGAACTTCTCAAACAACCTCATGGTTAGAGAGAATCGAATTTCACAATATAGCAAAAAACCACTTTGTTCATGACCAAGTTCCATGTCCATAACCTTACCATTTGAACTCAGCATGCTTTAGGCAAGATTACAGGTCCTTAAACCAAGTTACACTCCATAATTTAATGCATATTCAATGTGTTAAGGTGTTGTTCTTTGAGTGCAAGCATTGTATGAAGGTTTAATCCCAATTTAGATAAAGCATTCTTTCCATTTTTGCAAAAGTTTGCTTTATGTCAATTGGTAAATCAAGGAGGTACAGATCAAATCTCTCTAGCACAAGATTATGGGCATAACACTCTGATCAAGAGAAGCTTATGCAGCTCATTAGGGGGTCCTCTACTGACCTAGAAACACCAACTTGCTTTTGTTGCTTAAGAAAGAAGAAAAGTGGCATAACTGGTAAGAACTTCCATCTCAGCCTAAGAACACAGAAGCAAATATTGTAGACACATTCCAAACATCCCAACCAAGCTTTTGCACGAATCCTTGACCTCTAAAACACTCTCCATCTCAGAAACACCATCAAACTGCTCAAACAGGGCAAGGCCTGCAGTTTGAGTGCTATCTCTCAATCCCTTCAAGCATTCTTGTCCAAACTTGTTCCTCTACCTTCCTTACAACCTATGCAAGCTATCCAGAAGCTAAGGCACGATCTGTAATTGCTCTAACCACTTCCACCATTTTCACATCTTTGACTTGCAGGTGAAGTTCTACAACTTGATTCAGAAGCTTTCAAGACAAAGTAGACATTGGAATAGCATCCCTGAACCTCAAGGAAGCTTTTCCAATCACAACCTTGCACTGAAAGTTCCTACATCTCCAGATAGAAGTTCAACTGAATAGGTAAAAGTTTGAATTCGTATCTCTCTTATTATGCATCATTAGTCTTAAGTTTGTGAAGAAATAATGTCATACTCATGCCACTGAACATGTCCATGTCTTTACTTTTCATTTCTTTTGCCTGAGTAGAGAGAATTTAGAGTTTGAAAATGACAAAAAACTTAGGTTAAGATTTGGGATCACTAAAATTCTCTCTCATTTTTGAGAGTTAGGAGATGTTCTTTACATATTTGGAATCGTGGTTTCATGCTTAATATCTTTTGTGTTGGAAGTTTGTTCAAAAAATCAAAGAATCAGGATTTCAAACGAAGCTTGCAGGCGCGCGTTTTGTTGTACAGAGGTTGAAGAAGAAGTGGTCTGGGCTGGGCCTGGAACTATTTTCTTTTCACACCCTATTTCCATGTTCATACCCCCCAAGCCCATTTGCTTTATTTTTTATGATTTTTGACATTTTCTTTTTTTATTTGATTCATTTATTTTTTCTCAGCATGATAAATTTTTGAAAATATTTTTCTCATCATTTTTTGATTTTATTTGGTATTTATTTGATTTTCTTTTGATTTATACATAAATAAATATATATTATCATTTAGAATAAATGGAAAAATAGTGTAAATACATTTTTATTTTTATTTTCATTTTTATTCTCTATATTACCCTCTGAAAATATTTTATATAAAAAATATCATTTTCTAAAAAATATTAAATATTATTATTACTTATTCATAATACATATTTAAAATAATGTAAATATAAAAACATATTTATTAATATATTTAGAATAAAATATCAAATAATGTACATATTATATTTTTTTATATTTAATACTAAAAAATGCCTTTTTTACAAATATACCATATTTTATTTTATTCTTGTATGTAAATAATAAATATTATGTGGATTAATTAATTAATATTCATTTTGATTAAAATTAGGGTTTTTGCCCTAAGTATGAAAATACTCCAAAAATAATACCTTTTTATTTTCTTATTTTATTTTACATAAACAATACTTTTCTCATACATATAAAAACTTTCTTTTAGCATTTTGCATATTTATCTCATTTCTATTTAATTGTGCAATTAAATTACCTTGCAAATATTCAAAATGATGTAATAGCTTAGATTTAAATTCTTGTCCAAATAACCCCCATTTGAAACATTGTACCCCCTCCCTATATTATTGTGATGTAATAGCGTAAGAATTTAAATTTCGCACTTTTATCGCTTTTTAACATACTATGCTAGAATTAGGGTTTTGTATGCGAATAAAAATGAACAAAATAGTTGGACCTAATACAAGATAAATGAGCATGAAAATAAACAACACATATCACACTTGCACCCCTAGGGTATTCCACTTGTTGCCTTTCAAAAATGGGCCATATTGTATGTTGAACTTCTTTGGGCAAAGCAAACAATTTGAATGATCATAGTCCCTCGATAAAACTTTTCAAAGCAAACAAAAACAAATGATCAAGTCCCTTAAAGAAAATTGCCCAAAGACATTTAACAATATTGCAATTATGGTCTAAACGACGACCCGCGCCTGTCCCTTACATCTCCTAAGACAAGATTGTCCACCAAATGCAATGGTGGAACAAAATTGTCAAAAGGTTTAAAACATGACAAAAGTCTTTGAGAAAACTTTAGGGTAGATAAACTCTTAAGTACTTGCCAACTTTCCAAGAAAACACTTGCCTAATTTCAAAACCCACTTCACAAACACTTTCAAAAATCAACTTTTCAAACCCTTGAAACATCTTTTAAAAGATAAAACACCTTTTGTAAAACATTCGAGTAAAGAATTGTTACAAGGTTAGCCTAATACAAGGCATCTTTTCAAAACATTTTCAAAGCCACACACAAAGCACCATTTCAAACAATTGAAAACCAAGGCAAGTTGATCTAAGCAAGTACCTAAGAGCCCATGGATAACCATGGATAGAAGGGGTGCTAATACCTTCCCCTTCTATAATCTACTCCCCGAACCCAAGAAAAATCTCAAAGGTTTTTGCTGTGCTTTTTAAACCTTTCCTTAGGATAAAATAAAAAGTCGGTGGCGACTCTTGCTCAACCGAAACATTTGCGAAAACAAACGCGAAACCCTAGTCAGTTCTCCCACCGTATCACAGAACTGGCGACTCTGCTGGGGATCATTTTAAAGTGGAGTAACCTTAGGGCTTAGATCACCCCCTTTGCATGACTAATTGTTTGATTTGTTTGCTTTATACTTTGGCTCTATTGTTTGGGTTTACAATCCTCCACCCGGATTTTGGGAAACATTCATAGATAGCAATACATTGTGGAAACTGTGCGGGGTATACCGACACGGTCTAAGCAATAGCTATATTAGTGCGACATATTTGTGAGTACCGGTAACCCTTGAGTTCAATCAAGGAGAGTACGGGGCCGCTGAGTGATGTCACTAAGCACTAATGACCTAGAACCTTACTTGACCATCTTGGCCTTTTATTAGGGGTAGTGAGATGACCGGCTTTGGTGCAGTCCGAAGTTGGTAGATACTCGATACTACACTCATTGAGGGTTGTTTTCTTGGAATATTTTGGTCGCTAGTTAAGTGGCTAAACCAAAACAATGAACATTGAAAACAATCCAGTGATATTGAGCTCCTTAGAACCCGGTTACTATTTATAGGACATGTTTTTAAGCCAACTACGCTCAAGAGGGTACTTACCTATGGAACCCCATGCAAACCTGAAATTAGGGTTTGGTGTGATTTGCTTGTACATATGTTTTGTGCATACATCATAAACATCATAAACATCATAAAACATCATATGCATTCACTAACCATTTCAAGGGTTTTGGATCTTCATCTTTGTTCTTGTTTTGTAGGACATGGAAATCCCTCGCAGAAATACCATTCAAGTCAACCTTGTGAGAATCTCTCCTCAACTCAGGGAGATCACCTCAAGAATTCCGGAAAATTCATCCTTCAGTGAAAGACATGGTAGACTGCTCAGCCTAGTCAACACCAACATTGAAGAAGACATGATGAAAGTGCTATTCCAGTTCTTTGACCCTCTTCACCATTGCTTCACTTTCCCTGATTATCAGTTGGTTCCCACTTTGGAGGAGTTTTCTCAACTCCTAAGAATCCATATCCTTAATCAACTACCCTTCAACGGTACGGAGAAGGAACCAAAGCCTGAAGATGTTGCTCGAGCACTACATCTACAACCATCTGAAATTAAGGGGCATTGGGAAACCAGAAGCGGCGTCAAAGGATTCTTAGCAAAATTCTTGTTTGAGAAGGCACAAGAATGCTGGAATTCTCTAGACCTACAAGCTTTTGAGGAGATTGTAGCTCTTCTCATCTATGGGTTGGTCTTGTTCCCAAATCCTGACCAATTGGTAGATGTCAACGCCGTCAAAATCTTCTTGTCCAGAAATCCCATACCAACATTGCTTGGGGACATCCTTCACTCATTTTACACACGAACAATGAGAAAGAGGGGTGTTCTCATGTGCTGTACTCCTATCCTTGCAAGGTGGTTTATTTCGCACCTTCCACAATCTGTCTTGAAGAATGACCAAAGTACAAGGTGGTCCCAACGATTGATGACTCTCACTCATTCTGATGTGCATTGGTGTCCTCGGTCCAGAGAAAATGTCATCATCGTCGATCGTTGCGGAGAATTTCCTAATGTTCCTTTACTTGGAATTAGAGGAGGTATCACCTACAACCCTTGCCTAGCTTTGAGGCAATTTGGATATGCACGGAGGGATGGCCCTCATGACATGTTAATTCCTAGCCTAGTTTTTGACTTCGACAACGATGCGCAAGGACTTCGCCAAAGATTCATCAGAGCTTGGGGAAAACTCAACAAGGTCGATAGCAAGACTCTGGGACACAAGAACTCCATCCCTCTTGAGCCCTATCTCAAGTGGGTACGAGCCCGAGCCCAAAGTCTAATGATGCCTTATCCTCATGTACTCCCAGTGATTAAAGAGCCCGTCAATGAAGGAGAGGTTCCCTATACCATCCTACACCCAGACATGCCTACATCGTGGGAGGAAATGCAGGAAAGCTGGATTCAGCTCAAGGAGGAACGGAACACTTTTGAAGCTAGCTACTACGCCAGTGAAAAGAAGGTTCTAGAGCTTACCCGCCGACTCCACGAGCAAGAGGTCCTCAATACCTACATCGCACCAAAGAGGATGCGCAATGTCTTTCTACCTTAAGAAGTTTATTTTGTAATATTTGGCCCATGGGGCATTCATGTACTAACAAATTTCTTCTTATTAATATGACGTGCGTTCTTCTTTGTCTGAAACAATTTTGAATGTCCTAAACCCTTGAATGCATTACATGCATCAACATACCATTCATCATGTGCATAAGCAGGTCTCACTCCAGGTTTCCTTATCTATCTGCTGTTTATTTCAGTAGGATGGATCTCGAGCAAACAGTCAAAGATCTACAGGCTCAGAATGCACAGTTCCAGCAACTCTTGATGACTTTGGTTAAGAGTCAAGAAGACATCAAGGCTCATTTGGAGAACAAGGACCCAGTGAAGAAGAAAAAGAGGGTCGGAGTGGCTACTTTGGGGAGAAGATTTGACAGAGAAGCTCGGAGAGTGCTTGAATTTCCTCCTACTTCTGATGAGGGGACTAGTAAAAGAGATCGGGTTGTGGCACCTTCTGAGTCTGATGCGGAAGAGGAAGAAGTTGAAGAGGATGAAGATTATTCTGACCAGCAGTATCCTCCAGCTGATGACAAATATAAAGGTTTAAAAGACAGATTGGCTGCCATGGAATTGCAAAGGGTACCGGGTTTGGATTTTGAAGACATGGGTTTGGTTGCCGGGATAGTGATTCCCCCGAAATTCAAAGTGCCAGTGTTTGTGAGGTATGATGGGTTGTCCTGTCCCAAAATGCATCTCAGGTCTTATGTGAGAAAGATTCAACCCTATACGGCAGATAAAAATCTCTGGATTCATTTCTTTCAAGATAGTCTGTCGGGAGCTCAGTTGGAATGGTTTTATCAGTTAGAAGGAACCAGTGTCAGAAATTGGGAAGATTTGGCCACCGCTTTCTACAAACAATACCAGTATAATTCTGATCTTGCTCCTACTCGTACCCAACTTCAGGGCATGTCACTAGGAACAAGTGAGGGATTCAAGGAATATGCACAAAAGTGGAGGGATTTGGCTGGCAGGGTGCAGCCTCCTTTAACCGACCGTGAACTCGTTGATATGTTTCTTGGGACCCTATCTGGGCCATTCTTCAATCATTTAATTGGTAACTCTTCCGCGGGGTTTACCGATTTGATCTTAACAGGCGAAAGAATAGAAGCTGGCATCAAGTCAGGAAAGATTCAAAAGGGTGTGGCTGCAAGTGTTGAGAAGAAGCCGTTTAAGAAGGAGACAGCTATGGTATATTCTCAGAGAAGAACAGGGAAGATGGAGCGTCGGCCAACTGTAGGGGCCGTAATGATTCAAAACACCCCGAGTGAGCAGCCTCGCTATAACCAGACCAGACCAAATCAGCAACGGGTGGAAAGGCCACAACGGCAGTTCACCCGTATTAATATGACTCCGGTGCAGGTGCTTCCCCATCTATTGAAGTTGAATCTTGACACCATCAAGGAGGCACCAAAGAATGTGAATACGTCTTCCCCGCATTATCATGCCGATGCTAAGTGCGCCTATCATTCAGACAGTGTTGGACACGACACCAATAATTGTTGGGCACTCAAGCATAAGATCCAAGACCTGATAGAGGCTAAGGAGGTAGAGTTTGACGCTCCAGAAAAACCCAATGTGATATCTGCACCTATGCCGAAGCACGGTCGGAATGTCAATGCCATTGAAGAGGATCTGTATGTTGCCGACGTTAGTGATCTGACTACTCCACTGCTAACCATTAAGTTGAATTTGTTGAGGGCCGGGATCTTCCCGGGATGTAAAGAAGACTGTTACTGTTGCCACTCTCTGCCGTTTGATTGTCCGCTATTGAAGAAAGGCATCCAAGGCCTTATGGATAGCCGACAAATTTTGTTCGAAAAAGTTTCCGCTGTTCCAGTTCAAGTCGAAAATGTCTCAATTATAACCATTCACGCCAATCTTTCCGAGGCCGTCAAAAAGCCTGTTAAGATTACACCAGCTGCAAAGTCTATACCTTTGAAGATAACCATGCCAGGGCCTGTTCCCTATGTTTCTGAGAAATCGATACCTTGGAACTATGGTGGTGACATCTATTACCATGGTATCAAGCAAGTTGAAATAGTTGAAGAGAATTCAGATGATGAAGAAGCCAGCATTAGTAACATTGCGAGCACCAGCAAAATCACCAGGAGCGGGAGGATATTTTCTCCAGAGATTGCTCCTCCAAGAGCAGTCTCTGGACCCTCATCAGCTAAAGAAGTCATCCCCGCACCAGTAAAACTCTCCGCTAGAACTCCTTCGATCGAAGAGGTTGTTGTTCCTAATGCTGTCTCTCCTACCATTGCTGATAAAGGGAAGGGAATACAAGACGAGCCCGTCAGGACGAGGGCTCAACCCTTGGGGATTCCAGAAGCTTCCAAGAAAGAAATGAACGAGATTTTGAGGATAATCAAGAGAAGTGACTACGATGTGGTGGAACAGTTGGGGTAAACCCCCTCCAAGATCTCCATGCTGGCACTATTGCTTTGCTCAGAAGCGCACGCTCAGGCTTTGATTAAGTTTCTAAAGGCAGCTCATGTGCCCCAGGAAACCTCTGCAGATCAATTTCAACATTGCGTGGCTAGCCTGACTGCGGACAATGGATTAGGCTTTTCTGATGCCGACCTAACCCCGAAGGGCCGAAACCACAATGATGCGTTGCATATTTCAATCGAGTGTCGCGGAACCACCCTTGCACATGTTTTGGTTGATATCGGTTCATCGCTGAATGTTTTGCCTAAAAAGGCCTTGGACCGGCTAGATTGCGAAGGGTTGGAATTGAAGCCTAGTGATATTGTCGTCAGAGCTTTTGATGGGTCGAAAAGGATGGTCCATGGAGAAGTTGAGATTCCTGTCAAGATAGGTACCGAGGTGTTTAAATCCACTTTCTATGTGATGGACATCCGTCCATCATACTCCTGCCTGCTGGGTAGACCTTGGATTCACCATGCTGGGGCAGTCACCTCCTCCTTGCATCAAATGCTGAAGTATCCTGTAAAAGGAAAAATCATTACTGTTCACGGCGAAGAAGAGTACATGATTAGCCATTTAAATTCCTTCCGGTATGTGGAGGTTGAGGGAGAGTTTATTGAGACGCCGTTTCAACATTTCGAAGAAGTTCTTCCTGAAGTAGCAGTGGTTAAGTTGGCAGCTGAGGCACCAAGACAGATGGCCAGGATGGCATCTCTGGAGGATGCAAGGGCTGCAGTTAAAGAGGGGAAGAATTCAGCATGGGGGCAGTTACCCGATTTTCCGCATAAGACTGATAAGTTTGGGTTAGGTTTCACAGCTGCTGGCCAGAAAGCTATGCGCCAGTCAAAGATTGAAAGAGCGCCGGTCAAAATTTCTCCTTACAGAATCAACGCCCTGGAAGATGAAGACAAGGAAAGCAACATTGAAGAGTGGATTTATCCAACTGTCAGAGGAGGATTGAGCAATTGGGAGGCTAAGGACTTTGTCCCCATCACTTTTATTCCTCAGTAATTTATCTATCGAACATTTCCTATTTGGTCTGTAATATTTTACTTTCAAACAATCCGTACACTATCTTTTTCACCTCCTGCCTTGCCCGGGGCATGCAGGTCCACTTGTAAGGGTTTTGACTATTTTTCATATTCATATGCCATATTTAATGATTCATTGGACGTTTTTCATTTGATAAACTGCTTATGCTCATTTTCTTTTCTTTTTGCATTTTTGTTTAAGGATGGCTATCCCTTACACACACCCACACTCACCAATGCAGGTACCCATCCACTCCGGATTCCATGGGTGACTATTCTGCTGTATCTTTCAATAACTCTGAAGATCTGGTCAATCTAGACGAGTATGAGGATGACGAAGGTTGCGAAGTACCCGGGGAACTAGCCAGACTTCTGCAACAAGAGGAAAGGGCCATCTTGCCACATGAAGAACCATTGGAAACTGTTAACTTGGGAACCGAAGAGAATCGGAAGGAAGTGCAAGTGGGTGCCAACCTGGAACCAAAAGTCAAGGAGCGCTTGGTACAGTTGCTGAATGAGCATGTTGAAATCTTCGCTTGGTCCTACGAAGACATGCCGGGTCTAGACACAGACATCGTGGTTCACCGTCTCCCCACAAGAGAGGATTGTCCACCAATCAAGCAAAAAGTTTTCCGAATGAGGCCTGACATGTCCGAGAAGATCAAAGCGGAAGTAATGAAACAATTCAACGCTGGCTTTCTGGCTGTTACGTCCTATCCTCAATGGGTCGCTAACATTGTGCCAGTACCAAAGAAAGATGGCAAAGTCAGAATGTGTGTGGACTACCGGGATTTGAATAGGGCCAGCCCTAAAGATGACTTCCTGCTACCTCATATTGACATCTTGATAGACAATACAGCTCAACACAAAGTGTTTTCCTTCATGGATGGATTTTCGGGCTATAATCAAATCAAAATGGCTCCCGAAGATATGGAGAAAACAACTTTTGTCACGCAATGGGGCACTTTCTGTTACAAAGTGATGCCGTTCGGGCTGAAGAACGCAGGAGCAACTTATCAACGCGCCATGGTAGCTTTATTTCATGACATGATACATCATGAGATCGAAGTCTACGTAGACGATATGATAGCTCGATCACAAACAGAGGAAGAGCACCTTGAACATCAGGAAAAGCTGTTCGCCAGGTTAAAAGAGTACAAGTTAAGGCTGAATCCAAGCAAATGCACTTTTGGAGTTAGGTCTGGTAAACTCCTAGGATTCATTGTAAGCAACAAAGGCATTGAAGTCGATCCGGCAAAAGTAAAAGCAATACAAGAGATGCCTGCTCCCCGTACTGAAAAAGAGGTCAGAGGATTCTTGGGGCGCATAAACTATATTGCCAGATACATCTCACATCTGACTTCTACCTGTGAGCCAATTTTCAAACTCTTGAAGAAAGATCAGGTAGTTGAATGGAACGACGACTGCCAGGCCGCTTTTGATAGAATCAAGGAGTATTTGCTAGAACCTCCTATTCTGATGCCACCTGTCGAAGGAAGACCATTGATCATGTACTTAACTGTCTTGGATAACTCGATGGGGTGTGTTTTGGGCCAGCATGACGAGTCTGGTCGAAAAGAGCATGCTATTTATTACCTTAGTAAAAAGTTTACCGACTGTGAGAATCGCTACTCACTGCTCGAGAAAACTTGCTGCGCTTTGGTATGGGCTGCTCGCCGACTAAGACAGTATATGTTGACCCATACTACCTTATTAATTTCCAAGATGGACCCTATCAAGTATATTTTCGAGAAGCCCGCTTTATCTGGAAGGATAGCTAGATGGCAAATGATCTTAACCGAGTATGACATCCAGTACACCACCCAAAAAGCTATAAAAGGGAGTGTACTAGCTGACCATCTGGCTCATCAAGCTATCGAAGACTATCAACCCATGAGATTTGACTTCCCGGATGAGGACATCATGAATTTGGACAGCATTGAAAGTGACGGACCGTATGACGGACCCGAAAAGGGATCCCGATGGACCCTATACTTTGATGGTGCTTCAAATGCACTTGGAAACGGTATTGGCACCGTACTCATTTCTCCGGAAGGTTGTCACACGCCTTTCACGGCCCGACTTTGCTTCAGCTGCACAAACAACATGGCTGAGTATGAAGCTTGCATCTTTGGTCTCGAGGCTGCTATAGGCTTGGGGATCAAATCTTTGATCGTATTCGGGGACTCGGCTTTGGTCATCAGCCAAATCAAAGGAGACTGGGATACCAAGCATCCTAATCTTATCCCATACAAAGAACATGTCCTGACATTGTTGCCTCATTTCGAGCAAATTACCTTCGAGCATTTCCCGCGAGAAGAGAATCAGCTAGCCGATGCTCTAGCCACAATGTCCTCCATGTTTAAACTCAACTGGGATAACGAGGCTCCCCAAATCACCATCAAGCGAAGGGATGAACCGGCACATTGCCACGAGATTAATACCGAAGAAGTAGTGGAACAACCTTGGTTCCATGAAATCAAGAGGTATCTCGAGACTAGAGATTATCCTGAAGGAGCTTCCGTAAATGACAAGAAGTTCTTAAGGAAATTCGCTGCTAAGTTTTTCTTGAGCAACGGTATCCTTTACAAACGAAGCCATGATTGTGTATTACTCCGATGTGTGGATAAAGCTGAAGCAGAGCTGATCATGACTGATATACACAGCGGCACATTTGGCACTCACTTGAGCGGGCATACAATGGCTAAGAAGATCCTAAGGGCAGGCTATTACTGGTCTACCATGGAAGCTGACTGCCATCAACATTCCCGAACTTGTCACAAGTGTCAAGTCTATGCTGACAAAGTTCATATTCCTCTGGTTCCCCTCAACGTCCTGACTGCTCCGTGGCCCTTTGCAATGTGGGGCATTGATATGATTGGAGAGATCAAGCCCACGGCTTCCAACGGACATCGCTTCATCCTGGTTGCCATTGACTACTTCACTAAATGGGTTGAAGCAGCTTCCTTCGCTTCTGTCACCAAAAATGTGGTTGCCCGCTTCATCAAGCAAAATCTCATATGTCGGTATGGTGTTCCAGACAGAATCATCACGGACAACGGTACAAATCTGAATAACACAGTAATCACTGCATTATGCGAACAATTCAAGATTTATCATCACAATTCATCTCCCTATCGGCCGAAGATGAACAGTGCTGTTGAAGCTGCGAACAAAAACATTAAGAAGATCATTCAGAAAATGACAGTCACTTACAAAGACTGGCATGAGATGTTACCGTTCGCTCTACATGGATACCGTACGACGACACGTACTTCAATTGGGGCAACCCCATTTTCTTTGGTTTATGGCATGGAAGCTGTTTTGCCTATGGAAGTCCAGATCCCTTCTCTAAGGATTATGAAGGATGCAGGTTTGAATGAAGATGATTGGATGCAGACCTGACTTGATCAACTCAATCTGATCGATGAGAAGCGACTTGCTGCTATATGCCATGGTCAGACGTATCAAAAACGGATGATCAAGGCCTTCAATAAGAAAGTCAGACGTCAAGTGTATCGAGTCGGAGATCTCGTAATCAAGCGAATTATCCTGCCGCAAAGTGATCCCAGGGGCAAATGCACTCCTACATATGAAGGACCATTTGTGATCAAAAGCATATTTTCTGGTGGCGCAATGATTCTAACCACTATGGACGACGACGATTTGCCGCACCCTGCGAATGCAGACATAGTCAAAAGATACTACGCATAAAATAACCCGACAAGTCGAAAACCCGAAAGGGCGGCTTGGGCAAAAATGGGCATCCCGGTGAACCGAAAACCCGAAAGGGCGGTTCAGGCAAAAATTAGGGATAAAAACAAAAAAAATATGTACACCCGGCAAGTTGAAAACCCGAAAGGGCGGCTTGGGCAAAAAGGGGTTTCCCGGTGGATCGAAAACCCGAAAGGGCGATTCAGGCAAAAGTTAGGGAATTAAAGCGTATGACTATGTCTCGTCGGATCACTTCAAAGACAATCTCTTCATCAACCAATTCCAAACTTCTGATCAATCCAGTCATCGTCAAACGAAGCACTGAACGGGCAGATATTCAGAGTTGTGAAAGCTATGGCAGAATGGAATCCCATGGAATTATTTCACATAGCCATCTTTTATTTCGTATAAATTTTTCAATATTTACGACAAAATCCTCTTACTAGGATGATTGTCTCCTTTGTACAAATATACTCAACGAAAATCAATACAAATACTCTTCCCAAAATTTTGTGTCATTTCCCTTTTCTTTTGCACTATTTGTTTTATTTTTGAGAAACGTCCAATGTTTTGTTAAATAGGCATATGCATTTGAAACATAAATCACTTCCTAAATGAACCTAAGAAAAAGGATTACTGATAGGATGAAGGTACAGATGAATATCTTGACACCCTCTCGAAGGAAACCCCACCAGGAGATTTGGAATCCACATCCCTAGCAAACCCTGAGGCTTATCTCCAGCAGACCCTCGAAGCCTTTCCCCAGTAAGGTTCTGGAAGATATTTCCCCGCAGAGCACGAACGTCTCCCCCGAGTTTTATTCAAAGTTGTTCCTCACAAAGGCTTATAACTGAGTTATCCTCAGGTAAACAACCACAGAAGATCGCCCTCGGCAGAATTCTCCCTATCCCCAGCGGATTTCATCAGGAGTTCCCCAACACAATGTATCAATGTGATCCCCAGAGGAGCTTGTCCTTGTTATCCCCAGCCAGAGGATCCTACAGAACTCATTTCCCCTCAGAGTTTAAGTTTCAGTATCCCCAGCAGATCTAAAACTTCAAACCTATCCCCGGCGGAGCCGGACTAATGAGCCTTCTCCCCACAGAGCCTCAGAAAAAGAAATCTCGAGTTCCCCAGTAAGATCACCAGAGTTACTTCCCATCAAGTTGAAAATTCTCAATCTTACCTCCCCAGCATGAGTCTACTAGATTGATGCTCCCCAGTAGAGGTCGTCAGGAATTCTCTTCCCCAACAGCAGCCAAGGATTTATTTTCCCCGGCAGCAGTCCAGATGCTTGAATCGTCAACCACTTCAGATTCATTTATCTTCAGCAAGATAGCTCATCAGCTTACATGCACATTCATCACATTCATGTCATAAACATTGATGTCACGTATATTGCATCATCCATCATAACATTGCATACAACTAACTCTTTACCTTTTCAGGAAAGATCAGTCGACAGACTAAAATCATTCAATCTCAAGATTTCTGAAAACAGTTCACGGGTTCTCCAAGTAAACGGATGTTAACCTATCACTTGTTCAGATTCTTCTCAAAGACTTCTGAAAACAGTTTATGGATTCTTCCCAAGTAACGGATGTTAATCTATCAGCTTGTTCAGATGCGTTTCTAAATCAGTTTACGGACGCTTCCCAACAACGGATGCGGCTCTTTTGCTGATTCAACTTCAAGATTTCTGAAAACAGTTCACGGGTTCTCCAAGTAAACGGATGTTAACCTATCACTTGTTCAGATTCTTCTTCAAGATTTCTGAAAACAGTTCACGGGTTCTCCAAGTAAACGGATGTTAACCTATCACTTGTTCAGATTCTTCTTCAAAACTTCTGAAAACAGTTTATGGATTCCTCCCAACAACGGATGTTAATCTATCAACTTGTTCAGATGCAACTTTTGAAAACAGTTTACGGACGCTTCCCAACAACGGATGTTGTTCTATTGCTTATTCAACTTCAAGATTTCTGAAAACAGTTCCCGGGTTCTCCAAGTAAACGGATGTTAACCTATCGCTTGTTCAGTGTCTTCGCCAAACCACTGAAAACAGTTTACAGATTCCTCCCAACAACGGATGTCAATCTATTGCTTATTCAGACCCCCAGTTCAGAGATGGTCCCAAGCCTGGACACCTTCCTGATATTCCCTTCCAGATGGCATCTCTAAGCCCATCCCCGACAAGATTTCGGTCATTCTCCCAGATGGCATCATTAAGCCCATCTCCAAATGGCATCTCTAAGCCCATTCCCGTATCCGTTGCTTTGACGAGTGTAAATTTCCGGGCACTCTAGTGTCCAATCTCCTTTTACCCTCGAGTCACGAAAGGCAAGCTTGCCCATCTAACTCTTCGGATTCAAGAAGATTGAACAGGGGCAACTGTTGTACCCCAAAATTTGCCCTCCCACTTCTCATTGATTTCTCATCACAAAGCCCTTGAAGCTCAGGATCCAATTAGGGTTTCATCTGCCCAAGACCTCTCCTTGCACTGTAGACTCAAAATTAGGGTTTGTGTTTGCATAAAGATGTTTTGACCCAAAATGCCCAAGATGACTTTCATGCCTCATATTGGACTCCCAAGCTTACCCATATCAAGTTTCAAGCCTTGATTCCAAGTTTTGACCAGTCAATTGGACAGTTGACCTAGAAATCAACTGTATTGGGGAAAAAGTCAACTGTGGCCAATTGACAGTCAAACCTCATGAAATTTGGCCCACATCAACATTATGAACTCATATGAACTATTTGATCAAGTTTGGACCACAATTACATAAGAAATTTGATCAGATCACCAAAAGGGCAAAATGGTCATTTTTAGGGTTTTGACTGTACCAAGGCAATTTTTGACTGTTTGACCTAGCCAATGGCAAACCAAGCTCACATATGGACTCAAGGACCCCATGGAATTGTCTTGACATTCTCAACAAGCTCAAAAGATCCCAAGTACACAAGATTGACAGTTGAATTTCCCAGTCAATTGATCAATTTTGACTGTATACTGAAAAGTCAAACTTTGACTTTTTGGTCAAAATCAAAAGTCAAGATTCATTTTTCATCAAAACATGCCAATTTATGAAACTTGTTCACCAATAAATCACAAAATGCAAATTAGGGTTAGAAAATGGAATTTTTCATAACTTAGAATTTTTCTAAGTTATGAAAAACCCTAATTTTTTCCCAACTTTGCCCCACCTTTTCACCAAGATCCATTTGGATTCAAACAAAAGTCAAAACATGAAAGTTGTAGCTTGTTGCATAATCTACAACTTTGATTCACAAAGTTTTCTCATTTGAAGCTTGTATCTCAAGTTACAAATTTTTGAATAAGGGCACTAAACCATTTTTAACTTAGTGGAATTTTAACCTATTTTGACAAGGTTTTCTACCCCACTTCAAGGCCATTTTCCATACACTTCCACTTGGAATTTAAATTTGCATTTCAAATATGGATTGTAGTACACATTCCAAGCTTTCCAAAATGTCCAAGAACTTCTCAAACAACCTCATGGTTAGAGAGAATCGAATTTCACAATATAGCAAAAAACCACTTTGTTCATGACCAAGTTCCATGTCCATAACCTTACCATTTGAACTCAGCATGCTTTAGGCAAGATTACAGGTCCTTAAACCAAGTTACACTCCATAATTTAATGCATATTCAATGTGTTAAGGTGTTGTTCTTTGAGTGCAAGCATTGTATGAAGGTTTAATCCCAATTTAGATAAAGCATTCTTTCCATTTTTGCAAAAGTTTGCTTTATGTCAATTGGTAAATCAAGGAGGTACAGATCAAATCTCTCTAGCACAAGATTATGGGCATAACACTCTGATCAAGAGAAGCTTATGCAGCTCATTAGGGGGTCCTCTACTGACCTAGAAACACCAACTTGCTTTTGTTGCTTAAGAAAGAAGAAAAGTGGCATAACTGGTAAGAACTTCCATCTCAGCCTAAGAACACAGAAGCAAATATTGTAGACACATTCCAAACATCCCAACCAAGCTTTTGCACGAATCCTTGACCTCTAAAACACTCTCCATCTCAGAAACACCATCAAACTGCTCAAACAGGGCAAGGCCTGCAGTTTGAGTGCTATCTCTCAATCCCTTCAAGCATTCTTGTCCAAACTTGTTCCTCTACCTTCCTTACAACCTATGCAAGCTATCCAGAAGCTAAGGCACGATCTGTAATTGCTCTAACCACTTCCACCATTTTCACATCTTTGACTTGCAGGTGAAGTTCTACAACTTGATTCAGAAGCTTTCAAGACAAAGTAGACATTGGAATAGCATCCCTGAACCTCAAGGAAGCTTTTCCAATCACAACCTTGCACTGAAAGTTCCTACATCTCCAGATAGAAGTTCAACTGAATAGGTAAAAGTTTGAATTCGTATCTCTCTTATTATGCATCATTAGTCTTAAGTTTGTGAAGAAATAATGTCATACTCATGCCACTGAACATGTCCATGTCTTTACTTTTCATTTCTTTTGCCTGAGTAGAGAGAATTTAGAGTTTGAAAATGACAGAAAACTTAGGTTAAGATTTGGGATCACTAAAATTCTCTCTTATTTTTGAGAGTTAGGAGATGTTCTTTACATATTTGGAATCGTGGTTTCATGCTTAACATCTTTTGTGTTGGAAGTTTGTTCAAAAAATCAAAGAATCAGGATTTCAAACGAAGCTTGCAGGCGCGCGTTTTGTTGTACAGAGGTTGAAGAAGAAGTGGTCTGGGCTGGGCCTGGAACTATTTTCTTTTCACACCCTATTTCCATGTTCATACCCCCCAAGCCCATTTGCTTTATTTTTTATGATTTTTGACATTTTCTTTTTTTATTTGATTCATTTATTTTTTCTCAGCATGATAAATTTTTGAAAATATTTTTCTCATCATTTTTTGATTTTATTTGGTATTTATTTGATTTTCTTTTGATTTATACATAAATAAATATATATTATCATTTAGAATAAATGGAAAAATAGTGTAAATACATTTTTATTTTTATTTTCATTTTTATTCTCTATATTACCCTCTGAAAATATTTTATATAAAAAATATCATTTTCTAAAAAATATTAAATATTATTATTACTTATTCATAATACATATTTAAAATAATGTAAATATAAAAACATATTTATTAATATATTTAGAATAAAATATCAAATAATGTACATATTATATTTTTTTATATTTAATACTAAAAAATGCCTTTTTTACAAATATACCATATTTTATTTTATTCTTGTATGTAAATAATAAATATTATGTGGATTAATTAATTAATATTCATTTTGATTAAAATTAGGGTTTTTGCCCTAAGTATGAAAATACTCCAAAAATAATACCTTTTTATTTTCTTATTTTATTTTACATAAACAATACTTTTCTCATACATATAAAAACTTTCTTTTAGCATTTTGCATATTTATCTCATTTCTATTTAATTGTGCAATTAAATTACCTTGCAAATATTCAAAATGATGTAATAGCTTAGATTTAAATTCTTGTCCAAATAACCCCCATTTGAAACATTGTACCCCCTCCCTATATTATTGTGATGTAATAGCGTAGGAATTTAAATTTCGCACTTTTATCGCTTTTTAACATACTATGCTAGAATTAGGATTTTGTATGCGAATAAAAATGAACAAAATAGTTGGACCTAATACAAGATAAATGAGCATGAAAATAAACAACACATATCACACTTGCACCCCTAGGGTATTCCACTTGTTGCCTTTCAAAAATGGGCCATATTGTATGTTGAACTTCTTTGGGCAAAGCAAACAATTTGAATGATCATAGTCCCTCGATAAAACTTTTCAAAGCAAACAAAAACAAATGATCAAGTCCCTTAAAGAAAATTGCCCAAAGACATTTAACAATATTGCAATTATGGTCTAAACGACGACCCGCGCCTGTCCCTTACATCTCCTAAGACAAGATTGTCCACCAAATGCAATGGTGGAACAAAATTGTCAAAAGGTTTAAAACATGACAAAAGTCTTTGAGAAAACTTTAGGGTAGATAAACTCTTAAGTACTTGCCAACTTTCCAAGAAAACACTTGCCTAATTTCAAAACCCACTTCACAAACACTTTCAAAAATCAACTTTTCAAACCCTTGAAACATCTTTTAAAAGATAAAATACCTTTTGTAAAACATTCGAGTAAAGAATTGTTACAAGGTTAGCCTAATACAAGGCATCTTTTCAAAACATTTTCAAAGCCACACACAAAGCACCATTTCAAACAATTGAAAACCAAGGCAAGTTGATCTAAGCAAGTACCTAAGAGCCCATGGATAACCATGGATAGAAGGGGTGCTAATACCTTCCCCTTCTATAATCTACTCCCCGAACCCAAGAAAAATCTCAAAGGTTTTTGCTGTGCTTTTTAAACCTTTCCTTAGGATAAAATAAAAAGTCGGTGGCGACTCTTGCTCAACCGAAACATTTGCGAAAACAAACGCGAAACCCTAGTCAGTTCTCCCACCGTATCACAAGGCCAGATATTCATTTTTCTTTTTTGCAGGTACGCAAGTTCTCGCTAAGGAATCTCTTACGCAATCAACATCCAGATGGCATCTATAAGCCCATCCACCTTCCATCATCTCTCAGCATGGCATCTATAAGCCCATCATCCTATTTATCAAATCTCCAAATGGCATCTATAAGCCCATTCCCATCATCACACTACTATGTGAGCGCAAATTTCTGGGCACTCTAGTGTTCAATCATCTTCCACCTTCGGATTACGAAAGGCACGTCAGCCAATCTGCATCCTCAGGTCTAAGAAGATTGAACAGGGGCAACTGTTGTACCCTAAAATTTGCCCTCCCATATTCTTCAAAATTTGCCAAGTCAAAGCTTCAAAATCTCCCTAAGGGTTGCACAGTGCAAGGGCCTCCTAAATAGTCAAAATTAGGGTTTTGGTTTTGACAAAGAAAATGAAGTTTCCAAGGGTCCAATCAAGTCCCACTTGCCTATAAATATGGTCAAGCATCCTCATATCAAGTTTCAAGACTTACAGTACAAAATTGCACAGTCAAAAACCCTAACTGCACTACAGTCAACTGCAGGGGCAAAATGGTCATTTGACAGTCAAAAGTCCAAATTTTTGGTCAACATCTCATTTTGAAGCCACAAACATCATTTGATCAATGCTTGATCATGATTCTCAAAGCTTGGCTCAAAAAGTCTCAAGATGCAAAAGTTTCCATATTTGGACAGTTGAAAAAGTCAACTGTAACTTGACCAAGGCATAACTTCCACATGGATTATCATAAAAATTCCATCCAAAGCTCATTTTGAAGAGAAAGACATTTCCTACAACTCCTCTTCATATTTCAAGTCCAAGAAATGCTCTCACAAAAAGTTATCAATTTCAACATTATAGGTAATTTTCAAAAGTCAACAAAAAGGGACTTTAAGTCAAAGGCCATAACTTGAGATTGGTAAATCAAAATGACATGGTATCAAAGGAATTGGTTAGAGGACTCAAAGACCTTTCCAAAATGTCCAAGAACATGAGCAAATCTTAAAAATTGAGCAAGTTATGCCTTGTGGAAGTTGGGAAATTTTTGGATATTTTGAAAAGTCAACATTGCTTCAAATGACCTAAAATTGCTAATGGGCCTCCTTTTCTTCCACAATTTATCATCCAAGGCATGTGCACGACCATTTGGCCCAAAGGGAAGTTTTTTATCATTTTTATTTATTTATTTGGATTTTTAATTATTAATAATTCATTTAATTAAAATAAATAGGTGAAAAATACTAAACCTAATGTTTTAAATATTTTTGTGCAAGACAATGACTCATGATTCACTAAAGATCTCGTGCCTATCAAAAGTGGAAAGAATTGGTGCAAATTGTGATGGTTCTTCATGAAGAAATATTTGAAAAGATCCTTAAGAATCAAATCTTGAAAATCATGAATGCAAAGGTTTTGATTTGGTTTCTTTGACCTAAAACCTTCACATATATATACATAATGAAAACCTAATGCCAAGGACCACAAAAGCTGCGCAAGAACCTGACCAACAAGTTTGCAATTTTTTCAAGAAAATTCAAATACTAAAAACTAGGTTACAGGTCGATTCAAGCCAAAAGACTTGTTCCATTACCTTCCTGAGGCTTCAAGGAAGGTTTTCAAATCAAAACCATCCATCCTGACACCAAGAAACGTGAGAATAATGGTGTCCTGTACATAAATTTTTTTACATTCTTGCATCACGATTCATGCATCTTTAGTAATTTTTGATGTTTGATTCATGTTCCTTGATTAATTCTAAAGCTAACTGTGTGCTTTGATTGAGCTTTTGTGCGTTATATGACGAATCACCATTAAAGGATGCTAGGGTTCGTTGAACTTGAAATTGGGCGTTTCTTAATATGGTAAAATTGAGACACCATAATACCATGGTTGAATTCAGCGTGCTTGGACGAACACAACACACCCCTCGCGCCTAATTTATGTGATGCCAGGAGCTAGTCGTTATTTTCCAGAATGGGGTATAAGGGGACAGTTCAAAACCGTTGCCAATTTCTTTTTTGTTTCAGGAAAAAAATCATTAAGGAAGAAGATGATGAAGTGGAGGCCAGTGATTGGATCGTTCAAATTTCGCGCGAAAGCGCCCCACTAACTTTTGTTTTATTTCATATTATTTGTTAGTTATTATATAAACAAAAGCGCGTTGGTGGCTCAGTGGCAAGCAAGCTTATTGGTAATCTCCAGGACCTGGGTTCGAATCCCAGGTCCCCATCCCTTTCCATAATATTTTTTCTAATCTAATCCCATGCAGATTATGCCCTGAAGACCACCATGTAACTCACCATCCAGTCATGCCACATGCCTCATGATCTTAATCCAAAAGCCCAGATCTGATGGACACCGTATACGTTAGTCAATGGAGCTCCATGCCAGCGCAAAAGTCAAACAGGCCAAAGGCTTAATGGGCCTGATTACTGGACTTCACCTCCCATTTGGGGACAGACTCCCCCTAGGTTTGCAATCTTTTATATTTTTTTTCATTTTTTTATTTATTTCAATTATTGTTTTTAATTAATTCCTTTAATTTAATATTTTCATGAAAAACATAAAGACAATATAAAATCAGAAAAGAGACAAAAAATAAATTTTTTTATTTAATGTTATTTTTTATTTGTAAATAAATCTCATCAATTTAATTTAGCTTTTAATCTAGGGTTAATCTCAATATTTTTCAATAAAACCTAAAATTGGTAGAATTAGGGTTTCAAGCATTTTTCATCTTTTTTATTTTACTATATTAATTATTAATTCTTAATTAGTTATTTTTATAAATCAAGTTGCAATTAATTAATTAGACTTAATTTTAGATAATTGTCATATTTTCTTAATAAATTAAAAATAGTTAGAACTAGGTTTAAATTTCATTTAATTCTCATTAAAATCATAAATCCAAAAAATCTCAAAACAATTTCTTTTTTTCATTTTTATTTAATTAATTTAATCAAACAATTTAATTTAATTAAAAAGGGTCCAACGCCCTCGCTTTCAATTTCAATTCAATTCGCGCATTTTATTTTACTTCTTTTAAATATTGATGTACTTCTCCCAAAGCCGTGTAATATTTATCTTTCGCACTTTACTTTATTTTCTGTCAAATCGGGTTCTGGAAATTTTGGCGATGTGGACCCGCGCCTTTGTAATAGTTTAGAATTTTACCTTTCCGCGCTTTCTTAACTGTTAAATAAATGCATGCAAGAATGAATGGCCTAAAATAAAAAACAAGCGCATAGATCACTTTGACATGAACAAGATAAATGCAAATGAACCTGACACACAAATCACACACCACCCCTAGGGTACGCCTAACCGTTGCCTTGCCTCGAAAGGTGATCGTCGAGTAGAGGATGTCTTAGTAAGTCCTCATGATCCGGGAACCTGGCATGAGGGTAGCTTCTAAGGTGTCTTCCCATTGCTCTGGTGATCACCATGTCCCGAACCTCGAATTGACCCGAACACCTCAAATGGCGGTGCTACCTACCTCTCAATGGTGGGATGGCACTACTTCAAAGGACATTTACACAGACGAATTCCTTAGGGTAGGTAGGTTCTCATAGATACTTGCTCTAAATTCAAAACAAAATTCAAAATACTTTTCACACCAACACATTTTCAAAAAGCTTTCGAAAGCAATTTTTCAAACACTCTTGAGGACCGATACAAGAGTCGAACTGAAATTTTCAAAGAAACTTTTTAAAACACACATTGAAAAGCAAACAAACCATTTTTGAAAACACAAATGAGCAAGTATCTAAGAGCCCATGGATAACCATGGATAGAAAGGGTGCTGACACCTTCCCTTTCTATAACCTACCTCTCGAACCGAGAGCAATCTCTTTAAGGAATTTTTCTGTGCTTTTGTCCTTTCCATTTGGAGAAAATAAAAGACGATGGCGACTCTTGCTTCCGCGACATTTCGCGAACCAGCGTTAAACAGTCAGTTCCAGATCCACCGATCACAGTTTGGTTGGTGGTTTGAATGCTTAGGCTTATGGTACTGGTTCAAGGCTTATGGTTTAGGCTTGGAAAAGTTGTTTGGTGTAGCTTTGATGCAGGCACGAAGCTTTGGCTTAATAGGCTTGTGATTTTGTTTAAGGCTCAAGCAGGTTTTAGGCTTAGTGTGTTTACAGGCTTGGCTTCTGATGCTTGACCAGGTTTAGGCCTTTTGTTTGATGTTCTGGTTTGACAGGTTGAGCTTGGCTTCTGCAGGCTTTGATGTTTTGAATGCAGGTTTAAGGTTTGTTGTGAGGTTTGGAGGCCTTTGGCTTTTAGGCTTGCTTGGAGCAAGTTTAAGGCTTCTGCAGGCTTTGATGTTTTGAATGCAGGTTTAAGGTTTGTTGGGTTGGGACTTGGTATGATTTTGAAGCTTTAGGCTTTTGTTGAAAACCTGTTTAAGCTTCAGTTTGAGGCTCTTTTACTTGATGCAGGTTTAGAGGCTTTGGCTTTCAATGTTACAGTTTGGTTTTAGTTTTTTTTCTTTGTGTTCTTTCTGCCTCCTTTTGTACTGTGTTGATAACAGTTTGTTTTATATCTTTCTTTCTTCAAGCCTAAAGCCTGTAAGCCCTTTCTTTTTCTCTTCTCTCTCTCTCCACAGTTTTAAGCATTTTTTATTGCTTATTGTACTTTTCTGAATAAGTGTACTGGCTGGAAAATGATGACTGAACATTGCTTGCAATATTTGTTTAGCTCTGCATACTTCTTTTCTCTGTGTACTTTCAAGATTTTCTGTAGCATTTTGTACTTTGATATCTTTCCATATCCTGTTGGACAACTTTGATATCTTTGGCTTTGGGCAGCTCTAGTTGACTTTGAACTTAGTTTGAAATTGTGACTTGCATCAGTAACTGCCCAGTTTGCCTTTTTGGTTGCCCACTTGGATTTTGTTTGGCATTTTATGCAGTCTTGCTTGACAATTTTGAATCATGAACTATGCAGTTTGTTTGAAAATTTGAATTCGTGCAATTTGTATACTTGTGCATTTCATACTTTTTGCAAGCATTTTTATCCTTCCCTCTTTGTGAACCAAGAGAAATCTTGTGATTTGCAGAGAGGGCAAACTGATTCCAGCCAGTCGCTTTTAATGATGATTTTTTTTAACTGTCTGCTCTTAATTATTTTATCTGCATTTGACTTTTCTTCTTTTCTTTTTGCAGGTAAAGATAATTGAGCAAAGGAGTATTGGATAGAAGATGAAGATTTTGAGAAATTAGGATTTCAATTTTATTTCAACTTTAATCATTGTAACCATTATTATTATAAATACTTTGTAAATAAATACTGTATTAAATAACAATTGTAACAAATAATTAAAGATGAATGAAATCCAAATTTGATCAGTTAATTCTCTCTTTCTTTTCAATTGTTTATTTTAATTATTTGAGTTTCTTAAATTAAAACAATTGGAAATAAATCCAATTATTCTGACTTAGAAAAAGAAATAATTAATAAACGTCCGGCGTTTCGAATTAAACATAACAATGCACAGTCAAATCAAACAAACATCCTTATTCTCTTGCCTTCACTGATCATACCAAGCACTGCAAGTCCTCAATTCCAGTGCCTCAAACCAAATCTAAGAGTAAACTGAAAAGAAACTGTAGAATTAATCCTTTCTGAGAATGCGCGCACAAAAACCCTAATTTTTGATTAAATGTCAGAGAAGCGTCCGCCTGATCAAAACTTGAGCCAAAATCAACCAAAACTTAGCAATCTGCCTGAACTGCTTTAAAATCAATGAAAACCCTAATTTTGTCTGACTGATAAGAAAAGTCTGTTTGACTGATTCTTACGCCAATCTGAAAAATCAGGAAAAGCCCGGAGCTGTGATTTCTTGTGGAAAAATACGAGGAGGGCAAATTTTGGGGTACAACACAATGTAATTGAGACGACCTAAGAATCCTCTGATTTCTTTTTCAGAATGAGGGGCTGGCATTTCTTGGATGGCCTTTATCTTGGCGGGATCAACTTCAATGCCTTTATTGCTGATAACAAATCCTAGAAGCTTTCCAGAGTGTACTCCGAATGTGCACTTGTTAGGGTTTAATCTCAGCTTATATTTCTTCAGTCTCTTGAATAGTTTGCGCAGGTGATCGAGATGTTCTTCTTCGGTTTGTGATCTGGCGATCATATCATCCACATATACCTCTATCTCATGATGAATCATGTCATGAAATAAAGTCACCATAGCCCTTTGATATGTTGCCCCTGCATTCTTTAATCCGAACGACATGACCTTGTAGCAGAAAGTGCCCCATTGCGTAACAAAAGTAGTCTTTTCCATATCTTCGGGAGCCATCTTTATTTGATTATAGCCCGAGAAGCCGTCCATGAATGAGAATACTTTATGTTGAGCGGTATTGTCGACTAAGACGTCAATGTATGGTAGAGGGAAATCATCCTTGGGGCTTGCCTTATTCAGATCCATATAGTCTACGCACATGCAAACTTTCCCGTCTTTCTTGGGCACTGGCACTATATTAGCCACCCATTGAGGATAAGATGTTACAGCTAGGAATCCTGCATCAAACTATTTCATTACTTCGGCTTTGATCTTTTCAGACATGTCAGGTCTCATGCAACGAACTTTTTGTTTAACAGGAAGGCAATCTTTTTTAGTTGGCATACGATGAACCACGATGTCGGTATCCAACCCAGGCATATCTTCATACGACCAAGCAAACACTTCCACATACTCGCGCAACATCTGAACCAAACGGATTTTGACACTGCTTTCCAAATTAGCGCCGATCCTGATTTCCTTCTTATCTGACTCGGTACCCAGGTTAATAACCTCAATTGACTCTTCATGGGGTTAAATAGCCTTTTCCTCTTGTAACAGAAGTCTGGCTAGTTCTCCTGGTATGTCACAATCTTCCTCGCTTTCGTCTTAGGCTTGGTTGATGGGACATTCAAAGTCATAGTTGGTAAGAATAGAGTTATTGGCAATAGGATCCAGAGTGGATGTAGACCTGCAAGAGTGTGTGTATGTGTGGGTGTGTGTGTGCATGTAAGATACATGGCTATCTTTTTGGAAATGTATTTGAAAGAAAAAGAAAGACAATGAACACAAATATTTGAATGCAAAAGAGTCCAATATACTAAATGATCATATGATTAGATGAACAAAATATAAAACCATTGATAAAAGGACCAAAGTGCCCCTTGCTAGGCACATGGTTTAAAAGTCAATATCAAAATATTACAGACAATGAGTTCTTGAATTGATTAAAATAAAAAACAAGTAGATTACTCCTCAATGAAGGAGACGGGCACAAAGTCCTTTGCATGCCAATTGTTGGGCTCCCCTTCAGTTGTTGGGTATATCCAGTCTTCAAAAGCACACTCATCCTCGGAATCCTCTACGGCATTCACTTCATGACTCTTGAGGTGGAGAGACAACTTTCCAGTACGAGCACCTCTAATTTCTTTCTGAGCTTTGGAGGTGAAACCTATCCTAAACTTATCTGCCTTGAACGGGATGTCGGGGAGCTGACCCCACATCTCATTGTTTCCTTCTTCTACCACCGGACGGGCATCTTTAAGATAAACCATCTTGGGAATAACTTTATCGGCTTTTGGAGTGTCAGAGGAGATTTTGGTGGTGGCCACAACTTCAAATGTCTGGCAAGGAGTCTCTATGAATTCTCCATCCATTTCTACATACTTGAAAGAAGTGAGGTGGCTTACCATAAATTATTCTTCACTGTAAACAGTGACAACCTTCCCTTGAACTGGGTATTTTAACTTCTGGCGGAGAGTAGAAGTGACCGCACCTGCCCCATGGATCCATGGGCGCCCAAGCAAGCAAGAATACGCAGGCCGTATGTCCATTATGTAGAATGTGGAGTTGAAAATCTGTGAACCAACCTTAATTGGGAGATCCACCTCTCCATGAACCATCCTTTTCGACCCATCAAATGCCCTCACAATAATATCACTTGGCTTCAAAACCAAACCTTCACAGTCTAGCCAATCTAAAGCTCCTTTAGGTAACACATTTAAAGATGAGCATGTGTCTACCAAAACATGTGCCATAGTGGTCCCCTTACATTCAACAGAAACATGCAAGGCTTTATTGTGATTCTTTCCCATGGGAGTTAAATCTGCGTCGGAGAACCCAAGACCATTGTCAGCTGTCAGACTTGCCACGTGGTTCTCAAACTGGTCAGTTGTGGTTTCCTGAGGCACGTGAGCCTTTTTCAAGAACTTAATCAAAGCTTGTGCGTGGGCGTTGGAACATAGAAATAGGGACAACATTGATATTTTAGAAGGGGTTTGTCCCAACTACTATACTATTTTGAAGTCGCTTTTCTTGATGATTTTCAGAATCTCCTCCATCTCTTGAGTGGATGGTTCTTCCATAACAGTCTTTTTAGCAAGTGCCTCTTCTCTGGCAGGCTCACTTTCTTTCTCTTTCCCTTTAATACTGGCACCATCATTGCCGTTGGTTATGCGGATTGGAACTGCGGTAGTGGTTGGTGGTGAGATATCAGGGGAAAAGACTCTTCCTGTTCTTGTGACTTTACTAGAACCAGTAATATTAGTAACACCTACTTCATTATCATCAATCCAAGAATCTTGTTTTACCCTATGGTAATAAACATCGACACCATATTCCATGGAACCACTTTATCAGAGGTGTATGGAACGGGTCCGAAAGCACTGATTTTGAGAGGAGTAATGATTGGTTCATTTGAAATCCTGATAGGACCTTTGGACGAGATCCTAAGAGGTTTGTTTGAAATTGTTATGATGGCCAATTATTCAACTTTATCGACTGAATTTTTGATGGCAGGATTCTTTTCGAATAGAATTTCGCGGCTATCCATTAGGCGTTGTATACCTTTCCTCAGTTTTTCACACCCATCAGGTTGTCTCATACAGCCCACACAGTCTTTTTCACAGCCAGGGAAAGTTCCAGCTTTCAACAAATTGCTCTTGATTACATTCAATGGAGTAGTTAACCCTTTGACAGAGGCAATAAAAGTTGTATCTTCGACGACATTAACACCTTTGCCATTTTTCGGCATTGGAGCGATAATTACATTCGGCGTTGGAGGAGGATCAAATTCAATAGTCCTGTTGTCGATTAAATATTGGATTTTGCTCTTCAGAGCCCAACACTGATCAGTCTCATGACCTGGGCTGTTTGAATGATAAGCACACTTTGTATTTGGATTATATCTCGGTGATGAGGTGTCAGGGTTGGCAGGAGGATCCCGTAATATCACTAAATTGATCCTGAGTAGATATTGAAGGGCTTGAGATAATGACATGCCTAACCTTGTGAACTATCTCCTTGGAGCTTCAACCCGTTGATGATTGGTAGATGTTCTTTGAGTAGCATTCGGATTGGAGATTCGAACATCATTGATAGACGGATGATTATTCATTTTGGTATGGGCCTTTGCTCTATACACAACATTAACTTCTTTCTTAGCGGCAAAAGATTTTTTGACAGGATTGAGAGTGGAAGTAGATGCCACAAAGATCTTTCCACTCTTAATGCCACTTTCTACTCTCTCACCGGTTAGGATTAATTAGGTGAAACCAGAAGAAGAGCAGTCAATAAACAGATTAAAGAAAGGACCAGATAATATGCTCATGAACATGTCAATGTGTTCCCTATCAGTCAAGGGAGGTTGGACCCTACTTGCAAGGTCTTTCCACTTCTGCGCATACTCCTTAAATCCTTCATCCTTCCCCATGGTCATACATTGCAATTGAACCCTAGTGGGTGCCAAATAGGTGTTGTACTGATATTGATGGTAGGAGGCAGTAGCTAGACCCTCCCAAGTATTGATGCAAGAGCCATCCAACTGGTAAAACCATTCAAGTTGTGTTCCAGCCAGACTCTCTTGGAAAAAGTAAATCCAGAGTTTTTTATTAGCAGTGTGCGGTTGTATCTTGCGCACATAGGACTTCAAATGGAGCTTTGGGCAAGAAACCCCATCGTATTTTGCAAAGGTTTGTATTTTGAACTTGTGGGGAATGACTACCCCGGAGATTAAGCCCAAATCGTCAAAATTCAAACCGGGAATAACTTGGATTTCAACTGCTTTCAATATGTCTTCTAGTTGCTTGTATTTGATATCTGCGGGTGGATATTGTTCATTGAAATAATCATCATCAGATTCTTGGTCATTGATACAGTCGGCCTGAGTACTCTTGACTTCAGCAATTTGGTTCTCGTCCTCTTCAGATGAATCTCCTCCTACTGGGATTTGAAGGACTGTCTCTTTGAACCTTCTACCCATGTTGAATAGAGCTTTCTTCTTTGGCTTCTTCTTAGCGGCCAACAAGGCCATCATATCCTGCTGCCCCTTGGCCAGGGCGAGTAAAGCTTCATGAAATTGAGAATTCAGAGCCTGAAGTTCCGTCACAGTTTTCTCTAGATCCATCTTGCTGAAATAAACAACGGAGAGATAAGGAAACCTGTTATGCCGACGCCTGTCATGTCATGATGCATGAACATGCAATATGCAAATGATTTCAAGGATTTAAAGAATTTAACTTTGTATAGACAAAGAGTGAACAAACGTTAACTTGCATTAAATAATCCTTGATTTGAATACAAACATGCCTCTTGGGCTTACAACAACAGAAATAAGCATAAAGTAAACTCCTAAGACAGAAAAGTTATGCGCATCTTCTTTGGCGCAATGTAGGTGTTTAAGCTCCTTTATTCATGAAGTTCCCTTGTAAGCTCCAATATCTTCGTCTCGCTTTCATAGAACTTGTCTTGAAGGTGTCTCGTTCTCCTTTTAACTGAATCTAAGCGTTTTGCAAATCTTCAAGAGAAGTTGGCATATCAGGATAAAGGACCGTATGTGGAATGTCTCCCTTGACTACTGGCTCCATGATAATAGGTAAGACGACTTCATAAGGCATCTTGAGACTTTGAGCGCGGGACCTCACCCATTTAAGATAAGGCTCCAAAGGAATGGAATTCTTATGCCCTAATGTCTTGCTATCAACTTTGTTAACCATACCCCAAGCTCGTATAAATCTTTGGCGGTAACCTTGAGTGTTGCTTTCGTAGTCAAATGCAATTCCTTAGATAAGTACCTCATGAGGGCCATCTCTTCTAGCATATCCAAATTGTTGCAAAGATAAACAAGGGTTGTAAGTAATGCCTCCCCTAATGCCAAGTAGAGGGACATTAGGGAAATCTCCGCAGCGATCAATTATGGTAATGTCTTCTAAGGAGCGATAATACCAACGGATATCAACATGCGAAAGTGACATTAATATTTTAGACCATATCATACCTTGTTCATTTTTCACCACGGATCGAGGTAGGTGCGAAATGAACCACCTAGCCAATAGAGGAGTGCAACACATCAAAGTCCCCCTTTTCTTAAAAGTATGAGAGTGAAGAGAATGTAATATGTCTCCACGCAATGTAGGCACCAGATTACGAGACATGAAAACCTTAATCGTATTCACATCTATAAATTGGTCAGGATTTGGAAATAGTACCAATCCATAGATGAGAATGGCCAGAACTTCCTCAAAGGCTTGTAGATCCAAAATATCCCAACACTCTTGAGCCTTCTCCAACAAAAACTTTGCTAGTAACCCTTTAACACCACTCCTTGTTACCCAATTTGCTACTATGTCAGATGGTTGCAAATGTAGAGCTCGAGCAATTTCCTCAGGTTTTGGGTCTCTTTCGATACCGTTGAAAGGTAACTGATTGAGAATAGGGATCCATACGAGTTGAGAAAATTCCTCCAAAGTGGGCACAAGTTGGTAATCAGGAAAAGTGAAGCAATGATGTAAAGGGTCGAAGAATTGGACAAGCACCTTTACCATATCTTCTTCAATACTTGAGGTAACCAAACCAAGGAGTCGTCCATGTCTTTTAGTGAACGGGGAATCTTCAAGGACCCTTGACACTAAATCCTTGAGTTGTGGAGGTATCCTCACAAGACTGACTTGGATAGTGCTCCTACGAGCGGAGGCCATGTCCTACAAAACAGAACAAAGATAAATCCAAAAATCCTTGAAATGGTTAGTGATGTTTATGATATTTATGATGTTTATGATGTTTATGATGTTTATGATGTTTATGTACAAGGGAATATACAAAACAAACAAGTCCTCGGTTTAGGCTTGCATGGGGTTTCAGGTAAGTACCCTCTTGAAGTTTTAGTTGGCTCAACCTGTCCTAGTTAAAAGTAACCGGGTTCTAAAGGATCTCAATATCACTTATCTTTCCCCCAAGTTTCGTTCGATAAGCGATTGAATCGCAACCAAACAAAACTCAAAAGTCAAACCTCAATGAGTTTAGAATCGAGTATCAACCAACTTCGGACTGCACCAAAGTCGATCATCTCGCTACGTCCTAATGGCCAATTTGGTCAAGTAAGGTTCTAAGGTCAGTTGATGCTTTAGGACACCACACGGCGACCCGTACTCTCCTTGACTGACTCAAGGGTTACCGGTACCAACCAAAGTGCCACATCAACGTAGCTATTGCTTCAACCGTGTCGGTATACCCCGCACAGTTTCCTCACAATTTATTGCTACTTACCTAAAATGTATCCCCCAAATTCGGGTGTAGGATTTAAAGCAAACCCAAACAAGGAACCAAAATGTAAAGCAAGAAAATAAAGCAATGTAAGCAAGTAAATATGATCTAACCCTAAGGTAACCCCACTTTAGGGTTTTCTTTCTCCAGCAGAGTCGCTAGTTCTGTGATACGGTGGGAGAACTGACTTGAGGTTTTTGCGATTGTGTTCGTAAAATGTTGCGGTTTAGCAAGAGTCGCCACCGACTTTTCTTTTATCCAATAAGGAAAGGTGAAAAAGCACAGGAAAGACCTTTCGAGATGTTTTCTTGAGTTCGGGGGGTAGATTGTGAAAAGGGAAGGTATTAGCACCCTTTCCATCCATGGTTTTCCATGGGCTCTTAGTTACTTGTTAGATCACTTGCTTTTGTTTGAAAATTGTGCTTTTGTGTGGGTTTTTGAAAGTATTTTGAAAAGGTTCCATCGTTTAGGAAAACTTTGTGATGATTCCCGTTCGTAAGAATATATGCAAAGTGTTGAGCTTTTAAAAATATTTCATGTTTGGAAAGTGTTTTGAAAGTGTATGTGATTGTTTTGAAAAATAGCAAGGATGTTTGTTTTGAAATTGAGCAAGTAACTAAAAGTAATCTACCTACTCAAAAGGTTTTAGATATGTTTTTCCTACTCCTTTAGATGTTGCTACCTTACCATTGATTTGATAAGAAGCCCCATCGTTGGATGTGAAGGGACGAGCGTTGGGTCATCGTATGACCATGATAGCAATGTTGTGAAATGACTTAGCACTTTTCTGTAGGGACTAAGATCATTTTGAAAGGTAACTTTGATAGCGTCATCGAGGGACTATGATCTTTTTTCGATTTGTTTGTGCTAAGACATCCCACATGCATAACATGGCCATTTTTGTAATGCAACAAGTGGAATTTCCTTAAGGGTGCATGTGTGCAAGTGTGTTTGATTGCATGTAGTTTGTCTTTGATTTTTGGGTTCTCTACTTATTGATTTTATCTTGCCATACACACCTAATTACTTAACATTTATATGAAGGTAATAAAAGAGTGCAAAAAATAAATCCTACACTATTACAACCATATTGAATTGCATGAAAATATAAAGGCAAAAAATAAGGTAAAAGCAAGAAAAATGGATCTTTCAACTTAGGGCAGCAACCCTTTGATTCTGCCATTTTTTGGCCTTCTTCGACCTTACCTGAAAAGGGGTGAAAAAATGAGTTTCGACTGGGGCCTAGAAGCCGACATATTTTGGCTTTCGATTATGGCCTGGAGGCCAGCATGTTGTGCCTTTCGACTGCCTCTTTCATTTGGCCTGAAGGTTAGTATGGAAGCCAGAGGCTTCGTTTCTAACTTTTCTGTTTCCTGTTTCTTTCATTTGAGTTTGAATAGCAATATGGCCCAAGGCCATGCCAACATCACTTTAAGACTAGATTAGTTCTTGCTGGAGGTTGGAGCGTGTTCTGGACTTTGAAGCGGTTGTTTTGAATGCCTCTGGATTCGAAAGAAAAGACCCAGGGTAGTCCTTCGACACTGGATTCGAAAGAGAAAAACAAGTGAAATATCCTTCTTTGATGGATTCAAAAGAAGGAACAAGTGGGATGCTCCTTGAGTCTAAGGAAACTGGAATGTGTTGTTCTTCAGAATTGAAGGAGGTAACGATGATTCTGGTTATTGATTTCACAAGTGTTGAAGTGTTTGAGAATTTTATGGTGTGTGAGAATTTGAAGATACGTTCCCCTCTCCTCCTTTTTCTCTTCCTTTTCTTTGTGCAAATGAACTCTCTATTTATAGAGAAAGGCTATTGGGAAGCTTGGGGAGCAAAAATAATAAAACAAGGCTTAGTCTGGAAAGTAAGTGTCCACTTGTGCCATAAAAGCAAAATGAATGGTTCAGATGGGTTGCTTATTTCTGAAGGAAAACAGGCGCAAGGCTCAAGACAAACTTTTCTAAAAGGTAGTATTATGCTGTTAAGTGCAAGTGGTCTTGGACAACAAATGGGTAAAGGCCTATTTTAGCTTGCATAAACAATTAAGTATAGGGTGAGTCATAGGTTTGAGGCCTGAAAAGGGAAAACACGTAGCCTAGCCTATGGGTCTAAATGTTCAACTTGATCTTTTGAGTCGAATCCTCCATCTTTCTACACCTTTCGACCAGACTAGAACAACACATCATTCGTTTTCACCAGTTGTATGTCCTTCGAATGAAACAACTGTGTGTTCTTCGAATGACCCTTCTTAGCTGAATATGCCATTTTGAGTCTTCTTGCTTTTAATAACTTAGGCCCAAACCTTCGACCAGACTCCAAAGTAGGAGAACAATTATTCCCCAACTATGACAAGTCCTTCGAATGGACCACCAAGTTGTGTGTCATAATGCAGGACTATGGCGTGTCGAAGGGTTTGCAGATGGATTCGAAGGTGATATGAAGGCGCATTCGAATCATACATGAAGATGAATTTGAAATTCAAAGGAAGGTAGCCATTCATCCAATCGAAAACTTATGAATCCAAGGCAAACAGGTGAGGGGCGAATGGTGTAATCGAATGACACTTTTCAGAAGGTTATTAACTTCTGAATCGAAGGAATCTTTCAGAAGATCATTGAATTTTTGAATTGAAGAAAAACCAAAAGGAGGCCTTTACTTCCTGAGTCGAAGGACATTCCCGAGTCGAAGGACATTCCTGAGTCGAAGGACGTTGTTTCAAAGGGAAACAAAAACCCAATTGAAGCTTGTATGAAGATATCTCTTGGTTCAAACAAAACTTGTGAGAGGCAAAGTCTGCAAGAGGCCCTTGGTGCAAGTGGATTCGAAGGATGCATAGAGATGGTTATTTTATCCCATCGAAGCTTGTCCAAATGAAACAAACATGCAGGCAGCATATGCCCAATCGAAGTAGGCTGAATCGAAGGAGACCTATTTTCCTCCAAATTTGTTAAAATGTTATTTTTATCTGTTTTCTCCCTTTTTGACAGTTTCCTTTTAATTCTGGTGCTGGAAAATCCCAATGTACTTGTGCAAGCTTGAACCTTGAGAATCTTTGTGAGGAAAGCCTTGAAAAATGAGAGGAAAAATTTTGGGGTACAACAACATGCAAAGTCAGTAGAAAAAAGTAATTGAGTGCAATCGATTGCACTTGCAATGTAAATCGATTGCATGAGAAACAGGAGCAAACATTTTGAAAATTTTAAGTATGCAATCGATTGCATAGGTAATGTAAATCGATTGCACACAGAAACAGAAGCAAAAGATCTAAAATTTTAAAGTGTGCAATCGATTGCACTAAGATGTAAATCGATTGCATGCAGAAGAAAAATGAAATTTTATCTTTGAAAAGCTTGAGTAATGATTCTTAAACATTTCTTTTTCATTTTTGAGCATCTATATCTTAAGATCAAAGTAGATAATATTATTATACCTTTAAAGTTGTTGAGAGCTTTGAATGAAGATATTATCCTTAGATGCTTAGATGCTTGATCATAAATCTTTGCCTTCTTTGTTAGCCATGGTCTGTCTTCATCAAAACAAAAGCTTATTTGTGAAGCTTGATTTTACAGAAGCATGATGATATATGGAATTCTTGATGATTGTTGTTGCCCTACTATATTTATTATGTATATACTTTATAATGATTTGTGATTGCTCACCTTTTCTGCTTGGAAATGTTGCCTCAATACATGGGTAACTTGTAGGTAACCAAAAATAGCTCGTAGAAGTTTGAGGGTAGCTTGGAGTTATTCATTTGTTTCCATTAATAAAGAGGGTCTTGCTCTGATACGTAACATTGGGGTTGGGATTATTTGATTGGAACATTATGTTCTTTAATTTGATATGAGATTATGAATTACCTTTTTATGGTATTTGCGTTGTTTGAACTTATGAACTATTGAACGATGGAGTTTGAGGATGTTTTATTTGAAGTAATTTAATAAAGATGCTTTAAGACTAAGATGTTAGAACATGATTTGTGTCTACAATATAATCTCGATGTTTTGATGATAACAACACATATATTTGATGAGAAACAATTTTAGTTCTGATAAGTTTCTTGAGTATGCAGATAAGAAATTCTAATTGATTTAAGACTGTTGTCTGAAGAATAAAAAACACGACAAGCACATCAGAAATATTGTTCACATCCACTTCTGAAGAAACATCAGCAGTTCTGAAGAATGTTGAATGTTCGTTAGAAAGAGGAACACTTTTGTGCTTCTTCTCAACAAAAGGATCACGTGTCAGAAAGAGGATAAATGTTTGTCTTTGTGTTCGCTTTCAATCAGATTCAATGGAAACTCATCTAACTGTTGTTAAGAGAATCCTAAAATATCTTAATGGAACTCCTAACCTTGGCTTGATGTATAAGAAAACATTAGAATACAAGCTATTAGGGTTATGTGATGAAGATTATGATGGTGACAGGATAGAACATAAAATCACTTATGGAAATTGTCAGTTTCTTAGTAATAACCTTATCTCCTGGTCTAGTAAATGATAATCAACGATCGCTCTATCCACAACAGAAGTAGAATATGTTTCAGCATCACTTTGCAGCACTTAAATGCTCTAGATGAAGAATCAATTGGAGGATTTTCATATCTATGAGAATGACATTCCCACCTAATTCCAATTTTCAGATCCATGAGAATGGCATTTCCATCTACTATGATAACACTATAACTATTTGTCTAAGTAAGAATCTTATCCTACACTCCAGAGCTATACACTGATGTGTCTGCAAGTGCACGGAAATATCAAAGTAATATAAAAGATTGTCGAACCCACAAAGATCAATGTCAACCTACTATAATCTATCATCGCTTTGTAAATCTAAGGCTAATGAGTGATTGATTAAGGGGAAACTGTAAGAATAAGATTTGGTTCTGCAATATTATCTCTGATTTTTTATGATAAGAAATGAGTATGATTATATGAACAATTTTGTTGTACTAATGTTTGTCATTGTTGAGTACTTAACAAACATGTTATGCTTCTGATGAATGGCGTGGCCAAGACATTAGAAGAGAATTAATTCTGCTTTTATGCTACACAAGTTCCGTTGAACAATAGTAAGACACTCTAGAAGACTCTGAAGTGTAAACTCTGATATTTGTCTAAGAGAAACCAGTCAAAAGATTTGAAGACAAAAGTCTCTACTTACATCCAGATGCTGAAGACTCAAGCTTCTAAAGATAAAATGTTCCAAAGAAACAAAGTTAGAAGATCTTAACACAAAGTTTCTAGTGAAGTCCAAATGCTAAAAGTTGTGTTTTTATTAATGAAGTTCTAAAGATAAGGTTTTGAAGACCAAGTGCTGAAGACTCTAAAAGACAGAATGTCTGAAGATTCTAAAGACTTGAAGTTCTAAAGACCCAAGGTTCCAAGAAAAGGTTCTCATAACCAAGTGCTGAAGACTCTAAAGACGCAGATCTGAAGACTCTGAAAACTTGAAGTTCTGATGACCTGATGTTATGTTCTCACTTCTAAACTCATGCTCGCAGAAGCCTCTGAAGTGAAGAAGGAAAGAAGATAACATTAACATGGTACAAATAGTACATGGTACAATCAACGTTTCATTCCACTACCATGAAAGGACGGACGCGTCGCACGATCTTGTCCCCTACGTTAATGTTTAAGCTGCCAATATTTCTGCAAATTCCAAGAGTATCCCTCAACGGATACATTATGTTAATGACTATATAAAGGCTTGAAGACTAAGAAAGAAAGTGGCCAACTACTGAATATTCACGTGCAAACGTTGTTCACTGCTTTCACATTGTAAAGTCATTGTTCATAAAATAGTTTACATACTAAACTTTTTAGAAGCAATTTTCTTGTAGATCAAACTTGTATTCAAACTGTTGTTTGATATTCCTTAAGGGACCGGGTAGGCCCGAATCCTTAAGAAGTCTAAAGCTTGTGAGTTTTATAAGTTGTTAGTCACTTGCGGGTAGCTTGTACATTGTAATAATCAGGTTAATTATTAGTTGATATTCTTTAAGGGACCGGGTAGGTCTGAATCCTTAAGAAGTATAGGTCTTGCGAGTCTTAGAGGTTGTTAGTCACTTGTGGGTAGTTTGTGCAAATTGTAATCAATTTGGTTATAATGAATTAAGTCCTCGATTGAGTGAGGCGAAATCACCTTGGCGGGTGGACTAGACTAGCTTGATAATTTTCAAGTGAACTAGTATAAACATACATTGTTCTTTACTTCCTGTTCTTACTTATTATTATTATCAAGAGTGAAGGAAAAAACATTTTAACTTAAAGGGGAATATTTTTTAAAGAATAATTTTGTTTTAAAAACCCAATTCAAACCCCCCTTTCTTGTGTTTTTTACACCTTCAATTGGTATCAGAGTTCTGGTTCTGAGAAGATATAAAGTTTGAATTTTTATTAACACTTAACAGTGTCCAGTACCGATCCAGTGTGGGTGAAAAACCAATGGCTACATCCATTTCCACTGTTGATAATAAGGATAATGATAGAGATCATTATAGTTAAAAAAAACATATGTTTGATGGGGATAAATTTGACTATTAGAAGGATAGAATAGAAGGTTACTTTCTAGTATATGTATTGGATCTATGGGACTTGGTAGTTGATCGCTACACTCACCCAGTAGATGATAAAGGTCATAAGATTGTAAGAAGTACAATGATGGAAGCACAGAAGAAAGTAAGCAGAAATCACTACAAAGCAAGAACCATTCTTCTAAGTGTTATCTCATATAATGAATATGAGAAAATCACAAATAGAGAGACTGCAAAGTCTATTTTTGATTCTCTTCATATGACACATGAAGGCAACGCACAAGTAAAAGAAACAAAGGCTCTAGACTTAATTCAAAAGTATGAAGCCTTAAAGATGGAAGATGACGAATTTGTGGAAACAACATTTTCAAGATTTCAGACTCTTGTGTCAGGACTTAAGGTTATGAACAAAGGTTACTCCATCGTAGATCACGTTAAAAAGATTATCAGAAGTCTTCCTGTTAAATGGAGACCAATGGTAATTGCCTTAAAATTGGCAAAGGATCTAAATAACACCTCTCTTGAGGAGCTGATTAGCTCTTTAAGAAGTCATGAAATAAAGCTGGAACAAGATGAACCTCATAAGAGGGTAAAATAAGTTGCTCTAAAGTCTACTTCTGGGAAAACCAAGGCTTATCAAGCTAAGGAAGAATCAGAAGAATTTGAAGAAGATTCAGATGATGATGAACTCTCCTTAATATCCAGAAGAATAATTCAAATATGGAATCACATACAAAGCAAGTTCAGAGGTCAAAGAAGGACATGTGGAAGAGGTGAATCCACTTCTGGTCAGAGAAATGCTTTTGGAAAAAAGTTACTTGTTTTGAATGCAACGAGCCTGGACATTACAAAAATGATTGTCCAAAGCTTAAGAAGCCTAAAAAGGCTTACAAAGCCAAGAAGGGTCTCATGATAACATGGGATGATTCAAAATCAGAAGATGAAGATTCCAATGAAGAACATGCAAACACGGCAGGACCAGCAGGGGAGAAACAACATCAAAAGATGAACTGACAATTAATTATGAGTCGCACTCTGATGACGACAAATTACTTTCTTCTTTATCTCGTTCTAAACTTGAAATTGGCTTAACTGAATTAATGAAAAGGTATCAATCTCTTCTAAGTAAACACAAAATCTTGAAAAAGAGTGTTGTGGCTAATTCAGATAACACGACTATAGATGAGTAAAGTATTTTTGTCTTAAATGAAAAACTATTTGTTTTACAAATATCAAACATTGCTCTGAAAAGTAAAGTGTCTATATTAGAAGAAGAGATTCTCTCTAACACATTTATTACTGACGAAGTAATAAGATATTGTGATCGTTGGAAATAGAACTGACTGTTTTGAAATGTTGGTTCGCGAAATGTCGCGGTAAGCAAGAGTCGCCACCGTCTTTTATTTTCTCCAACAAGGAAAGGACAAAAGCACAACAAAATTCCTTTTTGAGATGTTTCTCGGTTCGGGAGGTAGATTATAGAAAGGGAAGGTGTTAGCACCCTTTCTATCTGTGGTTATTCACAGGCTCTTAGGTACTTGCTCACTATGTTTTCAAAAATGTTTTGCTTTTCTCGTGTTTGTGGGTTTTGAAAAAGTTTGTTTTGAAAACTTCGATTTAACTCTTGTATCTGTCCTCAAGAGTGTATGAAGTGTTGTTTGAAAGCTTTTGTCAGAAAAGTGTAGGTGCAAAAAGTTGTTTTGTTTTGAAAGAGCAAGTACCTGAGAACCTCTACCTACTCAAAAGAAATTAAGCGGTGTAAATGTCCTTTAGACAGTACTATCCCACTATTGAGAAGTAGGTAGCACCGTCGTTGGAGTTATTCGGGTCAATTCGATTATAGGGACATGTGGTCACCAAAGCAATAGTAGGACGCCTTAGCGGTAACCCTAATGTCCTAGATCCTTTTTATCTGAGGCAACCGTTTCGAGGCAACTTGGATCTTTAGACAAGAGGGCGACCTCTAAAACACCCTATACTCAATGACCACGTCGAGGCAACCAAGTGAGGCGTACCCCAAGAGTGGCATGTGCGAGTGTGTCAGGTTTCAGTTAAGTTATCTTTGCACATGTTATGGTGAGCTACGGGTTGATTTTAATTTCAGATAAGTCTTGTCATGCATAGCCTAATTAACATACATCTAGCAGTTAAAATATTGCGGAAAATAAATCTACGCTATTACAAGGCGTCAGGTATTTACATCGCCAAAAACAAACCCTTGGAAAAAGTAAATTGCGAGAAAATAAATAAAGCGATAAAAAGTCCTAATTAAAGCTATTACATCCTCGGAACAATTACATAAATATGGATAAAAAATTAATAAAACAAACATACGCGCGAGAGAAAATTGAATCGGAGAAATACTTAAGGTTTTGACCCTTTTTTGAGAAAGAAAGAAGTTTTTGTTATTTTGCATTTAATTAAATTAACCTAAACTAATTAATTAATTAAAAGAAAGAAATATTTTTTTATTTTTTATGTTTTAAGGAAATAAAAATAAAAATAAAATGATTTAAAGTTGTCAAAAAACCTAATTCTATGTTGATTTTAAATTATTGTAAAAAAGTTAAAATTAAACCTAATTAAAACTAAATTAATTATATTAGTACTTATTTACAAAAATAGTAAAAAGGTGAAATTAATTTTAATAAATAATAAAAAATATTATGTTTTAGTTTTCTGATTTTATTATGAAAATATTTTTTGGTTAATTAAATAATAATAATAATTATAATAAATAATTAAAATAGGAAATATAAAAGAAGAAAAGAAAGAATAAACTCAGGGGGGGTGCTGGCCCAATTATGAGGTGTATTTGGAATTTTCTGGCCCACTAGCTGCAAGCCCTTTTGACTTTCCTACTTCTCCATGACGCGTGTTGACTGGGAGTACAATGGTCCTTCATCTTTGGCCACATGATTTGAGTTTGAGGCCACTTGGCGCGCTGGGATGTGAAGCCTATGGTAGAACACCTTTTGAAACCTGCATGTGATTATATGAAGAAAAAGAGAATAAATATTTTGGGGGACCTGGGATTCGAACCCAGGTCCCAATGGACTATACACGCGCGCTTCCACCAACTGGGCTAACCTGCTTAATTGTTAATGATTTATCTAGCAAATAATATATTAGAAACAAAGCCTGATTCCTGGAAATAAAAAAAAGGCACGCTATTCAAACGGGCCAACGGGAGGGAGACGCGTCAGCGTCTTCTTCGTTGAGCACTGGTGTTTTACCTGCGGATTTTTATCCGCAGGAAGTTCCGTAGGCTCTTCCTAAAATTGTCCCTAGGCTGCAAAAATTCCATCCAAGCCCATGGTTATGATCGTCCATGTCCCCTAAGTCCATCCATGCTCATGATTTGTTCTAATTTTACCTGGAAACAAAATACCTAAAACGCAAGAACATGAACCCTAGAATCGGGCATCACGATTCAGGGCATAAAAACAAAATTGGCTATTGCAGTTATGTTAGAAATCAAACAATGAACATGAACATGCCAACATTTTGAAGAAAAAATGCAAGAATTGAGAGTTTCAATTTCGTGTTCAGGGGCCAGTTCGCGAGGACTTACAGCGCTGTTCAGGGGGTCTTTGGACGTTGTATTGATCGCTTTAGCTTCAGTGGATAGCAAGGAAGAAGGCTACGTGCTCCTTTTGGTCTGAAAACGCCTGCAACACCGTTCTTGATCTCACACTTTTTCAAGAATTTTGCAACTTGCTTTGGCCGTTTTTAGCAATCCTTAGGTCATGTCCAAGGTTTGTGCTGCTTGCTTATGTATAAGGCAATGGTTCTAGGTCAAAATTTGGGCTTTAATCCATGTATATGGAAGAATTAGGTTTACACTTTTTCACCATTGTTATCCTTTCCAAAAATAGGTCAAATCTTAGATTTTGTGCATAAATAAGCCCTAGCACGAATTGGTTGGTTGGCACATGATATATGAAAACTGTACAAATCACAAAGATACTATTCCATTGATTTTTAGATTTTATTTGAATTAATATAGATTTAAAATGAATTAAATCAATAAAAATTAAATAAAATAGAAAAATAAATGTTTGATCCTGAAATTAAGCATGGGACACGTGTGTGGTATGAAAAGGCTGAATCAAGTGGAAACAAGTGGGCCCTTTTGTCAAAAATTGAAGTTTTGAGGATAATTGACTTTTGCAAATTCATGAAAATTTCCCAACTTCTCCAATGCACAACTTGCTCAATTTTGATCATATGACCATGTTCTTGGACATTTTGGAAAGCTCTTGAAGTCCTCTAACCAATGCCTTTGGTCCCATGTCATTTGGATTTACCCATATCAAGTTATGGCCGTTGACTTAAAGTGTACTTTTGTTGACTTTTGAAATTGACCTATAATGTCAAAATTGGTAACTTTTTGTGAGTGCATTTCTTGAACTTGGAGTGTGAAGATGGATTGTAGGAAATTGCATCCCCTTCAAAATGAGCATTGGATGGGATTTTTCTGATGAACCATGAAAAAGTTATGCCCTGGTCAAGATACAGTTGACTTTTCTACTGTCCAAAAATAGTAACTTTTTGCATCTTGATGATTTTTGAGCCATTCTTGTGGAATCATGATCAAGACTTGATCAAATGATGATTGTGGACTCAAAATAATATGTTGACCAAAAATTCTGACTTTTGACTGCAAAATGACCATTTTGCCCTTATAGTTGACTGTAGATCAAATGGAGCTTTTGGCTGTGCAAATTGACACTGTGAGTCTTGAAACTTGGCATGTAGGTGCTAGAGGATGCATATGGGCCTATGAGACTTGATTGAACCATTAAAAACCCCAAATTCCTTGAAAGAACCAAAACCCTAATTTCAGCTGGCTTAGGAGGTGGTTTAACTATCTACCTCTTGAGCAATCTTGAACAATTTGAGGATCATTCTTGACAAACCTTGAAGAATATAGGAGAGCAAATTTTAGGGTACAACAGTTTCCCCTGTTCAATCTTCTTAAACCTGAGGATGTAGATTGGCTTGCGTGCCTTTCGTGATCCGAAGGTGGAAGATGATTGAACACTAAAGTGCCTAGAAATTTACACTCACATGGTGTAGTACCAGCAATGTGATGTCTGGAATGGGCTTACAGATGCCATTTGGAGATATTATGGATAGGAGGATGGGCTTATAGATGCCATCTGGGATGTTTGTTGAATTGTAACTTGGTAGGTTGAAAGAAGGAACCTGTGTAGGGTTTGCTTGATGATGAGTCCATGTAAAACTGCATCTGAAAGAGAAGGAACCGGTGTAGGGTTGCTTCATGATGGATTGTCTTTATTGACGGGTTTGAGAGAGTGACAGCCGAATCTGGATCGTATCTGAACGATGCTTGAATGAGTGGCAGAATGACATCCGAATCTGGATCGTATCTCGACTTTATTTGAGATTGAGATCTGTATGAGTAGCAGAATGACTTTCGTGTCAGGAACGTATCTGTGCTGTAACTGGGATCTAGATAAGTGACAGAATGACTTCCGTGTCTGGAGTGTATCTGCGCTTGAAGTTGATAGTTGAATCTACATGAGAAATAGAAGGGCTTCTGTGTTTGGAGCGTATCTAGTCTGTATCTAATTGCTGACGTCTGGATGAGTAGTCGAATGACCGCCGTGTCTGAGGTGTATCCATACTGTGTCTGAATGAGTGACAGAATGACATCCAAATCTGGATCGTATCTGGACTGTATTTGAATGAATATGGAATAAGTATTAGAATGTCGCCATGTCTGGGTCGCATCTGAACTGTCTCTGGAAGGAATCTGGAATAAGCAATAGAATATCATCCGTGTTTGGAGCATCTCTAAGTTGTCTTTAGAAGTTTGAATCTGAATAAGCAATAGAATAACATCCGGGTCTGGAGCATCTCTAAGCTGTCTCTGAAAGGAAATCTGAATAAGCAACAGAATAGCATCCGGGTCTGGAGCATCTCTAAGCTGTCCCTGAAAGGAAATATGGAATAAGTATCGGAATGTCGCATGTGATCGGTGGATCTGGAACTGACTGTTTAACGCTGGTTCGTGAAATGTCGCGGAAGCAAGAGTCGCCACCGTCTTTTATTTTCTCCAAATGGAAAGGACAAAAGCACAGAAAAATTCCTTATAGAGATTGCTCTCGGTTCGGGAGGTAGGTTATAGAAAGGGAAGGTGTTAGCACCCTTTCTATCCATGGTTATCCATGGGCTCTTAGATACTTGCTCATTTGTGTTTTCAAAAATGGTTTGTTTGCTTTTCAACTGTGGGTTTTAAAAAGAGTTTCTTTGAAAATTCCAGTTCGACTCTTGTATCAGTCCTCAAGAGTGTTTGAAAAGTTGCTTTCGAAAGCTTTTTGAAAAGGTGTCGGTGTGAAAAGTATTTTTTGATTTGTTTGAAATTTAGAGCAAGTATCTACGAGAACCTACCTACCCTAAGGAATTCGTCTGTGTAAATGTCCTTTAAAGTAGTGCCATCCCACCATTGAGAGGTAGGTAGCACCACCGTTGGAGGTGTTCGGGTCAATTCGAGGTTCGAGACATGGTGATCACCAGAGCAATAGGAAGACACCTTAGAAGCTACCCTCATGCCAGGTTCCCGGATCATGAGGACTTACTAAGACATCCTCTACTCGACGATCACCTTTCGAGGCAAGGCAACAGTGAGGCGTACCCTAGGGGTGGTGTGTGATTTGTGTGTCATGTTCAGTTATTTTGTCTTATTCATGTCAAGGTGATCTATGCGTTTGTTTTTATTTAGACATTCATTCTTGCATGCAATTATTAACAGTTAAAAAAGTTGCGGAAATTAAAGTTCCTAAACTATTACAAAGGCGCGGGTCCACATCGCCAAAATTTCCAGGACCCGATTTGACAGAAAAATAAAGAATTAAAGAAAAGTAAAAGTGCGAGAAATATATTACACGACTTTGGGAGAGGTACATAAATATTAAAAGAAAAAAGAAATAAATACGCGAATTAAAACTTTAAATTGAAACGAGGGCGTTGGACCCTTTTTAATGGAATTAGATTAAATTGTTAAATTAATTAAATTAAAAGAAAGGGAGTTATTTTTTGGTATTTTTGTATTTTATGATTTTAATGAAAGAGATTAAATGAAATTAAAATTAAATTAACCCTATTTCTATAGCTTTTATTTATTAAGACAAAATATTAAAGTTAAACCTAAATTAACCTAATTATTTACATGCAATTTTAATTTATAAAAATAAATAATATTTTAATAATTAATTGTTATGAAAGAAAAGAAAAAAGGATAAAAATTATTACAAACCCTAATTCTACCGAATTTTAAATTGATTAAGGAAAATATTACAATTAAACCTAATTTAATAACTAAAATTAATGAATAATATTTATTTACAAAAATACTAGTTAAATAAAAATATTTATTATTTTTTATCTTTTCTGATTTTTTGGTGTTTTTTATATATTATGAAAATAATAATTTAAAAGAAATTAATTAAAATAAAGAAAAGAAAAATATAAAAAGGGTAAAAGAAACAAACTAGAGGGGGGTGCTGTCCCCAAGTGGAGGGTTTGTTGTAGTGATTCAGGCCCATTTATCCTTGGCCTTGTGGACTTTTTCAGGACGCGTGTGGGTGCTTTGACTAGAGTCTATGGTGTTCTTCCAATCAGCGCCTTTGGATTGATCCTGGTAGGCATGTGGATGGTTTGATCTTGATGACATATGATGCACCCTAGCACTGAAATCTTACACAAGCATTAATAGAAAAATAATGTGAAAGGGGTGGGGGACCTGGGGCTCGAACCCAGGTCCTGATGAATACCAATGCTATGCCTTGCCAAACGCGCTGCTTTGCTTCTTTGTGTTTTATACAATCAACAGACATAATAAAATAAACAATGTTAATGCTTTCTTTTCCGCGCGAGAATTTGAATGAACCAACCAGCGCTGGCCACATAATCATCTTCTTCATTGCTTTGTTTTTCCCTGAAAATAGAAAAGAGTTAGCGGGGGTTTTGAACCCCCCCAAAACAGGCCATATTCAATAATAGCGATTAAGCCATCTTTGAGCATAAATTAGGCGCGAGGGTCCTATCTTTTTCGTCCAAGCACGCTGAATCCAGTTATGGTATTGAGAACGTCCAATTTTATCTTAACTGGGAAACCCCAATTCAAAGCTTCACAAACCCTAAAAGACAACAATGGCAGATTTGCATATAGTGTATAAAAACGCAATTAATCCATGTGGTTAGCTTCAGAATACATCATTTAGTATGAATACACAAACAAAATGCCATGAAAATGTCTAGAACTCAGAATACGAATATGCATTTATATGAAAAAAATTTGATTTCTGTACAATGATTTAAGGCGTTAGAGTTGGTGTCCTTGATCCAGGAGCCTTCCTTGATGTCCCAGGAAGGTGATAGAACAGATATCTGGCCTTGAATCGCCTTGCAAGTGTGTTTTCAGTATTGGAGTTTTTCTTGAAAATTTCAAGTTTTTTTATGGCTCTTCTGCGCAGCTTTTTGTCCATGATCACTAGGGTTGCGTTTGGTATTTATGTGAGAATGATTTAGGTCAAAGAAATTGATCAACAAATCCATGAATTGATGAAAGGGATATTTGATTTTCAAGCCATTATTTTCCAAATCTTTTCATGCACATTTGCTCTCAATCATATCCAATCTCCTTTGATTCTTTCCTAACCTGATTTGCACGAAATATTGAGTATATATCATGCATAAAAAGATTGAAAAACCTAGGTTTAGCATTTTTTATATATTTTAATTAATTAAATGAATTTCTAGCATTTAAAAATTCAAATAAATAAAATAAAAATGATAAAAACTTCCCTTTGGGACAAATGGTCGTGCACATGCCTTGGATGATGAATTGTGGAAGAAAAAGAGGCCCATTAGCATTTTTAGGTCACTTGAATCAATGTTGACTTTTCAAAATATCCAAAAATTTCCCAACTTCCACAAGGCATAAATTGCTCAATTTTTAAGCTTTGCTCATGTTCTTGGACATTTTGGAAAGGTCTTTGAGTCCTCTAACCAATGTCTTTGGTCCCATGTCATTTTGATTTACCAATATCAAGTTATGGCCTTTGACTTAAAGTCCCTTTTTGTTGACTTTTGAAAATGACCTATAATGTTGAAATTGATAACTTTTTGTGAGAGCATTTCTTGGACTTGAAGTATGAAGAGGAGTTTTAGGAAATGTCTTTCTCTTCAAAATGAGCTTTTGGATGGAATTTTTCTGATAATCCATGTGAAAGTTATGCCTTGGTCAAGTTACAATTGACTTTTTCAACTGTCCAAATATGGAAACTTTTGCATTTTGATGATTTTTGAGCCAAGCTTTGAGAATCATGATCAAGCATTGATCAAATGATGTTTGTGGCTTCAAAATGAGATGTTGACCAAAAATTTGAACTTTTGACTGTCAAATGACCATTTTGCCCCTACAGTTGACTGTAGTGCAATTAGGGTTTTTGACTGTGCAATTTTGTGCTGAAAGTCTTGAAACTTGGTATGAGGATGCTTGACCATATTTATAGGCATGTGGGACTTGATTGGACCCTTGGAAACTTCATTTACTTTGTCAGAACCAAAACCCTAATTTTGACTGTTTAGGAGGCCCTTACACTATGCAACCCTTGGGGAATTTTGAAGCATGACTTGGCAATTTCTTGAAGAATATGGGAGGGAAAATTTTGGGGTACAACAGTTTCCCCTGTTCAATCTTCTTAGACCTGAGGATGCAGATTGGCTGACGTGCCTTTCGTAATCCGAATGTGGAAGATGATTGAACACTAGAGTGCCCAGAAATTTGCGCTCACATAGTAGCAGTGTGATGGTGGAATGGGCTTATAGATGCCATTTAGAGATTGATGGATAGGATGATGGGCTTATAGATGCCATGCTAAGAGATGATGGAAGGTGGATGGGCTTATAGATGCCATCTGGATGTTGATCGCGTAAGAGCTTCCTTAGCGAGAACTTGCATACCTGCAAAAGAAAAATGATTACCTGACCTGTTACGGGAGCTGGTTTTCAAATTCTTTGTGTAGATGTGTCCTGACTGGTTACAGGAGCTGGGTCTGGAGCTTCAAACGGTGATGAATGAACCAGGGATGGTTACTACCTCGACAGGAACGGTGAGAGAACCTTGGGTGACTTTAACTTCAACAGCAATCATTGAGAAAATCTTGGGATGATTACTACCTCCGCAGGATCGGGGAGAGAACCAATAGGTGACTACAACCTCAACAGCAATCATTGAGAGAGTCTTGGATAACTTCAACTTCGACAGCAATCATTGAGAGAAGCCTGGGATTACCACCTCCGCAGGATCGGGGAGAGAACCATAGGCGACTACAACCTCAATAGCAATCATTGAGAGAATCTTGGTGGGAATTACCATCTCCGCAGTATCGGGGAGAGAACCATAGGCGATTACAACCTCAATATCAATCATTGAGAAAACCTTGGATGGAATTATCATCTCCGCAGTATCGGGGAGAGAACCATAGGCGATTACAACCTCAATAGCAATCATTGAGAAAACCTTGGATGGAATTATCATCTCCGCAGTATCGGGGAGAGAACCATAGGCGATTACAACCTCAACAGCAAACATTGAGAGAACCTTGGATAACTTCAACTTCAACAGCAATCGTTGAGAGAAGCCTGGGATTACCAACTCCGCAGGATCGGGGAGAGAACCATAGGCGATTACAACCTCAATAGCAATCATTGAGAAAACCTTGGATAACTTCTACTGAGTCTTTATTAGAAAAATATGTTTGGGGTCGATTTAACTAGACTAGAGAAGGCCTTGGACTGGATAAGAAATAGAGAATCTTAGGGTCGATTAACTGAACCGGTCTAGGTCTTGGAATGTCTTCAACTGGGTCTTTATCAGAAAAATCTGTTTGGGGTCGATTTAACTGGACCAGAGAAGGCCTTGGACTGGATAAGAAACAGAGAATCTTAGGGTCGATTAACTGAACCGGTCTAGGTCTTGGAATGTCTTCAACTGGGTCTTTATCAGAAAAATCTGTTTGGGGTCGATTTAACTGGACCAGAGAAGGCCTTTGACTGGATAAGAAATCTTTGGAGTCGATTAACTGAACCGGTCTAGGTCTTGAAATATGATTGAGAATTTAACTGAATCTTTCCTGAAAGGTAAAGGTCAGTCATATGCAATGCATGATATGGACCAAGCAATAATGTTCTCAACATAAATGAGATTTGTAAGATATGATGCGTCTATGCATGCTATAATGATGTATGGAAGTGCGATGCTTATGAATGTATTTTTCGTCTAGGAAAGTAAATCCTTGACGGGTGCCTGGAAGTCACTCCTGGGCTGATGTTGGAGAATAGATTTTGCTTCCGCTGGGGATGATAATTGCAAGAATACCGGTAGGAGACGATGACTCCGTTGGGGAATAAACTTGGCGAATGGAATAACTCTGCGGGGAGTGCTCTAACGATCTTGCTGGGAAGCAATACTCTGTGGGGAAAGAGGTACTTTACTGTGCGTTGGTAATAACTTGCCGGGGATACCCTTGTTGTGCTGGAAGTGTTAATAGACTTCGCTGGGGATAAGAAAGAACTGTGTTGACGACGACCTTTCTGTGGCTTTTGGATGAGGATAACCCAGTTATATCCTGGTAGGGAAATAACTCTTTGAATAAAGCCGGGCGACGCGTTCGTGCTTTGCGAGGGTAAGCTTCCAGAATCTACTGGAGATAAGCTTACTGCATGGGGAGGTGAATTCCAACTTTCCTGGGGGAGCTGGATTGGACTCTCTTGGGGAAGTTTTGAGCTGTATCGGGGAAGTGACTCCACTGAATGTTGATAGCACGCCGGGGAACAATCTTAAATCAAGACTGCCGGGGATGCTTGTTAAGAATATATGCTGCTGGGGAATGTTGAGATCTGCTGGAGGATACCCAACTTCCTTAAGTTTGATAGTAGCTTTGCTTGAGGAGGGTGTACTGCTTGCTGGCTCACCCTCTGGGGAATTAAGACATACTGGTTGTGTTCTTTAGTTGAACCTACCTTGGCACCTTGGAGGATAGAACAATTAGATTGCTTAGACAACTCTTTATTGCCCCTGTTTCTACCGTTACCTGTAATTAATCCTTTGTTTCGTACGCAAATATTTATGAGTTAGCAAATTATTGTCAATGCATATATCACAAATTGAACCTTGGACGTTCTTCGCAAAACAAAACAGAAAAAGGGAAACAATTGGCAGTTTTAACTGAAAAGTGTATTTGTATTGATTTTGAATTGCCTGAAAATAGGCGTTTTTATGTACAAGAGGCTGACGTCCTAGTAAGAGAACACCGCCGAACAAAAGAGTTTATACAAATTTTGTACAAGAGAAAATAAAACAGCTGTGTGAAATGAATGATCCCACTGGGTTTCAACTCTGCTATTGCCTTTATAACTCCGAGCGTCTCATCACTTGATGACCTTGGTTGAAGATGAAGCTGACTGATCAATGCCGTCTGATCTTGATGTAGATATTGGATTCTGGATGCAAAGTGATCCAATGAGACATAGTATTACGCTTTTATCCCTAACTTTTTCCTGGACCGCCCTTTCGGGTTTTCGGTCCACCGGGATACCCATTTTTGCCCAAGCCGCCTTTTCAGGTTTTCGACTTGCCGGGTGTACAGTTTTTTCATTTCATCCCTTCATTTTGCCCGAACCCTTTTGGTTCGCCGGGAAGCCCTAATTTTTGCCTAGGCATGTCAGCCTAGCGGGTCTTTTATTATGCGTAGTATCTTTTTACTATGTCCACATTGGCGGGGTGAGGAAGGTCGTCACTATCCATATTAGTTAGAATCATGGCTCCTCCTGAGAACACATGCTTAACCACAAATGGCCCTTCGTACGTAGGGGTCCATTTGCCCCTTGGATCACTCTGAGGAAGGATGATTCGCTTGATTACCAGATCCCCAACTTGATATTCCTGTGGTCTGACCTTTTTGTTAAATGCCCTGATCATCCGTTTCTGATACGTCTGACCATGGCAGATAGCAGCAAGTCTCTTCTCATCAATAAGGTTGAGCTGATCAAGTCGTGTTTAGATCCAATCGTCCTCGTTCAGATTTGCATCCTTCATTATCCGGAGAGAGGGTATTTGCACTTCGATCGGTAAGACTGCCTCCATACCATAAACCAGAGAGAAAGGAGTTGCCCCGGTTGACGTCCTAGCTGAGGTACGGTACCCATGTAGAGCGAACGGTAACATATCGTGCCAATCTTTATAAGTCACTGTCATCTTCTGCACGATTTTCTTGATATTTTTATTTGCTGCTTCTACAGTCCCATTCATCTTCGGTCTGTAAGGAGAAGAATTGTGGTGCTGTATTTTGAACTGCTCGCAGAGCTCAGTGATCATCTTATTATTTAGATTGGTACCGTTGTCTGTAATGATCCTCTCTGGGACGCCGTACCGACAGATCAGATTATGCCGAATGAACCGTGCCACAACAGTCTTGGTTACCGTAGCGTAGGAAGCTGCTTCAACCCACTTTGTAAAATAATCAATCGCCACTAGGATGAAGTGATGCCCATTAGATGCCATAGGTTTAATCTCACCGATCATGTCTATGCCCCACATTGCAAACGGCCAAGGCGCAGTCAGAACTTTCAGAGGAACTGGAGGAACATGCACCTTGTCTGCATAAATCTGGCACTTGTGGCATGTCCTGGAATGTTGGTAGCAGTCAGCTTCCATTGTGGACCAGTAATACCCTGCCCGAAGGATCTTCTTTGCCATAGTATGTCCACTGGAATGTGTACCAAAGGTCCCTTCATGTAGCTCTTCCATGATCCTTTCTGCTTCAGTCTTATCCACACAACGCAGTAAGGTTGAATCATGGTTTCGCTTGTACAAGATGCCGTTGCTAAGGAAGAACTTTGCTGCGAACCTTCTCAGGAACTTCTTATCATTGACAGAGGCACCCTCAGGGTATTCCTGAGCTTCCAGATATCTCTTCACCTCATGGTACCAAGGCTTCTCAGTCACCAACTCAGTCTCGATATCGCAACAGTATGCCGGTTCGTCCAGTTTCCAGATGATGATCCGGGGAGCCTCATTGTCCCATTTAACTTTGAACATAGAAGACATTGTAGCTAACGCGTCCGCTAACTGATTCTCCTCTCTCGGAAAATGTTCAAAGGTTATCTTCGTGAAGTGAGGGATCAAGGTCAACACACATTCTCTGTAAGGAATAAGATTCGGATGTTTCGTATCCCACTCTCCTTTGATCTGATTAATCACAAGAGCGGAATCTCCGAAGAAACTCAGAAACTTGATCCTTAGGTCGATCGCAGCTTGAAGACCCATGATGCACGCCTCATACTCTGCCATGTTGTTGGTACAGTTGAAACATAGTCGGGCAGTGAGCGGAGTATGAGTGCCTTGCGGTGATATGATTATAGCACCGATACCGTTTCCCAAAGCGTTGGAGGCTCCGTCGAAGTGCATAGACCATCGGGATCCTTCCTCAGGTCCTTCATCCGGTCCAGGTACTTCACAATCAGTTACTATCATGATGCTCTCGTCTGGAAACTCGAAGTTCATTGACTGATAGTCGTCTACGGCCTGATGTGCCAAGTGGTCTGCCAATACACTTCCCTTGATGGCTTTCTGAGTCGTGTATTGAATGTCGTATTCCGTCAAGATCATTTGCCATCTTTCTATTCTCCCAGACAGAGCAGGCTTTTCGAATATATACTTTATAGGATCCATCTTTGAGATCAACAAGGTAGTGTGAGTCAGCATATACTGTCTCAGCCGGCGAGCAGCCCATACCAAAGCGCAGCAAGTTTTCTCGAGCAGTGAGTATCGGGTCTCACAGTCGGTAAACTTTTTGCTAAGGTAATAAATGGCATGCTCTTTTCGGCCAGACTCGTCATGCTGCCCCAGCACACACCCCATTGAGTTGTCAAGCACTGTCAGGTATAATATCAGAGGTCTCCCTTCAACCGGTGGCATAAGGATGGGTGGTTCTTGGAGATACTCTTTGATTCTGTCAAAAGCAACCTGACATTCATCATTCCAACGTATTAGCTGATCTTTCTTCAGCAGCTTGAAGATTGGTTCACAGGTAGCGGTCAGGTGTGAGATGAAGCGAGCAATGTAATTCAGGCGTCCTAAAAATCCTCTGACTTCCTTCTCTGTCTTAGGAACTAGCATCTCCTGAATAGCTTTAACCTTAGCAGGGTCCACTTGAATGCCCTTATCACTTACCACAAAGCCTAGCAACTTTCCAGATCTTACCCCGAAGGTGCACTTGTTCGGGTTCAATCTCAGCTTGTATAGTTTCAACCGGTCAAACAATTTCTGCAGATGATCTAAGTGCTCTTCCTCAGTCTGGGACCTTGCGATCATGTCGTCAACATACACTTCTATCTCATGATGGATCATGTCATGAAATAAAGCAACCATGGCACGCTGGTAGGTTGCCCCAGCGTTCTTTAATCCAAAAGGCATGACCTTGTAGCAGAAGGTGCCCCACTGAGTAACAAAGATAGTCTTTTCCATGTCTTCAGGTGCCATCTTGATCTGATTATAACCTGAAAAACCATCCATGAAAGAAAACACCTTATGCTGAGCTGTATTGTCAACAAGGACATCAATGTGAGGTAGAGGGAAGTCATCTTTGGGGCTGGCCCTGTTCAGATCCCTGTAGTCGACACACATTCTGACCTTACCGTCTTTCTTTGGCACCGGCACCACATTAGCAACCCACTGAGGGTAAGAAGTCACTGCAAGGAACCCAGCATCAAACTGTTTCATAACCTCGGCTTTAATCTTCTCAGACATTTCTGGACGCATACGACGGACCTTTTGCTTAACCGGAGGGCAGTCTTCCTTAGTTGGCAAGTGATGGACCACAATATCGGTATCCAACCCGGGCATGTCTTCGTAGGACCAGGCAAAGATCTCCATATAATCATGTAGCCTCTTAGTCAACCGTTGCTTCACGCTGAGCTCTAGGTTGGCACCAATCTTTACCTCTTTCCTGTCTGCCTCAGTACCCAAGTTTATTATTTCCACCGGCTCTTCATGTGGTTGAATTGCCCTCTCTTCCTGAAGTAACAATCTTGCAAGCTCGCCAGGCACTTCGCAATCATCTTCACCTTCGTCTTCGCCTAAGTTAATCGGATTTTCGAAGTCATAACTGGCAGTAGCAGAGTCGTTACCAGTGAGATCCAGGGTGGATTGAAACCTGTATGAGTGAGTGTGTGTAAATACAGCTGTTTTGAAATATGTATAAAGGAAGGAAAGACAGAAAAGGAGCGTAAGATTTGAAATGCGAGAAAACGTCCAAGATTTTCATTTATGATATATGAAATGACAATTTATATGCCCTCACAAATGAAACCACGGTGCCTCGGGTAAGACACCGGGCCATAGAGTTCAATTTATTGTTTATTACAAATAACGAAACAAAGAAGTTTATTACTGCGTAACAAAAGTAACAGGAGTATGGTCTTTGACAATCCAATTGGTCAATCCGCCTTCGGTCGTCGGGTAGATCCAGCTATTGAACTCAGCTTCGTCCACTTCATTGTCCTCCCCAACAGCATTCACTCCTGGATTTGTAATGAGCACAGGAGGTCTTCTGGTCTTCGCCTTCCGCATAGCTTCCTGACCCTCTGCAGTAAAACCCAGTCCAAATTTGTCAGTTTTCTGTGTAAAGTCGGGAAGCCTGCCCCAGTTAGCACAGTCACCTTTTTGAACCACAGCCCGGGCATCCTTCAGGGAAGCCATCTTCAACGTAACATTCTCTTCGACTGCTGTTTCTGCTGCTGCTGAAATTGGAAGCACCTCCTCGAAATGCTGAAAGGGGGTTTCAATAAACTCCCCATCCATCTCAATGTATCTGAAGGAATTCAAATGGCTCACCATATACTCCTCCTCTCCTTGCACAGTGACGATCTTCCCTCTGACGGGGTACTTCAGCTTCTGGTGCAAGGTAGAGGTCACTGCCCCAGCTTTATGGATCCAAGGTCGACCCAGTAGACAAGAGTAAGATGGACGGATATCCATCACATAAAAAGTGGAGTCAAACACCTGAGAGCCCACACGAATAGGAATGTCAAACTCTCCATGAACCATCCTTTTGGAACCGTCAAAGGCTCTGACGATGATATTGTTGGGTTTCAGTTCCAGGCCTTCACAATCTAAACGGTCTAAAGCCTTCTTTGGTAGAACATTCAAGGAAGAACCAGTATCCACCAATACATGTGCCAGAGTAGTGCCCCTGCATTCGATAGAGACATGCAGGGAATCATTGTGGTATCTTCCCTTTGCAGTCAGGTCAGTATATGAGAAACCCAAGCCATTGTCCGCTGTCCGATTTGCTACGCAATCAGTGAATTGGACAGCAGATGTCTCCTGTGGCACATGGGCCGTCTTGAGAAATGAGATCAAGGCCTTAGCATAGGCCTCGGAGCACAGTAACAAGGAGAGCATTGAGATCTTGGAGGGCGTATGCCCCAGCTGCTCGACAACGTTGAAGTCGCTCTTCTTTATTATTTTTAAAATTTCCTCCATTTCTTGTTGGGAGGCCTCAGCATTTATAGGTATTGGTGCCTCCATCTGGGCAGGCTCATCTTCAATTCCTTTGCCCCGAGCATTGGATGACTCGACAGCAGGGGAAACAACTTGGTCAGTAACAGGAACAGGTACACTTGTAGGTGTTATAAGGAGGGGTCTTCGAGTAGCGGGCGGTGCAATGTCAGGCGAGAAGAGCCTGCCACTGCGGGTAACCTTGGCTGGGCCAGTGATATCGCAGATACTGGCGCCAGTGTTGAACTCTTGTTTAATTCCGTTTACATACACATCTGCCCCATAGTGCCAGGGGACAGCTTTATCAGATACGTAGGGGAGAGGTCCCGGAACAGTAATAACCACAGGTGCAACAATCATGATTTGAACAGGCTTCTTCGGGAGAGCCTTGATTGGATTATTGAAGATGGTAACCACAAAAACTTCTTCTACCGGAACCAACTGAACATCAGACTTTTTGAACAGAATCTCCTTACTGTCCATCAGGCTTTGGATGCCTAACTTCAGCAAGGGACAACCAGATAGGGAAACAGCACAGAACAGGCAACCCTCACTGCAACCCGGAAATAAACCGGCCAGCAGTAGGTTCTTCTTGACAGTTATTAAGGGAGTGGCTAGATCATCCACAGAAACAGCGTACACCTCTTCATCAACAGCATTTACTCCATGTTGGGGCATAGGAGCAGTTACCACATTTGGCCTCTCAGGCGCTTCGAACTGTATCTCTTTCGCGTCAATAAGGTCTTGCACCTTATTCCTTAATGCCCAACAGTCATCAATGGAATGCTCCGGGCTATCAGAATGGTACGCACAGCGGGCATTTGGGTTGTACTTGGGGGAAGCAGTGTTTACACCCTTGGGTGCCTCTCTAACAGTCACTAGATTGGTGGATAGCAACTGTGGCAAGATCTGCGATAAGGTCATGCTCAAATGGGTAAACTCTCTCCGGGGTCTTTCAGCCCTTTGAGGATTGGTTGGCCGAGGAGCGGCAGCAGGCTTGGCAATCATTACCGCACTGACAGATTGGCGGCGCTCAGATTTCTCTGGTCTCCGGGAGCCATATACAGCACTAGCCTCCTTTTTGAAGGGTTTCTTCTCAGAACTAGACGATGCACCCTTCGGAATCTTTCCAGACTTCAACCCGACCTCAATTCTCTCTCCAGTCAGAATCAGATCAGTGAACCCTGCAGACGAATTCCCGATAAGATGGTTGAAAAATGGCCCAGATAGGGTCCCCAAGAACATGTCTACCAACTCTCGATCAGTCAACGGAGGCTGCACCCTGCCAGCCAGATCCCTCCACTTCTGAGCGTACTCCTTAAAACCTTCACTTGATCCTAACGACATACCCTGGAGTTGGGTACGTGTAGGGGCAAGGTCGGCATTATATTGATACTGCTTATAGAAAGCAGTAGCCAACTCCTCCCAGTTACGAACCTTGGTCCCATCCAGTTGATAGAACCATTCGAGATGAGTCCCTAAAAGACTCTCCTGGAAGAAGTGGATCCACAAATTCTTATCCACTGAGTACGGTTGAATCTTCCGAACATAGGACCTGAGATGTAGCTTGGGACAAGACGCCCCGTCATATTTGGTGAAAGATGGTGCTTTGAATTTACGAGGAATGACCACACCAGTAGACAAACCCAGATCTCCAAAATCCAGCCCAGGCACCTGTTGTATCTCCATAGCATTCAACCGGTCTTCCAACTGTTTGTAGCGGTCTTCTGCAGGAGGATACTGCTCTTCATCAAAATCGGTCTCGTTGTCAGAGACTATCGGACTAGGACCTTTTTCCGCTTGAGGAGTACCCTTGCCAATAGAAGAACCAACCTCTTCATTTTGCAGAGTATTGCCAAACCTTCGGCCCGAGTTGAAAAGAACAGTCCTTCTCTTCTTCTTCTTTTCCTTTTTCAGGAGCAGAGCCTTCAGCTCCTCTTGGCCCTGAGCCAGACCCATGATTAATTCCTGAAATTGCGCATTCTGCGCCTGAAGAGCCTTGATGGACATCTCGGTTGAGGATGAGTCAGGATTCATGATGCTGAAATAAACAGCGAAGAACTGTAAGCAACCTGAAAAGAGGAAAACCTGCTATGCACATGATGAATGATATGTGTTTATGCAATGCATTCAAGGGTTCGAAAGTTCAAATTTGTTGTAGACAAAAAGGAACACACGTTATCATTAAGGAAATAATTGTTCAATACATCAAAGCCTCATGGGCAAAATAATACAAAAGCAAATCAATCCCAAAATATACTACGCATCCTCTTTGGAGCTATGTAAGTGTTGAGATTCCTCTCCTCATGCAACAGGCGGGTGAGCTCCAAGACCTTCTTTTCACTAGCATGTAGGCTGGTCTCAAGAGAATTCCGTTCTTCCTTAAGCTGGATCCAGCTCTTCTGCATCTCTTCCCAGGATGTGGGCATATCAGGGTGCTGAATGGTGCAGGACACTTCTCCTTCTAAGACTGGCTCTTTGATCACAGGGAGCATATGGGGATAAGGCATCACTAACTTCTGGGAGCGGGCTCGTACCCACTTGAGATAAGGTTCCAACGGGATGGAGTTCCTGTGCCCCAGTGTCTTGCTGTCTATCCTACTGGGCATCCTCCAAGCTCTGATAAATCTCTGGCGAAGTCCTTGTGCATCGTTGTCGAAGTAAAAAACTATGTCAGGAATTAACATGTCATGAGGACCATCCCTCCGAGCATAACCAAACTGTCTCCAAGCCAGACATGGGTTGTAAGTAATACCTCCTCTGATTCCAAGTAAAGGAACATTAGGGTACTCTCCGCAACGATCAATGATAGTGACATCTTCTCTGGACCGAGGGCACCAATGTATATCTGCATGTGTGAGAGTCATCAACCGTTGTGACCATCTCAAACCCCGTTCATTCTTTAAGACTGATTGTGGAAGGTGCGAAATAAACCACCTTCCCAGGAGAGGAGTGCAACACATAAGGACACCTCTTTTTCTCATGGTTCGAGTGTAACATGAGTGAAGGATGTCCCCCAGCAACGTAGGTATAGGATTCCTGGACATAAAGATCTGGACAGCACTGATATCTATAAGCTGATCTGGGTTAGGGAACAACACCAAACCATAGACAAGGAGGGCCACAACTTCTTCAAAAGCTTGTAAGTCAAGGGAGTTCCAACATTCATGGGCCTTTTCAAACAGAAACCTGGCTAAGAACCCTTTGATACCACTTCTAACTTCCCAATGTCCCTTGAGGTCAGATGACTGTAGGTGCAAGGCTTTAGCAATCTCTTCAAGCTTAGGTTCCTTTTCTGTACCGTTGTAGGGTAGTTGATCAAGGATAGGGATCTTCAGGAGCCGGGAGAACTCCTCCAATGTAGGTACCAGCTGATAGTCCAAGAAGGTGAAACAGTGATGCAGAGGGTCAAAGAACTGGAACAGGACCTTTATCATGTCTTCCTCAATGTTGGTATTGACCAAGCTGATGAGACTTCCATGTCTTTCACTGAATGAAGAGCTCTCGGGAATCCTGGATATAAGTTCCTTAAGCTGAGGAGGGACTCTTACAAGGCTGATTTGAATTGTCTTTCTGCGAACAGTTTCCATGTCCTACAAAACAAGAACAAAGATGAAGATTCGAACCCCTGAAATGGTCAGTCAATGCATATGATGCTGGATGATGTCATGATGATATGATTAAACACACCACAGATATTTACAAAGACAAACATGTAAGGCACACAAGGCACACAAGACAAGCCCTTAGGGTTTAAGGCCAACATGGGGTCTGGGTAGTACCCTCTTGAAGTTGGTGGGTTCAACCTGTCCTATCAGAAGTAACCGGGTTCTAAGGGTCCCAACATCACTGGATTGCTTTCATTGTTCATCGTTTCGATTTAGCCACTGAACTGGCGACCGAAATATTCCAGGAAAGCAACCCTCAATTGAGTGTAGTATCGAGTATCAACCAACCTCGGACTGCACCAAAGTCAGTTATCTCACTACCCTAAAGAGGCCAAGATGGTTCAATTAAGGTTCCTAAGGTCTGTTGATGCTTCACGACACCACGCGGAGGCCTCGTACTCTCCTTGACTGAACTCAAGGGTTACCGGTACACACCAAAGTGCCACATCAATGTAGCAGACTGTTTCAACCATGTCGGTATACCCCGCACAGTTCCCTCACAGCCTTGTTGCTACTTTCTAAGAAGGTATCCCCCAGATCCGGGTTAGGATCTATAGAACTCCCAAGCAACCCACAATTTAAAGCAGACAAGTCAATACAATTGAAAACACAGTTATGAACTAACCCTAAGGTACACCTCACTTTATAAAGAATCATCCCCAGCAGAGTCGCCAGTTCTGTGATCGGTGGATCTGGAACTGACTGTTTAACGCTGGTTCGCGAAATGTCGCGGAAGCAAGAGTCGCCACCGTCTTTTATTTTCTCCAAATGGAAAGGACAAAAGCACATAAAAATTCCTTATAGAGATTGCTCTCGGTTCGGGAGGTAGGTTATAGAAAGGGAAGGTGTTAGCACCCTTTCTATCCATGGTTATCCATGGGCTCTTAGATACTTGCTCATTTGTGTTTTCAAAAATGGTTTGTTTGCTTTTCAACTGTGGGTTTTAAAAAGAGTTTCTTTGAAAATTCCAGTTCGACTCTTGTATCAGTCCTCAAGAGTGTTTGAAAAGTTGCTTTCGAGAGCTTTTTGAAAAGGTGTCGGTGTGAAAAGTATTTTTTGATTTGTTTGAAATTTAGAGCAAGTATCTACGAGAACCTACCTACCCTAAGGAATTCGTCTGTGTAAATGTCCTTTAAAGTAGTGCCATCCCACCATTGAGAGGTAGGTAGCACCACCATTGGAGGTGTTCGGGTCAATTCGAGGTTCGGGACATGGTGATCACCAGAGCAATAGGAAGACACCTTAGAAGCTACCCTCATGCCAGGTTCCCGGATCATGAGGACTTACTAAGACATCCTCTACTCGACGATCACCTTTCGAGGCAAGGCAACAGTGAGGCGTACCCTAGGGGTGGTGTGTGATTTGTGTGTCATGTTCAGTTATTTTGTCTTATTCATGTCAAGGTGATCTATGCGTTTGTTTTTATTTAGACATTCATTCTTGCATGCAATTATTAACAGTTAAAAAAGTTGCGGAAATTAAAGTTCCTAAACTATTACAAAGGCGCGAGTCCACATCGCCAAAATTTCCAGGACCCGATTTGACAGAAAAATAAAGAATTAAAGAAAAGTAAAAGTGCGAGAAATATATTACACGGCTTTGGGAGAGGTACATAAATATTAAAAGAAAAAAGAAATAAATACGCGAATTAAAACTTTAAATTGAAACGAGGGCGTTGGACCCTTTTTAATGGAATTAGATTAAATTGTTAAATTAATTAAATTAAAAGAAAGGGAGTTATTTTTTGGTATTTTTGTATTTTATGATTTTAATGAAAGAGATTAAATGAAATTAAAATTAAATTAACCCTATTTCTATAGCTTTTATTTATTAAGACACAATATTAAAGTTAAACCTAAATTAACCTAATTATTTACATGCAATTTTAATTTATAAAAATAAATAATATTTTAATAATTAATTGTTATGAAAGAAAAGAAAAAAGGATAAAAATTATTACAAACCCTAATTCTACCGAATTTTAAATTGATTAAGGAAAATATTACAATTAAACCTAATTTAATAACTAAAGTTAATGAATAATATTTATTTACAAAAATACTAGTTAAATAAAAATATTTATTATTTTTTATCTTTTCTGATTTTTTGGTGTTTTTTATATATTATGAAAATAATAATTTAAAAGAAATTAATTAAAATAAAGAAAAGAAAAATATAAAAAGGGTAAAAGAAACAAACTAGAGGGGGGTGCTGTCCCCAAGTGGAGGGTTTGTTGTAGTGATTCAGGCCCATTTATCCTTGGCCTTGTGGACTTTTTCAGGACGCGTGTGGGTGCTTTGACTAGAGTCTATGGTGTTCTTCCAATCAGCGCCTTTGGATTGATCCTGGTAGGCATGTGGATGGTTTGATCTTGATGACATATGATGCACCCTAGCACTGAAATCTTACACAAGCATTAATAGAAAAATAATGTGAAAGGGGTGGGGGACCTGGGGCTCGAACCCAGGTCCTGATGAATACCAATGCTATGCCTTACCAAACGCGCTGCTTTGCTTCTTTGTGTTTTATACAATCAACAGACATAATAAAATAAACAATGTTAATGCTTTATTTTCCGCGCGAGAATTTGAATGAACCAACCAGCGCTGGCCACATAATCATCTTCTTCATTGCTTTGTTTTTCCCTGAAAATAGAAAAGAGTTAGCGGGGGTTTTGAACCCCCCCAAAACAGGCCATATTCAATAATAACGATTAAGCCATCTTTGAGCATAAATTAGGCGCGAGGGTCCTATCTTTTTCGTCCAAGCACGCTGAATCCAGTTATGGTATTGAGAACGTCCAATTTTATCTTAACTGGGAAACCCCAATTCAAAGCTTCACAAACCCTAAAAGACAACAATGGCAGATTTGCATATAGTGTATAAAAACGCAATTAATCCATGTGGTTAGCTTCAGAATACATCATTTAGTATGAATACACAAACAAAATGCCATGAAAATGTCTAGAACTCAGAATACGAATATGCATTTATATGAAAAAAATTTGATTTCTGTACAATGATTTAAGGCGTTAGAGTTGGTGTCCTTGATCCAGGAGCCTTCCTTGATGTCCCAGGAAGGTGATAGAACAGATATCTGGCCTTGAATCGCCTTGCAAGTGTGTTTTCAGTATTGGAGTTTTTCTTGAAAATTTCAAGTTTTTTTATGGCTCTTCTGCGCAGCTTTTTGTCCATGATCACTAGGGTTGCGTTTGGTATTTATGTGAGAATGATTTAGGTCAAAGAAATTGATCAACAAATCCATGAATTGATGAAAGGGATATTTGATTTTCAAGCCATTATTTTCCAAATCTTTTCATGCACATTTGCTCTCAATCATATCCAATCTCCTTTGATTCTTTCCTAACCTGATTTGCACGAAATATTGAGTATATATCATGCATAAAAAGATTGAAAAACCTAGGTTTAGCATTTTTTTATATATTTTAATTAATTAAATGAATTTCTAGCATTTAAAAATTCAAATAAATAAAATAAAAATGATAAAAACTTCCCTTTGGGCCAAATGGTCGTGCACATGCCTTGGATGATGAATTGTGGAAGAAAAAGAGGCCCATTAGCATTTTTAGGTCACTTGAATCAATGTTGACTTTTCAAAATATCCAAAAATTTCCCAACTTCCACAAGGAATAACTTGCTCAATTTTTAAGCTTTGCTCATGTTCTTGGACATTTTGGAAAGGTCTTTGAGTCCTCTAACCAATGTCTTTGGTCCCATGTCATTTTGATTTACCAATCTCAAGTTATGGCCTTTGACTTAAAGTCCCTTTTTGTTGACTTTTGAAAATGACCTATAATGTTGAAATTGATAACTTTTTGTGAGAGCATTTCTTAGACTTGAAGTATGAAGAGGAGTTGTAGGAAATGTATTTCTATTCAAAATGAGCTTTTGGATGGAATTTTTCTGATAATCCATGTGAAAGTTATGCCCTGGTCAAGTTACAGTTGACTTTTTCAACTGTCCAAATATGGAAACTTTTGCATTTTGATGATTTTTGAGCCAAGCTTTGAGAATCATGATCAAGCATTGATCAAATGATGTTTGTGGCTTCAAAATGAGATGTCGACTAAAAATTTGAACTTTTGACTGTCAAATGACCATTTTGCCCCTATAGTTGACTGTAGTGCAATTAGGGTTTTTGACTGTGCAATTTTGTGCTGAAAGTCTTGAAACTTGGTATGAGGATGCTTGACCATATTTATAGGCATGTGGGACTTGATTGGACCCTTGGAAACTTCATTTACTTTGTCAGAACCAAAACCCTAATTTTGACTGTTTAGGAGGCCCTTACACTGTGCAACCCTTGGGGAATTTTGAAGCATGACTTGGCAATTTCTTGAAGAATATGGGAGGGCAAATTTTGGGGTACAACATCGCCAAATTTGGGTCACATCTGAACTATATCTAGAAGGAGTCTGGAATAAGTATCGGAATGTCGCCAAATCTGGATCACATCTGAACTATCTCTAGAAGGAGTCTGGAATAAGTATCGGAATGTCGCCAAATCTGGGTCACATCCGAACTATCTCTAGCAAGAAATCTGGAATAAGTATCAGAATGTCGCCATGCTTGGGTCACATCTGAACTGTCTCTAGAACGGATGATGATCTTTGTCTGTTGATTGATATTTCCTGAAAAGGTAAAGAGTTAGTTGTATGCAATGTCATGATGTATGAAATGCATGATGTCATGATGTTCTCAAAAATAACTGAGATTATGTCGTATGATGCGTATGCCTGTCATGATGTATGAGGATGTGATATTTTTAGCTGGGGAAAATAAATCCCAGATTGCTGCTGGAGAAAAGAGTTGAATTCTTCGTTTCCGCTGGGGATGATGAACGAAGCTGACTGCAAGAATAAACCTGTAGGAGAAGATGACTCCGTTGGGGAATAAACTTGATGAAGAGATTACTCTGCGGGGAATTACTCTGTGGGGAAGAGATGCTTCGCTGAGATTTTAACGATAACTCCGCTGGGGATTCTGTTGATAAGCTTTGTTGGGGATTTCGATGATGAACTCCGCTGGGGATAGAAAGAACTTCGCTGGGGATGATCTCTCCGTTGCAACTTGCTGAGGATAACCCAGTTAGACTCTAGTGGGGGATAACCTTTGAATTTGGCTGGGGAGATGCATTTGTACTATGCAGGGGACAAAGCTTCCAGAATCTACTGGGGAAATGATTCAACTCTGGTGGGGAAGCTTTTCAGACTGTGCTGGGAAATGGTTCCACTGAGGGTATCTTGTATTCCGCCGGGGAACAATCTTATATTTCTGTCGAGGAATATTAAGACTGCCGGGGATGCTTGCTGAGGAATATCTGTATACTCTGCTAAGGAATATTAAGATCTTCTGGGGATACCCAACTTTCTCAGGACTGATGGTAGACCAACTCTGCTTGGGGGAGAGTATTGCTGACTTGCTGGGGATACCCGACTTTATGGTAGACTAACTCTGCTTGGGGAGAGTATTGCTGATTTGTTCGTTGTGGCAAGGCTCAGTGGGGAGAGCTACCAGTATTGTCTTACTCTTGGGGAGTGAAGGTATCTTGGTCGTGCTCTTTGACTGAATCTACCTTGTACCTAGAGGACAGAGCAACTTGTACAGTTCGGACAATTCTTATTGCCCCAGTTTCTGCGGGAGAAGAAGGCCTATGAGTAGCTTGATAACTGCCGACAAATCTTCTTCTGGTAGGTAAGTGACAAGATGACGGGACATAGTCGTACGCTTTGATCCCTAATTTTGCCTGGGCCGCCCTTTCGGGTTTTCAGTCCATCGGGATACCCTTTTTTGCCCTAGCCTCCTTTTCAGGTTTTCGACTTGCCGGGTGTACAATTTTTTTTTTCATCCCTTATTTTTGCCCGAACCCTTTTGGTTCGCCGGGAAGCCCTTATTTTTTCCTAGGCCAGTCAACCTAGCGGGCCTTTGATTATGCGTAGTATTTTTTTGACTATGTCCACGTTCTCAGAGCGCATGGAGTTGTCGCTGTCAGTAGTGTTGTGTTGCCATACTACCAGAAGATGTTTGATCATGCAAGATTCGTTGTTGGAATCCATGTCCAATGCCCCAAGTGACTCAGGCGGAGATTTGCCCCTGGCTATTTGGCATCTTGAGAGATTCCTTGAATCTTGACTTGACTGCCCCAGATAATGAACAATGATCATGCCTGCCCCTTGGTTGGAAGTGTTTCTTCCACTTGAGATGACTATTTTATTTGAGAAGACTTCTTGTTCACTAGATATTCGTTGTGTGAATTTCTCTGCTGTTTGAACAAATAGTCATATGCAAACAATGTTATTTTAAAAATGCAAAGCTTATGTCTGTCTTGAAGTTTTTGAAAATGCATTTTTTGTAAAACAAGCAATTTTTTGGAAAATGTGATGTCAACTCAGGATTTACAGCAAGCCCTACAGGAGTCAGGATACCTTTGTAACAGTATGCTTTCGGACTAACCCATGCTTCAGCTAGGACTTTTTAAGGGTTATAACGTGGCCTGGTTCACGGTTTAAGAAACAAAGGATAAAGGCTCAAAGTATATTTGTACCCACCCGCTCTTCGTGATGTTCTTCAAACCTAAACTCAGCTAATCGTGCATTAGATTTTGTTTGAATCTTCGCTCTGATATACCGGTGATGGTTCGGATGCTGACAGTTTATTTTGAACAGGTAGTCATTTTTTTTGTCGAGGGTTAGTAGTGTTGGTGTAAGCCCTAGAGGCCAATACTTTTGGTACTTGTATCGAATTATTTATTAATAATAAAAGGCATTTCTTTATTATGTTTGCTTTCCAAAATAATAAAGTCCCTAGAATGGTTTATTTGTTTAATGAAATGTTAAGTGTGACTTAATCATGAGATCCCATTAAACATAAGACACTATTCTTAAAGTATCCGTAGTCAAGCTTTAATGTGAAGTGGGATAGCATTAAAGCATTAAGATTATTATGAAGATAGATTGATGATCACATCTCATGGATCATAGATAAGGAGTTATCAAGTCTTGACATAGGTATGAATATTAGGAGTAATATTTATACTGGATTGACCCGCTATGAGAATACTACATAGAATGTTATGCAAAGTGTCATAAGTTATTCTCATGATGATAATGGTGTATACCACCCTTCGACCTGAAACCACTATGGACCCTAGATGTAGAGTCAAGTACTTTATTGCTGATCAAACGTCATCCGTAACTGGATGACTGTAAAGACGGTTGATGGGTACTTCACAAAGCATGCTAAGGGACATGAGTGACCTAGATGGAATTTGCTCATCCTGCATAACAAGATAAATGTCTAAGGGCCCAATATTGAACTGGACAAGGGTGACACAGTGTATGCCTTGTGTTCAATATAGACATGAGGGCAAAAGGGTAATTGTACAACACAAATATTATCACGGAAAAGTTTTGGTCAGATCACATGACATTTTCGTGACTTGGGTAACAGTGATGTGTTGCTAGATACCGCTCACTGTTTATTATATTAAATGTGTGATTTAATATAATTGCCAACGTCGCGAAAACCTACAAGGTCACACACATAAGGACAGGTTGATGAGAGATAGAATAAATAAGGAACACCGTAAGGTACGGTGCACTTAAGTGTAATACGGAAAATGGTAAGGTACCACGTGGATAAGTGATATATGGTACATCATAAGGTATGATGTCCATAAGCTTAATTGGGCTTTTAGCTTATAGCCTTAATTGGGCTTTTAGCTTGTAGCCCACACGAGTGATTCTATAAATAGATCCCTTGTGATGAAGCAATTTCACTTGATGCATTTTCATTTTTGACTCTCTCTCTCTCACTCAAGGTTTCTGTTCGTGATCAGCTAGCACTGTGACCGGAAGCGATCTGTTCGTGTGGACTGAGTAGAGGCATTGTTCTTCATCAACGCTCGTGATCACAACATCAAAGTTCTGAATCGCCACAAGAGGTAAATATTTCTATCACTGACCATGCTCATTCGTAAGGATCGCTAAAGGAAAATTTTAAATTCCGCTGCGCTTTTGGTCGCAATTTTCCTTCAAGTAGGACCTCTTTCTTTTTGATTTTGTTATCCCTGTCTTTTTGCCTGAACTGTTTCTTTTGTGGTTACAGTCAGCGGGATGCCCCAGTTTTGTAAGTCTCCTTCATAGGTTTTGACTTGTTGGGCCTTTTTTTTTTGAGAGATAATGACTGCCTGTCCTTACGATTATTCGGAACCATCATTGTCTCTTGTTTTGGAAGGACTTCTTTGTTGCCATCCATTGTGCACCTGGATCAACTGAGCAAACTACCCTGCCCCAGGTTATAATTAAGGGTTTTAATTTTTGTGAAAAGAAAAACTCCAACTTCTTTGGCTCAAAGGGGTTGACTAGGGATTATCTTCCTTATAACTCCACTGTTTAGGATTTGAAACAATGTCTGTACCTCATCAGCAGGGTCTATTCAAAAGCATACTGTAAAGATCGTGGTATCGTTTTCGTCATCCTCCCTCAAAAGGCTTAGAATTTTTAATCGAGTGTTGAACATCACAAAAAAAAATGAAAGAATTTGAATAGAGTGAATACGAATGGATTGATTCAAAACAGACATATGCGATGCATTAATGAAATAAAAAGTTTGCCATGACAATAATTGTTTGAATAAGCAAAGAAAAATACAACTTGAAAATTCAAATAAAACAAAAGCCTTCAATGATTTGGCATAGGAGCAGTGATTATGTTTGGAGTCTCTGGAGGGTCAAACTGGATTTCTTTGGCATCAATCATGTCTTGAACCTTATTCTTCAGGGCCCAACAGTTGTTTGTGTCATGTCCCGGACTGTCAGATTGGTATGCACACCGTTTATTGGGATGATAGGTAGGAGCGGAAGTGTTTGGATTCCGGAGAGGAGCCCTTAATGTAATCAGCCCTGCCTTCAACATTTGCTGCAGCGCTTGAGTCAGTGACATGTTGATCTTAGTGAATTGTCTTTTAGGTGCGACCTCCTTACGTTGATGCCCCTGTCTTTGTTGAGCAGGCGTAGGATTAGAGATCAAGATTTCTCCTACGCGTTGGTCATGACGACTCTTTTGACCATACACAGCATTGGACTCTTTCTTCCCATTGTAGGGATTTTTCTGAGCATCGGAAGGTGTAGCTTCTTGAATCTTCCCGCTTTTGATGCTAGCTTCAATTCTTTCACCAGTCAAGATAAGGTCTGTGAACCCGGCTGAAGAGTTTCCAATCAAATGGTTAAATAATGGACCAGACAGGGTCCCCAGAAACATATCAACAAGTTCACGATCAGTTAAAGGTGGCTGCACCCTTCCGGCAAGGTCTCTCCATTTCTGAGCATATTCTTTAAATCCTTCACCTGTCCCTATTGACATACCCTGGAGTTGGGTACGCGTAGGAGCGAGGTCGGAATTATATTGATACTGCTTATAGAACGCTGTAGCCAAATCTTCCCAGTTACGGATACTGGTTCCATCCAGCTGATAGAACCACTCGAGCTGAGTCCCTGAAAGACTGTCCTGGAAGAAATGGATCCACAAATTCTTATCGGCCGTGTAAGGCTGGATCTTCCTTACATATGACCGGAGGTGCAACTTTGGACAAGAAGCTCCGTCATACTTGGCAAAGGAAGGTGCCTTGAATTTATAGGGAATCACCACCCCAGAGGATAGACCTAGGTCTCCAAAGTCCAGCCCGAGCACGTTCTGTATCTCCATAGCGCTCAAGCGGTCCTCCAATTGTTTGTACCTATCCTCAGCAGGAGGATACTGTTCTTCATCATAATCCGTCTCATTGTCGGAGACCACGGGGCTAGGAACCCTTCTCTCTTGTGGACTGTCTTTCCCTACAGATGAGGTGGTCAAATCAACCTCATTCTGCAGTCCATTTCCAAACCTGCGTCCAGTGTTGAACAAGACGGTCCTCTTCTTCTTCTTCTTCTTCTTCCTCTCTTTCAAAATCAGGGTCTTCAAGTCCTGTTGACCCTTAGCTAGGCTCATAACCAACTCTTGAAACTGGGCATTCTGGGCCTGGAGGGCCTTGATAGCTTGTTCAGTGGAAGGTTCAGTAGACATGATGATTGCTGAAATAAACAGCGAAGAAGATAAGAGCCCCGTAATGGTACCTGTAATGCAATGATATGTATGATATATGTATGCAATGTTTTCAAGGATCTCGTGGGGTAAACAAAGAAACTTGTTAGAATTTAAATTTTTCAGCTTGATTGAAGGAACTTCATGTTGTTGAGAGTCCTTCTTCAAGAGTCAAGCTCACCATATCGAGTGGGTCATAGCCCCTGACTCAAGTTATCATGCTTGGATCTCCAAACAACCTTGGCTAGAGGAAAATAAATCCCATTTTCCCCTTGCTAGACATTTGGTTCATCATGACCTATATCACAAACCCTTGAGATCCTCGAAATGGGTTAGTCCTTATGCAGGATGTATTCAATGTTATGATGTTATGATGTTATGATAAAGGCACACCACAAGTATTCACAAAAGGAAAACATGGTAAAGGCACACAAGTCACACAAGAGAGCCCTTAGATTTCAGGCTGGCATGAAGTTTAGGTACTACCCTCTTTCAGTTTCAGTTGGTTAAGACCTGTCCTAAAAATAGTAACTGGGTTCTAGAGGATCTCAATATCACTGACTACCCTCAATCGGTCATAATTCCAGTTTGGTAACCTTTTCTTGCAGCCAGAACCATCGCGAGAGTTTAGCCTCAATGAGTGTAGCATACTGCTACTATTCTATGGCCAAGTTGGTCAATTTAAGGTTCTAAGGTCAGTTGGTGCTTAATGACTCCTCAGAAGACCAATATTCTCCTTGTTCCAACACAAGGGATATTGGTACAGACCAAGGTGTCACACCAACGTAGCTACTGCTTCACCTGTGTCAGTCTACGCCGGACAGGTCCCTCACAGTTTATTGCTACTTACCTAAAGGGTATCCCTAGATCCGGGTTAGGATCTATAGAACTCCGATACAAGCCCACAAAATTAAAGCACACAAAGCATACAATTGAAAACATGGTGATCTAATCCTAAGGTACACCTCACTTATATGTAGTCCCCAGCAGAGTCGCAAGTTCTGTGATCGGTGGAAATAGAACTGACTGTTTTGAAATGCTGGTTCGTGAAATGTCGCGGTAAGCAAGAGTCGCCACCGTCTTTTATTTTCTCCAACAAGGAAAGGACAAAAGCACAGCAAAATTCCTTTTCGAGATGTTTCTCGGTTCGGGAGGTAGATTATAGAAAGGGAAGGTGTTAGCACCCTTTCTATCTGTGGTTATCCACGGGCTCTTAGGTACTTGCTCACTATGTTTTCAAAAATGTTTTGCTTTTCTCGTGTTTGTGGGTTTTGAAAAAGTTTGTTTTGAAAACTTCGATTTAACTCTTGTATCTGTCCTCAAGAGTGTATGAAGTGTTGTTTGAAAACTTTTGTCAGAAAAGTGTAGGTGCGAAAAGTTGTTTTGTTTTGAAAGAGCAAGTACCTGAGAACCTCTACCTACTCAAAAGAAATTAAGCTGTGTAAATGTCCTTTAGACAGTACTATCCCACTATTGAGAAGTAGGTAGCACCGTCGTTGGAGTTATTCGGGTCAATTCAATTATAGGGACATGTGGTCACCAAAGCAATAGTAAGATGCCTTAGCGGTAACCCTAATGTCCTAGATCCTTTTTATCCGAGGCAACCGTTTCGAGGCAACTTGGATCTTTAGACAAGAGGGCGACCTCTAAAACACCCTATACTCAATGACCACGTCGAGGCAACCAAGTGAGGCGTACCCTAAGAGTGGCATGTGCGAGTGTGTCAGGTTTCAGTTAAGTTATCTTTGCACATGTTATGGTGAGCTACGAGTTGATTTTAATTTCAGATAAGTCTTGTCATGCATATCCTAATTAACATACATCTAGCAGTTAAAATATTGCGGAAAATAAATCTACGCTATTACAAGGCGTCAGGTATTTACATCGCCAAAAACAAACCCTTGGAAAAAGTAAATTACGAGAAAATAAATAAAGCGATAAAAAGTCCTAATTAAAGCTATTACATCCTCGGAACAATTGCATAAATATGGATCAAAAATTAATAAAACAAACATACGCGCGAGAGAAAATTGAATCGAAGAAATTCTTAGGGTTTTGACCCTTTTTTGAGAAAGAAAGAAGTTTTTATTATTTTGCATTTAATTAAATTAACCTAAACTAATTAATTAATTAAAAGAAAGAAATATTTTTTTATTTTTTATGTTTTAAGGAAATAAAAATAAAAATAAAATGATTTAAAGTTGTCAAAAAACCTAATTCTATGTTGATTTTAAATTATTGTGAAAAAGTTAAAATTAAACCTAATTAAAACTAAATTAATTATATTAGTACTTATTTACAAAAATAGTAAAAAGGTGAAATTAATTTTAATAAATAATAAAAAATATTATGTTTTAGTTTTCTGATTTTATTATGAAAATATTTTTTGGTTAATTAAATAATAATAATAATTATAATAAATAATTAAAATAAGAAATATAAAAGAAGAAAAGAAAGAATAAACTCAGGGGGGGTGCCGGCCCAATTAGGAGGTGTATTTGGAATTTTCTGGCCCACTAGCTGCAAGCCCTTTTGACTTTCCTACTTCTCCATGGCGCGTGTTGACTGGGAGTACAATGGTCCTTCATCTTTGGCCACAGGATTTGAGTTTGAGGCCACTTGGCGCGCTGGTATGTGAAGCCTATGGTAGAACACCTTTTGAAACCTGCATGTGATTATATGAAGAAAAAGAGAATAAATATTTTGGGGGACCTGGGATTCGAACCCAGGTCCCAATGGACTATACACGCGCGCTTCCACCAACTGGGCTAACCTGCTTAATTGTTAATGATTTATCTAGCAAATAATATATTAGAAACAAATACTGATTCCTGGAAATAAAAAAAAGAGGCGCGCTATTCAAACGGGCCAACGGGAGGGAGACGCGTCAGTGTCTTCTTCGTTGAGCACTGGTTTTTTACCTGCGGATTTTTATCCACAGGAAGTTCCGTAGGCTCTTCCTAAAATTGTCCCTAGGCTGCAAAAATTCCATCCAAGCCCATTATTATGATCGTCCATGTCCCCTGAGTCCATCCATGCTCATGATTTGTTCTAATTTTACCTGGAAACAAAATACCTAAAGCGCAAGAACATGAACCCTAGAATCGAGCATCATGATTCAGGGCATAAAAACAAAATTGGCTATTGCAGTTATGTTAGAAATCAAACAATGAACATGAACATGCCAACGTTTTGAATAAAAAATGCAAGAATTGAGAGTTTCAGTTTCGTGTTCAGGGGCCAGTTCGCGAGGACTTACAGCGCTGTTCAGGGGGTCTTTGGACGTTGTATTGATCGCTTTAGCTTCAGTGGATAGCAAGGAAGAAGGCTACGTGCTCCTTTTGGTCTGAAAACGCATGCAACACCGTTCTTGATCTCACACTTTTTCAAGAATTTTGCAACTTGCTTTGGCCGTTTTTAGCAATCCTTAGGTCGTGTCCAAGGTTTGTGCTTCTTGTTTATGTATAAGGCAATGGTTCTAGGTAAAAATTTGGGCTTTAATCCATGTATATGGAAGAATTAGGTTTACACTTTTTCACCATTGCTATCCTTTCCAAAAATAGGTCAAATCTTAGATTTTGTGCACAAATAAGCCCTAGCACGAATTGGTTGGTTGGCACATGATATATGAAAGCTGTACAAATCACAAAGATACTATTCCATTGATTTTTAGATTTTATTTGAATTAATATATATTTAAAATGAATTAAATCAATAAAAATTAAATAAAATAGAAAAAAAATGTTTGATCCTGAAATTAAGCATGGGACACGTGTGTGGTATGAAAAGGCTGAATCAAGTGGAAAAAAGTGGGCCCTTTTGTCAAAAATTGAAGTTTTGAGGATAGTTGACTTTTGCAAATTCATGAAAATTTCCCAACTTCTCCAATGCACAACTTGCTCAATTTTGATCATATGACCATTTTCTTGGACATTTTGGAAAGCTCTTGAAGTCCTCTAACCAATGCCTTTGGTCCCATTTCATTTGGATTTACCCATCTCAAGTTATGGCCTTTGACTTAAAGTGTACTTTTGTTGACTTTTGAAATTGACCTATAATGTCAAAATTGGTAACTTTTTGTGAGTGCATTTCTTGAACTTGGAGTGTGAAGATGGATTTTAGGAAATTGCATCCCCTTCAAAATGAGCATTGGATGGGATTTTTCTGATGAACCATGAAAAAGTTATGCCCTGGTCAAGATACAGTTGACTTTTCTACTGTCCAAAAATAGTATCTTTTTGCATCTTGATGATTTTTGAGCCATTCTTGTGGAATCATGATCAAGACTTGATCAAATGATGATTGTGGACTAAAAATAAGATGTTGACCAAAAATTCTGACTTTTGACTGCAAAATGACCATTTTGCCCTTACAGTTGACTGTAGATTGACACTGTGAGTCTTGAAACTTGGCATGTAGGTGCTAGAGGATGTACATGGGCCTATGAGACTTGATTGAACCATTAAAAACCCCAAATTCCTTGAAAGAACCAAAACCCTAATTTCAGCTGGCTTAGGAGGTGGTTTGACTGTCTACCTCTTGAGCAATCTTGAACAATTTGAGGATCATTCTTGACAAACCTTGAAGAATATGGGAGGGAAAATTTTGGGGTACAACAGATATGATGGAGCTTTTCAACACTTCCTTGCTAAAAGCATAGATAGAAGCAAAATGTCTCCAATGATCTAGGTGTTAGTAGAAATGGAAACAGGGGATTGGGGTATTTAAAACCATCAAAGAAAATTGATGAGACTCTAAATGTCAAACCAAAACCTCTTTCTGAACATTTCGTGCCCGCTGGCACAGATTTGAAATATCTAGAATAAGAAGGTTCTGATACTTCTGTAGCACGAACACAAACACAAAAGAAATTTTTTAAACCAAAGTATCATGCACAAATTTCACATGATTATTCTGTTGCACAAAAATCCAAAAGGGTCAGAACCTCTGGAACTTATAACAAAAGAGGACCCAGAAAGTGGGTACCTAAGGATCAGATAATCTACATTATAGATCTCCTTAATGGTGCCACTGAAACACCAATTATAGTGCTTGGATAGTGGATGCTTGTGACACATGACAGGTGGAAGGCATATGTTCCAAGATTTGGAACTCAAGTCTGGAGGCATCGTTGGTTTCAGAGGCAATCATAAGGGAAATATCATCGGCTCTGGAACGATTGGTAATGGTAAATTTCCCTATATTAACAATGTTCTTTTAGTCGAGGGTCTGATGCATAACTTATTGTCAATTAGTCAACTTAGTGACAATGGTTATGATGTCATCTTTAATCAAACGTCCTGTAAAGCTGTTAGTCAGAAGGATGGCTTAGTTATGTTCAATGGCAAGAGAAAGAACAATATTTACAAAATAAGATTATCAGATTTGAAAAATCAAAATGTAAAACGTCTTGTGATTGTTCAAGAAGAGCAGTGGGTCTGGCATTGACGTCTGAGTCATGTTAGCTTGAGAAAGATTTCTCAATCAAATAAACTTGAATTAGTCAGAGGCTTGCCCACATGCCAAAAATAAAGTTTTCTTCTTTTTTACTTTATTCTTCTCATTTCTTGCCAATTTCTTGTTCTTTTGCGCATGGAAGCTTGCTGTTAGAAAATACTTGAAATGAAACATAAATATCGGTATAACATGACATCAATAAATGAAAACAATAATAGAATTCATATGAGTCGAGTCAAATGTAATTTTGCATTGTCAAACTCCCCCACACTTAAACCATTGCTTGTCCTCAAGCAATCAACCAACACAATAAAGGAAATGATTAAGCACGATTTGAAACAAAGGCACGACACAACTCCTAATCATACGCAGCTGCTAGGCTAATGTTAGATCAATAAGTACTAAATATTCAATACCAAGGAAACTGTAACGACACAATGTTCAAAGACTCCCTCTTTATACAAACCAATTTGAATCATACCATTATAGCTCAACCTGTATCTCTCATTTTTCTTTCACTCTTTTCATTCAAGCGCAATCACATTAATCATGTTCTCTGTACACACGCATAGTAGGGAAATCAGTTAGCGAATATGATCCTTTTCTCGGGGTTCTGGTACATAAGTTTGGTAACCCCTTTTATTTAACCAATCGTAGTTATGGGGGATTAGCATAGTCTGCCCTACCAAGTTCAGCACCAGACACCTCTAAACCTACTGACGATGAATTGTTTTATTATATTTTTGTAGGTTCCATAATCGTCGGATTAAGTGATCGGGTGAGGGTCACCTAACTTAATAGGTGCATTCCCTATTTTAAATTTATCATGGCAAATAATTTTTTAGAAATTTTGGGATCATTCACTTATATTCATCGACTCCCTACATAGTATGTGCTCAAGATGGTGTTGACTGCTAATATAAACTACTTAAGAGCTTGTGATATGGTGGGAGAACTGACTTGGGTGTTTTGCGTTTTATCGTAAATGTTGCGGTTTAGCAAGAGTCGCCACCGACTTTTCTTTTATCCAAAAGGAAAGGTGAAAAAGCACAGGAAAGACCTTTGAGATTGTTTCTTGAGTTCGGGGGGTAGATTATGAAAAGGGAAGATATTAACACCCTTTTCATCCATGGTTTTCCATGGGCACTTAGTTACTTGCCAGATCACTTGCTTTTGTTTGGAATTATGCTTTTGTGTGGTTTTTGAAAGTATTTTGTAAATAGGCCATTGTTTAGGCGAACTTTGTAATGATTCTCGTTCGTAAGAATGTATACAAAGATGTTAATCTTTTGAAAATGTTTTCAAGTTTGAAAGAGGTATTGAAAGTGTAGATGTTTTTTTTAAATAACAAGGATGTTTTGTTTTGGAAATTGAGCAAGTAATTATGAGCATTCTACCTACTCAAAAGTCTTTCATGTTCATTTCCTCTTTCCTTTGACATTGTTATCTCACCATTAATTTGGTAAGTAACTCTATCTTTAGATGTAAACGGGACGGGCGTGGGTTATTGTATAATCATGATTATCAATGTTGCAAGGTATCTTAGCATTCTCTTTTAGGGACTAAGATCATTTGAAAGGCAACATGGATAACGTCATCGAGGGACTATGATCTTGTATTTTGCTTGTTTTTGCTAAGATACCTCACATGCATAATATGACCATTTTTATAAGGAAACAAAGTGGATTTTACCCTAGGGGTGCTAGTGTGCAAGTGTATTGATTTTCATGCTTTGTTTAGTCGTTGATTAACATTTGCTACTTGTTGATTTTATCTTATACAAACCATAATTACTAACATTTATATAAAGCGATAAATTGCGAAAAATAAAATTATTATGCTATTACATCATTGGGGGAGGGGGTGTACAAATTTACAAATGGGGATTGCAAGAAAGTTAAACCTAATTATCTATTACAACCATATGAATATTATACAAAATTGAAAATAAAAATGCAAGAATATAAATGGAAAAAGAAATGATTTTTATTGTTTTTTTATGAAAGGGTTTTATCTTGACCTAAATAAAGAAAATGAGGAACTAAAATTAAATAAAATTAATTTAAACTAATTAAGGAAAGAAATTAATTTGAAAAGGATTTTTTAGGGTTTTTTTTATGAAAAGGTTTTAAATTAATGAAAATAAAATGAAAATTAATTAACTAAAATAATCTAAGTTCTAAATTAATTCTAACTAAGAAAACAAAATAATATATTAATTTATCCTAAGTCTAAAATTATTTATTTGAGAAAAGAAAGTAAAATTTATTTGTTTTAAGAAAAATGTTTTTTTTAATCTTTTTGTTTTATGGAAAATAAAATACATTAATATAAAAAATAAATAAAAATTAATTTGGATTTTTTATGATTTTATGAAAATAATAATAATAATGAAAATATTAATATTAATAATAATAATAATAATAATGAAAAATAAATAAATAAATAAATAAGTTAAGAAAAGTCAGGGGGGTTAATCAGTAATGTAAGGAGTATTATGAGAAGAAAAAAAACTAGGCCCACATGAAGAGCCCAAACGCTGCCAAAAAAGAACACAAAAAAGTCAGAAAATTGTAAAAAATAGCAAAAGGTCACGCTGGGGCTTGAATCCAGGACCTAAGGGTGAACAGGCGCGCGCTTTACCACTGGGGTGGCTATACATCCGTTAATATAACTGAAACAATAAATACATAACATAAAACGCACCCTGATTACACTTCATCTTCAACCTCCAGCCAAAGGATCTGTATCTTCTTCATTTCTCAACAAAAATGAAAAGTTCAAACATGAAAGTTGTAGTATTCCTTCCCACGAATCCAACCATGTAAATAATTTAATCTAATAATCAAATATGAAGGATAATTTCTTTGGCCCTAATTGAAAACCTAAAAATTTCAGGACACTTCAACTCTAATTTTCTCTAAGCTCAGGCCATATAAATGTAAACTATGGATATGTACAGTTTCGTGGCAAAGTTATCTACATTTTATCTTCACAAATCAAGGCCTAACAATGCCTAAATAATGAGATGAAAAGTCAGAAAACTCACCTTACAACTGAAGATCGTGTTTTGAGTTAGAGCTACTTTCAAAGTGTTTTGATGATTTAGTGAGCTTCCTTGCACCTCCAGGAAGCTATTGCAAAGCTTACTTTGTGCTGAGAGTTCTTGAATCAAGCTGAATAAGTCAATATGCAACGCCCTGTTTTTGAAAATGGAGAATGGTGTAAATGGTATTATAGTTTGAAAACAGGGGTTGGGATAGTTTCTATATGTGTATTAGAAGCTTTGTGGATGGTTTGGCCAAGAAACGCACGAGGGGATTTGGAGGTTGGGTTCAAAAATAAAAAATGACAACTTTTTGTGCTTGTATGGAAATTTCTAGTTTTGGGGAGTTTTAGGACTTGTTCAATCGTCTGTTAGCTTGCAATACACTTGTATAATTATATGGAAGAGGTTAGAGGACTTTAGGAGGTCAGAAAACAAAGATCACATGTTATCAGTTTTTGACTTGTTTTTGAAGTTATCTTGAAAAACATGGTTTCAATGCAAGGTACATGTCTTGTAGGGTGGCTTGCAACTTTAAATATGTTTTTTTCTGAGTTTATAGAGAATGCTTGTACAGAAAGAACATGTGCAAAACTCCATACAAGTTGACTTTGTGATTAAAGTCACTTTTCCAAAATGGAAGTGTGAACTTTGTTCCATTAATGGAAAATTTACTTGGACAAAGATTGAATCAAATGGATAATAGCTCAAAAGCAAGTGTAATCTTCTTATTATGGATAGATATTTAGGTTTACAGGTCTTCAAAACAAGATTGTGCAACATAGGTTTGAAATTGAATTCTTGTTCATCACAAAATGACTTGTAATTCAAGTGATAAAACCCTAACATCATCTCTTTGATTCTCCCTACTCAAAAATGATCTCAAAGAGTTCTTGGACATATTGGAAATCTTGCAATGTGCTCTACAACCCATATTTGAATCACTTTTGAAAATTCCCCTTGGAACTATATGAAAAAGTGCCATGAAGTTAGGTTAAAATCCTGACCAAATTAGGGCAAAATTCCACTAAGTGTTTTTGTTTCATGACCATGTATTCTTGAAATTATAACTTGAGATCAAAGAACTTTTAGAAGGAGTTGTGTGAAGAAAAGTTGTATATTTCATGGATATCTACAACTTTCATGTTGGAAGTTTCTTTTGAATCATCTTGCATCATGGTGAAAATTTTGCTCAAAGTTATGAAAAAATAAGAAATTTCCAACACTTAGAAAAATTTCTAAGTTTAGAAATTTTAACTTTTCAAAATGAAATCTTGAATTTTTGATTTATTAATGAATAAGTTTCATATTTTGACATGCTTTGATGAATTGTGATCTTTGACATTTGATTTTGACCAAAAAGTCAAAGTTTGACTTTTCAGTATACAGTTGACTTTTGATCAGTTGATTGGAAATTCATATGTCAATCCATTGGACTTAAGCAATGTCTTGAGCCATGTCAATAGGTCAAAATTATTCAATTGGAATATTGAGATCATGCCTTAAACCAATTGATCATTTGGTAGGTCAAAAATCAGAAATTGCCCTTTCCCAATCAAAACCCTAATTTTGACCATTTGCCCTTTTGAAGATTTGATCAAATTTCTTGAGGAGTTGTGGTCCAAACTTGATAAAATGATACATATGAGTTTAAAATGTTGATGTGGATAAAAAATTATGAAGTTTGACTATGAATTGGCCATAGTTGACTTTTCCCCCAATATAGTTGATTTTGAGGTCAACTGCTCAATTGATTGAGCAACAGTGTGATCCAAAGCTTGAAACTTGACATGAGTAATCTTGAGGGTCCACAATGATCCATGAAAGTCATATGGGGCATTGTAAGTTCAAATATCCTTGTGCAATCTCAAACCCTAATTTTGGTCATCAGTGCTTAAGGAGGTGTCTTGAGCTGATCAACCCTAATGCAGTCTTGAGTCAAAGGAGATCTTGTGAGAAAATTCTTGATAAATGAGAGGGAAAATTTTGGGGTACAACAGCTGCCCCTGTTCAATATTCTTAAGCCTGAAGAGTTAGATTGGCGAGTTTTGTCATTCGTGACTCAAAGGTAGAAGATGATTGGACATTAGAGTACCCAGAAATTTGCACTCGGTGATGTGAAGGTTGATGGTATAGGGAATGGGCTTAAAGATGCCATTTGGAGGGATGATGTAAAGTTGTTGGAGATGGGCTTGTAGATGCCATCCATAAATGATTGCTGAACCATATTTGTAAGCTGAATCTGAATGAGTATCAGAATGGCATCCGTGTCTGGAGCGTATCTGAACTGTATTTGAAGATTGAATCTGAATGAGTATCAGGATGGCATCCATGTCTGGAGCGTATTTGAACTATATCTGAAAGTTGAATCTGGATGAGTATCAGGATGGCATCCGTGTCAGGAGCGTATTTGAATTGTATCTAAAGATTGAATCTGAATGAGTATCAGGATGGTATCTGTGTCTGGAGCGTATCTGAACTGTATCTAAAGATTGAATCTGAATGAGTATCAGGATGGAATCCGTGTCTAGAGCGTATCTGAACTGTATCTAAAGATTGAATCTGAATGAGTATCAGGATGGCATCCGTGTCTAGAGCGTATCTGAACTGTATCTGAAGATTGAATCTGAATGAGTATCAGGATGGCCTCCGTGTCTGGAGCGTATCTGAAGATTGAATCTGAGTGAGTATCAGGATGGCATCCATGTCTGGAGCATATCTTAACTGTATATGAAAGGCCTTTGAACATTTTTAATGGTAGCTATTGATTAACCTTATCCTGAAAAGGGTAAAATGTTAGCTAATATGCAATGTCATGTTGTATGAAATGCATGGTATAATGAGATTGTAATACATGCATTCGTGTTATCAATGTTTATGATATATGGATGTGATGTATGCGTATGTGAGCTAATCTGCTGCACTGCTTGTTTGAATTGGGGAAAATAAATCCCCGACTGCTGCTGAGGATACGAAGTGCAAGTCTTCATGTTTTGAAGTGTTGATGAATTCCTGCTTAAAGAAATAAACTCTGTTGTAAGGGAAACGACGTGTACTACTTGTGAAATCCTGTTAGGAAATCCTGAGAAATTTGGCGACTTCTAACGGAGAGTGATAATTGGAAGTTTTGTTCTGCTGGGGATTAAACTGCACACTGCGGGGGATTTTATGGAATAGCTTAAAGATATTGCCCTATCTCTTAAAGCCATTAGTGATTGTCTTCTATTTTGTTCATTTGTAAATGGTGGTTACATTCAGATGCATATCTTCAAAAACAAATCATTGGACATTTTCGTAAACAAACACAAGAGTAAAGAAAAACAGATAGTTTTGCACTTTCAAAGGGGTATCTTTGTATTGACTTTGAGTAAGTATTTTTGTACAATGAGACAACCATTCTAGTAAGAGAATGATATTGTAAAAAAATGAAAATTTGATACAAAGAAAAGATAGTTGTATGAAATAATCACATGGGGTTCCCATTCTGCTATAGCCTTCGTGTCTCTGAGCATCTTATCTATTTGTTGCCTTGTCCGAAGCTGATTAAATTGATCAGAACTGTTGAGTTTGCAGGTTGAAGCCGTAATATGATCTAACGGGACATAGTCATATGCTTTAATTCCCTAACTTTTGCCTGGACCGACCTTTCGAGTTTTCAGTCCACCGGGATACCCTTTTTTGCCCAAGCCGCCCTTTTGGGTTTTCAGCTTGCCGGGTGTACAATTTTTTGATTTTATCCCTAATTTTTGCCGGAACCTTTTTGGTTCGCTGGGATGCCCTAGTTTTGCCTACGTGTGTCAACCTAGCGGGTTTCTTAAGCGTAGTATCTTTTGAATATGTCCGTGTTCAAAGGGTGCGGCAGGTCATCGCTGTCCATGGTGGTCAAGATCATTGCCCCACCAGAGAATATACTTTTGATCACAAATGTTCCTTTTTATGTAGGAGTCCATTTGCCCATGGGATCACCCTGCAGTGGTATGATACGTTTGATCACCAAATCCCCGACTTGATATACTTGGCGTCTGACCTTTTTGTTGAAAGCCTTGATCATCAGTTTTTGATACATCTGACCATGACAAACAACAGTAAGCCTTTTCTCATCAATCAAGTTCAGTTGATCAAGTCGAGTCTGGATCCAATCATCTTCGTTCAGTCTTGCATCCTTCATAATTCTCAGAGAGGGGATCTGGACCTCAATAGGCAAGACAACCTCCATACCATATACCAGAGACTAGGGTGTTGCCCCGATTGATGTGTGCGCCTTGGTACGATACCAGTGGAGAGAGAATGGTAGCATCTCATGCTAGTATTTGTATGTGACTATCATTTTATGTATGATCTTTTTGATGTTCTTATTTGCGGCTTCGACAACACCATTTATCTTTGACCAGTAAGGGGAATAATTATGATGTTGGATCTTGAATTGCTCGCACAGGGGGGTGATCATAGTATTGTTCAGATTCGTACCATTGTCTGTGATGATCCTCTCTGGGATACCGTACCGATAGATGAGATTTTATTTAATGAACCGGGCTACAAAATTCTTGGTAACGGAAGCAAAAGAGGCTGCCTCAACCCACTTTGTAGAATAGTCAATAGCCACTAAGATGAAGCAGTGTCCATTAGAGGTTGTTGGTTTGATTTCCCCAATCATATCGATTCCCCACATAGCAAAGGGCCAAGGATCCGTCAAGACATTTATAGGAACCAGAGGTACGTGCACCTTGTCAGCATAAATCTAACACTTGTGGCAGGTTCAAGAGTGTTGATAGCAATCTGCTTCCATGGTAGACCAGTAATAGCCTGCCCGTAGGATCTTCTTTGCCATCGTATGCCCACTGGAATGGGTGCCAAAAGTGCTTTCATGTAGATCAGTCATGATCTTTTCTGCCTCAACCTTGTCTATACACTGAAGTAACACAGAGTTATGGTTGCATTTGTAGAGAATGCCATTACTAAGGAAGAACTTAGCAGATAATCTCCTTAAGAACTTCTTATCATTGACTGAAGCTCCTTCCGGATATTCTTGATCCTCGAGATACCTCTTGACTTCGTGAAACCAAGGCTGTTCCACTACTTCTTTAGTATTAATCTCGTGACAGTGAGCTGGTTCATCCATTCGTTCAATGGTGATCTGGGGAGCCTCGTTATCCCATTTAAGTTTAAACATGGATGACATTGTGGCTAGTGCGCCCGCTAGCTGATTTTCTTCTCGCGGGAAATACTCGAAGGTAATCTTCTCAAAATGTGGGATCAATGTCAACACATGTTCTTTATAGGGGATATGGTTAGGGTGTTTGGTGTCCCATTCCCCTTTGATCTGGATAATGACCAAAGCTGAATCTCTGAATACATTTAAGGATTTGATCCCCAAGTTTATGGCAGCTTTTAGACCAAAAATGCACGCTTCATATTATGCCATGTTATTTGTACAATTGAAGCAGAGTCTTGCCGTAAATAGAGTATGACATCCTTCAAGAGATATGAGTACAACACCTATTCCATTGCCGCGTGCGTTGGATGCCCCATCAAAAACCAGGGTCCATCGAGATCCTTGTTCAGGTCTGTCATATGGTCTGAATTCTTCACACTTGTTTACCATCATGATGTCTTCATCTGGGAATTCTAACTTCATGGACTGGTAGTCTTCCACAGCTTGGTGATCCAGGTGATCAGCTAGTACACTGCCCTTTATTGCTTCTGGGTAGTATACTGTATGTCATATTTTGTCAGGATCATCTGCCATCTCGCTATTCTCCCAAAGAGGGCAAGTTTCTCGAAGATGTATTTTATTGGATCCATTTTAGATATCAATAAGGTAGTATAGGTCAGCATATACTGTCTCATCCAGTGAGTAGCCCATGCCAGAGTACAACAAGTTTTCTCGAGCAGTGAATATCTTGTTTCATAGTCAGTAAACTTTTTGCTCAAGTAATAAATAACATGCTCTTTTTGGCCACACTCGTCATGCTGCCCCAGCACACACCCCATTGAATTTTCCAAAACAGTTAGATGCATGATCAATGGTCTTCCCTCGACTTGTGGCATCAAAACAAGAGGCTTTTACATGTACTCTTTGATCTTGTCGAAAGCAGTTTGGCACTCGACATTCCATTTGACTACTTGATCTTTCTTCAGTAATTTGAAGATTGGTTCACAAGTAGCTGTCAGGTGAGAAATGAATCTGGCAATGTAGTTTAACCATCCCAAGAATCCTCTGACTTCCTTCTCGGTACGAGGAGCAGGCATCTCTTGTATCGCTTTCACCTTGGCAGGATCTACTTCAATACCTTTACCGCTGACGACAAAGCCTAGGAGTTTACTAGACCTCACCCCAAATGTGCATTTATTTGGGTTCAACCTCAGCTTGTATTTCTTTAGCCTCTCAAATAATTTCTGCAAATGAACAAGATGCTCTTTTCCTGTTTGAGATCTGGCTATCATGTCGTCCACATAGACCTCTATTTCATGATGTATCATATCGTGAAATAGAGATACCATGGTACGCTAATAGGTTGCCCCAGCATTCTTCAACCCGAATGGCATAACCTTGTAGCAGAATGTGCCCCACTGTGTGACAAAGGTTGCTTTCTCCATGTCCTTAGGCGCCATTTTGATTTGGTTGTAGCCTGAGAAACCATCCATGAAGGAAAACACTTTATGTTGTGCCGTATTATCAACTAGAATATCAATGTGGGGGAGTGGGAAATCATCCTTAGGGCTTGCCCTATTCAAATCTCTGTAGTCCATACACATTCGTACCTTGCCGTCCTTTTTGGGCACGAGAACAACATTGGCAACCCATTGCAGATAGGAGGTGACGGCCAAGAATCTGGCGTTGAATAGTTTCATGACTTATGCTTTGATCTTCTCTGACATGTTTGGTCGCATACGACTGACCTTTTGTTTTACCGGTGGACAATCCTCTTTTGTAGATAGACGATGTACCATGATATCTGCATCAAGTCCTAGCATGCCTTTGTACGACCAGGAAAAGACTTCAACATAATCATGTAGCAACTGAATCAGACGCTCTTTGACACTGGGTTCCAGATTAGATCCCACCTTGACTTCTCTTTTTTCTTCTTCGATACCTAGGTTAATTGTGTCCACTGGTTCTTCGTGGGGCTGAATGGTCCTCTCTTCTTGTTGTAGTAACCTGGAGAGTTCCCATGGCACTTCACAATCTTCCTCACCTTCGTCTTCGGCTTGGTAGATTAGATTTTCAAAATCACAGAAGGCCATAGCAGAATCGTTACCCATGGGATCTCAAATGGATGTAGATCTGCATTTTGAATGTGAGTGTGTGTAAGAGTATAACTATCTTTGAAAGAAATGAAAATGTAAAAAGAAAAACAATGAGCACAAAATTTGTATGCAAAAACGTCCATGATTCATTGATGTCATATGGAAATGAGATAATAACCCTTACAAATGGACCATTATGCCTCGGATAAGACACAAGGTCTTAAGAGTCTGAATTATTTTAATATTACAGGTCCGACAAAATTTAAAGACAAATTATTGTTGGATAAATGTGATCGGGACAAAATATTTAGCTTCCAAGTTGCTGAGCCCTCCACTGACAGTTGGGAAAATTCAATCCTCCAGGTCATAGCTGTCTTCATCATCCTCCACGGTGTTAACTTGGTGGTTGCTGATCTTCAAGGGTGGTCCTCCGGCACGAGCACGATGTACAGCTTTCTGGGCTCCTAAAGTGAAGCCCAAACCAAATTTGTCAGATTTGTATGAGATATTTGGGAGTTGGCCCCAAATAGTGCACCCACCTTCTTCTATCACTGCTTTGGCATCCTTCAAAGACGACATATTGAGCGGAGGACTTGTAATCTTGGGGACTCGAGAAACAACCTTGGTTACTGCCATAGTTTATGGGACTTTTCAAAGTGTTGGAATGGAGTTTCAATAAATTCACCATCTAATTCCACATATCTGAAGGAATTTAGATGACTGACCATATACTCTTCTTCTCCATAAACGGTGATGATTTTACCTTGAATAGGATATTTCAGCATTTGATGCAACGTAGAGGTAACAACACTAGCATTGTGAATCCATGGTCGGCCTAATAAGCAGGAATATGAAGGGCGAATATCCATTACATAAAAAGTTGAATAAAATGTTTGTGTTCCAACTTTTATGGGAATCTCCACTTCCTCATACACCATCCTTTTTTAGCCGTCAAAGGCCCTCACTACTATGTTGCTAGGCTTCAAGATCAATCCTTCACAGTCAAGCCTATCAAGAGCTTTTTTAGGCAACATATTCAGAGACGAACCAGTGTCAACCAAGACATGAGCCAAAGTCGTGCCTCTACATTTGACTGAGACATGCAATGCCTCATTATGCTTCCTCCCCCTTGACGTTAAATCAACATCTGAAAAACCTAAACCATTATCTGCGGTCAAGCTGGCTATGCAGTCTTGGAACTGATCGGCAGATGTATCTTGAGGTACATGGGCAGTTTTAAGGAACTTTACCAAGGCCTTTGCATGAGCCTCAGAACATAATAATACAGCCAACATGGAAATTTTTGATGGAGTTTGCCCCAGTTTCTCGACTATGTTGTAGTTGCTCCTTTTTATAATCTTTAGAATTCCCTCCATCTCTTTTCGAGAGGTCTCAGGGATAGCTATTGATTGTGCCTTCGTCCGGACAGGCTTAACCAGAATACCTTTACCTCGAGTCTCGGTTGACTCGGTAGCAGGAATGTCAGTAGGAGTGATAACAAGGATTGTAACAGTTTTGTCAACAGGAGTATTAGCAGAGATGATTGCAGGACTGGGAATAGCTTTTGGAGGAGCAACAACAACAGGAATGATTACGGGTCCAGAAATAGCCTTTGGAGGAGAAATTTCTGGAGAGAATACCCTTCCACTACGGGTTATCTTACTAGTCCCTACGATGTTACTGATATCAGAGTCAACTTTCTCAGAACTTGAATCTTCAACAGTCGGCCAATCTTGCTTGATACTGTGATAGTAGACATCACCTCCATAATTCCATGGGACGGTTTTGTTTGACGAATACGGGATTGGTCCAGACATTGTAATTATTAACGAAGCTACTTTAGGAACTGATGTAATTCTAACGAGTCTTTTGGTGGAGACCCTGGAAGAATTGTCGGAATTGGTCACTATGGAAACATTATTATAAGAAATAGTTGGAGTATAAGTCTTCTCGAACAAAATCTCCTTGTCATCTATTAGGCATTGAACGCCTACTTTTAACAAATGACAGTTGGTTGGTGAGGACAAACAGAAATGACAGCCTTCATCACAGCCTGGGAATACAACGACACTCAATAAGTTCTTTTTTATAGTTAGGAGTGGGGTCACAAGTTCATCAACCAAAGTAACAAACATATCTTCCTCAACAATGTTAACATCACAACCGCGCTTGGGCATAGGGGCAGTGATTACATTGGGAATTTCTGGCGCGTGGAATTCAATCTATTTGGCTTCAAGAAGGTCTTGTACTTTGTTTTTCAGAGCCCAACAGTTGTTAGTGTCATGGCCAGGACTCTCAAAATGGTATGCACAACGGGCGTTAGGATGGTAATGAGGAGAGGTTGTGTTGGGATTCTTTGGAGCTTCTTTCAAAGTCACTAGATTGGATCTCAACAAATGTGGAAATACTTGAGATAGTGTCATGTTAATTTGGGTGAACTGTCTGACTGGTCTTTCCGTTCTTATCTGGTTGCTTCTTTGCTAAGCAGGCGCAGGTTTAGGAATCATGACAGCCCCCATCATTGTACGGTGTTCAACCCTATCTTAATTTCTCCGAGGATATATAATAATAACTTCTTTTTTCCCAATGAATGGTTTCCTTACAGCAGCAAAAGATGCATCTTTTTGAATCTTCCCATTCTTTATCCCTGCCTCTACACTTTCTCCGCTCAGTATCAACTCAATAAAGCTTGCCGATGAACTCCCAATTAAGTGATTGAAGAAAGGACCAGACAAGGTGCACAAAAACATGTCTACCAACTCTCTTTCAGACAGGGGAGACTGGACTCTTCCTGCTAAGTCCCTCCATTTTTGTTCGTAGTCTTTGAAGCCTTCATTTGAAACCATGGCCATATTCTAGAGTTAAGTACAAGTGAGAGCAAGATCAGTGTTGTATTGGTATTGTTTGTAAAAGGCAACGACCAGATCTTCCCAATTATGAACATTGGCTCTTTCTAACTGATAAAACCAATCAAGTTGAGTCCCGAACAGGCTGTCTTGAAATAAATGTACCCATAAATCCTTGTCGGCAGTGTGAGGCTGTATTTTCCTCACATAGGACCGGAGATGCATTTTGGGACATGAAACTCTGTCGTACTTGGCGAACACCGGTCCCTTGAATTTTAGAGGAATGACAATCCCATATACTAACCCCAACTCCTCAAAGTCCAATCCAGACACTTTTTTAATTTTGGAAGAATGACAATCCCATAGATGAGGAGAGCCACAATTTCCTCAAAGGCTTGCAAATCCAAAGAGTTCCAATAGTTTTGGGCTTTCTCAAACAAGAACTTTTCTAGGAAACCCTTGACACCACTCCTTGTTTCCCAATTGGTTGTGACATCAGATGATTGCAAGTGTAGAGCTTGAGCAATCTCTTCCGGCTTTGGATCTCTTTCCGTACCGTTGAAAGGTAGTTGATTGAGAATGGGAATCCTCAAGAGTTTGGAGAATTCTTCCAAAGTTGGCACAAGTTGATAATCGGGAAATGTGAAGCAATGGTGTAAGGGATCAAAGAACTGAAATAACACTTTCATCATGTCTTCGTCAGTGTTGGAGGTGACCAAGTTTAGTAGGCGACCATGTCTTTCGGTAAATGGAGAGCTTTCAGGAATCCTTGATGCTAGCTCCTTAAGTTGAGGATGCATCCTTACAAGATTGACTTGAATAGTTTTCCTGCAAATAGAATCTATGTCCTACAAAACAAAAACAAATATAAATTCTAATATCCTTGAAATGGTTAGTGAATGAGTATGATGTTATGATGTTCATGATGTTCATGATGTTATGTATAAGTATGTATATACAAACAAAGCAAACAAGTCCCTAGGTTTAGGCTTGCATGGAGTCTCATAGGTAAGTACCCTCTTGAAGTTTAGTTGGCTCAAACTTGTCCTAGCAATAGTAAGCGGGTTCTAAGGAGCTCAATATCATTGGTTTGTTTCCTTGGTCATTGTTTCAGCACAAGCCTCTTTAATGTCGACCGAAATATCCCAAAAACCCAAACCTCAATGAGTGTAGTATCGAGTATATACCAACTTCGGATTGCACCAAAGCCGGTCATCTCACTACGTCCTAAAGGCCAAGTTGGTTAAGTAAAGGTTCTAAAAGTTCATTAGTGCTTTATGACATCACTCAGCGGCCTCGTATTCTCCATGATTAACTCAAGGGCTACCGGTACCCACAAATATGTCGCACTAACATAGCTATTTCTTAGACCATGTCGGTATACCCCGTATAATTTCCACAACATAATGCTACTTACCTATAAGGTATCCCAAATCCGGGTAGAGGATTCAAACCCAAACAAAGAACCATAATGTAAAGCAAACAAGTCAAACAATGAAAGCAAGTAAATATGATCTAACCCTAAGGTAACCCCACTTTTATAATTTTCCCTAGCAGAGTCGCCAGTTCTGTGATACGATGGGAGAACTTACTTGGGTGTTTTGCGTTTTATCGCAAATGTTGCGGTTTAGCAAGAGTCGCCACCGACTTTTCTTTTATCCAAAAGGAAAGGTGAAAAAGCACAGGAAAGACCTTTGAGATTGTTTCTTGAGTTCGGGGGGTAGATTATGAAAAGGGAAGATATTAATACCCTTTTCATCCATGGTTTTCCATGGACTCTTAGTTACTTGCTAGATGACTTGCTTTTATTTAAAGCTGTGCTTTTGTGTGGTTTTTGAAAGTATTTTGTAAAGAGGCCATTGTTTAGGCAAAATTTGTAATGATTCTCCTTCGTAAGAATGTATACAAAGATGTTAATCTTTTGAAAATGTTTTCAAGTTTGAAAGAGGTTTTGAAAGTGTAGGTGTTTGTTTTTTTGAAAATAGCAAGGATATTTTGTTTTTGAAATTGAGCTAGTAATTAGGAGTATTCTACCTACTCAAAAGTCTTTCATGTCCATTTCCTCTTTCCTTTGACATTGTTATCTCACCATTGATTTGGTAAGTAACCCGATCTTTGGATGTAAACGGGACGAGTGTGGGTTATCGTATAACCATGATTAGCAATGTTGCAAGGTATCTTAGCATTCTCTTTTAGGGACTAAGATCATTTGAAAGGCAACATGGATAGCATCATCGAGGGACTATGATCTTGTATTTTGCTTGTTTTTGCTAAGATACCTCACATGCATAATATGACCATTTTTATAAGGCAACAAAGTGGATTTTACTCTAGGGGTGCTAGTGTGCAAGTGTATTGATTTTCATGCTTTGTTTAGTCTTTGATTAGGGTTTTCTACTTGTTGATTTTATCTTCTCATACAAACCCTAATTACTAGCATTTATATAAAGCGATAAATTGCGAAAAATAAAATTACTACGCTATTACATCATTGGGGGAGGGGGTGTACAAATTTACAAATGAGGATTGCAAGAAAATTAAACCTAATTATCTATTACAACCATATGAATATTATACAAAATTGAAAATAAAAATGCAAGAATATAAATGAAAAAAGAAATTATTTTTATTGTTTTTTTATGAAAGGGTTTTATCTTGACCTAAATAAAGAAAATGAGTAATTAAAATTAAATAAAATTAATTTAAACTAATTAAGGAAAGAAATTAATTTGAAAAGGATTTTTTAGGGTTTTTTAATGAAAAGGTTTTAAATTAATGAAAATAAAATGAAAATTAACTAACTAAAATAAACTAAGTTCTAAATTAATTTTAACCAAGAAAGCAAAATAATATATTAATTTATCCTAAGTCTAAAATTATTTATTTGAGAAAAAAAGGAAAATTTATTTATTTTAAGAAATTTTTTTTTATCTTTTTGTTTTATGGAAAATAAAATACATTAGTATAATAAATAAATAAAAATTAATTTTGATTTTTTATGATTTTATGAAAATAATAATAATAATAATAATAATAATAATGAAAATATTAATATTAATAATAATAATGAAAAAAAAAAGTTAAGAAAAGTCAGGGGGGGGGGGGTTAATCAGTAATGTAAGGAGTATTATGAGAAGAAAAAAAACCAGGCCTACATGAAGAGCCCAAGCGCTGCCAAAAAAGAACACAAAAAGTCAGAAAATTGTAAAAAATAGAAAAAGGTCACGCCGGGGTTTGAACCCAGGACCTAAGGGTGAACAGACGTGCGCTTTACCACTGTGGTGGCTATACATCCGTTAATATAACTGAAATAATAAATACATAACACTAAACGCGCCCTGAATACACTTCATCTTCAATCTCCAGCCAAAGGACTTGTATCTTCTTCATTTCTCAACAAAAATGAAAAGTTCAAACATGAAAGTTGTAGCATTCCTTCCCGCGAATCCAACCATGTAAATAATTTAAACTAACAATCAAAGATGAAGGAGAATTTCTCTGGCCCTAATTAAAAACCTAAAAATTTCAGGACAATTCAACTCTAAAATTCTCTAAGCTCAGGCCATATAAATGCAAACTATGGATATGTACAGTTTCGTGGCAAAGTTATATACATTTTATCTTCACAAATCAAGGCCTAACAATGCCTAAATAATGAGATGAAAAGTCAGAAACTCACCTTACAGTTGAAGACCGTGTTTTGAGTTAGAGCTACTTTCAAAGTGTTTTGATGATTGGGTGAGCTTCCTTGCACCTCCAGGAAGCTACTGCAAAGCTTACTTTGTGCTGAGAGTTCTTGAATCAAGCTGAAGAAGTCAATGTGCAATACCCTGTTTTTGAAAATGGAGAATGGTGTAAATGGTATTACAGTTTGAAAATAGTGGTTGGGATAGTTTCTATATGTGTATTAGAAGCTATGTGGATGGTTTGGCCAAGAAACGCACGAGGGGATTTGGAGGTTGGGTTCAAAAATCAGAAATGACAAGTTTGTGTGCTTGTATGGAAATTTCTGGTTTTGGGGAGTTTTAGGACTTGTTCAATCGTCTGTTAGCTTGAAATGCACTTGTATAATTATATGGAAGAGGTTAGAGGAATTTAGGGGGTCAGAAAACAAAGATCACATATTATGAGTTTTTGACTTGTTTTTAAAGTTATCTTGAAAAACGTGGATTCAATGCAAGGTACATGTCTTGTAGGGTGGCTTGCAACTTTAAACATGTTTGTTATGAGTTTATAGAGCATGCTTATGCAGAAAGAACAGGTGCAAAACTCCATACAAGTTGACTTTGTGATTAAAGTCACTTTTCCAAAATGGAAGTGTGAACTTTGTTCCATTATTGGAAAATTTACTTGGACAAAGCTTGAATCAAATGGATAATAGCTCAAACACAAGTGTAATATTATGATTATGGATATATCTTGAGGTTTAGAGGCCTGCAAAACAAGATTGTGCAACATAGGTTTAAAATTGAATTCTTGTTCATCACAAAATGACTTGTAATTCAAGTGATAAAACCCTAACTTCATCTCTTCGATTCTCCATACTCAAAAATGATATCTAGGAGTTATTGGACATTTTGGAAATCTTGAAATGTTCTCTACAACCCATCTTTTAATCACTTTTGAAAGTTCCTCTTGGAACTATATGAAAAAGTGCCATGAAGTTAGGTCAAAATCCTAACTAAATTAGGGCAAAATTTCACTATTTTTGTTTCATGACCATGTATTCTTAAAATTATAAATTGAGATCCAAGGGCTTTTGGAAGGAGTTATGTGAATAAAAGTTGTAGATTTCATGGAGATCTACAACTTTCATGTTGGAAGTTTCTTTTTAATCATCTTGCATCATGGTGAAAATTTTGCTCAAAGTTGTGAAAAAATAAGAAATTTCCAACACTTCGAAAAATTTCTAAGTTTAGAAATTTTAACTTTTCAAAATGAAATCTTGAATTTTTGATTTTTTGATGAATAAGTTTCATATTTTGACATGATTTGATGAATTGTGATCTTTGACATTTGATTTTGACCAAAAAGTCAAAGTTTGACTTTTTAGTATATAGTTGACTTTTGATCAGTTGACTGAAAATTCATTTGTCAATCTATTGGACTTGATCAATGTTTTTAGCCATATCAATAGGTAAAAATGATGCAATTAGACTCTTGAGATCATGCCTTAAACCAATTGATCATTTGCTAGGTCAAAAATCAGCAATTGCCCTTTCGCAATCAAAATCCTAAAAAGCAATAAGTGGAAAGGTATAAATTTCCTCCCCCACACTTAAACTAAACAATGTCCTCAATGTTTTGATAAAAGGTGAAAGAGGAAAGATAGAACATGTGTGAATGCTACTGTGTGCCAAATCCTCTCTGATCCTGCTCTTGTTATTCATGTCTTCACTGGCTACTTATTCTTCTGCAACAGGTGTTTTGAGATACCTTCATTTTTTTTAAATTTCTCTTTTTTGAAGCAGCTCATCATGTTGTTCGTTTCTGGAAGAAGTACCTACAAAAGTGTTAGAAAAATACGGTGCAGCGTGTGCATGTGGAACCTGAACATGCAAAGAACGAGGGGGAGGTGAGTTACAAATGGTTTGGGCATGCTTTCTCCTATCATAATCATCATCGGTGTCACCACCAACAACGACATTCACATAAATGTCTGTGGGCACCTGGCTCATTTCCAAGGTTGGCATCTAGAGAATTTTCGTCTAGAAGTAGCTGACACGTGACAAACGACCCATCTCTTTATTATCTGCAATTTCACACAGTAAAAGGAAAACATTAAATTAAAAACTCATGGGTTGCCTCCCATACAAAATTTTATTTAACGTCGACTCGACGGCTCGGGAGTGTAAGCACTTTTAATAATCTTCGATTTCCATGGCCACTTATGAATCCATCTTACATATCCCTCCCCTTTTCTTTTCTTTCTTTTGTGGGGTAGTTCATTCTTTTGAAATTGTGCTGGTGGTTCTGGATTTATCCTAAGCATCGGCTTTTCAAGTTTGGGCTTGGTTATTTCATCCACCACTTCAAAGGCTAACTGTCCCCTCTTAACACTTATTATTTCCCTAGTTTCATGGCCCTTTGACTTTCTCTTTTTATGCAAGACTTCAAACAAGGGTGCATTGGTGTGGATATTTTCCAATACCTCTATATATGTTTTGTATTTGGATTGCAGAAAAGGGATTGGTGGGGTATATGAAGGAGGAACAACAATAGATGTTTCCTTCTCCACCTCTTCGACAACCTCCCTTTCAGATGATGTCAGTGTATTTTTCTCAATTTCTACTATTTTCTCACCAAAACTCTCCTTAACCTCATTATAACTCTCTTCAACCTCATTATCACTCTCCTTAGGATTTTCGATTTGTTTTTCACTACTGGTTGTTACAACATCCACATGCTCCTCAGGGAAGGGTCCTAGAGGATTTTGTGCAAGCAGGGAGATTTAAGTCTCCAATGCCATGTTGTGAGTCGCGAGGGACTCAACCGTATTGTACAGTTGCATAAGGGTTTCAATATTATGGAGACTTTGTTTTATAAACTCTTCATTTTGGACAGTTTGTGTCTCTATATAGTGCTCTATCAAATATTCTAGCCTAGAGTGAGTTAGCGTCGCATCAAAATCCTCAATTGATGCTTCAAGGTTAAAATTATGGGATTCTTGTGGTTCCTCAAAGTGAGTTAGCGTCACATTTTATGTCTCCACAAAGAGCTTCATCATCATTGATTCTAGCCTAGAGCGAGTTAGTGTTGCAGTGAGATCTTTCATTAATGTGTCGAGAGTGTAATTTTGGGATTCTTGCGACTCCTCAAAATATTGGGCATGGTGATTATAGAAGAAATTTGGTTGAGGATAAGTTAGCGTCGCATTGTAATCCTCCAGCAATATTTCGAGATCAGATTTATGAGATTCTTACGACTCCTTAAAATGTTGGGATTGGTAGTCGTAGAGGTAATTTGGGTGAGAGTGAGTTAATGACACATTAAAATCCTCCATTAGTTTTTCGAGGTCGAATTTATGGGATTCTTGTAATTCCTCGAAATACTGAGAGTGGGAGCTATAGAAAAAATTTGGGTGATACATAGTAATTAAAGTAAGAGTGCCTTAGTCTATATGTTGCAACAACAGAAATAACAATATTGACTATTGGTCCCCGACAACGGCACCAAAAACTTGATGAGTCCGCAAGTGCACAAAAATATGGATGTAATATAAAAGATTGTCGAACTCACAGAGACCAATGTCAACCTACTGTAATCTATCGTCTCTTTGTAAAGCTAAGGCTAATAAATGATTGATCAAATTTAATATTTTGGATGTCTTGATGAAATGTGATTTTTGGGACTTAATTTTTGTCAAAAAGTCAAAGTTTGACTTTTTAGTGCATAATTGACTTTTTCCACCAGTTGACCAAATTTTGTCTATCAATCCACTGATCTAAAGAGATGAATTGAAATATGCGATTAGGTCAAAATGACACGCTCGGATCCTTGAGATCATGCTTCCAACCAATAAGTCAGGTATTAGGTCAAACATTAAAGTTCAGTCATTTTCAGTCAACCCTAATTTTGCTCATTTTGCCCTTTTGATAATTTGAATGACTTTCTTGGAAAATCGTGATCCAAGACTTGAAACTTTACAAAAGTAATCTTGAGGGTCAATAATGATCCATGAAAGTCATTTGAAACATTAGAAATCCGACTGCTTTTGTACAAACTCAAACCCTAATTTGAGGCATCAGTGTTGAGGAGATTGTTTGACCTAGTCGATACTTGCGCAAACTTAAGGCATTGAAGATCTTTGTAGGAAATATCTTGAGAAATGAGAGGACAAATTTTGGGGTACAATAGTTGCCCCTGTTTAATCTTCTTAAACTTGAAGAGTTAGATTGGCGAGTCCGTCATTCGTGACTTGAAGGTGGAAGATGATTGAACACTAGAGTGCCCAGAAATTTGCACTTGATGATGCAGTGATTGATTGTGTCGGGAATAGGATTAAAGATGCCATTTGGAGAGGTGATGGAGAGTTTGTCGGAGATGGGCTTACAGATGCCATCTAGAGTGACTGTTGGTAGAAATTGGAAGAAGTATCAAAATAAATCTTTGGTATATTTATACTAAAACAATAGATGTCTTGAAGGAAGTGTTTGTCAAGTAGATAGTTTCCCTATCTTATTTCGGGAATTGATCTACAATCAATTTATTGGTAAACCCGTCTTGTTCCGAGAGTTCATGCCATTGGTGATAAAGATAGTCTCCCCATCCTATTTCGGGAATTGATCTTTAACTAACCAAAGAGAAAGAAAGAAAGTTTCCCTGTCCTATTTCGGGAGTTAATTTTCAATCTGCTCATGTAGATAGTTGTCCTGTCTTGTTTCAAGTATTAATCTATAATCAGTTGTTCACAGATAGTTGTTGTTGTACCCCAAAATTTTCCCTCCCATATTTCTTAAAACATTTCAAGAAATATCTCCAAGTTGCTCAAGATAGCCCAAGGATTGGCCAGACAAACTCTCTTCTAAGGCAGTCTACCTCAAATTAGGATTTCATGTTGCTTCAAGATCCTTGAGTCAAAGTTACCCCAAGTTCTCACCAATGTCCTAATATGTTCTCAAGATCATCCATGTCAAGTTTCAAGCCCTGTAGAGGAATTTTGTTCAGTCAATTGCTCAAAGGTCCAAAAATCGACTATGTTAGGGCAAAAGTCAACTGTGACCTACATACAGTCAAACTTAAATATTTTTTGTCAACATTCTAATTTTAAAGTATATTTCATCATTTGATCAAGGGTTGATCATGATTCATCAAGGATTGCTCAAGATTCATCAAGACTCAAAAGTTGCTAAATTAGGGTTTTGTAGGAAAAGTCAACTCAACTTTTACCAAGCATAACTTTCTCATAATTTATGAGAAATGACCCATCCAAAGCTCATTTTAAAGAGGATGAAATTCCCTACAATCCATCTTCATATCCCAAGATCAAAATATGCACTCACAAGAAGTTATGAATTTGGACATTATAGGTCATTTTGAAAAGTCAACAAAAACACCATTTTTGTCAAAGCTTCATACAGGAGCATGGAATATCAAATTGAGATGAGAACAAAAGGGTTGGTTATAGGAAATCTCAAGCTTTCTGAAAAGTCTAATAACACCTCCAAAGGTTCAAAATTGAGGAAGTTATGCATTGTTGAAGTTGGACTTTTTTGCAAAATTGCCAAAAGTTAACTATCCCCAAAACTTCAAATTTTCCAAATGGGTCCATTCTTTTTCACTTGTTTTGAGTTGGAATTATAGCCCACGTGCTCTAGCCTTGTCCATGTGTCCATATCATATTTTTATTAATTATTTTGATTTTTATTTGAATTTATTTGATTTAAATCAAAATAAATCAAATAAAAATCAAAGCATTGATAACAAAGGATCTTTTAATTTGTTTTAGGCTCTAATTACAGCTAGCAAGGTAATGAAACTCGTATCAAGCCATGTGGGTACAAAAAGATTGAAAAGAAGTCAATTTTGGAAGGTTGTTAAAGAAGGATCAAATCAAATTCAAAGTCATTGATGGGGACGGATTTGGACTGAATAAACAACCCTAATGCATTGTACAATACATAAGGAGGCGAGGCAGACAAAAATAAGGGTTGGAGATCAAGCATAGAGCAAGAACAAAATTTGAAAAAAGAGGTAAAAAGTGTGAGATCGAAACAGAGGTTAGAGGTAGTTTCAAGGCTTGACACTTCTCCCAATCGCTTCTTGGCAATCTCAGGAACCTAAAGCAATCAAGACCAATCGTGTTCAAGCCGTCCAGTGCACTTTAAGGCCGTCACGGTATCATCTCTTTCTTGAAATCGATTAGCTTCATTCTTGCATCTATTGTATAAAATAATGGCATATTCTTGATCACCATATCATTTGCAAGCTTTTTACAATAGCCAATTTCATTTATATGGACGGAACCGTGGATCACCATTGTTAGGGTTTTTTGGAGTTTTTTAGGGTTTTTGATTACAGGAATAATTGGCATTCGTGAAGGGTACTATCATGTTCAGGGGAACAAGGAGAGCTCAACCATGGCGCTAGCTTCCATTTATGTTGCCTGTGGAAGAATTTAGAGTGAGGCTACGATATTAGCTGCGGATAAAATCCGCAGGTAAAAGCTCCAGTTTTCCAAGGACAGGGATGATGCGTTGGCACTTCCCCATAGGACCATTCAAATATTTGCACGCATTTTTATTGTTTTTCCAATATTTCTTTTGTTTCATATATTATCTTCAGTGCTTGATTAACATACAACAAAACAACGTAGCCCAGTTGGTCACCAGGTGTACATTCAAAGCGTTAGAGGATGGAGGCCAGGGGTTCGATCCCTGCCTCCAGCATTTGTTATTTTTCCAAATTCTTGCAGGAAATCTGGTGCACACCTAAGCTGGAGATCCATCATACTCCCTCACCAATCAACACGCCAGATGGCCAGGTGGCCAGATCTGGTGGCTATCATTGAAGGCACACCATAGGCCAAGTCAATACACGTACACTGGATTAGAAAAAAGTCAAATGGATCAGTACAAATGGGCCAACATCCTTGCTATTCACACCCCAAAAAAATAGGCCCATCTCACTCATTTTCTTATTTTTTTGTTTATTTCATTTAATTATTTTATTTTATTTAATTTATTTACTAACCAATAACATAATTTCTTTTTATCAAAAAAATCACAAAAAAACATTTTTACCCAATTAAATTTCAGAACTTTATTTTTCTTTAATAAATATTAATTAATTTAATTAGATAGATTAATTAGGTAACTTTAATTTATTTTTGCAAATAACTTAAAACTAATTAGAATTAATAGGTTTCAATATTAATTTAATTATTTCATTTTCTTTCCTAAATTAACAAAATTCCAAAAATATGTCCTTAATTATTTTTCATTAATTAATTAACTTAATAATTAATTTAGCATTTAATTTAGGACTTAATTTCTTTTCTTAAAAATAAAAACAACAAAAACATTTTCTTTAATTAAAAGGGTCAAAACCCTAATTTCGCTTTCGATTTAACTTCGGATTGCGCACTTTATTTTTCTTTATCCAATTAATGTATCTGCTCCCGGTTTGTAGTAATTAATTAGGATATTTATTTTTCCGCTTTTAATTTCAAAGGGTTGTTTTTGGCGATGTAAATACCCAACGCCTTGTAATAATTTAGTTTAAATTCCGCATTTTAATTTTGCAAATTATACAACTGCTAGATGTTTGATAATAGGATTTGCATGACAAGAATGAATGCTTAATCTTAAAACAGTTAGATAACCATAAACATGTGCAAAGATAAAAATAACTGAAATCAATACACTCGCACATGCGCACTCCTAGGGTACACCCCACTTGGTTGCCTTCGTAAGCGGTCATTGAGTATAGGGTATTTTAGAGGTTGCCCTCTTGTTTAAAAGATCATAGTTGCCTCAAAATGGTTGCCTCAGATATTGTTGCCTCGAATACATGATCTAAGACATTAGGGTTACCGCTAAGACGTCCTAACATTGCTTTAGTGACCGTATGTCCCTCTTTCGAATTGACCCTCAAACTCCAACGACGGTGCTACCTACTCACTAATAGTGGGATAGCATTGTCTAAAGGAAATTAGCATAGAACGATTCCTTTTTCAAGTAGGTAGATTAGTTCTTAGATACTTGCTCATCCAAAACAAACTTTTTGTCACACTTACACTCCTTTTACAAACAAGTTTTCAAAAACACTTCATTAAACTCTTGAAGACAGACGCAAGAGTTAAATTAAAGTCAAAATAAAAACTTTTCAAAGCCCACAAACACAAAGAAAACAATTTTGAAAATGATGAGCAAGTACCTAAGAGCCCGTAGATAACTACGGATAGAAAGGGTGTTAATACCTTCCCTTTCTATAATCTACCCCCGTACTCAGAAATATCTCGAAAAAGGAATTTTTCTGTGCTTTTTTCCTTTCCTTGTTGGATAAAATAAAAGTCGGTGGCGACTCTTGCTTACCGCGACATTTTGCGAAAACAAATGCAAAATGCAAACCAGCATTCCAAAAAATAGTAAGTTCTTCCCACCGTATCACAGAACTGGCGACTCTGCTGGGGAGTTAATACGTGGGGTGTACCTTAGGAATAGTTCATCATATTGTTTTCAATTGTTTGATTTGTTTGCTTTATTTTGTGAGCTTTGTATCAGAGTTACTATAGAGCCTAACCCGGATCTGGGGGATACCTTTTAGGTAAGTAGCAATAGACTGTGAGGGAACTGTACAGCGTAGACCGATACGGTTGAAGCAGTAGCTACGTTGGTGTGACGCATTAGTTGGTACCGATATCCCTTGTGGAGGAACAAAGAGAGTATGGGGCTGCTAATGGGTCATTAAGCATCAACTGACCTTAGAACCTATAATTGACCAACTTGGCCATAGAAAAGTAGCAGTATGCTACACTCATTGAGACCATACTCTCGCGATGATTCCGGCTGCAAGAAAAGGTTGCTAAACTGGAATTATGACTGATCGAGGATGGTCAGTGATATTGAGAACCTTTAGAACTCGATTACTATTACTAGGACAAGTTGAACCAACTAAACTGAAAGAGGGTAATACCTAAACTCCATGCCAGCCTGAAATTTAAGGGCTATTGTGTGACTTGTGTGCTTTCAACTTGAACTACTTGCACATGTTTGTTACCTAAAAACTAGAGTTCCTTGCTGGTTTTGTTTACAGTCCTTATCCAATACCTTGGATTTCTTGCCGGATTTACTTGTTTACATTACCTCGTACTTTTGCTTAAACGCATAACATACACATCATAACATCATGCCTTAACATTTCCTTAACCATTTCAAGGATCTCAAAGGTTTGTGATGCAGGTTATGGTAAATCCAACGTCTAGCAAGGGGCAAAGGGGATTTATTTTCCTCTAGCCAATGTCATCTAGAGATCAAAACACGATAACTTGAGTCAGTTTCTATGACCCACTCGATATGGTGAGCTTGACTCTGGAAGAAGGACACTCAATGATACGAAGTTCTTCAATCAAGCTGCAATCAAATTCTGACAGTTTCTTGTTTACCCCGCGAGATCCTTGAAAACATTGCATACATATCATACATATCATTGCATAACAGGTCTCCTAGTACAGGTCTCTCATATTCTCGCTATTTATTTCAGCAATGGCCCTCCAACAAGACAACAAAGATCTTCAAACTCAAGAAACTCAGTTCAGGGAAATATTCCTAAACATATCCAAGGGGCAGGAAGAGTTGAAAATGCTCCTCGTCGGGAACTTGGTCAAGAAAAGTCCTGAAGACAATAAGGAAGAGCGGTTGGAACAACTGCAAGCTAAGATAGATGTAATAAGAACCCAAATGCTGGGGCAGATGGCCCTTATCCAAAGCTTAGCCCGGGAACAAGAAGAGCTGAGAACCATTATCAGTCAGCTTCATCAAAACAGATACAACAGTATGAAGCAAACAATCGAGGCCGGGGACCAAGTCGTTGGTCAACATCCAAGAAGACAAGGGTTTGGGTTGGTGAAGAATGGACCTCTCCAAGTTGCTACTACCTCACGGGTCCAACAACAACCTCGCCATAAATAACCGGTTAATCAGAGTAAGTCGGATAGGCCCAAGAGGCAGTTTACGAAGCTTAACATGCCGTTGTCCCAAGCTTTGCAACACCTGTTGAGATTGAATCTGGTGACGTTGGTAGGACCTCATCCGAATCCTAAGACTTCTTCGCCTAACTACAATCCTGATGCAAGGTGTGCATACCATTCCAACAGCTCGGGGCATGATACTGACGACTGTTGGAAGTTGAAGTACAAAATTCAAAACCTAATTGATGAAGGAGCTTTGGAATTCACATAAGATGGTCAACTGGAATGTTTCTGTCAATCCTCCAAGGCTCACCATTTGAAGTGACAAGTTCTGACAAAAGAGGCTTTTGTTCATTAGAATTTTCAATTTGTAATTTTCTTTTGATTTGTTCGAATATTTATTCATGTCAAACTTTGTTACTTTATCAATGCATTGCATATGTCTGTTTTGAATTAATCCATTTGTATTCACTATATTTAAAATGCTTTACTTTTTGTGATGTTCAACTCTCGATTAAAAATCTAAGCCTTTAGAGGGAGGATGACGAAAATGATATCAAAATCTCTACAGTATGCTTTTGAACAGACCCCGCTGACGATGTACAGGCGTTGTTTCAAATCCTAAACAGTGGAGTTATAAGGAAGATAATCCCTCGTCAACCCCTTTGAGCCAAAGAAGCAGGAGTTTTTATTTTCACACAAATTAAAACCCTTAACCACAACCTGGGGCAGGGTAGTTTTCTCAGTTAATTCGGGTGCACAATGAATGGCATCAAAGACGTCCTTCCAAAACAAAATATGGCAATGGTTCCCTATAATCGTCAAAGACAGGCAGTCATTATCTTTCAAAATAAAAGCCCATTAAGTCAAAACCTATGAAGGAGACTTAAGAAAAAACTAGGGCATCCCGCTGACCGTGATCACAAAAAGAAACAGTTCAGGCAAAAGACAGGGATAATAAAATAAAAAAGAAAGAGGTCCTACAAACTCTCAACAAAAATGATTGTCTGTTCAAAATAAATTGTCAGTATCCGAACCATCACTGGAATATCAGAGCAAAGACTCAAATGGGATCTAATGCACGATTAGCTGAGTTTAGGATCGAAGAACATCATGAAGAATGGGTGGGTACAAATACATTTTGAGCCTTTATCCTTTGTTTCTTGAACCGTGAACCAGACCACGTTATAACCCTTAGAAGTCCTAGCTGAAGCATGGGTTAGTTCGAAAGCATACTGTTATAAAAGGCATCCTGACTCCTGTAGGACTTGCTGTAAATCCTGAGTTGACATCACATTTTACAAAAAATTTCCTGTCTTACTGAAAAATGCATTTTCAAAAATTTCAAGACAGACATAAGCTTTGCATTCTTAAAATAACATTGTTTGCATATGACTATTTGTTCAACAACCGAGAAATTCGCACGACGAATATCTAGTGAACAAAAATATTCTCAATAAAAAGGATCACCTCAAGTGGAAAAAACACTTCCAACCAAGGGGCACGGCATGAGCATTGTCTATCATCTGGGGAAGTCAAGTCAAGATTCAAGGAGTCTCTCAAAGATGCCAAATAGCCAGGGGCAGATCTCCATCTGAATCACTTGGGGCATTGGACATGAATTCCAACAACAAATCTTGTACGATCAAACGAACATCTTATGGTAGTATGGCAACACAATGCTACCGACAGTGACAACTCCCTACACCCTGAGAGCGTGGACATGGTCAGAAAATACTGCGCATGAATAAAGACCCGCTAGGTTGACACACCTAGGAAAAATAAGGGCATCCCGGCGAACCAAAAAGGTTCGGGAAAAATTAGGGATAAAATCAAAAGATATGTACACCTGGCAAGCCGAAAACCTGAAAAGGCGGCTTGGGCAAAAAAGGGTATCCCGGTGGACTGAAAACCCGAAAGGGCGGTCCAGGCAAAAATTAGGGATCAAAGCGTACGACTATGTCCCGTCATCTTGTCACTAGCCTACCAGAAGAAGACTTGTCACTTCAATCGAAAGTTACCAAGCACCTCATAGGTTGGGATAATACTCAATCCACAAGGCCTTGGCAGGCACCTTCTCCCGCAGATACAGGGGTAGAAAAGTCTCGATACAAAGTCATCGTCATGTCCTCAGCATGCGTCCCAATAACATTCACTCCCCGCAGAGTAAGACAAAGATAATGGTGTTAAAGCTCTCCCCAGCTAAGACTCACAACTGTGAATGAATCGGTAATATTCTCCCCAAGCAGAATTTATCTACCATCAACACCAAAAAATTATTATCCCCAGCGGAGTATAAAAATATCCCCAGTGGAGTTTTAAAAAAAAAACATCCCCAGTGGAGTTTGAAGAATTGTCCCCAGTAGACTCTGGAAGTATATCCTCAGTATAGTCTAAAAGGTTATTCCCCGTGAAGTCGCAACTGGAAAGTCATCCCCATCGGAGTTCATTCCTTTCACAAACAGAAATTCAATCCCCAATAGGTTTCATTATTACCAGCGACGGTAATTCATCCCCAGCTGAATTTATCAGCGGAATCCTAAACAAAGCATATCCTCCCCCACAGAGTCATTCTCTCATCAGTTTTATTCCCCAGCGGAGTTATCCTCTCCTGCAGGTTTATTCTCACAATCATCTTCATTCACTATCCCCAACGGAAACGAAGAATTTAACTCTTTTCTCCAGCAGTGATCCGAGATTTATTTTCCCCAGATAAAAACATCACATTTCCATACATCATGACGCATGCATATATGAATCATACAGCACAATCTCATTTATTTTGAGAACATCATCGCTTGATACATATCATGCATTACATACGGCTAACCTTTACCTTTCAGGAAAGATTCTCACAAAATTCAAGCTATGAAGCTTTTACCTCAGTTGAATTATGGACGAGTTCCTAAATCTCGACAGAGCTTTTACCTCAGTAGAATTACGAACGAGTTCCTAAATCTCAGCAGAGATGTTTCCTCAGTTGAATTACAGACGATGTTCCTAAATCTCAGCAACGATGTTTCTTCAGTTGAATTACGGACATGCTCCTAAATCTCAACAAAGCAGTTGAATTACAGACAAGTTCCTAAATCTCAGCAAAGTTATTGAATTACAGACAAGTTTCTAAATCTAGACAGATATGTTCCTCAGTTGAATTATGGACGAGTTCCTAAATCTCAGCAGAGATGTTTCCTCAGTTGAATTACGGACAAGCTCCTAAATCTCGGCAGAGATGGTTTCTTAGTTGAATTACGGACGAGCTCCTAAATCTCAGCGGAGATGTGTTCTCAGTCAAATTACGGACAAATTCCTAAATCTCGACAAAAGTATTTCCTGAGTTGAATTACAGACGAGCTCCTAAATCTCAGCAGAGATGTTTCATCAGTCGAATTACGGACAAGTTCCTAAATCTCGACAAAGATATTTTCTCATTTGAATTACGGACGAGCTCCTAAATCTCAGCATATATACTCCCTCAGTTGAATTACGGACGAGCTCCTAAATCTCAGCAGAGATGTTTCCTCGGTTGAATTACGGACAAGCTCCTAAATCTCAACAAAATCAGTTGAATTACGGACAAACTCCTAAATATCGACAAAATCAGTTGAATTACGGACAAGTTCCTAAATCTCAGCAAAGTTGTTGAATTACGGACGAGTTCCTAAATATCGACAGATATGTTCCTCGGTTGAATTACAGACGAATTCCTAAACCTCAGCAGAGATGTTTCCTCAGTTGAATTACGGACGAGTTCCTAAATCTCAACAGATGGTTGTTTAGTTGAATTACGGACAAGCTCCTAAATCTCGACCAAATCAGTTGAATTACGGACAAGCTCCTAAATCTCGACAAAAATAGTTAAATTACGGACAAGCTCCTAAATCTCGACAAAGTCAGTTGAATTACGGACTAGCTCCTAAATCTCAGCAACTATGTTTTTCTTAGTTGAATTACGGACGAGCTCCTAAATCTCAGCAAAAGATGTACCCCCAGTTGAGTACGGACGATCGAATTTCCTAAATATTAACAGAGACGACTCACCAATAGAATGACGAACGACCAAAGCTCCTAAGTTCTACTTCTCCCAACAAAGATCAGACTTCCCCAGCGGAATCCTCCTCAACAAAAAATATACAAGTTCTCGCTAAGGAATCACTTATGCGATCGACACTCCTCCAAATGGCATCTATAAGCCCATTCTCGTCATCATAAGACAATTATCATTTCATGCGAGTGCAAATTTCAGGGCACTCTAGTGTTCAATCCACTTCCACCTTCGGATTACGAAAGGCACGAAAGCAATTCTGCATCCTCAGGTTTAAGAAGATTGAACAGGGGCAGCTGTTATACCCAAAAATTTGCCCTCCCATATTTCTCAAAACATTTCAAGAAAGATCTCCAAGTTGCTCAAGATAGCCCAAGGATTGGCCAGACAAGCTCTCTCCTAAGGCAGTCTACCTCAAATTAGGGTTTCATGTTGCATCAAGATCCTTGAGTCCAAGTGACCCCAAGTTCTCACCAATGTCCTAATATGTTCTCAAGATCATCCATGTCAAGTTTCAAGCCCTGCAGAGGAATTTTGTTCAGTCAATTGCTCAAAGGTCCAAAAATCGATTGTGCAAGGGCAAAAGTCAACTGTTACCTACATACAGTCAAACTTCAAGAATTTTTGTCAACATTCTCATTTTGAAGTATATTTAATCATTTGATCAAGGGTTGATCATGATTCATCAAGGATTGCTCAAGATTCATCAAGGATTGCTCAAGATTCATCAAGACTCAAAAGTTGCTAAATTAGGATTTTGTAGGAAAAGTCAACTCAACTTTGACCAAGCATAACTTTCTCATACTTTATGATAAATGACCCATCCAAAGCTAATTTTAAAGAGGATGCAATTACCTACAATCCATCTTCATATCCCAAGATCAAAATATGCACTCACAAGAAGTTATTAATTTGGACATTATAGATCATTTTGAAAAGTCAACAAAAACACCTTTTTTGTCAAAGCTTCATACAGGAGCATGGAATATCAAATTGAGATGAGACCAAAAGGGTTGGTTATAGGACATCCCAAGATTTCTGAAAAGTCCAAGAACACCTCCAAAGGTTCAAAATTGAGGAAGTTATACATTGTTGAAGTTGGACTTTTTTTGCAAAATTGCCAAAAGTCAACTATCCCCAAAACTTCAAATTTTGCCAAATGGGCCCATTCGTTTTCACTTGTTTTGGGTTGGCATTATAGCCCACGTGCTCTAGCCTTGGCCATGTGTCAATATCATATTTTTATTAATTATTTTGATTTTGATTTGAATTTATTTGATTTAAATCAAAATAAATAAAATAAAAATCAAAGCATTGATAACAAAGGATCTTTTGATTTGTTTTAGGCTCTAATTACAGCTAGCAAGGTAATTAAACTCGTATCAAGCCACGTGGGTACAAAAAGATTGAAAATAAGTCAATTTTGGAAGGTTGTTAAAGAAGAATCAAATCAAATTAAAAGTCATCGATGGAGAGGGATTTGGACTGAATAAACAACCCTAATGCATTGTACAATACATAAGGAGGCGAGGCAGACAAAAATAAGGGTTGGAGATCAAGCATAGAGCAAGAACAAAATTTGCAAAAAGAGGTAAAAAGTGTGAGATCAAAACAGAGGTTAGAGGCAGTTTCAAGGCTTGACACTTCTCCCAATCTCTTCCTGAAAATCTCAGGAACCTAAAGCAATCAAGACCAATCGTGTTCAAGCCCTCCAGTGCACTGTAAGGCTGTCACGATATCATCTCTTTCTTGAAATCGATTAGCTTCATTCTTACATCTATTGTATAAAATAATGGCATATTCTTGATCACCATATCATTTGCAAGCTTTTTACAATAGCCAATTTCATTTATATGGACTGAACTGTGGATCACCATTGTTAGGGTTTTTTGGAGTTTTTTAGGGTTTTTGATTACAGGAATAATTGGCATTCGTGAAGGGTACTATCATGTTCAGGGGAACAAGGCGAGCTCAACCATGGTGCTAGCTTCCATTTATGTTGCCTGTGGAAGAATTTGGAGTGAGGCTACGATATTAGCTGCGGATAAAATCCGCAGGTAAAAGCTCCAGTTTTCCAAGGACAGGGATGATGCGTTGGCACTTCCCCATAGGACCATCCAAATATTTGCGCGCATTTTTATTGTTTTTCCAATATTTCTTTTATTTCATATATTATCTTCAGTGCTTGATTAACATATAACAAAGCAACGTAGCCCAGTTGGTCACCAGGTGTACATTCAAAGCGTTAGAGGCTGGAGGTCAAGGGTTCGATCCCTGCCTCCAGCATTTGTTATTTTTCCAAATTCTTGCAGGAAATCTAGTGCACGCCTAAGCTGGAGATCCATCATACTCCCTCACAAATCAACACGCCAGATGGTCAGATGGCCAGATCTCGTAGCTATCATTGAAGGCACACCATAGGCCAAGTCAATACACGCGCGCTGGATTGGAAAAAAGTCAAATGGATCAGTACAAATGGGCCAACATCCTTGCTATTCACACCCCAAAAAAACAGGCCCATCTCACTCTTTTTCTTATTTTTTTGTTTATTTCATTTAATTATTTTATTTTATTTAATTTATTTACTAACCAATCACATAATTTCTTTTTATCAAAAAAATCACAAAAAAACATTTTTACCCAATTAAATTTCAGAACTTTATTTTTCTTTAATAAATATTAATTAATTTAATTAGATAGATTATTTAGGTAACTTTAATTTATTTTTGAAAATAACTTAAAACTAATTAGAATTAATAGGTTTCAATATTAATTTAATTATTTTATTTTCTTTCCTAAATTAACAAAATTCCAAAAATATGTCAATAATTATTTTTCATTAATTAATTAATTTAATAATTAATTTAGCATTTAATTTAGGACTTAATTTCTTTTCTTAAAAATAAAAACAACAAAAACATTTTCTTTAATTAAAAGGGTCAAAACCCTAATTTCGCTTTCGATTTAACTTCGCATCGCGCGCTTTATTTTTCTTTATCCAATTAATGTATCTGCTCCCGGTTTGTAATAATTAATTAGGATATTTATTTTTCTGCTTTTATTTTCAAATGGTTGTTTTTGGCGATGTAAATACCCGGCGCCTTGTAATAATTTAGTTTAAATTCCACATTTTAATTCTGCAAATTATACAACTGCTAGATGTTTGATAATAGGGTTTGCATGACAAGAATGAATGCTTAATCTTAAAACAATTAGATCACCATAAACATGTGCAAAGATAAAAATAACTGAAATTAATACACTCGCACATGCGCACTCCTAGGGTACACCCCACTTGGTTGCCTTCGTAAGCGGTCATTGAGTATAGGGTATTTTAGAGGTCGCCCTCTTGTCTAAAAGATCATAGTTGCCTCAAAATGATTGCCTCAGATATTGTTGCCTCGAATACATGATCTAAGACGTTAGGGTTACCGCTAAGACGTTCTAACATTGCTTTAGTGACCGTATGTCCCTCTTTCGAATTGACCCTCAAACTCCAACGACGGTGCTACCTACTCACTAATAGTGGGATATCGTTGTCTAAAGGAAATTAACGTAAAACAATTCCTTTTTCAAGTAGGTAGATTAGTTCTTAGATACTTGCTCATCCAAAATAAACTTTTTCTCACACTTACACTCCTTTTACAAATAAGTTTTCAAAAACACTTCATTACACTCTTGAAGACAGACGCAAGAGTTAAATCGAAGTCAAAATAAAAACTTTTCAAAGCCCACAAACACAAAGAAAACAATTTTGAAAATGATGAGCAAGTACCTAAGAGCCCGTAGATAACTATGGATAGAAAGGGTGCTAATACCTTCCCTTTCTATAATCTACCCCCCGTACTCAGAAATATCTCGAAAAAGGAATTTTTCTATGCTTTTTTCCTTTCCTTGTTGGATAAAATAAAAGTCGGTGGCGACTCTTGCTTACCGCGACATTTTGCGAAAACAAACGCAAAATGCAAACCAGCATTCCAAAAAACAGTCAGTTCTTCCCACCGTATCACAGTTGTCCTGCCTTGTTTCAGGTATTAACTCGAAACCTGCTTTTTGTTGGTCATAGAGATAGTTTCCCTGGTTTTTTTCAGGAATTAGTTTCTGACCTTAGAGAAAGAAAAATAGTTTTCCCATCTTGTTTAGGGAGTTAATATCCAATCTACTCATGTAGATAGTTGTCATGTCTTGTTTCAGGTATTAATCTACAATCAGTTGTTCACAGATAATTGTCATGTCTTGTTTAAGGTATTAATCTGGAACTTATTGAAAATTGATGATGATATTTGTTTGTTGATCTTTCCTAAAAAAGGTAAAGAACTAGCTGTATGCAATGTCATGATGCATGACATATATTGTGTAATGATGTTCTCAAAATAAATGAGATTGTGTTATATGTATTCTGTATGCATATGCTATGATGTTTGTAAAGTAATGTATGAATGCAATATATGAACTGATCAGTTGTTCCTTGTAGCATCGTTGAATTGAGGGAAAATAAATCCCTGACTGCTGTTAGGGATAAAGAATGTGATTCTTCATTATTTGTTAAAGTTGAATTGTTGGGAGATGGATTTTCGTGGCTAGAGAAAGAAACTCTACCGGGGAAAGAAAACTCTGTAAACTGCTTGGGGATTTTTATGAAGCCCTGTTGGGGAACCCAAGAAGTTTATGAACCATGTTGTGGAATTCTTCAAGATGCTGGGGAAATGATTGGAGACTCTTGCTCTGCGGGGGATATCAGAATCTCTGACATCAATAGGTTGTATGCTAAAGATATGGCTGTGACTTTGTGGGAGGACGTCTCTGTCTTTGTATCTATTAGGGGATGTATCTGCAGGGATTTACAGATGGCTTTTTAGACATTGTCCCATTTCTTAAAGTCATTAATAAATGTCTTTCTGTTTTTTTATGCGCGTATTTATAAATAGTGATTATATTCAAATGCATATGTTAAAAGTAATCACTGGACATTTTTGCAAAACAAAACAAAAATAAAAACAAATAGTTTATGCATTTTAAAAGAGATAACTTTTGTATTAATCTGAAGAAGTCTGCCTATAATAGGAGTTTTTGTACAAGGAGGCAGACATCCTAATAAGAGAATACCGTTGTAAGAACTATACAAAGCAGTATACAAAGAAAAACAACTATGTGAAATGATCCCATTGGGTTCTTATTCCGCTATTGCCTTTATATCTTTGAGTGTCTCATCACTTTGCTACTTGACCGAAGTTGACTAGATTGATTGGTACCATTTGAATTTGACACTTGATACTGAAGTATGTCTATGAGGTGACCCAACGGGGCATAGTTGTACATTTTCAATCCCTAACTTATGCCTGGACCGCCCTTTCGGGTTTTCAGTCCACCGGGATGCCCTTTTTTGCCCAAGCCGCCTTTTCAGGTGTTTGACTTGCCGGGTGTATAATTTTTTCATATATATATATATATATATATATATATATATATATATATATATATATATATATATATCCCTAACTTTTCCCGAACCCTTTTGGTTCGTCGGGATGCCCTTATTTTTGCCTAATCCAGTCAACCTAGCGGGTCTCTGTTTATGAGTAGTATCTTTTAACTATGTCTGCGTTGACAGGGTGCAGAAGGTCGTTACCGTCCAGTGGTTAATATCACGGCTCCACTAGAAAATATGTTCTTGATCATAAATGGTCCTTCGTATGTGGGAGTCCATTTGCCCCTGGGATCACCTTGTGGCTGGATAATGTGCTTGATTACTAGGTAGCCAACTTTATATTCCTGATGTTTGACCTTCTTGTTAAAAGCTTTGATCATACGTTTCTGGTACATATACCCATGACAAACAACCACTAGCCTTTTCTCATCAATCAGGTTCAATTGGTCAAGTCGAGTCTGAACCCATTCGTCTTCATTCAAACCCGTATCTTTCATGATTCTCAAGGAGGGGATCTGGACTTCGATGGGTAGGACAGCTTCCATACCATATACCAGAGAGAAAGGAGTTTCCCCTATTGACGTGCATATTAAGGTACAGTAACCATGAAGAGCGAATGGTAGCATCTCATGCCAGTCCTTGTATGTTACTGTCATCTTTTGTATGATCTTGTTGATGTTTTTATTGGCAGCCTCTATGTTGTACCCCAAAATTTGCCCTCCCGTATTCTTCAAAGTTTTGACAAGCATCATCTCAATTTGCTCAAGTCTACTCAAGGGTTGCACAGTTCAAACACCCTCCTAAGCCAGTCAAATTAGGGTTTTGGTTCTTGCAAGGAAGTTGAGGTTTTCAAGGGCTCAATCAAGTCCCATATGCTCATATACATTGTCAAGCACCTACATGTCAAGTTTCAAGGCTCACAAGGTCAAGTTGCACAGTCAAAAACCCTAATTGCTTCACAATCAACTGTAGGGGTAAAATGGTCATTTGGCAGTCAAAAGTAAAAATTTTTGGTCAAGATCTTATTTTGAAGCCACAATCATCATTGTATCAAATCTTGATCATGATTCCACAAGAATGGCTCAAAAATCATCAAGATGCAAAAGTTTCCATTTTTGGACAGTTGAAAAAGTCAACTGTAACTTGACCAAGGCATAACTTTTTCATGGTTCATCAGAAAAATCCCATCCAATGCTCATTTAGAATGGGATGACATTTCCTACAACTCATCTTCACATTCCAAGTCCAAGAAATGCTCTCACAAAAAGTTATCAATTTCAACATTATAGGTCATTTTGAAAAGTCAACAAAAAGGCATTTTAAGTCAAAGACCATAACTTGAGATTGGTAACTCAAAATGACATGGGACCAAAGGCATTGGTTAGAGGACTTCAAGACCTTTCCAAAATGTCCAAGAACATGTTCATATTATCAAAGTTGAGCAAGATATGCATTGGAGAAGTTGGGAAATTTTTGTGAAATGGCAAAAGTCAACTATCCTTGAAACTTCAATTTTTGACAAAAGGCCCCACTTTTTTCCACTTGATTCATCCTTGTCATGCCACCCACGTGTCCCATGATCAATTTCAAGAGCAAATAATTATTTTTCTATTTTTATTTAATTTTTATGGATTTAATTCATTTTAATCCATAATAATTCAAGTAAATCTAAAAAAAATTAATTAAATGGTATCTTATGGTTTGAATAGCCTTCATGAAGCATTTGCAACCTACCAATTTCGTGCTAAGCTCATTTTTAGGCATGAAAATTCAAATTTTGAACAAGCTTTGAAAGGCCTTTAATGGTGGTTAAGACAAAATCCAAAGCTTAATTGCAATGGTTAAAGGCTCCTAAATGTGACTTATTCTCACTCATTACTATATATACAAGCCTTGCAAGCCTCATTCAAAACCTAGAGTGTGCACAAACGGCCAGAGCAAAATCCAAAAAGTGTCAAAAAAAAGTGTGAGATCAAAAGGAGTGTTGCAAGTATTTTCAGGCCAAAAGGAGAACGTGACTCTCTTCTTTGCCATACTCTGAAGCTAAAGCAACCCTTGCCACGTCCTAAGGTCCATCATACCGCGCTGTAAGTTTTCCCAGGTCCCCTCAAAATCCCATATTATTTTTTCTTACGTACTTGTGTGCAGGCTTCAAAGAAGGCTTATCATGCGCCTCACAAATCCAAAGCGCCAGGTGGTTACAGGCATGCATCCAAAGGCCAGGAAGTGATCCTCACCATGCACTCAGTCAACCAACAAACACTTGATCCAAGGAGTCAACGTGGCTGGATGAGTAATGGGCCTCATATTCCAATTTTCACCTCCATATTGGGCCCAGACCCCCTCCCTTGGTTTATTCTTTTTCTTTTCCTTTTTATATTTTCTAATTTAGTTATTAACTTTTTTTTAATTATTATTATTATTATCACCAAAATTAATTATTTAACCCTTTCACAATAAAAAATAAAAAAAAAAAGAACTAATATTATTATTATTATTAATTTCATTTTACTTTTGTAAATAAATACTAATAAATTGAATTAGTTTTAATTAGGCAACTTTAACCTTTTTTTTCTTAATAACTAAAATAAATTTAGAATTAGGTTTTTATTAACTTTTAATTTTATTTCCTTTTATTTTATTTCATTAAAAACATAAAAATACAAAAACATTTTTCTTTTAATAAATTAATTAATTAGTTATTAATTTTAATTTCATTTAATCACAAAAAAGGACAAAAAAATTCATTTCTTTTCTTAAAAGGGTCAAAACCCTTAGGACGTTCCCGATTAAATTTCTTCTCGCGCGCATCTATTTATTTTGATTATTTATGTAACTGTCTCCAGATATGTAATAGTTAAATAGGAATTTTACCGCTTTATTTAATTTCTCGCATTTATTTACCAAAACGGGTTTTTGTTTTTGGCGATGTATAGACCCGCGCCTTGTAATAGTGTAGAATTTACATTTCTGCAATTTACTTTCCGCACTCCTAACTGTTAAAAAATGCCTGCAAGAATATATGTAAATAAAACCAATCCGTAGCTCACAAATAACATACAAGATAACCTTAACTGAAAAACAACACACAAAGCACATGCCACTTCTTAGGGTACGCCTCACCGGTTGCCTCGAACATGGTCATCAAGTATAGGGTATCTTAGAGGTCGCCCTTCTGTCCAAAAGATTCAGTTGCCTCGAAACGGTTGCCTCGGATAAAAAAGGATCTAGGACATTAGGGTTACTTCTAAGGTGTCCTACCGTTGCTTCGGTGACCACATTGTCCCGATAATCGAATTGACCCGAACACCTCCAACGATGGTGCTACCTACCTCTCAATGGTGGGATAGCACTATCTAAAAGACTCTTACACAGCTTAATTCCTTAGAGTAGGTAGATTCTCATAGGTACTTGCTCTTTTCAAAAACAAACAAAAATACTTTTCACACCTCACACTTTCTAAAAGATTTCAAACAAATTTTTCACACACTCTTGAGGACTGATACAAGAGTTACTTAGAAATTTTTCAAACGAAACTTTTTCAAAACCCACACACACTTAAAAAGCAAACACTTTTGAAAACATAAGAGCAAGTACCTAAGAGCCCGTGGATAACCACAGATAGAAAGGGTGCTAACACCTTCCCTTTCTATAAATCTACCTCCCGAACCGAGAGACATCTCGAATAAGGAATTTTGCTATGCTTTTGTCCTTTCCATATTGGAGAACATAAAAGATGATGGCGACTCTTGCTTACCGCGACATTTCGCGAAACCAGCTAAAAACAGTCAGTTCTATTTCCACCGGTCACAGAATTCGCGACTCTGCTGGGGATATTAAAAGTGAGGTATACCTTAGGAATAGTTCATCATCATGTTTTCAATTGCTTGATCTGCTTGCTTTAATATTGTGGGCCTGTCTTGGGAGTTTCATAGATCCTAACCCGGATCTGGGGGATACCTCTTAGAAAGTAGCAACAAACTGTGAGGGAACTGTGCGGGGTATACCGACACGGTTGAAGCAGTTTGCTACGTTGATGTGGCACTTTGGTGAGTACCGGTAACCGTTGAGTCAAGTCAAGGAGAGTACGGGGCCGCCGCGTGGTGTCGTGAAGCATCAACTGACCTTAGGAACCTTACTTGACCATCCTGGCCTCTTTAGGGGTAGTGAGATGACTGACTTTGGTGCAGTCTGAAGTTGGTTGATACTCGCTACTACACTCATTGAGGGTTGTTTTCTTGGAATATTTTGATCTCCAGTTCAGTGGCTAAATCAAAACAATGAACATAGAAAACAACCCAATGATATTGAGATCCTTAGAACCCGGTTACTTTTGATAGGACAGGTTTTTGAGCCCACCAACTTCAAGAGGGTAGTACCCCAAACTTCATGCTGGCTTAAACTCTAAGGGTTCTCTGTGTGACTTGTGTGCCTTCAAACTTGACTACTTGCATGCTTGTTATCTGACACATGGGTTTCATGCAGGGTTTGTTTACAGTCCTTAATCTGGGTTCATAACAGGGTTTACTTACATTACTCCGCACATAGCATAGCATCATACCGTCATACCATTGCATACATCTTACATAAAGACTAATCCATTTCAAGGATCTCAAGGTTTCTGTGATGCAGGTCATGATGAATCAAAATGTCTAGCAAGGGGCAAAGGGGATTTATTTTCCTCTAGCCAAGGTTAACAGCTTGAGTCAAGGGCTATGACCCACTAGATATGGTGAGCCTTGACTCTTGAAGAAGGACTCTCAACAACACGAAGTTCCTTCAATCAAGCTACGAAATTCAAATCCTAACAACTTTTCTTGTTTACCCCACGAGATCCTTGAAAACATTGCATGCATACATACACATCATTGCATAACAGGTACCCTTGTTACAGGTCACTTACCATCTCCGCTGTTTATTTCAGCAATGGCTTCCCAACAAGACAACCAGGATCTTCACGCTCAAGAGACTCGGTTCGGGGATATCCTCCTAAATCTATCCAAGGGGCAGGAAGAGCTGAGAACACTCCTCATGGGGACCTTGGTCAGGAACAGTCCAGAAGACGATAAAGATGAACGACTGAAACGTCTGCAAGCTGAGGTGGATACAATGAGAACCCAGATGCTGGGGCAAATGGCTCTTATCCAAGACTTATCTCAAAGACAAGGAGAGCTCAGAGTTCTCATCAACCAACTGCTTCGGGATAACCAACTGGGGCAAACATCTAAGGTTGAAGAGCAAACCATCATTCAACCACCTGTGGGGCAAGAAGACAAGGGAAAAGCTCCTCAGTTTGTTTCGGGGTCACAAGCCCAGCATCAACCTCACCAGCGTCAACAGGGTAATTGGCGTAAGCAAAATACGCCTGGAAGACATTTCTCGGAGACTGGTGTGCCATCCTCACTAATACTGAAACGCTTGTTGGAGGTCAAGCTGATTGCTTTAAAGGATCCTCCTAAGAAGCTCAACATAACCTCCCTAAAGTACAATCCTGATGAAAGGTGTGCCTACCATTCTGACAGTCCTAGACATGACACTGACGACTGTTGGAGCCTGAGGAACAAGATCCAAGACTTGATCGATGGAAGGGTGCTGGAGTTCATGCCGAGAGGGAAAATGAAAAAATTCTGCTGAGAATCTTCCATCTGAAATGACTGGTGCAAACTAAGAAGCTTTTGTTCATTCGAATGTTCAAGTTGTATTTTTCTCTGATTGTTCAAACATTTGTTCATGTCAAACTCTTTTACTTTATCAATGCATCGCATATGTCTGTTTTGAATCAATATATTCGCATTCGCTATATTCAAAATGCTTTTATTTTTGTGATGTTCAAACTCTCAATTAATAATTCTAAGCCTCTTGAGGGAGGATGACGAAAACGATACCATAATCTACAATATGCTTTTGAACAGACCCCGCCGATGAGGTACATGCATTGTTTCAATTCCTAAACACTGGAGTTATAAGGATGATAATCCCTCGTCAACCCCTTTGAGCCAAAGAAGTAGGAGTTTTCTTTTCGAAAATTAAAACCCTTAATCATAACCTGGGGCAGGACAGTTCTCTCAGCTGATCCAAGTGCACAACGAATGGCACCAAAGGAGTCCTTACAAAAACAAAAGACAGTGATGGTTCTGAACAATCATAAGGACAGGCAGTCATCATTTCTCAAAATAAAAGCCCATTAAGTCAAAACCTATGAAGGAGACTTACGAAACTGGGGCATCCCGCTGACTGTAATCACAAAAGAAACAGTTCAGGCAAAATACAGGGATAATAAAAAAGAAAGAAAGAGGTCCTACAAACCCTCAACAAAAAAGAAGTGACCGCCTATTCAAAATAAACTGTCAATATCCGAACCATCACCATAATATCAGGACAAAGACTCAAACAAGGTCTAACGCATGATTAGCTGAGTTTAGGTTTGAAGAACATCACGAAGAACGGGTGGGTACAAATAAAATTTGAGCCTTTATCCTTTGTTTCTTAAAACCGTGAACCAGGCCACGTTACAACCCTTAAAAGTCCTAGCTGAATCATAGGTTAGTTTGAAAGCATACTGTTACGAAAGGTATCCTGATTCCTTAAGGCCTGCAGTAAAATAATGAGTTGACATCACATTTTACAAAATTTGCTTGTTCTACTGAAAAGTGCATTTTCAAAAAAAAAAAACTTCAAGACAGACATAAGCTTTGCATTTTTAAAATAACATTGTTTGCATATGACCTTTTGTTTGAACAGCATAGAAATTCGCGCAAAGAATATCTAGTGAACAAAAACACTTCCAATCAAGGGGCACGGCATGATCATTGTCCATCATCTGGGGCAGTTAAGTCAAGATTCGGAGAATCTCTCAAAAGGCCAACCAGCTTGGGGCAAATCTCCATCTGAGTCACTTGGGGAATTGGACGATCAAACGAAGATCTTCTGGTAGTATGACGACACAACACTACCGACAGTGGCACTTCCCTACATCCTGAGAGCATGGATATTGTCGGAAAAAAATACTACGCATAATCAAAGACCCGCTAGGTTGACACACCTAGGCAAAAATAAGGGCTTCCCGGCGAACCAAAAGGGTTCGGGCAAAAACAAGGGATGAAATGAAAAAAATCTGTACACCCGGCAAGTCAAAAACCTGAAAAGGCGGCTTGGGCAAAAAAGGGTATCCCGATGGACTGAAAACCCGAAAGGGCGGTCCAGGCAAAAGTTAGGGATCAAAAGCGTACGACTATGTCCCGTCATCTCGTCACTTGCCTACCAGAAGAAGATTTGTCGAATCGGCAGTTGTCTAACACCTCACAAGGTATCTTCTTCTCTCACGTCAGAAACAGGGGCAATAATGAGTTGTCCAAGCGATCTAGTTGCTCTGTCAACCAAGGTACCAAGGTAGGTTCGGCTGAAGAACATAACCAAGAGGCCTCCACTCCCCGGGAGTAAAACAGGTTTCAACAATGCTCTCCCCAAGCAGAGTTGGTCTCTCATCAACCCCGAAGAGGCACAGTATCCCTAGCACGTCAGCAACGCTCTCCCCAAGCAGAGTTAGGCTACTGTCAGCCCTAAGGAAGTTGGGTACCCCCAGAAAATCTCAATATTACCCATCGGAGTATACAGATGTTCCTAAGCAAGCATCCCCAGCAGTCTTAATATAAGATTGTTCCCCGGCGGAATACAGACACCCCAGTGGAGCCACTTCCCCAGTACAGTCTCAAAAGTCTCCCCAGGAGAGTTGAATCAATCTCCCCAGTAGATTCTGGAAGCTTATCCCCTGTAGAGTACGAACGCATCTCCCCGGCTCTATTCAAAGGTTATTCCCCACCAGGGTCTAACTGGGTTATCCTCAGCTAATTACCACGGAAAGATCGTCCTCGGCGAAGTTCTTCCTATCCCCAGCGGAATTCATCAAATTCCCCAACAAAATTTATCAACGGAATCCCCAGTGGAGTTATCATCAAAACCTCAGCGAAGTATCTCTTCCCACAGAGTCATTCCCTGCAGAGTAATCTCTCTAACAAGTTTATTCCTCAATGGAGTCATCTTCTCCTACCGGTTTATTCTTGCAACCATCCTCCCCAACAGAAACGAAGAACTCTACTCTTCAACATCAGCCCAGGATTCAACAAACTCCCAGCATTCTTCAAGGATTTATTTTCCCAGACGAGAATACATTCATAAACATCACATCTTCATACATTATAGCATGCATACGCATCATACAACACAAATCTCATTTATTTTTGAGAACATCTTAAAATCATACAGTTCATGCATCAGGACATTGCATACGACTAATACTTTTCCTTTTCAGGAAAAAGTCAATCAAAAGATGATTACCATCTACCTTTACAATTCCAGATCAACATTGGTAACAAGCCAGGAAAATTCTGTGGACGACTGATCATGGGTTAATATCTGAAACCAGACAGGACAATCATCCACTTGATCATCATGAAGCAACCCCACACTGGTTCCTTCTCAACTTCAGATGTAGTTTTACACGAACTCATCATCAGGCAACCCCACACCGGTTCCTTCTCAATTTTCAGAAGAAGTCTTACACGGACCCATCACAAAGTAACCCTACACCGATTCCTTTTCTTTCAGAAGAAGTCTTACACGGACTTATCATCAAAGTAACCCTACACCGGTTCCTTTTCTTCCAGAAGAAGTCTTACACGGAATTATCATCAAAGTAACCCTACACCGGTTCCTTTTCTTTCAGAAGAAGTCTTACACGGACTTATCATCAAAGTAACCCTACACTGGTTCCTTTTCTTCCAGAAGAAGTATTACACGGACTTATCATCAAAGTAACCCTACACTGGTTCCTTTTCTTTCAGAAGAAGTCTTACACGGACTTATCATCAAAGTAATCCTACACCGGTTCCTTTTCTTCCAGAAGAAGTCTTACACGGACTTATCATCAAAGTAACCCTACACCGGTTCCTTTTCTTCCAGAAGAAGTCTTACACGGACTTATCATCAAAGTAACCCTACACCGGTTCCTTTTCTTTCAGAAGAAGTCTTACACGGACTTATCATCAAAGTAACCCTACACCGGTTCCTTTTCTTCCAGAAGAAGTCTTACACGGACTTATCATCAAAGTAACCCTACACCGGTTCCTTTTCTTTCAGAAAAAGTCTTACACGGACTTATCTCAAAATGACCTTACCCCGGTTCATCAAGAAGTTTTACACGAACTTACCTTGCAGTAACCTTACCCCGGTTCCTCCAGAAGTCTTACACGGACTTATCTCAAGATAACCTTACCCCGGTTCATCCAGAAGTTTTACACGAACTTACCCTGCAGTAACCTTACCCCGGTTCCTCCAAAAGTCTTACACGGACTTATCTCAAGATAACCTTACCCCGGTTCATCAAGAAGTTTTACACGAACTTATCCTGCAGTAACCTTACCCCGATTCCTCCAGAAGTCTTACACAGACTTATCTCAAGATGACTTTACCCCGGTCCATCAAGAAGTTTTACACGAACTTACCCTGCAGTAACCTGACCCCGGTTCCTCTAGAAGTCTTACACGGACTTATCTCAAGGTAACCCTACACCGGTTCCTCCCAAAGTCTTACACAGATTTATCCCAAGGTGACCTTACCCCGGTTCCTCAAGAAGTTTTACACGAACTTATCCCAAAAAAAACCCTACACAGGTTCTCTCTTTCCAAAAGATGAAGTTTTACACGGACTCGTCACCCAGAAACCCTACACAGGTTCTCTCTTCCCAAATACGCAGTTTTACACGGACTCGTCATCAGAAACCCTACCCAGGTTTTACTCCTTCCAGGATACAGTTTTACACGGGCTCATCATCAACGTAACCCCACACAGGTTCTCTTCTCAAACTCCAGACGTAGTTTTACATGAGCTCGTCATCAGTAAACACTACACAGGTTTCCTTCTCAGCTCTAGATGTGGTTTTACACGGACTCGTCATCAAAGTAACCCTACACAGGTTCCTTCTCCATCTCAGATGCAGTCTCATACAGAATCATTATCAGTCAACCCTACACAGGTGTCCTTCTTTCCAAGATGTAGTTTTACACGAGTTCATCATCAGGCAACCCTACACAGGTTCCCTCTTTCAACTTACAAAAATTACAATTCAACAGACAACCTCCAGATGGCATCTATAAGCCCATCCACCTACCAACAGTCTCCAAATGGCATCTATAAGCCCATTCCCGACAAGGTTCTGTCATATCTCCAGATGGCATCTATAAGCCCATCCTCCCATACTATCTTTCCAAATGGCATCTATAAGCCCATTCCCGACAAGGTTCTGTCACATCTCCAGATGGCATCTATAAGCCCAGCCTCCTATCCACCATCTCTCCAAATGGCATCTGTAAGCCTATTCCCAACATCACATTGCTGATATTCTACTATGCGAGTGCAAATTTCTGGGCACTCTAGTGTTCAATCATCTTCCACCTTCGGATCACGAAAGGCACGCTAGCCAATCTACATCCTCAGGTCTAAGAAGATTGAACAGGGGCAACTGTTGTACCCCAAAATTTTCCCTCCCATATTCTTCAAAGTTTTGACAAGCATCATCTCAATTTGCTCAAGTCTACTCAAGGGTTGCACAGTTCAAACACCCTCCTAAGCCAGTCAAATTAGGGTTTTGGTTCTTGCAAGGAAGTTGAGGTTTTCAAGGGCTCAATCAAGTCCCATATGCTCATATACATTGTCAAGCACCTACATGTCAGGTTTCAAGGCTCACAAGGTCAAGTTGCACAGTCAAAAACCCTAATTGCTTCACAATCAACTGTAGGGGTAAAATGGTCATTTGGCAGTCAAAAGTCAAAATTTTTGGTCAACATCTTATTTTGAAGCCACAATCATCATTGTATAAAATCTTGATCATGATTCCACAAGAATGGCTCAAAAATCATCAAGATGCAAAAGTTTCCATTTTTGGACAGTTGAAAAAGTCAACTGTAACTTGACCAAGGCATAACTTTTTCATGGTTCATCAGAAAAATCCCATCCAATGCTCATTTTGAAGGGGATGACATTTCCTACAACTCATCTTCACATTCCAAGTCCAAGAAATGCTCTCACAAAAAGTTATCAATTTCAACATTATAGGTCATTTTGAAAAGTCAACAAAAAGGCATTTTAAGTCAAAGACCATAACTTGAGATTGGTAACTCAAAATGACATGGGACCAAAGGCATTGGTTAGAGAACTTCAAGACCTTTCCAAAATGTCCAAGAACATGTTCATATGATCAAAATTGAGCAAGATATGCATTGGAGAAGTTGGGAAATTTTTGTGAAATGGCAAAAGTCAACTATCCTTGAAACTTCAATTTTTGACAAAAGGGCCCACTTTTTTCCACTTGATTCATCCTTGTCATGCCACCCACGTGTCCCATGATCAATTTCAAGACCAAATAATTATTTTTCTATTTTTATTTAATTTTTATGGATTTAATTCATTTTAATCCATAATAATTCAAGTAAATCTAAAAAAATTAATTAAATGGTATCTTATGGTTTGAATAGCCTTCATGAAGAATTTGCAACCTACCAATTTCGTGCTAAGCTCATTTAGGCATGAAAATTCAAATTTTGAACAAGCTTTGAAAGGCCTTTAACGGTGGTTAAGACAAAATCCAAAGCTTAATTGCAATGGTTAAAGGCTCCTAAATGTGACTTATTCTCACTCATTACTATATATAAAAGCCTTGAAAGCCTCATTCACAACCTAGAGTGTGCATAAACAGCCAGAGCAAAATCCAAAAAGTGTCAAAAAAAAGTGTGAGATCAAAAGGAGTGTTGCAAGTATTTTCAGGCCAAAAGGAGAACGTGACTCTCTTCTTTGCCATACTCTGAAGCTAAAGCAACCCTTGCCACGTCCTAAGGTCCATCATACCGTGTTGTAAGTTTTCCCAGGTCCCCTCAAAATCCCATATTATTTTTTCTTACGTACTTGTGTGCAGGCTTCAAAGAAGGCTTGTCATGCGCCTCACAAATCCAAAGCGCCAGGTGGCTACAGGCATGCATCCAAAGGCCAGGAAGTGATCCTCACCATGCACTCAGTCAACCAACAAACACTTTATCCAAGGAGTCAACGTGGCTGAATGAGTAATGGGCCTCAGATTCCAATTTTCACCTCCATATTGGGCCCAGACCCCCTCCCTTGGTTTATTCTTTTTCTTTTCCTTTTTATATTTTCTAATTTAGTTATTAACTTTTTTTTTAATTATTATTATTATCACCAAAATTAATTATTTAACCCTTTCACAATAAAAAATAAAAAAAAAGAACTAATATTATTATTATTATTATTAATTTCATTTTACTTTTGTAAATAAATACTAATAAATTGAATTAGTTTTAATTAGGCAACTTTAACCTTTTTTTCTTAATAACTAAAATAAATTTAGAATTAGGTTTTTATTAACTTTTAATTTTATTTCCTTTTATTTTATTTCATTAAAAACATAAAAATACAAAAACATTTTTCTTTTAATAAATTAATTAATTAGTTATTAATTTTAATTTCATTTAATCACAAAAAAGGACAAAAAAATTCATTTCTTTTCTTAAAAGGGTCAAAACCCTTAGGACGTTCCGATTAAATTTCTTCTCGCGTGCATCTATTTATTTTGATTATTTATGTAACTGTCTCCAGATATGTAATAGTTAAATAGGAATTTTACCGCTTTATTTAATTTCTCGCATTTATTTACCAAAACGGGTTTTTGTTTTTGGCGATGTATAGACCCGCGCCTTGTAATAGTGTAGAATTTACATTTCTGCAATTTACTTTCCGCACTCCTAACTGTTAAAAAATGCCTGCAAGAATGTATGTAAATAAAACCAATCCGTAGCTCACAAATAACATACAAGATAACCTTAACTGAAAAACAACACATAAAGCACATGCCACTTCTTAGGGTACGCCTCACTGGTTGCCTCGAACATGGTCATCAAGTATAGGGTATCTTAGAGGTCTCCCTTCTATCCAAAAGATTCAGTTGCCTCGAAACGGTTGCCTCGGATAAAAAAGGATCTAGGACATTAGGGTTACTTCTAAGGTGTCCTACCGTTGCTTCGGTGACCACATTGTCCCGATAATCGAATTGACCCGAACACCTCCAACGATGGTGCTACCTACCTCTCAATGGTGGGATAGTACTATCTAAAAGACTCTTACACAGCTTAATTCCTTAGAGTAGGTAGATTCTCATAGGTACTTTCTCTTTTCAAAAACAAACAAAAATACTTTTCACACCTCACACTTTCTAAAAGATTTCAAAAAAAATTTTCCCACACTCTTGAGGACTGATACAAGAGTTACTTAGAAATTTTTCAAACGAAACTTTTTCAAAACCCACACACACTTGAAAAGCAAACACTTTTGAAAACATAAGAGCAAGTACCTAAGAGCCCGTGGATAACCACGGATAGAAAGGGTGCTAACACCTTCCCTTTCTATAAATCTACCTCCCGAACCGAGAGACATCTCGAATAAGGAATTTTGCTGTGCTTTTGTCCTTTCCATATTGGAGAACATAAAAGACGGTGGCGACTCTTGCTTACCACGACATTTCACGAAACCAGCTAAAAACAGTCAGTTCTATTTCCACCGGTCACACTCTACAATGCCATTCATCTTTGGTTGTTAATGAGAAGAGTTATGATGCTGAATATTGAATTGTGTACAAAGCTCGGTGATTATAGTATTATTAAGATTGGTACCATTATCTATGATGATTCTTTCTGGAATACCATACCAACAGATAAGGTTATGTTTGACGAACCGGGCCACGACGTTCTTGGTAACAGAAGTAAATGAAGCTGCCTCGAGCCATTTTGTGAAATAATCAATGGCAACCAGGATTAAGCGGTGCCAATTAGAAGCAATAGGTCTAATCTCTCTGATTATATCAATGCCCCACATTGTGAAAGGCCAAGGAGCAGTCAAGATGTTTAAGGGAACCACAGGCACATGTACTTTATCGACATAGATCTGGCACTTGTGACAAGTTTTGAAATGCTGATAACAGTCTGTTTCCACAGTGGACCAGTAGTACCCTGCCCTCAGAATCTTCTTAGCCATTGTGTTCCCACTGGAATGTGTGCCAAAGGTACCTTCATGCGTATCCACCATAATCTTCTCTACTTCACTCTTGTCTACACACCGAAGCAAAGTAGAATCGTGGTTGTGCTTGTAGAGGATTCTGTTACTGAGGAAAAACCTGGCAGAGAACCTTCTTAGGAACTTCTTGTCATTAATGGAAACTCCCTCAGGACACTCTTGGGTTTCGATGTATCTTTTCACTTCGTGGAACCAGGGTTTGTCCACTACTTCTTCAGTATCAACCTTATAACAGTATGCTAGTTCGTCCAATATCTCAATAGTGATCCGAGGAGCTTCATTATCCCATTGGACTTTAAACATGGTTGACATAGTAACTAGCATGTCCTCTAATTGATTCTTTTCTCGTGGAAAATGCTCAAAGGTAACTTCTCCAAAGTGTGGAATCAGCGTCAACACATGCTCTCGGTAAGGGATGAGATTAGGATGCTTCATGTCCTATTCTCCTATGATTTAACTGATTACCAAGGGAGAGTCTCCAAATACACTAAAGAATTTGATTCTCAAGTCTATAGCAGCTTTGAGGCCTATAATGCATGCTTCATATTCATCCATATTGTTGGTACAATTGAAACATAGCCTGGCAGTGAAAGGAGTATGACAACCTTCGAGAGATATGATCATAGCACCGATGCCATTGCCAAGTGCATTGGAAGCTCCTTCAAAAAACATAGTCCACCGGGAACCTTTTTCAGGTCTTTCATCCAGTCCAGATTCTTCACAATCAGTCACTAACATGATGTTCTCGTCCAGGAACTCGAAATTCATGGATTGATAGTCATCCATAGCCTGATGAGCCAAATGATCAGCTAGTACACTTCCTTTTATTGCTTTTTGGGTAGTGTATTGAATGTCATATTCGGTCAGGACCATTTGCCATCTTGCTATTCTTCTAGAGAGAGTGGGCTTCTTGAATATGTATTTGATAGGATCCATTTTAGATATCAATAAAGTGGTGTGGGTCAACATATACTGTCTTAGTCGGCGAGCAGCCCATGCCAAAGCGCAACAAGTTTTCTCGAGCAGTGAGTATCTTATTTCACAGTCGATAAACTTTTTGATAAGGTAGTATATTGCATGCTCTTTTCGACCAAACTCGTCATGTTTCCCCAACACACACCCCCATTGAATTTTCTAATACTGTTAAGTACATGATTAGAACTCGTCCTTCAACTGGAGACATCAAAATGGGAGGTTCTTGAAGATAATCCTTGATTCTGTCAAAGGCAGTCTGGCAGTCGTCATTCCACTTCACTACTTGATATTTCTTTAGTAATTTGAAGATTGGATCACAAGTTGCGGTTAGGTGGGAAATGAATATGGTAATGTAGTTTAGGTGTCCCAAGAATCCCCTAACCTCATTTTTTGTGCAGGGAGTTGGCATCTCTTGAATAGCTTTAACCTTCACAGGATCTACTTTGATACCTTTGTAGCTGACAACGAAACCTAAGAGCTTACCAGATATTACTCCAAAGGTGAACTTGTTCGGATTCAGTCTTAACTTGTACTTCATAAGTCTTTCAAACAATTTCTGCAAGTGATCCAAGTGCTCTTCTTCAGTCTGAGACCTGGCTATCATATCGTCGATGTAGACCTCTATCTCGTAATGAATCATATCGCGAAACAAGGCTACCATAGCACGCTGATAGGTTTCCCTACAGTTCTTCAACCCAAATGGCATAACTTTGTAGCAGAAGGTCCCCCATTGCGTGACGAAAGTCGTTTTCTCCATATCTTCAGGTGCCATTTTAATCTGATTATACCTGGAGAAACCGTCCATGAAGGAGAATATCTTATGTTGTGCAGTGTTGTCAACTAGAACATCAATATGGGGAAGCAAAAAGTCATCCTTGGGGCTCGCCCTATTCAAATCTCTGTAATCCACACACATACACACCTTACCATCCTTTTTAGGTACCAGTACCACATTTGCAACCCATTGTGGATAAAAAGTAACAACTAATAACCCGACATTAATCTGTTTCATAATTTCAGCCTTGATCTTTTCTGACATCTCAGGCTGCATACGATGGACCTTTTGCTTCACTAGAGGACATTCTTCTTTCGTTGGTAGACGATGAACCACAATATCAGTGTCTAGAGCCAGCATGTCTTTGTATGACCAGGAAAAGATCTCAATATAGTCATGTAACATCTAGATTAACCATTCTTTGACATTATGCTCCAAGTTGGCACCTATCTTGACTTCCTTCTTATCTTTTTTAGTACCCAAGTTTACTGTCTCGACTGGCTCTTCATGAGGTTGTATTGCTTTTTCCTCCTATTGTAACAGTCTAGCAAATTCTCCATCTACTTCACAATCTTCCTCACCTTCGTCCTCAGCTTGCACTACGCTAAAATTGACTTTTGGCATCACCAAAAAGACAGTGTTTTAATGAGAAAACGCTGTTGTATGTCTTTTAAAAAATTCTCTAAAAAAAGCGCTGCTACAGACAGCCTTTAGAAAGCGCTTTTAAAAAGAGTTGCTAAATGCCCTACCTTAGAAAGCGCTTTAATGAGAAAATGCTGTTGTAGGTCTTTTAAAAAATTCGCTAAAAAAAGCGCTACTACAGACAACCTTTAGAAAGCGCTGCTAAAGGCCTTAAATTGGCCCCACTTAAGAAAGCACTTTCTCGTGAAAGCGCTGCTAGATCTTGTATGATAGAAAGCACTTTTAAAAAGCGCCGGCTTAGGTCAAATTATAAAATTAAAATATAAAATTTCCCAACTTAAGAAAGCGCTTTCTCGTGAAAGCGCTGCTAGATCTTGTATGATAGAAAGCGCTTTTAAAAAGCGCTGTCTTAGGTCAAATTATAAAATTAAAATATAAAATTTTCAGAACCCTATTCATTCATTTCTAATCGTTGTCTTCTTCTTCGCGATCGTTTCTTCTCCAATTGATTCTTCTCCGACTGTTCCTAATCGTTTCTTCTCCGACTGTTTCTTCTCTGACGAAAACGAAAAAGTTGTAACATTGTTCTTGCTGACGAAAACAAAGAAGTTACTTGACGAAAACGAAGAAGTTGTTGATCACTATAGTTTAAGTACTTCATTCTTGCTGCTGTAACATTGTTCTTGTTTTCTACATTGTTGCTGTTATTGTTCTTGTTTTCTACATTGTTCTTGTTGTTAAGAAGTTTGTTAAGAAGTTGAAGTTAACATTTTTGTTTAGCTTAATTAGTATAAAACTATTTGAATGAACTACTATGATGGAAGAGCATTTCATTTTTTTATATTTCCTTAGTGTATTTTTATATTTGTCATTTCATTTTTATTTTTTTCTTTATTACAGGTCAATGGCTAGTAATCAAGAAAACTCATAAAATACAAATGCTCCAGATAAGACATCAGAGGGAGAAATTACACGAGGCATCACTATTATGAGAAAAATCATTCTTGATAGAGATACAGGAGTAAAATATGATGTACATTGGAATGATGATAACAAACTAATCGATCTTAATGGTGCAAAGTTGACAAGCTACATTTGTACACTTGCTCGTATTCACGTTCCAATCACCTTTGATAAATGGACTAATAAATATTTGGATTCCTACAAAGACAAAATTTGGACTGATATACAGGTACCATATGATTTAGCTTTAAAGTATAATGTTTTTGTTATTTTAGTCCCTAACTAAGTAAGGCTTGGGAATGTCTTATATGTATGCTTAATATTTGTTCCCTTAATCAAGATCACATGGTAATGTCTTTAAATTACTTATACTAACACACTATAATGCGTATGTTTTTTCGTAGAGGTCTTTTAACATTGAAGATAACCGAAAAAAGTATTGTCTTCAAGTGGCCGGAAAAAGACACAGAGGGTGGAGAACTTTTTTAACAAACAAATTTCTTAAGGATGAGCAAGGAAATATTGTTAAAGCGGACCGTCTAATGAAGTATAGCAACTTCATTGGACCCGAAGAATGGGATGAATTTGTATCCAAACAAATAGAAAATGAGAAATTCAAGAAAGTGAGTGACATAAATCGTGAGAGAGCATCAACACCCATGTATCCATACAGAAAAGGGCATTTGGGATATGCACGCTTACAACAAAAAATTGTAACTATATATAAATGCTACGATCTTATTAATTGTATCAATGTGTTATAATTGACAATCTTATGATTTGTGTCAATACGTAGTTAGAGGAGACGAAAAGTGATGAAACATCACTTCCGACACATGTTTTGTGGAAGGAAGCTCGTGTGGGAAAGGATGGATTTGTTAGGGAAGATGTTCAACATATTTATGATGAATGTGTAAGTATATCATTGTGTCTTTAAGTAAATCAAATGTTTATTAGTATATACTTAATTTTTTATCTCCACTAATAATTTTCAATATATATGTAAATGAATTTCAGGAGACTCTATCTCAACCGGTAACCACAGATGAGGACCAGGATAACAAGAGCGTACTTAGTTCTACACTAAATGTTGCTGAGTATCCTGGTCGGGTGAGGGGTAAAGGACATGGTGTGACTCCATCTTCCTTGTATAAGCATCCAAGGAAAAGAAATCCTATCAATCAAGAAGTGATGCAAACGTTGGAGGAATTAAAGGCGCAAGTCCGTGAATTGCTACAGGATAGAGAGAGATATATGGCGCAAAAGTGCAGTTCAGAGGCGAAAGAAACTAGTGACAAAGCTAGTATCAATTGTCAAAATAAATTTCCCAAGGTAATTATATATGTTATTATGAAATTAAACTAGCACATTTATTTTAATTGACATATATACACATTAACAGTAACATATTTATTATTGGTTTAGGGCATTTCATCTTGTCAGCTATACTTATCGTCACCGACTTATCGCTTAGTTGGCAATGGAAAAGTGCATAACACTTTGAGAGATCTACTTCACCATAGACCTCTCCCTGATGGACATCTGAAAGTATTAGTTGATGTTGCATTAGATCTGGATGCGTTGCTACCGGTACCTGACATTATTTCAGAGACAACATTGCTACGAGATGCAATAGGATCATTTGTTGCATGGTCGTCGGACCTCATTTTCATAGATGATGAGGTATGTTGAAAACCATTATGAATCTTTTAGTATTCGAGTTTCAATTCTGAACCATTACGTACATTTTTATTACATGTTAATTTCAGACTCCTACAAAACCCGCATCTAAGGATAAAGAGATTTTGCGGCACATCGAGTCTATTGCATCACAAAAAGAGGTACATTTAAAGTGTTAATTTTATGATCCGAATTCAAAAACTGCATGATTTTATAATTTACCTAAGTTATATGATTTTTAGGTACCTGCTCAACAGTCACAACAAGTGAGCCAGAAATTTAGTAGCGTACCCAACAAGAAAAATGATCTTCCAAGAACTGGGGCAAGAAAACCTTTTGTACCTCGATTTCAGACGTGTCTTGAAACACTTGTCGGAACATCAGATTTGATGAGTGGTGCTATTAGTCAAATGGATATAGAGGAAGGTATATTTGGTTTTTCTTACTTCGAAACAATTGCAAAAGAGGAAATGGAACAAATTTTTCAGCATACAGAATTAGGCATCGGTGTTGTACACTCATACATACAGTAATGCGATCAATCTATTATTTAATTAGTCGAAAAATTTATTTACACATTTCAATGAAAATAGTCTAATGTTTATTATGTTTTTATTTAAGGTTCTTGTATAAAAAATTGATGTGCGGGAATCAATTGTCAAACATATTCCATTTCGTGTCTGCCTCCCGTGTCAACAGAGCATCAATTGTTCAGGATCCAGATTCAGTAGGAAATCACTTAGTTGAGAGATTCATGGCCTGCAGTATAGAAAGCTTGTATCTTTTACTGTATAATACGATTCCTGTGGGGTTAGTACTCCATTCTAAGTTCATTGTAATCTTTGTATCTTTTGTGTTGAAGATTTTCATCTAAACTTTCATTTTAATTTATAGACATCACTGGTTGTTGGTTGCTATTGATCCTTTCAAAGAAGTGGTGTATTATCTGAATTCGGTAGATGGTGAATGGACAAATTATCCAGATAGGAAGTTAATGATTGATACGTAAGTGAGATTGTTCTAAATATTCGTGTGTATTTGTATATTTAATTATTTCTGTGATATTGTTCTAAATATATGTTTTTATTTTGTTAGATCAATACAAGTATTCCACTCTCAAAGAGAAGTTAGAGTATCACGGTCTAGATCAAGCAACATTACATGGATCAAAGTGGAGGTACATTAATTTTCACAATTTTGCTTATAATAGTGATGCTACTTGATAAAACAAGACAACTATACATTCTTATTTGTTTTTCTATGTAGTGTGCTCAACAGCGTAACAATATAGATTGCAGATACTTTGTTTTGAGGTTTATGAAAGAAATCCTTCTTTTGAATCGAATAGAGATTCCAATCACGGTATGGATTTATAACTTAGGATTTATTTTAATATTTATCAGATATTTAATATAATTTATTACTTTTAACTAAATCATGCATATTATGTTTTGTTATGTAATACTCTGATGAATGCAAGTGTGATCATTACACGAAAAATCAATTGGAAGAAATCAAGGAGGAATTGTGTGAATACTTTATTCAGAAAAGAAACATATAAGGTATTGGAAGTTGAAAAGTGTTATGAAAAATTTAAATTATGTTGGACCCAAGTTAGTTTAATTGACCGTGTTGTTCTGTTCATACCTTATTTGCAGGACCAGGACCGGCCGCTCATTGGATTTTGGCGATTTCAGGCTGAAACGAGTTTGGCACATATCATATATAAGCGGATTCGAATAAAAGATTTTGTTGTACTTGAGTACTATCACCTTTATACTAAATTCTTGGAGTTTGTTGTTCGAAATAGTCATAAATTTGTCCTTATTATAGTGCATCATCCTCCTACTTAGTAGCAAACATGTGAATTGAATTATAATGGTGTTTATATTTTGGTATATAATGGTATATAATGCCTTTTTTTTGTATGTAACAGCTTCTTTGTTGAAATAAAGGGTCGTTGAAATGGAAGGCTTGAAGTACAATTTTACGGGATTATTCCCAAAAATATGCCTTCTAAAAAAAGAAAGAATACACAACATTTTTACATAAAAAATGCTTAAATTCACGTGAAGCAACGAATGCTCTTTTTTAGGAAAAAGCGTTGCTAAACGCCTACTTTAGAAAGCACTTTTCCTAGAAAAGCGCTGCCTAAAGATGTCTTAAAAAATACATTAGACAACGCTTTTGAAAGCGCTGTCTAAAGGGGGTCAATAGAAAGCGTTTTTTCAGGAAAAAGCGCTGCTAGAGGCCTACCTTAGAAAACACTTTACCAGGGAAAAGCGCTGCTAAAGAATACATATGGCAGCACTTTTGCGTTAAAAAAAGCATTGTCTATACCTACGGCAGCGCCACCATAAACAGCGCTGCTAAAGGGCAAAAAAAAGCGCTTTCTTAGGTCTTTTTTGGTGTAGTGTTGGTAGATAGGATTTTCAAAGTCATAACTAGAAATAGCAGAACCGTTATCAATGGGGTCTAGAGTGGATGTGGATCTGCAGTTTAATATGTGTGTGTGTGTGTGTAAGAGAGCATAGTTATTTTGATAAAGTAAAAGCAGAAAAGAAAAATAAAGAGCGCAAAATTTGTATGCAAAACTTCCAATGATTTATTTATGACATATGAAAGTGAAATGATAACCCTCACAAATAAACCATTGTGCATCGGGTAAGACACAAGGCTTTAAAGTTTAAATTGTTCAAATATTACATATCCCAAAAAACAAAAAGACAATTACTCCTGGATGAAAGTAATGGGAACAAAGTCTCTAGCCGTCTGTAATACGGTGGGAGAACTGACTTGGTAGTTTTATGTTTGATCGCAATTGTTGCGGATAACAAGAGTCACCATCGACTTTTCTTTTACCCAATAAAGTAAAGGGTGAAAATAACAATAAAGACCTTTTGAGACATTTTCTTGAGTTCGAGGGCTAGGTTATGAAAAGGGAAGTTGTTAGCATCATTTTCATCCGTAGTTATCTACAGGCTCTTAGTTGCTTGCTAGATCACTTTTGAGATTGCTTTGTTTGAAATGTGTTTGTGGTGGGTTTTGAAATTATTTTTGAAAAACGCCTTCGTTTAGGAAAACTTTGTAATGATTCTCGTCTCTATAAGAATGCATACAAAGTGTTAGACTTTTGAAAATATTTCATGTTTTTGAAAGTGTTTGGTGTGTTTGAAAAGATGTTTGTTTTTTAAGATGGGTTGTGAGCAAGTAACTAAGAACGTTCTACCTACTCAAAAGTCTTTTGTTTATTTCTTCCTTCCTTTGATGTTGCTATCTTATCATTGATTGGTAATAAGCCTTATCTTTGGATGTGAAAGGACGGGCGTGGGTCATCGTATAGTCATAAAATGCAATATTGTGAGATACCTTAGAATTTCTCTTAAGGGTCTAAGATCATTTATAAGGCAACATTCGAAGCGTTATCGAGGGGCTATGATCTTGTGTTTTTGATTATTTTTACTAAGGCGTCTCATATGCATATCATGACCATTTTCTCAAGGCAACAAGGTGGAGTTAACCCTAGAGGTATAAAGTGTGCAAGTGTTTTGTATTTCATGCTTGGTTTAATCTTGAATTAGGTTTTCTAAGATTGATTTTATCTTGCCATACAAACCCTAATTACTAACATTATATGAAAGTGATAAATTGCGGAAAGTAAATATCCTACGCTATTAAATCATTAGGGGATGGGGCATACAAATTTACAAATGGGGATTGTAAGAAATTAAACCTAATTATCTATTACAACCATATTGAACTTGAATAATGTACAAGAGTTGAAATGTATATAATGTGCAAGAAATGGAATGAATATAATGTATAAAAATAAAAATGGAAAATAAATGGAATTTGCTTTGGATTTTATTTAATAAAATGGGTTTTTGACCTAATTAACTAAAAGAAGATAGTTAACTAAAATAAGAAAAAAAAATTAAGATTAAGTTAATAAACAAAGAAACTAATTTTATTTGAAGAAAGCAAGTTTTTTAGGGTTTTATAGGAGAATGTTGATTAAATTAATATTCAAAGTTAATTAATTGAGAAATCCTACATTCTAAAGCAATTTTAAGAAAGAAAAGAAAATGAACTAAATCTAAGTTTATTATTAAGTTAAATAAAAGAAATTAAATGGGAAAATGTTTTTGGTTTTTATTTATTTTAAGAAATTAAATAAAAATAAACTAAATAATTTAAATATTTAATATAATATATTTTTGGTATTTCTGATTAATAATAATAATAATAATAATAATAATAATAATAATAATAATAATAAAAAATAATAATAAAGGAAAGAAAATAAAATAAAAATATGAAATTAAAGTCTGGGGGTTTTAGAAAGTGGAAAGGATGTTTATGAGTAAAAACTGATTTATGTTTGGTTTAGGCCCAAATGTATTTTTGTGATAAGAATCAGAAAGAAAATAAAAGGAAAGTTATGCTGGGTTGCGTGATGAAAAAATGGATAGGGGGTGTTGCAGGAAGAAAAATGAGTAAACCTAGAAGTTATTTTCCCAGACGCGCTGCTAACAAGTAAGTGGGGTGATGTTGGAAGCAAAATGATAAAGCCCAAAAGTTTTGGCCCAGGCGTGCTGTTAACAAGTAAATGACAGGTGATACTGGAAGCAAAAATGAGAAAGCCCAGAAATTCTGACCCAGGCATGCTGTTAATAAGTAAATGAGGGGTGATATTGGAAGCAAAAATCAGAGAGTCCAGAAGTTCTAGCCCAGGCGTACTGTTAACAAGTAAATGGGGGTAAAATGTTAAGAAATAAAAAGAAAAGGTGCTCCTGGGGCTAGAACCCAGGACCCTTAACACCAATGCCTTACACGCGTGCTCTCTACCACTGGGTGGCTATACATTCGGTATTATAAACAAAATCATAAATATATATTACAAAATCAGTTCTAATGATGAACTTCATCTTCTTCCTCGCGCCAGCCAGAGCATATGCAACTCATTCATTTCTGAACCAAAATGGAAAATTAAACATGAAATTTATGGAAAATTTCATCATAGTTCCAGAGTTGTAAAGCATTAAAACTATAAATAAAAAACAAGCATGAATTTTGCTAGCCCTAATCTGAACCCTAATTTTTTCAGGAAGTTCTAATCCAAAATTCTCTCTACTCATGCCATATAAATGAAACCTATGGATATGTACAGTTTCAGGGCAATGATATCTACATTTTGTATTTGAAAATGCAAGCCTAACAATGCCTAAATAATTAGATGAAAATTAGAAAAACTCACCTTGCAGCTGGAGATCGTGTTTTAAATTAGAGCTTGGTTTAAGTTGCTGTGATGATCTGGTTAGCTTCCTCAAGTTCCCATGAAGCTAATGCAACCCTTAGCTTGAGCTATGGATGGCTGGAATGTTTTGAAGAAGTCGAGATGTAATGCTCTGTTTCTGAAAATGGAGGTTGGTGAAGATGGTGTTACAGTTTGAAAACAGAGGTTGGGATAACTTGTATATGTGTATTAGAAGCTTTGTGGGTGGTTTGGCCAAGAAACACACAAGAGGATTTGGAGATTGGATTCAAAAATTAGAATTGACAAGTTTTTGTGCTTGTGTTGAAATTTATGGTTCTATGGAGTTTTAGTGAGTTCAGGGCTTGTCCCATCCTCTTTTAGCTTGCAAATGAAGGTTTAATTTATAGGCAAAGGGTTTGGAAGCTTGGAGAAGTCATAAGTATAAAATCACATGTTGTGGATTTTTGACTTGTTTTTGAAGCAAGCTTAAACAAACATGGTTTCAAGGCAAGTTAAGGTGGATACCAACTTTAAACATGCTTGCTCTGAGTTTGTAGGGGATGCTTGTGTCGAAACAACAAACACAAAGCTCAAGGAGATTGGACTTTGTGATTAAAGTCACTTTTCCAAAATGGAAGTGTGAACTTTCTTCCTTAAATGGAAAGGTGTATTGGACAAAGCTTAAATCAAGTAGTTCATAGCTCAAAAGCTTTTATAATCTTATGATTAAGGATAGATACACAAGTTAGAGGGCCTGAAAAGTGGGATTATGCAGCATTGCTTGGAATTGGATCAAATGTTCATCATGAAAATGTTTTATAATTTAAGAATGAATGTCCAACTTCTGATCTTCAATTCTCCCTGCTCCAGCATAATTTGAAGGAGTTCTTAGACTTTTTAGAAAGCTTCTAACATGCTATACAATCCATCTTTGAATCACTTTTTCAAACTCCCATTATAACTGCATGAAACTTGGCCCAGAAGTTCTATCAAAATCCTGACTTAAAATGCTCAGAATTATACTAAGTGTTTTAGTTTCATGGACACGTCTTCATGGATTTATAACTTGATATCCAAGCATTTATAGAAAAAGTTTTGTCCTACAATGTTTTAGATATCATTTAGATCTACAACTTCCATGTTGAAAGTTTTTCTTAAATCATCTTGCATCATGGTGATAATTTGGCACAAAGTTATAAAATTATCATATTTTTCTTAACACTTAGAAAATTTTCTAAGTGTTTAGAACTTTGACTTTTTTCAAAGTAATCTTGACTTTTGATTTCTTGATGAAAAATATTCATACTTTGACATGCCTTGATGAAATATGATTTTTGAAACTTGATTTTTATCCAAAAGTCAAAGTTTGACTTTTCAGTGTACAATTGACTTTTTATTAGTTGACCAATTTTCAACTATCAATCAATTGATCCTGAGAAATGTTTTGAACCGTGCCATTAGGTCAAAATGATGCATTTTGATTCTTGATATCATGTCTCAAACCAAAAAGTCATGCATTTGGTCGAAAGTAAAAAATCAAGCCTTCTCAGTCAAAACCCTAATTTTGACCATTTTGTGATTTGATCAAATTTCTTGAGGAATTATGATCCAAACTTGACCAATTGACATATATGAGTTCAAAATGTTGATATGAATAAAAAATTATGAATTTTAATTGTGAGTTAACCACAATTGACTTTTTGCCCAATATAGTTGATTTTAGGTCAACTGATCAATTGACTAAGCAAAAATGTGATCCAAAGCCTGAAACTTGACATGAGCAATCTTGGGAGTCCAAAATGATCCATGAAAATCATATGAAGCATTAAAGGTCCAATTGTCCTTATACAAACTCAAACCCTAATTTTGAGTTATCAGTGTTCAGGGAGGTATCTTGAGCTGATCAATCCTTGTGCAGTCTTGAATCAATAGATATCTTGTGAGAGAATCTCTGAGAAATTGAGAGGGATAATTTTGGGGTATAACAGATTCCCCTGTTCAATCTTCTTGAACCTAAAGAGTGAGATTGGCGGATCCGCCTTTCGTGACTTGAAGGTGAAACATGATTGAACATTAAAGTGCCTAGAAATTTGCACTCGATTATGTATTGTTTTGGGAATGGGCTTATAGATGCCATTTGGAAAGATGATGGTAGAATCTGGGAGAAACATCAGTGTAAATCTTTGGTCGATTCATGCTGAAAACTAGGTGTTTTGTCTGTCTTTCACTGAAAGAAATAATTCTGATCCAGAAGAGGTCTTTGGATCAATGATTTTTTCTGCAAGGAAACAAAAGGGTTAGATGTATGTGAATGTATGCATGGTGTAATGATGTTATAAAAAAATGAGATTATGTTGTGTTATGCATGTTATATGATGTATGAATGCACCATGTTATCGAAGCGTATCCTTGACATACATTGTGGAGTTTAAATCTCAGACTGCTATTGGAGATGAAAAGTATATGTATCTTCAGACTTTGTTAAAGATTATTGGTTTGTTGAGAAGAATTACACTGGGGAATATTGGCTTCTGCTTGGGGAAAAGAGCTCAGGATTTTTAGTCATCTGCTGCTCTAGTGGGGAATTATCTCTTGAAAGTTAGTGTTATCTGGTCGGGTCCAGGTTTTGCAATAATCTACCGGGGATAATGACAAACTCTACTGTGAAGAGGAGTTTTGTTAGTGATTGAAGAAGTTAAACTAATATCTGGTTGGGTCCAGGTTTTGTAGTAACTTAGCCTTGAGGTTAACTGTTATCTGGTCGGGTCCAGGTTTCAGTAATTGAACTGTTGATTGGTCGGGTCCATGCTTTGCAATAACTTGAACTTTTGATTGGCCGGGTCCAGGTTTAAGCAATTTGAACTTAGGTAAACTGGTATCTGGTCGGGTCCAGGCTTCAGTAACTTGAATTGTTTACTGGTTGGGTCCAGGTTTAACAATAATTTGAATTTGAGGTTAACTTATATCTGGTCAGGTCCAAGCTTCAATAACTTGAATTGTTTACTGGCCGGGTCCAGGTTTAACAATAATTTGAACTTGAGGTTAACTGGTATCTGGTCGGGTCCAGGCTTCAGTAACTTGAATTGTTTACTGGTCGGTTCCAAGTTTAACAATAATTTGAACTTGAGGTTAACTGGTACATGGTCGAGTCCAGGCTTCAGTAACTTGAATTGTTTACTGGTCGGGTCCAGGTTTAACAATAAATTGAACTTGAGGTTAACTGGTATCTGGTCAGGTCCAGACTTCAGTAACTTTAATTGTTTACTGGTCGGGTCCAGGTTTAACAATAATTTGAACTTGAGGTTAACTGGTATCTGGTCGGGTCCAGGATTCAGTAACTTGAATTGTTTACTGGTCGGGTCCAAGTTTAACAATAATTTCAACTTGAGATTAACGGATATCTGGTCAGGTCCAGGATTTAGTAACTTGAGTTGTTTACTGGTAGGGTCCAGGTTTAAGAAATTTGAGGGTAGGATGGAGTTGAACTGGTATCTGGTCGGGTCCAGGCTTCAGTAACTTTCGGGGATAGTAACGACTCTGTTGGCGACTTCACTAAGGATTAGGGGTTGTGGTCCCTTAATTTTAATAGTTTGAGAGGCAACCTTAAGTTGGGGAATTTTTCCGTTTGTTGGGGAAATAAACCTTATTGAAGAGAATATTTGACGAACTGATGGGGAGGTGTCTCTTTAGGAAGAAATCCCAAAAGGCTTCCTTTTAAGACCAACTTAGCTGGGAAGAGAATTTTCCAGAGATTGAAATTCTGGCTGGAGATTTTATGAATCCAAATCCGTGAAGATAATGTTATTGAAATAACTCTGTGGGGATATCTCAAATGCATTTAAGGAGATGCTTTTCGCTGGTTTTAAGCATACATTTGCTAAAAGTTTAATCATGTTCATATGCATATGTTCATTCAATTTTAGTCATTGGACACTTTTGCACTCAAAACAGAAAAAATAGAAAGTTTGCACTTCAAAGTATATTTGTATTGATGTTTTTCCCATGAATAGGCATTTTTGTACAAAGAGGCCGAGATCCTAGTAAGAGGAAATCGTCGAAAGAATGGAAAGAATACAAAGTGAAAACAAAATAATAGCCATGTGAAAATAATCTCATTGTGTTCCAACTTCACTATTGCCCACATGTCTTCGAACAATATCCCTTGCCGTTGAATAGAAGTTGATTGGATTGATCTTGGACCATTCGAATCTGGACCTTGGTAATAAAGCTGGCTGTAACGATCCCACAGGATATAGTCATACGCTTTTAATCCTTAATTTTTTCCTAGACCGCCCTTTCAGGTTTTCAGCCCACCAGGATACCCGTTTTTTCCCAAGTCGCCCTTTCGGGTTTTCGACTCGCCGGGTGTACAATCTTTTACATATATCCCTGATTTTTTTCCGAACCTCTTTGGTTCGCCGGAATGCCGTTATTTTTTCCTAGGTATGTCAACCTAGTTGGTCATTTTATGCATAGTATTTTTTAACTATGTCCATGTTCACAGGATGTGGGAAATCTTCACCATCCATACTAGTCAGTATCATGGCGCCACCAGAGAAAAATTTCTTTACAAAAAATGGTCCTTCATAAGTGGGAGTCAATTTGTCCCTGGGGTCTCCTTGTGGAAGAATGATGCGCTTTATTACCAAGTCGCCAGTCTGATATACTCGAGGCTTGATCTTTTTGTTGAAAGCCTTGATTATACATTTTTGGTACATATGACCATGACAAACAGTAGCCAGTCGCTTCTCGTTAATCAAGTTCAACTGATCCAACCTAGTCTGAATCCATTCGTCTTCACCTAAATCTTCTTCCTTCATTATCCTTAGAGAGGGAATTTGAACTTCGACAGGTAGGACAACTTCCATGCCATAGATCAAGGAGAACGAGGTTTCCCCAGTTGATGTTCGAGTTGAAGTACAGTAGCCATGGAGAGAAAACAGTAACATCTCATGCCAATATTTATACGTTACCACCATCTTTTACATAATCTTCTTGATATTTTTATTGGCAGCTTCCACTACGCCATTCATCCTGGGTCTATATGGAGAAGAATTGTGATGCTTGATTTTCAACTGAGTACAGATTTCCGTAATCATGGCATTATTGAGGTTGGTTCCATTGTCAGTGATGATCCTTTTGAGGATACCGTAACAATAGATGAGGTTATGTTTTATAAACCTGGCTATAACATATTTGGTAACTGAGGCATATGAGGCAGGTTCAACCCACTTGGTAAAGTAATCAATGGCAACAAGCATGAAACGATGTCCATTGGAGGCAGTAGGTTTGATTTCCCCGATCATGTCAATGCCCCACATTGCAAATGGCCACGGTGCAGTCATGACTTTTAGAGGAATAGGAGGTACATGGACCTTGTCAGCATAGAGTTGAAACTTGTGGCAAGTCCTCTAGTGATAATGACGATCAGTTTCCATTGTGGACCAATAGTAACCAGCTCTCAGGATTTTATTGGCCATAGTGTGTCCACTATAATGGGTTCCAAATAGGCCATCATGCATGTCTTCCATAATTTTCTCTGCCTCCTTCTTATCCACACATCGGAGTAGAGTAGAATCATGATTGCGCTTGTACAAGATTCTGTTACTTAGAAAGAACTTGGCTGAAAATCTTCGCAAGAATTTCTTATCATTAATGGAAGCCCCTTCAAGATATTCTTGTGTCTCAAGATATCTCCTCACCTCATGGTACCATGGTTTCTCTTTGTCGGTGTCAAGCTCATAGCAGTGCACAGGTTTGTCATATTTCTCAATTGTAATCATAGGAGCTTCGTTGTCCCATTTGACTTTGAAAATGGAGGACATTGTTGGCAAGGCATCAGCCAACTGATTTTCTTCTCTAGGAAAATGTTCAAAGGTGATCTCCTCGAAGTATGATATTAAGGTTAACACAAGCTCCTTGTAAGGAATACAATTAGGATACTTAGTGTCCCATTCTCCTTTGACTCGACTGATCACTAGAGCAGAATCTCTGAATACATCCAAATGCTTGATCCTTAAGTCAATAGCAGCCTTCAAACCCAAGATGCATGTGTTGTACCCCAAAATTTTCTCTCTCATTTCTCAAAGGATCAACATGGACCCTCAGGTTTTCTTTCATCTAGTTTCAAGTCTTGAATTACAACTTTTCAAGAAAATCATTCACAAGGGCAAAATAGTCATTTACATACCAAAGGAGTCAACTATGACTTTTGAGTCAAAATCAAGTTCTAAGAATCATATTTCATTAAGGCATGAAATTGGTTCATCAAAAATAAGAAGTCAGAAGTTACTTTAAAAAAATCAAATTTCTAAACATTTGGAAAATTTTCTAAGTGTTAAGAGAATGTGATACTTCAGAACTTCTGAGCCAGCCTCTATGCAAGTACAGTCAGAAGTTGCAAACATGGTCCAGAACATGACACTTCAATCAGAACATACAAAAGCGTTGCTCTTTGGCCAGAACATAATGCTTCAGTCAGAACATGATTCTTCAGCATATGAAAGCTATGTTCAACGCTCCTTCAGAACATGCTGGAGCCAGAAGATACAAAGATTAGAGGTTGGATGCTACGCTGAAGCAGAACTTCTGATCTAGAACTAAGCAATAATGTAGAATCTCACGTTGCAGGATTTCTGGTTGTGATAAGTCTCATCATCATTTAATGCTCATTTAATGCTCACAACCACTTTTGAGTCTTTATCCAAAGGATTTTCACCATGTGTACCTCTACTGTCTTGGGATAGCAAACTCTGATGCTAGGTCCATGTGTTGCTTTTCCTTAATTTTGGCTGACAAATCCAGCTTAGGCACGGCTAAAAGCTGCTAACCATCTTACTTTGTGCCTGGAGCCATACTTGTTTGAACTTACTTCAAGAACAAGTCAGTGCCTAGCATATGATGGTTATACCTTTGATTTCTCCAAGCTACTAAATCATTGCGTATAAATTAAACTACATTTGCAACTGTGAGGAGGTCGAAAATTTGAGAAAGAAAAGCCTTGAACCCCTGCCAAAATTCCAAGAGTTCCAAAAACTGTAAACACAACATACAAAACCTATTAACTTTTGATTCCTTGCATTCAAACTCCATTTGTTCTCAAGTATTTCTTGACTAAAACCTTCCACACAGTTTCTGATTCACATATTAGAAACTTCCCTAACTTATGTATTCATACTACCATACACTCTCCATCCACCTCCACCTCAGAGAAGTTAGAACATCACCCCTTTGCTGTTCCAGAAGTTGAAAACTTCCAGCCTGCTGAGTACATGAAGAAGCCGCTCAGAACATCATCAGAGTTGAGGTTAACTCTGGTTCACAAAATCTCTTCCAGCTGCAAGGTAAGCTTTTGCTGACTCTCACCATATTACTTAAGCATTAATAGATTTGCATGTTCAAAAATACAATGTAGATATCATGTTTCTGATGTTGTACATATTCTGAGATTTCATGTATCTGCCTGCCTAAGTAGGGAGTAACTCAGTTCAGAACTTCTTGAAGAAATTAGAACTCAGAATTAGGATTAGAAAATTCATACTTGCCTCTGATTTATAGTTCTGATATTTCTTATTTCTGAAACACTATGACACCTGCCATAACTGTCATATGCACATCTTCTGTTTTGTGGAGAAATGACCAAGTTGCAGATGTTCTGACTAGTATGGAGAGAGAGACCAAGTTCTGTCAGTGGTGTCAGAACTTATGAAATCTACTTTGTTGCCGGTGGTATCAGAACTTCTGAAAACTACTGTGTTCCCCGTGGACTCAGAACTTCTGACTTTACCTATTTTTTTCACTAACAGGATTTCTGTTTTGCAGTACGCCAGAGTCAGAACATCTGACCTCCTTTAATCAACAATACACTGATTCTATTTTTATTTTTTCTCACTATTTTTGCTATCACTTTCTATTCCATTAATAAAAAAATACCAAAAAAAGACATTTTATTTTTATTTTTACATGCTTTATTTTATTTCTTAAAACAAAAGTTCAAAAATATTTTCTTAAAATAAAACAAGTCCATTTTACATCTTTTATACATTCTTATCCATTCAATATGGTTGTAATAGTAACTTAGGATTTAATTTTATTTGCAATCCCCATTCGTAAATATGTACCCCCATCCCCCAAATATTGTAATAGCGTAGGACTTTACATTTTTGCACTTTTATTGCTTTCATGTATTGTTAGTAATTAGGGTGTGTATGGCAAGATAAAATCAACAAGTAGATAACCCTAATCAAAGATTAGATGCATGCTAATCAAACACATTATTCACACTATCACACCTAGGGTTATCCCACTTTGTTGCCTATCGGAAAAATAGTCATGTCCCTCGAACATGGGCGTTTTAGCAAAAGACTCTCGATAAAAGATCGTAGTCCCTCGATGACCCTCAATGTTGCCTTCGATAAACGATCTAGTCCCTAAAACATTATTGCTAAAACGTCCCATAGGTTTCCTTCTATGACTATACAAAACGTCCCAACGCCTGTCCCTTCACATCCAACGATGGGGCTTCTTACCAAATCAATAGTGAGATAGAAACATCTAAAGGAGGAGGAAAAGAACATCTAAGACCTTTTGAGTAGGTAGGTCCGCTCTTAGTTACTCGCTTGCTCATAACAAAAACATTTTATACACCAACACTCTCATTTTGAAACACTTTTGAAAACAACACTTTGTACACGTTCTTATAGAAACGAGAGGCATTACAAAGGAAACCCTTTTCAAAATCACTTTCAAAAAAATATCTCACAAACACCTCTTTGAACTATTTTCGAAACAAACACTTTGTATGCGTTCTTATAGAAACGAGAATCATTACAAAGTTACATTTTCAAAATACTTTCAAAAACCACACCACAAGCACATTCAAACAAAAGCAAGTGATCTAGCAAGTAACTAAGAGCCCATGGAAAACCATGGATGAAAAGGGTGCTAATACCTCCCCTTTTCATAATCTACCCCCCGAACTCTAGAAAACATCTCTAAAGGTCTTTCCTGTGCTTTTTCACCTTTCCTTTTGGATAAAAGAAAAGTAGGTGGTGACTCTTGCTAAACCGCAACATTTGCAAACACAAACGCAAAACAATCAAATCAGTTCTCCCACCGTATTACAGAACTGACGACTCTGCTGGGGATTTACTTAAAAATGGGGTTACCTTAGGGTTAGATCACATTTACTTGCCTTAATTTGTTTGAATTGCTTGCTTTACATTATTGGTTCCTTGTTTGGGTTTGTTTTGATCCTCTACCCGGATCTGGGACACCTTTTTAGGTAAGTAACAATAGATTATGGAAACTATACGGCATAGACCGATACGTTTGAAGCAATGGCTACATTAGTGTGACACATGTGTGGGTACCGGTATCCCTCGTGGTGAATCGAGGAGAATATGGGGCCGTTGAGTGGCGTCATGAAGCACTAACTGACCTTAGAACCATAATTGAACAAACTTGGCCATTAGGACGTAGTGAGATAATCGGTTTCAGTGTAGAGTTGAAAATTGGTTAATACTCGATGCTACACTCATTGAGACCGGACTTTTGGATATCTCGGCCGCAACAAAAGATTAATTGAGCTGAGACAATGCCTAAAAGAAAGGTCAGTGATATTGAGATCCCTTAGAACCCGGTTACTATTAACTAGGACAGGTTGAGCCAACTAAACTTCAAGAGGGTACTTTCCTACAAAACTCCATGCAAGCCTAAACCTAAGGATTTGTTTGCTTTGTGTGAATATGATTACTTGTATATAAACTAGCTTACCTCGCATATTTATACATAACATCATAACATCATACCATATCATTTTCAATAACCGTTTCAAGGATATCAAGGGTCTTTGATGCAAGGTCACGATGAACCAGATGTTTATCAAGGGACAAGAGGATTTATTTTCCTCTGACCAAACGCCGTCAAAGATCAAGTACAACAATTTGAGTCAAGGGCTACAACCCACTTGGCATGGTGAACTAAATTCTCGTGGAAGGACATCCACCGATACAAAGTTCTCCAATCAAAGTTATTGATCAAAGTTTAACTTCTAACTTTTTCTTGTTTACCCCACGAGATCCTTGAAAAACATGCATCTATATATCATGCATCATATCATGACAGGTTTCTCCCATGTAGGTCTCTTTATCTTCTTACTGTTTATTTCAGTAAGATGGATATGGAACAAACGGTGAAAGGCATCCAGGCTCAAAATGCTCAACTCCGAGAAATGTTCTTGAACCTATCCAAGGGGAAAGAATAAGTGAATGCTCTCCTCACTAGGAGCATGATCATGGGGAATCCTGAGGGCAACAAAGATGACCAGTTGGAGCGACTACGAACTAAGATAGCCATAATGAAAATCCATATGATGGGACAACTAGTGGGCTAGATGGCTCTCATCCAAAACTTGGCACAGGGACAAGAAGAGCTGAGAGTCCTCATAAACAAGCTTCGTCAAGACGGATGTAGCCAAATGGGGCAAACAACTAGAATTATGGATCAAGTCATCATTCAGCCTCCCATGAGACAAGAAGCTGGTTTAAGGGAGAGAAGACCTTCCCAATTTACTTCCATGTCACAAGCCCAACAACGACTTTGTCAACATCAACCAAAAAATCAACAAAGGCAAAGCGAGCCCAAAAGACAGTTTACTAACATCAACATACCACTGTCTCAAGCTTTGCAACACATGCTGAGGATGAATTTGATTACACCAATAAGACCTCATCCAAATCCCAAAACATCTTCTCCCAGCTACAATCCCGATGCCAGGTGTGCCTATCATTCCGATAGTCCTGGGCATGATACAAACGATTGTTGGGCGTTGAAGTACCAGATTCAAAACCTGATCGACGGAGGAATGATGGAGTTCACACAAGATGGCCAGAATGAATTCTTCTACCGTCCCTCAAAGGCTCACCACCGATGACACATAAATATATGATATTTCTGGCTTGATATACACAAAATATTTCTCATACTTTAGTTTAAATTAAATTATTTTATAGGTATTATGCAGGTATTTTTCTATTTTTGCAGATATACATTAAGCTGAACACTTTGAAAGAAATGAAGAAAAAAAGGTGCAAAGATAGAAAAAAGGGCCAAAGGAGAAGAAATCAGCTTAATACCATCATAAAGCTTGTAAGCATGTATGTGAGCACGTGGCCCACCATGAAAAAGGCCTTGACGATCGTCAAGGAGTGTTGCCGCTCGTCACGCGAAGTGATGGACCAAGTGACCATCGTCACTTGGACTTGACGAACATCACAAGCCCACTTTCTCCTCTTGACCACGTATCCAACAAAAGGAAACCAATTCAAAAGCAAATCCAACGATCACCCTATTTATCCGATCCACTCAGTCAATGCATGAAGAACATAACTAATTTAGTGGTCCTATTATTTCTCAATGGAACACAAAGTGTTCCTACATTACCGAGAACGAACTTATCACACAGTGGTTATAAATAGGACCTTGGACACAATGAAAAAGGGAGTTCTTTTTTTGGCAGGAACTTTTGAGAATTCATTTTTACTCTAAGCAAATATTCTTTAAGCATTATTCATTTCCCAGCAATTTCTATATTTCCTCTAGCATTTATTTTTATTGTACGGTTACATCTGTCCCCCGATCGAAGCAAAGCCTACAGTTTGTGCAGGAGTGCTTCTATATCCATAATTATTACCAGGTTTATGTTTATGAATTTTTATTACTTTTAATCAATATAATCATGTTTATTTTCGTATGTCTTTGGAATTATTCTGTGATTAGGTATGATATTATGTCAGGCTAGAATTCGTATACCGGTATGTAAGGTCACCTAACCAAGGGATCGAGTGACTTAGTTGAGATTATTTTTACTACAAAACCTTCTTTTCTGGTATAAGTTACTATTTTTAATCATTAAATTATTTTATTACAAAAGTAAAGAACAAATAGAGGTTAGGATCAACAAAGCGGAAGCTTGAGATCTTTTAACTAGACAGTAGTAATTAGGCATTAGCTTAAAATACAGTGGAAGCACTTTAAAGTTAATTAAGATTTTACTTAGTTTTCAAAAGGTGTTTTTAACTCCTGCGGGATGGCGGAAACATACATTAGGACTTAACCACATAGCCTAGATCAACAAAACGACAGTGTGAGACGAGGGTTTTTAAACTAAATAAGTTTTACTGAAAGATGTTTTGAAAATATAAAGACACCCAACCGGTCGCTAGTTCCTGAGGTTCGACTATTGCATACTGGTAGTTACGCTCATTGATTATTAAAAATACAACTTAATTTAGTATTTAGTTTTCCCTACAACCCAATCAAACATTCATTAGCTTTAGATTTGTGAAGTAACAATAGAAGACGGTAGTTCGATTCATCAGTCTCTGTGGTTCAATATCTTTTAAAACTACACGACAAGACTGTGCACTTGCATTCCGAATCATTGGATACCTATGTTGTACCCCAAAATTTTCCCTCTCATTTCATCAATATTTTCTCACCACAAGACTCTAGGAACTCAAGATCAAGTTAGGGTTTGCTCTGCTCAAGACTCCTCCTTGCACTGTTGACCCAAATTAGGGTTTGAGTTTGCACAGGGATGTTTTGACCTAAAATGACCAAAGGACTTTCATGCTTCATGTTGGACTTACAATTTTATCGATACCAAGTTTCAAGCCTTGATTCCAATCTTTGCCCAGTCAATTGGACAGTTGACCTAGAAATCAGTTGTATTGGGGAAAAAGTCAACTGTGGCCAATTGACAGTCAAACCTCATGATTTTTGACCCACATAACATTATGAACTCAAATGAATCATTTGATCAAGTTTGGATCACAATTCCACAAGAAATTTGATCAGATCATCAAAAGGGCAAAATGGTCATTTTTAGGGTTTTGACTGCACAAAGGAAATTTTTGACTGTTTGACCTAACCAATGGCAAACCAAGCTCACATATGGACTCAAGTACTCAATGGAATTGTCCTGACCCATTAAACAATTTCAAAAGATCTCAAGTGCATAGGATTGACAGATGAATTTTGCAGTCAACTGATCAAAATTTGACTGTATACTGAAAAGTCAAACTTTGACTTTTTGGTCAAAATCAAGTGCCAAGATTCATTTTTCATCAATACATGTCAAATTATGAAACTTGTTCATCAAGAAACCTAAAATTGCAAATTAGGGTTTAAAATGAGAAAATTTCATAACTTAGAATTTTTCTAAGTTATGAAACTTCCTTATTTTTTCCTAACTTTGTCCCATTTTTTCACCAAGATGCAGATGGATTCAAACAAAACTTGAAACATGAAAGTTGTAGTCCATTGCAAAATCTACAACTTTGATTCACAAAGTTTTCTCAAAGGAAGCTTGTATCTCAAGTTATGATTTTTGGAACAAGGGTGCAAAATATTTTTAACTTAGAGAAATTTTGCCCTATTCTAGGCAGGATTTTTGTCCAACTTCTCGGCCATTTTTCACATGGTTCCACTTGGAATTTCAAGTTGCATTACAAAGATGGATTGTAGTACACATTCCAAGCTTTCCAAATTGTCCAAGAACTCATCAAACACCCTTGTGGTTAGAGAGCATCGAATTTGCAAAGTTGGCCAAAACTCACTTTTGTTCATGGCCAAAGCTTGTTCACAACAATTTGCATTTTCAAATCAGCTTGTACAATGCTAGATTTCAGGCCTCAAAACCAGTTTTACACACCTTAATTAAATGCCAAACCATTGTATTAAGGTATTATTTCATCCATTTGGACATTACATGCTAAACTAATCCTTAATTAGAAAAAGCAAATTTGCCATTTTGGAAAAGTAACACTTTATGTCAAGTTACATGATCTTTGAAAAACAAGCCAGATCTTTGAGGCAAAGTTTGGTAGACAAATCCAACTGATCAAGAGAAAGTGCTGCAGCATGCTTGAGAGCCTTGTACAGGCCTATATCACAACTTGACATTTCTTTGCTTACATGGGAAGAAACATTGCAAAAACTCTCCATCTCTCATTCCTGTAAACACAGCCAAACACAAACTCTGTTCTCATCTTCCATACATCCCAACTGACCTAAGGCACGATTAAATCATCCCTCATACCTCCCAAAACAGAAAACACCATCTTATTGCCAAAACAGGGTACCTGTTGCAGATTGAGGTCCACAACTCAATCCACTCGTTCACTTTGGCTATAAACCTTGCAAACACATTCCATACCATCCACTGAAACTATTCCAAGCCCTAAACACCAGCTGTAATACCCCTAACCTCATCTACCATTTTCATTTTTCAGTTTTGCAGGTGAACTTCCATAGCATGATATATAGTGATTCAAAGCAAGCTAGGAGTTGGAGAAGCATCCTTGGACTTCAGGCAAGCTCAAACTCCATTGAAGATACCTACATTGCTCTGTTCGAGTCAAGCTGAAACAGGTAAAACCATGGACTTCTATCTCTTAATCTAGGAAGAGTTAAGCTTAGGTTTGTGAAGGAAACATGCTCTACTCATAGCCCTGAAGCCATACATATGATTACTTTTCATTTATATTAAGTATGTTGTGAGAATTTTAGCCATGAACATTGAAGAAAAATTAGGTCAGAAATTGGGGATGAAGAAATTCTCCCTTGTTTCTTAGAGTTAGGTCAAGTATTTTATATGTCTGAATTCGTCTCTTGATGCTCTACATTATTGGTGTTATGAGTTTTAGCTAAAAATCAAAGAATCAGGAGTTTGAATGAAGCAAGGAAACGTGCGTTTTTGTTGTTCAAAGGTTGCTGGAGGTTGAAGACAAAGTTGACTTGGGCTGGGCCTGAGTCAACTTACTTTTTGCACCCCTTTTTTTTCATTTGCACCCCCTGGCCCATTGTGTGAAACATTTATCATTTTTGACTTTTTATTTTTTATTCTGACTTGATATTTTTTGTCCAAACATAAAAAAACATTAAAAATATCTTTCCACATTTTTTTATATTTATTTGGTGTTTGTTTCATTTTATTAGTATATATATGTAAATAATATAAAAACCTTTTATTTAAAACCCTAAAAAATAATACAAAAATATTTATTTTTAGTCATTATTTTTTATTTTGAAAACATTTTCTAAAATATACATTTTTTTGTAAATAATTAATTTTTTTTTGTTTGTACATATTTAGCATATTAAATATATATAAATATACATATACATATTTTATTATATATTTAGGACAAAAATATAGAAATAATATATTTTATTTTTTATTTAATATTTGACATCAAAAATACTTTTTTACAATATAATTTTTATTTTTTGTATATAATTAACAAATATTGTACATAATTAATAAATATTACTATTTATCCAAAAATTAGGGTTTTTGCCCTAAACCATAAAAATAATCAAAATTTAACCCTTTTTATTTTGTTTATATTTCACATTGAAAAATACTTTTACATACATGAAAAATCCTTTTTTAGCATAATGCATTTTTTATTTGATGTTTATTTATTTGTACTTATTTAAATATTAGATATTTGTCTTGTATATTTGTTGTACCCCAAAATTTTCCCTCCCATATTCTTCAAGAAATTGCCAAGTCAAGTCACAAAATTCCCCAAGGGTTGTGCAGTGCAACTGTCTCCTATACAGTCAAAACTAGGGTTTGGGTTCTGATCAAGAAAATGAAGTTTTCAAAGGCCCAATCAAGTCTCATATGCTTACAAAGATGGTCAAGTATCCTCATATCAAGTTTCAAGGCATTCAGCTCAAAATTGCACAGTCAAAACCCTAAATTGCACTACAGTCAACTGTAGGGGCAAAATGGTCATTTGACAGTCAAAAGTTCAAATTTTTGGTCAACATATCATTTTGAAGCCACAAACATCATTTGATCAATGCTTGATCATGATTCTCAAAATTTGGCTCAGAAATCATCAAAGATGCAAAAGTTACTATATTTGGACAGCTGAAAAAGTCAACTGAAATTGACCAGGGCATAACTTTCACATGGATTATCAGAAAAATTCCATCCAAAGCTCATTTTGAAGAGAAAGACATTTCCTACAACTCATCTTCATACTTCAAGTCCAAGAAATGCTCTCACAAAAAGTTATCAATTTCAACATTATAGGTCATTTTCAAAAGTCAACAAAAAGGGACTTTAAGTCAAAGACCATAACTTGAGATTGGTAAATCAAAATGACATGGGACCAAAGGCATTGGTTAGAGGACTCAAAGACCTTTCCAAAATGTCCAAGAACATGTGAAAAGCCTAAAAATTGAGCAAGTTATGCCTTGTGGAAGTTGGGAAATTTTTGGATGTTTTGAAAAGTCAACTTTGATTCAAATGGTCTAAAATTGCTAATGGGCCTATTTTCTTCCATGATTCATCATTCCAAGCCTATGCACGACCACTTGGCCCAAAGGGAAGCATTTTCTCATTTTTTTATTTATTTATTTGGATTATTATTTATATTAATTCAATTAAATTAATTAAATGTGTGAAAAATATCTAAATGAACCAAACAAATCTTTTTGTACACATTTCAAGGTCAATATTTCGTGCACATCCCAAACATGGAAAGAATTGGATTGAATTGATCATAATTTGCACAAAAACCATGTGAAAAAGATTGAAAATATAATGGAAAAAAATCAAATCTTCAATCCATAATTACAAGAGATTTTGTTGAAAATTGTTAACCTAATTGCTTCTATACATATTCAGAATAACAAACCTAATGGCATCAGACAAAAAGCTGCGCTCAAGAATACTATACAAACTTGAAAAATTGTCCAAAAAACTCAAATCTGATTTCAAGGTTACAAGACGATTCAAGCCTCCATTCTTGTCTCAATAGCTTCATTGTGGTTCTCTGAACGTGTGCCAATCAATATCATCCATCCAAACGCAAGGAATTGGTACCTAGAACCGCAACTGCATCAAACAAATTGCATAATCATACATTCTATTACATGCATTATTTGTGAATTTTGTTTATATATTCATGTTCCTGATGAAGTTTGTGAGCTAACCATCATGTTTAATTGCGTTATTATCCTGTATATCAAATTTCACCATGCGTGGCTTTTAGGGTTTTCAGCATTTTGAATTGGGGCTTTTGAAACGGAGTAAAATTAGGACTCCAGACCAGCACCATTGAATTTGACGCATCTGGACGAATGGGAAACACTACTCGCGATCAATTTATGAATCATATAGCGCTAGTCGCTATTTTTCCTAAAGCCATTTTCTGCAACGCGTGGAAAACCGTTGCCCTACGTTCATGTTTCAGAAAAAAGAAAAAAGCACGCGAAGAGGACGATGCGTTGGCAACATATGATTAGCTGATTTGAACTTTCGCGCGTTCCCATCCACTAACTCTTTTTCCTCTTATATTATTTATTTGTTAATTATATATCAGATGCATTAACGTGGTTTAGTGGTACAAGCGTTGGTTGATGACATTAGTGACCTGGGTTCGAATCCCAGGTCTGAACAAATTCAATATTGTTTTTCTATATTAATTCCTATGCAGGTTCAACCTTGAAGTACACCATACACCTTCATAACCAAGCCTTCCACGCGTCCAAGGACACCAGATCAATGGCCCAGATCCAAGGAGCATGATGAATCATGGTCAACGCACCAGCATGTTAGCACAAAAGTCAGAAAAGGCCATGTCTTATTGGGCCGGAATTTCACCATCAACACCTCACTTTGGGGCCTGAACCCCCCCCCCTGGTTTGCCTTCACTATTTTTATTTATTTTTTATTCTTGTTTTAATTGTTATTTTTATTTTAATTACTGTTTACTTAATTAATTATTTTTTAACAAAATACAAAAACATCATAAAAAATCAAAAAAAGACAAAAAATATAATAAATGTTTTATTTTATTATTTTCATAAATAATTGTATATAAATTAATAAATTTAAATTAGGTGCTTTAACTTTAATTCTTTTCATAATAAATATAAAAAAGGGTAGAATTAGGTTAATTGACAATTTTCATTCCTTTTAATTTTTCCTTTTTATCACAATATTATTATTTATTTATTTTCATGATTAAATTGTACATAAATATAATTAGGTTTAAATTAGGTCAAATTTCAATATTTTCATAATAAATCTAAAAAACACTAGAACTAGGGTTTGCATCCAATCTTTATTTTAATTGATTCTTTTTTTCCATTAAATCTAAAAAACACAAAAATACCAAAAAAAAACATTTAATTCTTAATTTTAATTCCATTATTTATTCAATTTTGCAAAAGGGTCCAACGCCCTCGTTCGTAATTTATTTAATTTCGCATGTTTATTTTTATCGCTTAATTCATTATGTATCTCTCCCAAAGCGTTGTAACTTAAAATTCTCGCACTTTTTCTTTGCTTTATTTATTTTCCGTCAAATCGGGTCCGATTTAATTTTGGCGATGTGGACCCGCGCCATTTGTAATAGTTGTAGATTTATTTTCCCGCAAACTTTTAACTGTTAAATAAGCATGAAAGAATGTATGACTAAAATAAAATCAAGCGTAGAACACTTTAACATGACCAGACAAATATCAATGAAAATGACACACAATTCGCACACACCACCCCTAGGGTACGCCTCACTGTTGCCTTTCGAAAGGTGATCGTCGAGTAGAGGATGTCTTAGTAAGTCCTCATGATCCGGGAACCTGGCATGAGGGTAGCTTCTAAGGTGTCGTCCCATTGCTCTGGTGATCACCATGTCCCGAAACTCGAATTGACCCGAACACCTCCAACGGTGGTGCTACCTACCTCTCAATGGTGGGATGGCACTACTTTAAAGGACATTTACACAGACGAATTCCTTAGGGTAGGTAGGTTCTCAAGGATACTTGCTCTAATCTCAAAACAAACTCAAAAAGACTTTTCACACCAACATTTTTCAAAAGCTTTCAAAGCAAATTTTTCAAACACTCTGACGTACGAGTCGAACGGAAATTTTTCAAAGAAACTTTGTAAACCCACATTGAAAAGCAAACAAACATTTTTGAAAACACAAGTGAGCAAGTATCTAAGAGCCCATGGATAACCATGGATAGAAAGGGTGCTAACACCTTCCCTTTCTATAACCTACCTCCCGAACCGAGAGCAATCTCTTTAAGGAATTTTTCTGTGCTTTTGTCCTTTCCATTTGGAGAAAATAAAAGACGGTGGCGACTCTTGCTTCCGCGACATTTCGCGAACCAGCTTTAAACAGTCAGTTCCAGATCCACCGATCACAGAACTGGCGACTCTGCTGGGGAATAAACTTAAAGTGGGGTGTACCTTAGGACTAAGATCACGGTGTTTTCAATTGCTTTCATTGCTTGCTTTATTATTGTGGGACTGTCTTGGGAGTTCTATAGATCCTAACGCGGATCTGGGGGATACCTTCTTAGAAAGTAGCAACAAGGCTGTGAGGGAACTGTGCGGGGTATACCGACATGGTTGAAACAGTCTGCTACGTTGATGTGGCACTTTGGTGTGTACCGGTAACCCTTGAGTTCAGTCAAGGAGAGTACGGGGCCTCCGCGTGGTGTCGTGAAGCATCAACAGACCTTAGGAACCTTAATTGAACTATCTTGGCCTCTTTAGGGTAGTGAGATAACTGACTTTGGTGCAGTCCGAGGTTGGTTGATACTCGATACTACACCCAATTGAGGGTTGCTTTCCTGGAATATTTCGGTCGCCAGTTCAGTGGCTAAATCGAAACGATGAACAATGAAAGCAATCCCGTGATATTGGGGACCTTAGAACCCGGTTACTTCTAATAGGACAGGTTGAACCCACCAACTTCAAGAGGGTAATACCTAGACCCCATGCTGGCCTAAACCCTAAGGGCTTCTCTTGTGTGACTTGCGTGCCTTCGTACTTGACTACTTGCATGCTTGTTATCTGACCCTCGATGTCTTGCAGGTTTTGTTCATAGTCCTTAATTGGGACTTATAACAGGGTGTACTAACCACTTGCAGGTTCTGTTTATAGTCCTTAATTGGGACTCATGACAGGTTTTACTTAGGTTTCTTGCAGGTTTTGTTCATAGTCCTTAATTGGGACTTATAACAGGGTGTACTAACTACTTGCAGGTCCTGTTTATAGTCCTTAATCAGGACTCATAACAAGTTTATCAAGTTTCTTGCAGGTTTCGGTTTATAGTCCTTAATTGGGACTCATAACAGGGTTACTCACATTACCCCATGCATAGCATAACATCATACCATTGCATGCATCCTGCATACATCCTAACCCATTTCAAGGATCTCAAGGGCTTGTGATGCAGGTCATGATGAATCAAACATCTAGCAAGGGGCAAAGAGGATTTATTTTCCTCTAGCCAAAGTTGTCAGGGGCTATGACCCACTGGATATGGTGAGCCTTTGACCCTCGAAGAAGGGCTCTCTACAACAGGAAGTTCCTTCAATCAAGTTGCCAGTTTCCAACTCTAACAAGTTTCTCTGTTTACCCTGCGAGGTCTTTGAAAACATTACATGCATGTCATACATCTCATGGCATTGCAGGTATCCCTTTGACAGGTTGCTTACCCTTCTCCGCTGTTTATTTCAGCCGATCGTCATGAATCCTGAATCATCAGCCGAGCAGACTATCAAGGACCTCCAGGCTCAGAACGCCCAGTTCCAAGAGCTGATCATGAATTTGACTCAGGGGCAACAAGATCTGAAGGCTCTGCTCTTGAAGAAGGACAAGAAAAAGAAGAGGACTGTCTTGTTCAGCCCTAGACGCAGATCTGGGAATGCACCACAGATTGAAACTGAGAGGACAACTCCATCTGTGGGAAAAACAGTCATCAAGAGGAAAGGGTGCCCAGTCCAGAGGTCTCTGAGAATGAAACAGATTTCGACGACGAACAGTACCCTCCGGCTGAGGACAAGTACAAACAGTTGGAGGATAGGCTGAATGCTATGGAGATCCAACAGGTACCTGGGCTGGATCTTGGAGATTTGGGTTTATCAACTGGTGTGGTTATTCCTCGGAAGTTCAAAGCACCATCCTTCTCTAAGTATGACGGGGCATCTTGCCCCAAGCTGCACCTAAGGTCCTATGTTCGGAAGATTCAGCCATATACGATGGACAAGAATTTATGGATCCACTTCTTCCAGGAGAGTCTTTCAGGGACTCATCTCGAATGGTTCTATCAGCTGGATGGGACCAAGGTTCGTAACTGGGAGGAGTTGGCTACTGCTTTCTACAAGCAGTATCAGTATAATGCCGACCTTGCTCCTACGCGTACCCAACTCCAGGGTATGTCGTTAGGTTCAAGTGAAGGTTTTAAAGAATATGCGCAGAAATGGAGGGATCTTGCTGGAAGGGTACAACCACCTATGACTGATCGGGAACTTGTTGATATGTTCTTGGGGACCCTGTCTGGTCCGTTCTACAACCACCTAATTGGGAATTCATCTGCTGGATTCACAGATCTTATCTTGACTGGAGAGCAAATAGAAGCTGGTATCCGGTCGGGGAAAATTCAAGAGGCCGCACCTTCTGATAAAAAGCCTCATCATGGAAAGAAAGAATCCAATGCCGTGCACGGTAAAAAGAGCTGTCATGAGGTAGGGGCAATCCAGATCTCCAATCCTGGACCTGCTCAACAAGGACAGGGGCAGCAGCGCAAGGAGAAACGACAGTATACCAAACTCAACATGTCGCTGGACCAAGCACTGCAACAAATGTTGAAGGCAGGGCTGATCACTTTAAGGGCTCCTCTTCGAAATCCGAACACTTCTGCTCCTAACTATCATCCCAACGATAGGTGCGCATATCATTCAGATAGCCCGGGGCATACTACGGACAACTGCTGGCCTCTCAAGAACAAAATTCAAGACATGATCGACGCCGGGGAGATTCAGTTTGAAGTGCCTGAGACTCCGAACATAATCACTGCTCCATTGCCCAATCATTGAAGCCTTTTGTTTATTTGATTTTTTTGAGTTGTATTTTTCTTTGCTTATACAAACAATTAATGTCATAGCAAACTCTTTTATGTTATCAATGCATCGCATACGTCTGTTTTGAGAATTAATACAATTGTTTTCATTATATTCAAAATTCTTTTCATATTTTTTCTGATGATCAACTCTTGGTTAATAATTCTGAGCCTCTTGAGGGAGGATGACGAAAACGATACCGCAATCATTACAGTATGCTTTTGAACGGACCCCGCTTATGAGGTACATGCATTGTTTCAATTCCTAAACACTGGAGTTATAAGGATGATAATCCCTCGTCAACCCCTCTGAGCCAAAGAAGTAGGAGTTTTTCTTTTCGAAATTTAAAACCCTTTATCATAACCTGGGGCAGGGTAGTTCTCTCAGTTGATCCAAGTGCATAACGAATGGCACCGAAGAGATCTTTACAAAACGAACAAAGACAATGATGGTTCAGAACAATCAAAAGGACAGGCAGTCACTATCAAAATTTTTTTTCATAAATGAAAAGCCCAAAAAGTCTAAACCTACAAAGGGGACTTATGAAACTGGGGCATCCCGCTGACTGTAATTCCAAAAAAGGAAACAGTTCAGGCAAAAAAGAAAGGGATAACAAAAAATCAGACAAGAAAGAAGTCTTACAAACCCTCAGCAAAAAAGGAGATGACTGCCTATTCAAATAAACGTTCAATATCCGAATCATCACTAGTATATCAAAGCAAAGACTCAAACAAGGTCTAACGTATGATCAACTGAGTTTAGGTTTGGAGAACATCACGAAGAGCGGGTGGGTACAAATAAAATTTGAGCCTTTATCCTTTGTTTCTTAAACCGTGAACCAGGCCACGTTATAACCCTCAAAAGTCCTAGCTGAAGCATGGGTTAGTTCGAAAGCATATTGTCACGAAAGGTATCCTGACTCCTTAAGGCCTACGGTAAATACGGAGTTGACATCACGTTTACAAACATTCACTTGTTTTATGAAAAAGAATGCATTTTCAAAATTCAAGACAGACATAAGCTTTGCATTTTAACATAACTTTGTTCGCATATGACTTTTTGTTTGAGCAGCAGGGAAATTCGCACGAGGAATGCCTAATGAACAGAAGTACTTCTGATCCAGGGGCAGACATGATCATGGTCCATTATCTGGGGCAGTTAAGTCGAGATTCGGAGAACCTCTCAAAGGCCAAATAGCCTGGGGCAAATCTCCGCCTGAGTCACTTAGGGCACTCCAACAATGAATCTTGCCTGATCAAACATCTTCTGGTGGCGTGGCAAAATACTTCCAACAGGGGCAACTCCCCACATTCCCTGAACGTGGACATAGTCGAAAAAATACTACGCATAATCAAAGACCCGCTAGGTTGACATACCTAGGCAAAAATTAGGGCTTCCCGGCGAACCAAAAGTGTTCGGGCAAAATGAAGGGATGAAATGAAAAAATATGTACACCCGGCAAGTCGAAAACCTGAAAAGGCGGCTTGGGCAAAAATGGGTATCCCGGTGGACTGAAAACCCGAAAGGGTAGTCCAGGCAAAAGTTAGGGATTAAAAGCGTACGACTATGTCCCGCCATCTGTCTACCAGAAGAAGGTTTGTCCGCCAACAACTATCAGCACCCCACAAGAAACAGGGGCAATAAAGGTTGGTCTGAGCAGTCTGATTGCTCTATCCTCCAAGATATCAGGGTAGGTCCTGTTGAAGAACATAACCAATACAGTTCAATACCTCCCCAGGAGAGTCCAACCCAGCTTCCCCAGGAAAGTTGGAATTCATATCCCCAGGCAGTAAGCTTATCCCCAGTAAATTCTGGAAGCTTCCCCTCGCAGAGCACGAACGCGTCGCCCGGCTTTATTTAAAGAGTTATTTCCTTAACAGGATATAACTGGGTTATCCTCAGCCAAAAGCCACGGAAAGAGCGTCGTCGACAAAGTCTACCTATCCCCAGCGAAGTCTATCAACACTTCCAACAACAAGGGTATCCTCAGCAAACTACTATCAATATTCAGCAAAGCATCTCTCTCCCCCACAGAGTATTGTTTCTCAGCATGGTCGCTAGAGTATCTTTTCTCCCCGCAGAATCCGTCATTCGCCAAGTTTATTCCCCCACGGAGTTATCTTCTCCTACCGGTATACTTGCAACTATCATCCTCAGCGGAAGCAAAAGCTATTCTTCAACGTCAGCCCAGGAGTGACTTCCTGGCACCCGTCAAGGATTTATTTTCTTAGACAAACATACATTCATAAAACGTCACATACATCATTATAGCATGCATATGCATCATATTACACGAATCTCATTGATTTGGAAGACATACAGTTCATGCATCATGATTTGGCATACAATTATGTTTTGCCTTTTCAAGAAAAAAACCAATACAAAAATGACTACTACCAACTATCGCAATGCTTCCTCGATATAGTTTCAGATATGATCCAGATATGGTGACGTTCTGATGCTGCTTCCAGATATTCTTCAGATATAGTTTCGGATATGACCCAGCAATGGTGACGTTCTGATGCTGCTTCCAGATATTCTTCAGATATAGTTTCAGATATGATCCAGATATGGTGACGTTCTGATGCTGCTTCCAGAATTCTTCCTCGATATAGTTTCAGATGTAAACCAGATATGGTGACGTTCTGATGCTGCTTCCAGAATTCTTTCTCGATATAGTTTCAGATGTAAACCAGATATGGTGACGTTCTGATGCTGCTTCCAGATTTCCTTCTCGATATAGTTTCAGATATGATCCAGATATGGTGACGTTCTGATGCTGCTTCCAGATTTCCTTTTCAGATGTTTCCCTCTCCGACGATGAGTGTGAGGTGATATTCTCTTATGGTTCCCTCTCCGACGGTGTGTGAGGTGGTAAGTCCTTTTCAGATGTTTCCCTCTCCGACGATGAGTGTGAGGTGATATTCTTCTATGGTCCCCTCTCCAACGGTGTGTGAGGTGGTAATTCCTTTTCAGATGTTTCCCTCTCCGACGATGAGTGTGAGGTGATAGTCTTTTATGGTCCCCTCTCCGACAAGTGCGTGAGGTGGTAATTCCTTTTTCAGATGTTTCCCTCTCCGACGATGAGTGTGAGGTGATAATCTCCCTATGGTCCCCTCTCCGACAAGTGCGTGAGGTGGTAATTCCTTTTTCAGATGTTTCCCTCTCCGACGATGAGTGTGAGGTGATAGTCTCCCATGGTTCCCTCTCCGACGGTGTGTGAGGTGACAATTCCTTTTCCTATGATTCCCCTCTCCGACGGCGAGTGAGATGATTCCCTTTCAGATTATAATAGCTTATGGTTTTCTTCCCGATATTGCAAAGATGGTAATTCCCGCCAAGATTTTCTCAACGAGCGTTGTTGAAGTTAAAATCACTCAAGGTTCTCGTACCATTCATGCTAAGGCAGTAATCATCCCTGGTTCATTCATCAGCTTTTGAAGCTCCAGACTCAGCTCCTGTAACCAGTCAGGACATATCTATACCAAGCATCTAAAATCAACTCCTGCAACGTGTCAGGTACTCATTTGTTCTCTTGCAGGTATGCAGGTTCTCGCTAAGGAATCTCCTACGCGATCAACATCCAGATGGCATCTATAAGCCCATCACCCTATCCAGCAATCTCCAAATGGCATCTATAAGCCCATTCCATCACCACACTGCTATTATGTGAGCGCAAATTTCTGGGCACTCTAGTGTTCAATCATCTTCCACCCTCGGATTACGAAAGGCACGTCAGCCAATCTGCATCCTCAGGTCTAAGAAGATTGAACAGGGGCAACTGTTGTACCCCAAAATTTGCCCTCCCATATTCTTCAAGAAATTGCCAAGTCAAGTCACAAAATTCCCCAAGGGTTGTGCAGTGCAACTGTCTCCTATACAGTCAAAACTAGGGTTTGGGTTCTGATCAAGAAAATGAAGTTTTCAAAGGCCCAATCAAGTCTCATATGCTTACAAAGATGGTCAAGTATCCTCATATCAAGTTTCAAGGCATTCAGCTCAAAATTGCACAGTCAAAACCCTAAATTGCACTACAGTCAACTGTAGGGGCAAAATGGTCATTTGACAGTCAAAAGTTCAAATTTTTGGTCAACATATAATTTTGAAGCCACAAACATCATTTGATCAATGCTTGATCATGATTCTCAAAATTTGGCTCAGAAATCATCAAAGATGCAAAAGTTACTATATTTGGACAGCTGAAAAAGTCAACTGAAATTGACCAGGGCATAACTTTCACATGGATTATCAGAAAAATTCCATCCAAAGCTCATTTTGAAGAGAAAGACATTTCCTAAAACTCATCTTCATACTTCAAGTCCAAGAAATGCTCTCACAAAAAGTTATCAATTTCAACATTATAGGTCATTTTCAAAAGTCAACAAAAAGGGACTTTAAGTCAAAGACCATAACTTGAGATTGGTAACTCAAAATGACATGGGACCAAAGGCATTGGTTAGAGGACTCAAAGAACTTTCCAAAATGTCCAAGAACATGTGAAAAGCCTAAAAATTGAGCAAGTTATGCCTTGTGGAAGTTGGGAAATTTTTGGATGTTTTGAAAAGTCAACTTTGATTCAAATGGTCTAAAATTGCTAATGGGCCTATTTTCTTCCATGATTCATCATTCCAAGCCTATTCACGACCACTTGGCCCAAAGGGAAGCATTTTCTCATTTTTTATTTATTTATTTGGATTATTATTTATATTAATTCAATTAAATTAATTAAATGTGTGAAAAATATCTAAATGAACCAAACAAATCTTTTTGTACACATTTCAAGGTCAATATTTCGTGCACATCCCAAACATGGAAAGAATTGGATTGAATTGATCATAATTTGCACAAAAACCATGTGAAAAAGATTGAAAATATAATGGAAAAAAATCAAATCTTCAATCCATAATTACAAGAGATTTTGTTGAAAATTGTTAACCTAATTGCTTCTATACATATTCAGAATAACAAACCTAATGGCATCAGACAAAAAGCTGCGCTCAAGAATACTATACAAACTTGAAAAATTGTCCAAAAAACTCAAATCTGATTTCAAGGTTACAAGACGATTCAAGCCTCCATTCTTGTCTCAATAGCTTCATTGTGGTTCTCTGAACGTGTGCCAATCAATATCATCCATCCAAACGCAAGGAATTGGTACCTAGAACCGCAACTGCATCAAACAAATTGCATAATCATACATTCTATTACATGCATTATTTGTGAATTTTGTTTATATATTCATGTTCCTGATGAAGTTTGTGAGCTAACCATCATGTTTAATTGCGTTATTATCCTGTATATCAAATTTCACCATGCGTGGCTTTTAGGGTTTTCAGCATTTTGAATTGGGGCTTTTGAAACGGAGTAAAATTAGGACTCCAGACCAGCACCATTGAATTTGACGCATCTGGACGAATGGGAAACACTACTCGCGATCAATTTATGAATCATATAGCGCTAGTCGCTATTTTTCCTAAAGCCATTTTCTGCAACGCGTGGAAAACCGTTGCCCTACGTTCATGTTTCAGAAAAAAGAAAAAAGCACGCGAAGAGGACGATGCATTGGCAACATATGATTAGCTGATTTGAACTTTCGCGCGTTCCCATCCACTAACTCTTTTTCCTCTTATATTATTTATTTGTTAATTATATATCAGATGCATTAACGTGGTTTAGTGGTACAAGCGTTGGTTGATGACATTAGTGACCTGGGTTCGAATCCCAGGTCTGAACAAATTCAATATTGTTTTTCTATATTAATTCCTATGCAGGTTCAACCTTGAAGTACACCATACACCTTCAGAACCAAGCCTTCCACGCGTCCAAGGACACCAGATCAATGGCCCAGATCCAAGGAGCATGATGAATCATGGTCAACGCACCAGCATGTTAGCACAAAAGTCAGAAAAGGCCATGTCTTATTGGGCCGGAATTTCACCATCAACACCTCACTTTGGGGCCTGAACCCCCCCTGGTTTGCCTTCACTATTTTTATTTATTTTTTATTCTTGTTTTAATTGTTATTTTTATTTTAATTACTGTTTACTTAATTAATTATTTTTTAACAAAATACAAAAACATCATAAAAAATCAAAAAAAGACAAAAAATATAATAAATGTTTTATTTTATTATTTTCATAAATAATTGTATATAAATTAATAAATTTAAATTAGGTGCTTTAACTTTAATTCTTTTCATAATAAATATAAAAAAGGGTAGAATTAGGTTAATTGACAATTTTCATTCCTTTTAATTTTTCCTTTTTATCACAATATTATTATTTATTTATTTTCATGATTAAATTGTACATAAATATAATTAGGTTTAAATTAGGTCAAATTTCAATATTTTCATAATAAATCTAAAAAACACTAGAACTAGGGTTTGCATCCAATCTTTATTTTAATTGATTCTTTTTTTCCATTAAATCTAAAAAACACAAAAATACCAAAAAAAAACATTTAATTCTTAATTTTAATTCCATTATTTATTCAATTTTGCAAAAGGGTCCAACGCCCTCGTTCGTAATTTATTTAATTTCGCATGTTTATTTTTATCGCTTAATTCATTATGTATCTCTCCCAAAGCGTTGTAACTTAAAATTCTCGCACTTTTTCTTTGCTTTATTTATTTTCCGTCAAATCGGGTCCGGTTTAATTTTGGCGATGTGGACCCGCGCCATTTGTAATAGTTGTAGATTTATTTTCCCGCAAACTTTTAACTGTTAAATAAGCATGAAAGAATGTATGACTAAAATAAAATCAAGCGTAGAACACTTTAACATGACCAGACAAATATCAATGAAAATGACACACAATTCGCACACACCACCCCTAGGGTACGCCTCACTGTTGCCTTTCGAAAGGTGATCGTCGAGTAGAGGATGTCTTAGTAAGTCCTCATGATCCGGGAACCTGGCATGAGGGTAGCTTCTAAGGTGTCGTCCCATTGCTCTGGTGATCACCATGTCCCGAAACTCGAATTGACCCGAACACCTCCAACGGTGGTGCTACCTACCTCTCAATGGTGGGATGGAACTACTTTAAAGGACATTTACACAGACGAATTCCTTAGGGTAGGTAGGTTCTCAAGGATACTTGCTCTAATCTCAAAACAAACTCAAAAAGACTTTTCACACCAACATTTTTCAAAAGCTTTCAAAGCAAATTTTTCAAACACTCTGACGTACGAGTCGAACGGAAATTTTTCAAAGAAACTTTGTAAACCCACATTGAAAAGCAAACAAACATTTTTGAAAACACAAGTGAGCAAGTATCTAAGAGCCCATGGATAACCATGGATAGAAAGGGTGCTAACACCTTCCCTTTCTATAACCTACCTCCCGAACCGAGAGCAATCTCTTTAAGGAATTTTTCTGTGCTTTTGTCCTTTCCATTTGGAGAAAATAAAAGACGGTGGCGACTCTTGCTTCCGCGACATTTCGCGAACCAGCTTTAAACAGTCAGTTCCAGATCCACCGATCACAATATTCAATATGGATGTAATAGCTTAGAATTCAATTTCTTGTCAAAATATCCCCAAATTCAAACTTGTACCCCCCTCCCTAATCATGGTTGTAATAGCTTAGCATTTAAATTTCCGCATTTAAAAGCTTTCAAATTATGCCATGATAGACTTAGGGTTTGTATGTAAAAAATCAATTAACAAGTAGCTTGACCTAATTCAAGATAAACATGCATGAAAAAAACAAACAATGCACACTTGCACCCTTAGGGTTACTCCACTTGTTGCCTTCAAAAATGGGCCATGGTTGCATGTTAAGTGTCTTTGGAAAAACAAAAACAAATAAAATGATCATAGTCCCTCGATGACGCTATCAAGTTGCCTAAAATGATCAAGTCCCTTGAGAAAATTGCCAAAGATACTTGGCACTATTGCCTCTATGGTCTAAACAATGACCCGCGCCCGTCCCGTTAATATCCTAACACAAGGTTGTTCACCAAATACAATGGTGAAACAACACTGTTAAAAGGGTTAAAACATGAGAGAGATCTTTGAGAAATTTAGGGTAGATAACTCTTGGTTACTTGACCAAACTTGCAAAACAATCCTTGCCATTTTTCAAAACACACATCACAACACAACTTCAAAACAAACTTTCAAACATTGGAAACTTTTCAAAAGACAAAAACACCTTTGTATACATTCAAACAAGAATCATTACAAAGGTTGCCACAACGATGGCCTCTTTTCAAAACATCTTTCAAAACCACACACAAAGCACCATTTCAAACAATTGAAGAGCACCATTTCAAACAATTGAAAAGCAAAGGCAAGTGATCTAAGTAAGTAACTAAGATCCCATGGATAACCATGGATAGAAAGGGTGCTAATACCTTCCATTTCTATAATCTACTCCCCGAACCCAAGAAAACATCTCAAAGGTTTTTCCTGTGCTTTTTAACCTTTCCTTAAGATAAAATAAAAAGTCGGTGGCGACTCTTGCTAAACCGAAACATTTGCGAAAACAAACGCAAAACCTCAAGTCAGTTCTCCCACCGTATCACAGAACTGGCGACTCTGCTGGGGAAAATTCTAAAAGTGGAGTAACCTTAGGGCCTAGATCACCCTCTTGCATGACTAATTGTTTGCTTTGATTGCTTTACATTTTGGTTCTCTTGTTTGGGCTTGAAATCCTACATCCGGATTTGGGAAACATTCATAGATAGCAATACGTTGTGGAAACTGTGCAGGGTATACCGACACGGTTGAAGCAATAGCTATATTAGTGCGACATATTTGTGAGTACCGGTAACCCTTGAGTTCAATCAAGGAGAGTACAGGGCCGCTGAGTGATGTCACTAAGCACTAATGACCTAGAACCTTACTTGACCATCTTGGCCTTTTATTAGGGGTAGTGAGATGACCGGCTTTGGTGCAGTCCGAAGTTGGTAGATACTCGATACTACACTCATTGAGGGTTGTTTTCTTGGAATATTTTGGTCTCTAGTTAAGTGGCTAAACCAAAACAATGAACATAGAAAACAATCCAATGATATTGAGCTCCTTAGAACCCGGTTACTATTTATAGGACAAGTTTTTAAGCCAACTACACTCAAGAGGGTACTTACCTGTGAAACCTCATGCAAGCATGAAACTTGGGTTTTGTGTGACTTGCTTGTACATGTGTTTGTGCATACATCATGAACATCATAAAGCATCATATGCACCCACTAACCATTTCAAGGGTTTGGATCTTCATCTTTGTTCTTGTTTTGTAGGTCATGGAAATTCTTCGCAGGAAAACCATCCAAGTCATTCTTGTGAGAATCCCTCCTCAACTCAAAGAGCTTACATCCAAAATTCTAGAAAGCTCTCTCTTCAGTGAAAGACATGGTAGACTGCTCAGCCTAGTCAACACCAACATTGAAGAAGACATGGTGAAAGTGTTGTTCCAATTCTTTGACCCCCTTCACCACTGTTTCACATTCCCCGACTACCAATTGGTGCCTACTTTGGAGGAATTTTCTCAACTCCTGAGAATTCCTATTCTTAATCAACTACCCTACAACGGTACGGAAAAAGAGCCAAAGCCTGAAGATGTTGCTCAAGCACTACACTTGCAACCATCAGACATCAAGGGGCATTGGGAAACTAGGAGTGGAGTCAAAGGCTTCTTGGCAAAGTTCTTGTTTGAGAAGGCACAAGAGTGTTGGAATTCTTTGGATCTACAAGCCTTTGAAGAGATTGTGGCACTCCTCGTTTATGGGTTGGTCTTGTTCCCAAATCCTGACCAACTTATAGATGTGAATGCTGTCAAGATTTTACTAGCCAGGAATCCCATACCTACATTACTTGGGGACATCCTCCACTCATTTTACACACGAACAATGAGGAAGAGAGGTGTTCTCATGTGTTGCACTCCTCTCCTTGCAAGGTGGTTTATTTCTCACCTTCCACAATCTGTTTTGAAGAATGAACAAGGTTCAAGGTGGTAGCAACGATTGATGACCCTCACACATTCTGATGTACATTGGTGTTCTCGGTCCAGAGAAAATGTCATCATCATCGATCGTTGTGGTGAGTTCCCTAATGTTCCATTACTTGGCATTAGAGGAGGCATTACCTACAACCCTTGTCTAGCTTTGAGACAATTTGGATATGCACGGAGGGATGGCCCTCATGACATGCTGATTCCTGACCTAGTTTTTGACTTCGACAATGATACGCAAGGACTTCTCCAAAGATTCATCAGAGCTTGGAGGATGCCTAACAAGGTAGATAGCAAGACACTGGGGCACAAAACTCCATCCCTCTTGAGCCTTACCTCAAGTGGGTACGAACCCGAGCCCAGAGTCTTATGATGCCTTACCCTCATATTCTCCCTTTGATTAAAGAGCCTGTTAAGGAAGGAGAGGTTCCATACACCATCCTACATCCTGACATGCCAACATCATGGGAGGAGATGCAGAAGAGTTGGATCCAACTCAAGGAAGAAAGGGATACTTTTGAAGCCAGCTTCTACGCCAGTGAGAAGAAGGTTTTGGAGCTTACCGCCGACTTCACTAGGAGGAGACCCTCAACACTTACATCGCACCAAAAAGGATGCGCAACGTCTTTTTACCTTAAGAAGTTTTTGTAATATTTGGCCCATGGGGCATTTATGTACTGACAAAATTTCTTCTTATTAATATGACGTGTGCTCTTTTTGTTTGCAACAATTTTGAATTTCTAAATCCTTGAATGCATTGCATGAATAAACATATCATTTATGATAAGCATTAACATGTCTTCACACCAGGTTTCCTTATCTTTCTGCTGTTTATTTCAGTAAGATGGATCTTGAACAGACGGTCAAAGATCTGCAGGCACAAAACTCGCAGTTTCAACAGCTCCTTATGACCTTGGCAAAGGGTCAGGAGGATCTTAAGGCACTGTTAGGGAATAAAGAGCAAGAAAAAGGAAAAAAGAAGAAGAAAAGAGTTGGGGTAGCTACACTGGGGAGAAGATTTGAGAATGAAGCTAGGAGAGTTCTTGAATTCCCCTCCACATCTGATGAGGGGACCGGAAAAGGAAAAGGAGCTGCATTACCTTCTGAGTCTGAGGCTGAAGAGGAAGAGGTTGAGGAAGAGGAAGATTATTCAGAGCAGTAATACCCGCCAACGGACGACAAATACAAAAACCTGGAGGATAGACTGGCAGCTATGGAGCTGCAGAGGGTTCTCAGGTTAGATTTTTAAGAATTGGGATTGATTGCTGGGATTGTGATCCCTCCAAAGTTTAAGGTGCCAACTTTTGCAAAATACGACGGCCTGTCTTGCCCGAAGATGCACCTGAGGTCGTATGTCAGAAAAATTCAACCTCATTCATCCGATAGAAATCTTTGGGTACACTTTTTCCAGGATAGCTTGTCTGGTACACAGCTAGATTGGTTTTACCAGCTTGAGAGGTCAGAAGTACATAGTTGGGAGGATTTGGCAGCTACCTTTTATCGCCAGTATCAATATAACGCCGACTTGGCGCCAACCCGTACTCAGCTACAAAGTATGGGAATGGCCTCAAATGAGGGGTTCAAAGAATACGCCCAGAAATGGCGCAACTTGGCTGGAAGAGTGCAGCCACCTCTTTCAGATAGGGAGCTAGTTGATATGTTCTTAGGGACCCTATCTGGCCCTTTCTTCAACCATTTGATCGGGAGCTCTTCCGCAGGGTTTACCGAACTGATTCTAACTGGCGAACGGGTAGAAGTTGGTATTAAGAGCAGAAAGATTCAAAAGGATGCCTCTGCATCCACAACTGTTAAAAAACCATTCCTGGCCAAGAAGGAAACAACTGTTGTATACTCAAAAAGGATTGGGAAGAACTGAGCGCCGGCCGACTGTAGGGGCCGTGATGATTCAAAATTCGTCAAATGATCAGCCTCGTAACAATCAGTCTAGACCTAATCAGCAACGGGTGGAACGGCCACAACGGTAGTTCACCCGCATCAACATGACGCCTGCACAAGTTCTTCCCCATTTGTTGAAGTTGAATCTGACTGGTTTAAAGGAGGCGCCGAAAAACCCTAACACCACATCTCCATACTATCATGCCAATGCTAAATGTGCCTATCATTCTGACAGCGCCGGGCATGACACCAACAATTGTTGGGCGTTGAAGAATAAAATTCAAGACTTGATAGATGCTAAAGAGGTCGAGTTCGACGCCCCTGAGAATCCGAATGTAATTTCCGCTCCAATGCCAAAGCATGGTCACAATGTCCATGCTGTTGAAGAGGGTCTGTTTGTTTCTGCTGTTGATGATCTGATAACCCCACTACTGACAATCAAATTGAATATGTTGAAGGATGGGATTTTCCCAGGTTGTAAAGAAGACTGCTACCTTTGTTCCTCCCTACCAACTGACTGTCCATTGCTGAAGATAGGCATCCAACGCCTAATGGACAACCAACAAATTCTGTTCGAAAAGACTCCTGTTACTCCTACTCCTATCAATGAAGTTTCAATAATAACCATTTCCGCCAATCTTTCCAAGGTCCCCAAAAGGCCTGTTAAGATTACATCCGCTCTGAAGATTATACCCTTGAAGATAACCATGCCTGGGCCCGTCCCATAAAAATCTGACAAATCAATACCGTGGAATTATGGTGGAGAAATCTACTACCACGGTGTTAAACAAATTGAGATAACTGAAGAGGGCTCTGACGAAGAAACTGTCGAAATTGGAAACATTGCCGGTACGAGCAAAATTACCCTAAGTGGAAGAATTTTCTCTCCAGAGATTTCCCCTCCAAAGGCAATCTTTGGACCTTCAACTGCTCCCAAGGTTACCCCTGCACCGGTAAAACTATCTGCAAGAACGCCAATGATTGAAGAAGCTGTTACTCCTGTGGTTGTCCCTCCTGCTGCTGCTGATAAGGGGAAAGGGATCCAAGAAGAGCTCGTCAAGACGAGGGCTCAGCCGTTGGTCATCCCTGAAACCTCTAAGAAAGAAATGGAGGAGATTCTGAAAATAATTAAGAAAAGTGATTATGATGTGGTAGAACAACTGGGGCAAACCCCCTCTAAGATCTCCATGTTAGCTTTGCTGCTTTGTTCGGAGGCTCATGCCAAAGCTTTGATAAGGTTTTTGAAGACAGCCCATGTGCCCCAAGAAACCTCAGCCGATCAATTCCAGGATTGTGTAGCCAGCCTTACCGCCGACAACAACCTGGGTTTCTCTGATGCTGACCTGACTCCGAAGGGAAGAAAGCACAATGACGCATTGCATGTGTCTGTTGAATGCCGAAGAACTACTCTCGCCCATGTCTTGGTCGATACTGGTTCTTCTCTAAATGTGCTGCCTAAGAAAGCTCTGGACCGATTGGATTATGAAGGCTTGGAGCTGAAACCAAGTAATATCATTGTCAGGGCCTTTGATGGGTCTAAAAAAATGGTGCATGAGGAGGTCAACATTCCCATCAAGGTAGGCACTGAGGTGTTCCACTCCATATTCTATGTAATGGACATCCGCCCATCCTACTCTTGCTTGCTAGGAAGGCCGTGGATTCATAATGATGGGGCAGTCACTTCTTCCCTCCATCAGATGCTGAAATACCCTGTTAAAGGAAAAATCATAATTGTACACGGTGAGGAGGAGTACATGATCATCCATCTGAATTCCTTTCGGTATGTGGAAGTGGAGGGCGAATTCATCGAAACACCGTTCAAACACTTCGAGGAAATTGCTCCCGAGGTTGCAGTAGCAAAGGCAGTAGCTGAGGTACCCAAGCAGGTGGCCAGGATGGCATCTTTGAAAGACGCAAAGGCTGCAATGGAGGAGGGGAAGAGCTCAACATGGGGTCAGTTGCCTGACTTTCCCCACAAAACAGACAAGTTTGGTTTGGGATTTACTACTGCGGGGCAAAAGGCTATGCGTCGCTCCAAAATTGAAAGGACACCCATCAAGATTTCTCCTCATGGAATCAATGCTTTGGAAGACGAAGACGAAGAGGGTAACATTGAAGATTGGATCTTCCCAACCATTGAAGGGGGACTTCACAACTGGGAGGCGAAAGACTTCGTCCCCATTACTTTCATCAATCAGTAATTTATCTTTCAAACATTTCCTGTCGGTCTGTAATAATTACTCTTAAACAATTTGCACACTACTTTTTCACCTCATGCCTTGCCCGGGGCATGTAGGTCCATTTGTAAGGGTTTTGATTCTCTTCATAATCATATGCCATGTTTAATGATTCATTGGACGTTTTTCATTTATAAACTGCTGTGTTCATTTTCTTTCCTTTCGCATTTTTGTTTGTTTAAGGATGGCTATCCCTTACACACACCCACACTCACAAATGCAGGTACTCATCCATTCCGGATTCCATGGGTGACTATTCTGTTGTAACCTTCAATAACTCTGAAGATTTGGTCAATCAGGCTGAATACGAAGATGACGAAGATTGTGAAGTACCGGGAGAGCTAGCCAGACTTCTACAACAAGAAGAGAGGGCCATCTTACCTCATGAAGAGTTGTTAGAAACCGTCAACTTAGGAACAGAGGAAGACAGGAAAGAAGTACAAGTGGGTGCCAATCTGGAACCAAGTCTCAAGGAGCGCTTAATACAGCTGTTGAATGAATACATTGAAATCTTCGCCTGGTCTTATAAAGACATGCCAGGTTTAGACATAGATATCGTGGTTCATCGTCTCCCTACAAGAGAAGACTATCCACCGATCAAGCAAAAAGTCCGCCGAATGAGGCCCGACATGTCTGAGAAGATTAAAGCTGAAGTAATGAAGCAATTCAACGCTGGTTTTCTGGCTGTTACATCCTATCCACAATGGGTTGCTAACATCGTGCCAGTACCTAAAAAAGACGGCAAGGTCAGAATGTGTGTGGACTACCGGGATTTGAACAGGGCCAGCCCTAAAGATGATTTTCCGCTACCGCATATCGACATTTTGATTGACAACACGAATCAACACAAGGTGTTTTCCTTCATGGACGGATTCTCGGGCTACAACCAGATTAAAATGGCCCCCGAGGACATGGAGAAAACGAATTTTGTTACACAATGGGGTACCTTCTGCTACAAGGTGATGCCGTTCGGACTAAAGAATGCAGGGGCAACTTATCAACGCGCCATGGTAGCTTTGTTTCATGATATGATACATCATGAGATTGAGGTTTACATAGACGATATGATAGCTCGATCACAAACAGAGGAGGAACACCTTGAACATTTGCAGAAGCTGTTTGCCAGGTTGAAGGAATACAAACTCAGGCTGAATCCAAGTAAGTGCACTTTTGGAGTTAGGTCTGGTAAACTTCTGGGATTTATTGTCAGCAACAAAGGCATTGAGGTCGATCCAGCAAAAGTAAAGGCTATACAAGAAATGCCTGCCCCCCGTACTGAAAAGGAGGTTAGAGGGTTCTTGGGACGCTTGAACTATATTGCCAGATTCATCTCTCATCCGACGTCTACCTGTGAGCCAATTTTCAAACTATTGAAGAAGGATCAGGTAGTTGAATGGAACGATGATTGTCAGACTGCTTTTGATAAGATCAAGGAGTATTTGCTAGAACCTCCTATTCTGATGCCACCCATCGAAGGAAGGCCGCTGATCATGTATCTGACTGTTTTGGACAACTCAATGGGGTGCGTATTGGGCCAACATGACGAGTCTGGTCGAAAAGAGCATGCCATTTATTACCTTAGCAAAAAGTTTACCAACTGTGAGACTCGCTAATCACTGCTCGAGAAAACTTGCTGCGCTTTGGTATGGGCTGCTCGCCGACTAAGGCACTATATGTTGACTCATACCACTTTGCTGATTTCCAAAATGGACCCGATCAAATATATCTTCGAGAAGCCTGCTTTATCTGGAAGAATCGCTAGATGGAAAATGATCCTGACTGAGTATGACATCCAGTATACTACCCAAAAAGCTATAAAAGGGAGTGTACTAGCTGACCATCTAGCTCATCAAGCTATCGAAGATTATCAATCCATGAGATTCGACTTCCCGGACGAGGACATCATGACATTGGATAACATTGAAGGTAACATACCGTATGACGGACCTGAAAATGGATCCCGATGGACCCTGTACTTTGATGGTGCTTCAAATGCACTTGGAAACGGTATCGGTGCGGTACTCATTTCCCCAGAAGGTTGCCATACACCTTTCACGACCCGACTTTGTTTCAGCTGTACCAACAACATGGCCGAATATGAAGCTTGCATCTTTGGTCTCAAGGCTGCTATAGACTTGGGGATCAAATCTTTGATCGCATTTGGGGACTCGGCTTTGGTTATCAGTCAAGTCAAAGGAGAGTGGGACACCAAACATCCTAATCTTATCCCATACAAAGAACATGTCCTGAAATTGCTGCCTCATTTCGAGCAGATCACCTTCGAGCATTTCCCGCGAGAAGAAAACCAGCTAGCAGATGCTCTGGCTACAATGTCTTCCATGTTTAAACTCAACTGGGATAACGAGGCTCCCCAAATCACCATCGAGCGAATGGATGAACCCGCGCATTGTCATGAGATTAATACCGAAGAAGTAGTGGAACAACCCTGGTTCCATGAAATCAAAAGGTATCTCCAGACTAGAGAGTATCCTGAAGGATCTTCTGTAAATGACAAGAAGTTCTTAAGGAGATTTGCAGCCAAGTTCTTCCTAAGAAATGGCATCCTTTATAAGCGCAACCATGATTGTGTTTTACTTCGTTGTGTGGACAAAGCTGAAGCAGAATTAATCATGACTGAGATACACAGCGACACGTTTGGCACCCACTTGAGCGGACATACGATGGCTAAGAAGATTCTAAGGGCAGGCTACTACTGGTCCACCATGGAAGCTGATTGCCATCAACATTCCTGTACTTGCCACAAATGTCATGTCTACACCGACAAGATTCATATTCCTCCTGTTCCTCTCAACATTCTGACAGATCCTTGGCCATTCGCAATGTGGGGCATTGACATGATTGGAGAGATCAAGCCCACGGCATCCAATGGACACCGCTTCATCCTGGTCGCCATTGATTATTTTACCAAGTGGGTCGAAGCAGCTTCCTTTGCCTCTGTCACAAAAAATGTGGTTGCCCGCTTCATCAAGCAGAACGTCATATGCCGGTATGGTGTCCCCGACAAGATCATCACAGACAACGGTACGAATCTGAACAATACTATGATCACCGCTCTATGCGAACAGTTCAAGATTTATCATCACAATTCATCTCCCTATCGGCCGAAGATGAACGGTGCTGTTGAAGCTGCGAACAAAAACATCAAGAAGATCATTCAGAAAATGATAGTTACCTACAAGGACTGGCATGAGATGTTACCGTTTGCCCTACATGGATACCGTACCACGACACGTACTTCAACAGGGGAGACCCCATTTTCTTTGGTATATGGCATGGAAGCTGTCCTACCCATGGAAGTTCAGATTCCTTCTTTAAGGATTATGAAAGACTCTGGTTTGAGTGAAGACGATTGGATTCAGACCCGACTTGATCAACTCAATTTGATCGATGAGAAGCGACTCACTGCTGTTTGCCATGGTCAGACGTACCAAAAACGGATGATCAAGGCTTTCAACAAGAAAGTCAGACGTCAAGTATATCAAGTCGGAGATCTTGTAATCAAGCGGATCATCTTGCCGCAAAGTGATCCCAGGGGCAAATGGACTCCTACTTACGAAGGACCATTTGTGATCAAGAGCATATTTTCTGGTGGTGCAATGATTCTGACCACCATGGATGGCGACGATTTGCCACACCCTGCAAACGCAGACATAGTCAAAAGATACTACGCATAAAATAACCCGACAAGTCGAAAACCCGAAAGGGCGGCTTGGGCAAAAATGGGCATCCCGGTGAACCGAAAACCCGAAAGGGCGGTTCAGGCAAAAATTAGGGATAAAACAAAAAATCTGTACACCCGGCAAGTTGAAAACCCGAAAGGGCGACTTGGGCAAAAAAGGGTTTCCCGGTGGATTGAAAACCTGAAAGGGCGATCCAGGCAAAAGTTAGGGAATTAAAGCGTATGACTATGTCTCGTCGGATCACTTTAAAGAACAATCTCTTCATCAACAAGCTCCGAGCTTCTGATCAATCCAATCATCGGTGGACGAGACATTGAATGGACAAGATATTCAGAGTTGTGAAGGCTATAACAGAATGGAATCCCATGGAATTGTTACACATAGCCATCTTTCTTTTGTATAAAATTTTCAATTTTTACGACAACATCCTCTTACTAGGATGCTTGTCTCCTTTGTACAAAGATACTCATAAAAAGTTAATACAAATACTTTTTCAAATACAGAAATTTGTTTTGCCTTCCTTTTGCTTTTACCCTTATGTTTTATTTGAGAAACGTCCAATGTTTTGTTAAATAGGCATATGCATTTGAACATAATCATTTTCTTACAAATTAAGAAAGATGATTGCTGATAGGTGTAGGTAGATATCTGGATTCCCTTTCAGAAGCAATCCCCAAGCGGAATTAAACTCCAAACTCCTCAACAAAGTTAAAACCCAGAACTTAATTCCCCAAACAGAGTTAAACCTCCGGATCCTCGGCAGAACAAAAGCTTTCCCAAAGCTAATTTCCCCAGCCAGAGAGCCTTCCAGAATCTAATTCCCCTCAGAGTTAAGTTTCAAGATTCTCAGTGGAGCCAAAATTGTTAATCCCCGGCGGAGCTAAAACTTCCAACTAATCAATCTCCAGCGGAACCAGATTAGTGAACATTCTCCCACAGAGATACTTCCCATCAGATTGAAGATTCTCAGTCTCACTCCTCCAGCATGAGTCTCCCAGGTTCTGAACTCCCCAGTAGAGATCATCAGAATTCTCATTCCCCACAGGTCACCAAGGATTTTCAATCCCCAGCAGTGGCCCTGAAATCCCTCAACCATTGAAGATCTTGCTCCCCAAGCAATCAACAGTCAACAAGGATTTCTCACCCTCAGTAATCAAAGGATTTTCAATCCCCAACTTCGGTTATGGGTTTATTTCCCCAACATTTGTCAAGGATTTATTCTCCAAAACAAAGTTACATTTCAAGTTGAAAGGTCGTTTAAAAGTTCCTTCGTCACCCACTGGAAGTTACGATCATCATCAAATTCCTTCATCACCTGCTGGAATTCAAGAGCATTCAAAATTTCCTTCTGGAAGTTGCGGTCATCATCAAAAATTTCCTTCATCACCTGCTGGAAGTTACAACCACCGACGGAATAACGGACAACTGAAGCTCCTAAAAATCTGTTTCTCTCAAGAATGAAGACTCTCATCCTTAAAACCTCAGAAGATTGGTATACTCCCAGTTTCTGACCCTTAACAGAATGAAGATTCTCATCCTTGAAACCTCAGAAGATTGGTATACTCCCAGTTTCTGACCCTAAACAGAATGAAGATTCTCATCCTTGAAACCTCAGAAGATTGGTATACTCCCAGTTTCTGACCCTTAACAGAATGAAGATTCTCATCCTTAAAACCTCAGAAGATTGGTATACCCCCAATTTCTGACCCTTAACAGAATGAAGACCCTCATCCTTGAAACCCCAGTATATTGGCATACAACCCAAGCTCCTGATACTCCCAACAGAGTGAAGATTCTCATTCTCAAGGTGGTAGACAACCTGAATTCCTGATTTTCCCAACAGAATGAAGATTCTCATTCTCAAAGTGGCATACAACCCAAGCTCCTGATTCCCCCAACAGCGGTCCCAGGACTTCTCATTTTCAACGATCAAAAGATTCTTGCAACCACCTGCAACAGTCAAGGATTCACTTTCCCCGGCAGCAGTCAAGAATCTATTATCTCCAGCTATCCAGGATTCATCTATCCTCAGCAAGAAAGCTCATCAGCTTACATGTGCAATCATTACATTCATATCATAAACATTGATATAACATATATTGCATCATACATTTCATGCAACATAACTTTATGTTTCAGCTAATATTTTACCATTTTCAGGATAAGATTATTAAGCTTCAACTTCAACGACATAAAGTTCAACAAACATTCCAGATGGCATCTTTAAGCCCATCCCCGACAAGATTCTGTCTCCCCTCCAGATAGCATCTTTAAGCCCATCTCCAAATGGTATCTCTAAGCTCATTCCCACATCCATGTTTTGACGAGTGCAAATTTAAGGGCACTCTAGTGTCCAATCTCCTTTTACCTTCGAGACGCGAAAGGCAAACTTGCCAATCTAACTCTTCAGGTTCAAGAAGATTGAACAGGGGCAACCGTTGTACCCCAAAATTTGCCCTCTCATTTCATCAACATTTTCTCACCACAAGACTCTTGGAACTCAAGATCAAGTTAGGGTTTGCTCTGCTCAAGACTCCTCCTTGCACTGTTGACCCAAATTAGGGTTTGAGTTTGCACATGGATGTTTTGACCTAAAATGCCCAAAGTACTTTCATGCTTCATGTTGGACTTACAAGTTTATCCATACCAAGTTTCAAGCCTTGATTCCAATCTTTGCCCAGTCAATTGGACAGTTGACCTAGAAATCAATTGTATTGGGGAAAAAGTCAACTGTGGCCAATTGACAGTCAAACCTCATGATTTTTGACCCACATCAACATTATGAAATCATATGAATCATTTGATCAAGTTTGGATCACAATTCCACAAGAAATTTGATCAGATCATCAAAAGGGCAAAATGGTCATTTTTAGGGTTTTGACTGTTTCACCTAACCAATGGCAAACCAAGCTCACATATGGACTCAAGGACTCAATGGCATTGTCTTGACCCATTCAAAAAGTTCAAAAGATCTCAAGTGCATAGGATTAACAGATGAATTTTGCAGTCAACTGATCAAAATTTGACTGTATACTGAAAAGTCAAACTTTGACTTTTTTGGTCAAAATCAAGTGCCAAGATTCATTTTTCATCAAGACATGTCAAATTATGAAACTTGTTCATCAAGAAACCTAAAATTGCAAATTAGGGTTTAAAATGAGAAAATTTCATAACTTAGAATTTTTCTAAGTTATGAAACTTCCTTATTTTTTCCTAACTTTGTCCCATTTTTTCACCAAGATGCAGATGGATTCAAACAAAACTTGAAACATGAAAGTTGTAGTCCATTGCAAAATCTACAACTTTGGTTCACAAAGTTTTCTCAAAGGAAGCTTGTATCTCAAGTTATGATTTTTGGAACAAGGGTGCAAAACATTTTTAACTTAGAGAAATTTTGCCCTATTCTAGGCAGGATTTTTGTCCAACTTCTCGGCCATTTTTCACATGGTTCCACTTGGAATTTCAAGTTGCATTACAAAGATGGATTGTAGTACACATTCCAAGCTTTCCAAATTGTCCAAGAACTCATCAAACACCCTTGTGGTTAGAGAGAATCGAATTTGCAAAGTTGGCCAAAACTCACTTTTGTTCATGGCCAAAGCTTGTTCACAACAATTTGCATTTTCAAATCAGCTTGTACAATGCTAGCTTGCAGGCCTCAAAACCAGTTTTACACACCTTAATTAAATTCCAAACCATTGTATTAAGGTATTATTTCATTCATTTGGACATTACATGCTAAACTAATTCTTAATTAGAAAAAGCAAATTTGCCATTTTAGAAAAGTAACACTTTATGTCAAGTTACATGATCTTTGAAGTACAAGCCAGATCTTTGAGGCAAAGTTTGGTAGACAAATCCCACTGATCAAGAGAAAGTGTTGCAGCATGCTTGAGAGCCTTGTACGGGCCTATATCACAACTTGACATTTCTTTGCTTACATGGGAAGAAACATTGCAAAAACTCTCCATCTCTCATTCCTGTAAACACAGCCAAACACAAACTTTATGCTCATCTTCCATACATCCCAACTGACCTAAGGCACGATTAAATCATTCCTCATACCTCCCAAAACATAAAAACACCATCTAATTGCCAAAACAGGGTACCTGCTGCAGATTGAGGTCCACAACTCAATCCACCCGTGCACTTTGGCTATAAACCTTGCAAACATATTCCATACCATCCACTGAAACTATTCCAAGCCCTAAACACCAACTGTAATACCCCTAACCTCATCTGCCATTTTCATTTTTCTGTTTTGCAGGTGAACTTCCATAGCACGATATAGAGTGATTCAAAGCAAGCTAGGAGTTGGAGAAGCATCCTTGGACTTCAGGCAAGCTCAACCAAAGCTCAAACTCCATTGAAGATACCTACATTGCTCTGTTCGAGTCAAGCTGAAACAGGTAAAACCATGGACTTCTATCTCTTAATCTAGGAAGAGTTAGGCTTAGGTTTGTGAAGGAAACATGCTCTACTCATAGCCCTGAAGCCATACATATGATTACTTTTCATTTATATTAAGTATGTTGTGAGAATTTTAGCCATGAACATTGAAGAAAAATTAGGTCAGAAATTGGGGATGAAGAAATTCTCCCTGGTTTCTTAGAGTTAGGTCAAGTATTTTATATGTCTGAATTCGTCTCTTGATGCTCTACATTATTGGTGTTATGAGTTTTGGCTAAAAATCAAAGAATCAAGAGTTTGAATGAAGCAAGGAAACGCGTGTTTTTGTTGTTCAAAGGTTGCTGGAGGTTAAAGACAAAGTTGACTTGGGCTGGGCCTGAGTTAACTTACTTTTTGCACCCCTTTTTTTTCATTTGCACCCCCTGGCCCATTGTGTGAAATATTTATCATTTTTGACTTTTTATTTTTTATTCTGACTTGATATTTTTGTCCAAACATAAAAAAACATTAAAAATATTTTTTCATATTTTTTTATATTTATTTGGCGTTTGTTTCATTTTATTAGTATATATATATGTAAATAATATAAAAACCTTTTATTTAAAACCCTAAAAAATAATACAAAAATATTTATTTTTAGTCATTATTTTTTATTTTGAAAACATTTTCTAAAATATACATTTTTTTGTAAATAATTAATATATTTTTTGTGTGTACATATTTAGCATATTAAATATATATAAATATACATATACATATTTTATTATATATTTAGGACAAAAATATAGAAATAATACATTTTATTTTTTATTTAATATTTGACATCAAAAATACTTTTTTACAATATACTTTTTATTTTTTGTATATAATTAACAAATATTGTTTATAATTAATAAATATTACTATTTATCCAAAAATTAGGGTTTTTGCCCTAAACCATAAAAATAATCAAAATTTAACCCTTTTTATTTTGTTTATATTTCTCATTGAAAAATACTTTTACATACATGAAAAATCCTTTTTTAGCATAATGCATTTTTTATTTGATGTTTATTTATTTGTACTTATTTAAATATTAGATATTTGTCTTGTATATTCAATATGGATGTAATAGCTTAGAATTTAATTTCTTGTCAAAATATCCCCAAATTCAAACTTGTACCCCCTACCTAATCATGGTTGTAATAGCTTAGCATTTAAATTTCCGCATTTAAAAGCTTTCAAATTATGCCATGATAGACTTAAGGTTTGTATGCAAAAAATCAATTAACAAGTAGCTTGACCTAATTCAAGATAAACATGCATGAAAAAAACAAACAATGCACACTTGCACCCTTAGGGTTACTCCACTTGTTGCCTTCAAAATGGGCCATGGTTGCATGTTAAGTGTCTTTGGCAAAACAAAAACAAACAAAATGATCATAGTCTCTCGATGACGCTATCAAGTTGCCTAAAATGATCAAGTCCCTTGAGAAAATTGCCAAAGATACTTGGCACTATTGCCTCTATGGTCTAAACGATGACCCGCGTCCGTCCCGTTAACATCCTAACACAAGGTTGTTCACCAAATACAATGGTGAAACAACACTGTTAAAAGGGTTAAAACATGAGAAAGATCTTTGAGAAATTTAGGGTAGATAACTCTTGGTTACTTGACCAAACTTGCAAAACAATTCTTGCCATTTTTCAAAACACACATCACAACACAACTTCAAAACAAACTTTCAAACATTGGAAACTTTTCAAAAGACAAAAACACCTTTGTATACATTCAAACAAGAATCATTACAAAGGTTGCCACAACGATGGCCTCTTTTCAAAACATCTTTCAAAACCACACACAAAGCACCATTTCAAACAATTGAAGAGCACCATTTCAAACAATTGAAAAGCAAAGGCAAGTGATCTAAGCAAGTAACTAAGAGCCCATGGATAACCATGGATAGAAAGGGTGCTAATACCTTCCCTTTCTATAATCTACTCCCCGAACCCAAGAAAACATCTCAAAGGTTTTTCCTGTGCTTTTTAACCTTTCCTTAGGATAAAATAAAAAGTCGGTGGCGACTCTTGCTAAACCGAAACATTTGCGAAAACAAACGCAAAACCTCAAGTCAGTTCTCCCACCGTATCACACCTAAGTATAATCCCGATCAAGTTTTTGGCGCCGTTGCCGGGGACTGATTTAAGTCGATATCGCTACTCTTTTGTTACGCAGTAGAGACTAGAGCAAAAACCTCTCTATTTCTTTTCTATTCCTCTTCTTATTTGTATGCCAAACACTCGTTTGCAAGGCGAGCCATTATACATACAAATCAATGATATCGAGCGGTATCTCAGACTTAGACGTCGCATTCAAGAGTATCATCTCTTGCATAACACTCCACCTCGTGAATCACTCGAATCTCCTATTCCTCGACCAACCGAAGAAATGGCTGCCAATCCTGCTCCACGCCCACTCAAATCCTACGCCATTCCCTCGCAAGATGAACCGCACAATAACATTGCTTCTCCTCCAATCGAGGCTAACAACTTTGAACTGAAACCTTCTTTGTTGTCTGCTGTACAATAGAACCAGTTCTCTGGTGGGTCAATGGAAGACCCCAATCTTCATCTATCAATATTTCTACAGTACGCAGATACAATTAAGAACAATGGGGTCAGTCAAGAGGCAATAAGACTTCGTCTCTTTCCTTTTTCTCTAAGAGGAAGAGCCAGAGCTTGGCTCCAATCTCTACCAGCGAACTCAGTCACCACATGGGATGAGCTGAAGAAAGTTTTTCTTGCAAGGTATTTCCCGCCAAGCAAAACAGCTATGCTAAGATCTCAAATAAGCGATTTTAGGCAAAAGGAAAACGAATCCCTTTTCGATGCTTGGGAACGATACAAGGATCTAATGAGACTATGCCCACATCATGGCTTGGAAGAATGGTTGATTATCCATACCTTCTATAATGGTCTCCTTTATAATACAAGATTAACGATAGATGCTGCTGTAGGAGGTGCACTTATGGATAAATCCTACACCGCTGCCTATGCTCTAATAGAAAGCATGGCCCAAAACCACTATCAGTGGGGAAGTGAAAGAGGACAAGTTGACAAAGGTACTGCAGAGAAAACACCGACAAAAGGAGGCATGTATGAGATAAGCGATCTAGACAGTGTCCATGCTAAGGTAGATGCCCTCACCCTAAAGATAGATAATTTGACCGCAATACCTCCAGCCACCGTGGCTGCTATAACTCCAAATTGTGAAATATGCGGAGTACCTGGACATGTAGTTACCGAATGTAAGATCTTGGCAGGGACTCCAACTGACCAAGTGAGTTATGCTCAAGGAAACCCTTACTCAAACACATACAACCCTGGATGGAAAAATCACCCAAATTTCTCATATAAAAACCCCAATGCGTTGTATGCTCCAAACCAAGCACCTGCCGTGCCACCTGGATATCAGAAACCTCTTGCAAGCGCTCCTAGTGTGCCTAGAAAATCAAACCTAGAATTGATGATGGAGAACTTCATTGCTACCCAAGCGCAAATAAACAAAGCCGTCCAAAATCAAAACATACACACTAACGAGCAAATAAAACAATTATCAAACAAAATAGATGCTTTGGCCACCCACAATAAAATGTTAGAAACCCAAATCTCTCAAGTGGCTCAACAACAAGCACCTACAGCTGCACCGGCCGGTACATTTCCTGGTCAACCACAACTTAACCCAAAGGGGCATGCTCATGCCATCATATTAAGAAGTGGAACCGAGTTAGATGGACCGTTTGACCCTAGACTATCAAATCAAAGTATGTATCAAAGGTCTGAAATACCAACTGAGAAGGAAAATCAACCCGAGAAACCAGAGGAGGATGAAGAAGATAAAGGAGGAGAGGCCAAAGACAAAGAAAAAGAAAAACCTTATGTGCCTCCACCGCCTTATAAACCCCAAATCCCATTTCCTGGTAGATTAGCCAAACCTAAGAATGTAGGGCAATTTAAAAAATTTGTAGAACTTCTGAAACAACTTAATATAATAATTCCTTTCACGGAAGCCATAACTCAAATTCCCTCCTATGCCAAATTCCTCAAGAAAATCTTATCTAACAAGAAAAAGCTAGAAGATAACGAAACAGTCACACTTACTGTAGAATGTAGCACAATTATCCAAAACAAGATGCCTCCTAAGCTGAAAGATCCTGGAAGCTTCTCTATACCATGTCATATAGGTAAGTTTGTCATAGACAAAGCCCCATGTGATTTAGGAGCTAGTATTAGCGTTATGCCTTTATCCATATGCAACAAACTGGAAATGGGTGAACTAAGACCAACAAAGATGTCCATTCAATTGGCGGATCGCTCTGTCAAATACCCAGTAGGAATCTTGGAAAATGTTCCTGTACGGATAGGTCAATTCTACATCCCTACAGATTTCATAATCATGGACATTAGAGAAGACGAAAGTACACCTATCATTTTAGGAAGACCATTCTTAGCTATCGCTGGAGCTATCATAGATGTAAAAAAGGGCAAACTAACCTTTGAAGTAGGTGAAGAGAAAGTCAAATTGATTCTGACACAATTCTTACAAGTGCCTGCCATAGATGATACATGTTATCTGGTAGACATCATGGACGAATGTGTAAGAGAAATTGAATGGGAACCGATACCTTGTTCTGAAACCATGAAGATTCCCACACCTCTTATATTCGAAGATAACGAATGGTGTCCTGAATACCGAGACGACAATCTAAGCGAATGCTTAGCTCTGACACCCAACCACATGCCTTGTCCAAGAAAACCAACATTAAATCTTAAGCCATTACCTAAGACCCTTAGATATGAATTCCTTGACACTGAGTTCAAATGACCTGTAATTGTCAACGCGGACTTAGGACAACAAGAAACAGACAAATTATTATAAGTCTTAAGAAAATACCCATCCGCCTTGGGATACAACATTACAGATCTCAAAGGAATAAGTACTTCCATTTGCATGCATCGTATTATGCTGGAAAATGACTGCAAATCTTCTAGAGAACATCAACGAAGAATTAACCCAATATGGAGCACCGTAGTTAAAGGCGAAGTAAAAAAACTTATGAACGCAGGAATCATATACCCAATCTCTGATAGTCAATGGGTAAGCCCAGTCCACTGTGTACCAAAGAAAGGTGGTATAACAGTAACAATAAACAAAGCAGGCGAAGCTGTAGCAGAATGAACTGTAAGCGGAGCTAGGATGTGTATTGACTATAGGAAGCTAAACAAAGCCACTCGCAAGGACCATTTTCCTCTACCGTTCATCGATCAAATGCTTGAACGATTAGCTAAGCACTCTTATTACTTTTATCTAGACGGTTACTCAGGATTCTTTCAAATTCCTATTCACCCTGATGACCAAGAGAAAACAACATTCACATGTCCTTATGGAACTTTCTCCTACAGACGAATGCCGTTTGGATTATGCAACGCTCCTGCCACATTTCAGAGGTGCATGATGGAGATCTTTGCTAATTTCATAGACAATATCATGGAGGTCTTTATGGACGACTTCTCTGTATGTGGAGAGAGTTTTGAAGATTGTCTGATAAATTTAGAAATTTTTGGAGAGATGCGTAAAAGTTAACCTAGTTCTGAATTGGGAAAAGTGCCACTTCATGGTCAAACAAGGAATCGTACTAGGACACGTTGTGTCTGAAAAGGGGATTAAAGTCTACAAAGCTAAGATCAAAGTCATAGAAAATTTGCAACCCCCTAAAATAGTAAGAGAAATACGCAGTTTCTTAGGACACGCCGGTTTCTACCGACGATTCATAAAAGATTTCTCGCAAATATCAAAACCTCTAACTACCCTCCTTATGAAAGACGTTGAATTAGATTTCGATGACAAATTCCTAAAAGCATTTAACCAATTAAAAACAACTCTTATATCCGCACCAATCATGCAACCACCTGATTGGAGACTTCCATTTGAAATCATGTGCGACGCAAGTGATTACGCCGTAGGTGCAGTCCTGGGACAACGAAGAGATAAGAAGCTTCATGCGATATACTATGCAAGTAGAACCTTGGACCCTGCACAGATGAATTACGCAACCACAGAAAAGGAACTTTTAGCTGTAGCCTTTGCACTGGACAAATTTCGCTCCTACCTAGTAGGCGCAAAAATAATCATTTATACAGACCATGCAGCTATTAGATACCTCTTAACTAAGCAAGATTCGAAACTGAGACTATTGAGATGGATTCTACTTCTACAAGAGTTCGATTTAGAAATTAAAGACAAGAAAGGTACCGAGAACGTAGTCGCCGACCATTTATCCCGAATGGAGAGGCTGACACCAGAAGAGGTACCCATTAACGATGACTTCCCGTATGAACGTCTGTTAGCTCAGATAGACTTAGGAGATGCCAGCGAAGAACCACCTGAATTAAATCCAAATCAACTGCTTTTAGAACTTGACACACAAGTTGTCAGCCGTGATTCACAAGAAAGCCAAGACGCAATAAATAATGATATAAACGAAACCGTGATCTTTGTCCGAACTAATCAAACCTTACCATGGTATGCCGATATAGCAAATTACTTGGCGGCCAAAATCCTACCCCCTGATATGACTTATCAACAGAAGAAAAAATTCTTTCACGATCTGAAACATTACTTTTAGGATGAACCTTTACTATTCAAGAGAAGTGCCGACGGTATTTTCCAATGATGCGTCCCGGAAAGCGAAATTGAAAACATTATTTCTCATTGTCATGATGCCCCTTATGGAGGCCATGCAAGCACATCAAAGACATGTGCCAAAATTTTGCAGTCTGGTTTCTATTGGCCAAATCTATGGAAAGATGTGCACATAGCCATCCTTAACTGCGATCGATGCCAACGCACTGGAAACATATCCAGACGCAATGAGATGCCTCAGACTGGCATTCTACAAGTCAAAGTCTTTGATGTATGGGGAATAGACTTCATGGGACCATTTTAGTCCTCATTCGGTAACAAATATATACTCGTGGCTGTAGATTACGTTTCGAAATGGATCGAAACAATAGCTTCTCCAGCAAACGATACTAGAGTCATGATTAAACTCTTCAAGAATATTATCTTCCCAAGATTTGGTGTACCCAAGCAAGTAATAAGCAACGGTGGCTCCCACTTCATATCCAAAATCTTTGATAAACTCCTAACCAAATATGGGGTGAAACACCGCGTAGCAACACCATACCATCCCCAGACAAGCGGACAGGTGGAAGTCTCAAATAGAGAAATAAAACAAATATTGGAAAAAACTGTTGCCACATCAAGAAAGGACTGGTCGGCTAAGTTACCTGAAGCACTATGGGCTTACAGGACGGCGTTCAAGACGCCAATCGGTACAACACCCTTTAAACTCATCTATCGTAAGTCATGTCACCTGCCAGTGGAAATTGAACACAAAGCTTACTGGGCAATTAAGATTTTAAACCTAAGCTACACTGCGGCAGGTGAGAAAAGGATCCTCGACATAAATGAACTGGAAGAGCTAAGATTAGACGCATATGAAAATGCGAGGATCTACAAAGAAAGGACGAAAAAGTGGCACGACAAAAGAATCTCAAGGAAGGAGTTCAATGAAGGAGATGTAGTTCTCCTATTCAACTCTCGTCTAAAACTTTTTCCCGGGAAACTCCATTCACGATGGTCTGGACCCTTCGAAGTGACAAAAGTTTTCCCCAGTGGTGCCATCGAGATCAAAGGAAAGTCCACAAACCCGTTCATAGTAAATGGCCAACATTTAAAACATTATTACAACGTTGAAAACAAGGACTACACCGCGAGCTTAACACTATTAGAGCTACCGCCCGAATTAGGAAACTAATTCACGTCTAAAACAATGTCAAGCTAACGACATTAAACAAGCGCTGTGTGGGAGGCAACCCACAAGTTTTTCATTTAATTTCTTTCAAATCTCTTTATATTTTTATTTTGCATTCTGATTTTTATTCCCAGATTTTTTTTAATTTCTTTCAAATCTCTTTATATTTTTATTTATTTGCATTCTTCTTTTACAAATTTTAGTACCGACTCACAAGAACTAACAAGATAAACTCATTTATGGATACTACCACCTTCGCCACGGAGGCCCAATAACGGCGGTATGAGATACTGGCTCAGCGCCAAATGAGCATGACTACTTATGTGCATGATCCCACGTTGACTGTTTTAGGTATCAGGGAGAGTGTATATTTTTTGTTCAACCAGATAGGATGGGAAGGATTCCTTGCCCATAAATACCCTACATATAAAAACCTCACCTTAGAGTTCTTAAGCTCACTCATTTATAAACCCACCCAAGGACTAGGGCGTAGTAGGGGACAAATGTCCTTCAGATTATTTGGCTTCACCCACCATTTTACAGTTCGTCGTCTTGCTGAGCTGCTAGGATTCCCTAGTTCTATTGATGCCTACATGGAAACCCAGGAGGATGACTACCTTAATTTTGAACTTAACCACTTTTGGAGGGATATAGCTGACCAATACCCTGAGGACCCTGACCACCTAGATGTAACTGAGATCCATAACCCAACAATTAGGTATTTCCACCACATATTAGCTTTCACCCTTTTTGGAAAACCTATAAATAGACTCTCAGTTTCTAGGGATGAGTTATTCATTATTTACTGTGCTTTCCAATCCAGATCCCTCATTGGTGCATCATTTATGATCACCAACATGTTTTTTATAGCTCAGTGTACCCATGGACCTATCTGTGTCAGCGGGCTAGTCACTATGATAGCCGAGGCCTTATCCCTGCGATCATATTTATCACGCCTTACGCCGTATGGCAGATACTATACCATGGATATCCTCTTCTGTTTTAACATGTCTCTAATAGGTAACCTCGACCCACCTCACTTTCAGCTACTGGTACGAAATGACCCTGTCTACTACTTCCTCTTGCCTAGCCCTGAGAACACAAGTGTCCATACTAAGAAAAACTGGCTTTATAACCTGGAAAATACAGATGAACATGACCCTGAGAGAGAGGAGAGCAACCCGCCCACACCGTCTGGTTACCATGACTATACTCCATCAGAATACCCTACACCTCCCCTTGTTACCGAAGCTGTCGACGTCCCTATGGTTGATCATGCACATGCTGTCACGACACCGCAGTTAGATGTTACTATGCTCTGAGGATAGCTCACCACCGTTAAATATAATCTCAGCACACTACGGCGTGACTTCTTTCATTTCATGGATGTCGTCACAGAGCAGTTCGATCATATTTATCAGCATCTGCACGCTACTGCTCCACCTCCAGGAGGTCCTAGTGCTCAATAGTTTTATTTCTGTGCCACCCCAGTGAGGACACTGTTTGTTCTCAGTATGGGGAGGGTTTCATTATTATTCTTAATACTCATTATTGTTTTATACTCATATCTTTCGAATACTTTTTTACTTTCGGTTCTAAAAATTTCAAATATCTATTTATCTATTTATTTCATATTTATCTATTTATTTCAAATTTATCTATTTATTTCACAGTATTTATTTATTTTCATTTACATTTCATACTTTGCATATTCGGTTATTATTTATCTTTAATTAAATTATTTCTTATTTATTTCGATTATCATTCCTCCGATTCTACTATGTGCCACTAACTATTCACATAGATAAATATCCCTTACAACACTACTCAAACTATATGAATAAATTAATCAATCAATTCTTGCTTTACTGCACGTGGTCAAACAAAAGACATGCACGCACCATTACACCCTGACGGACGTCAGGAGGCATGTGACGAACGTCAGAGCTTGTCTCTTTGACCCTGACGAACGTCAGGGAACGCGTGACGAGCGTCAGAAGCCTGTCTCCCATGATTTCTCTTCCCGTGACTGTTGAATCATTGAAACTTGAACGAAATTTTGTTTTAAAACCCCCACTACCCCATTACTCCATCCGTCCTTAACTCCCATAACCTCTCATATTCATAATTATCCCATAAACCCCATTCAATTTCATACTCAATAAAAACCATCTATATAAACCTTTCTCCCATCCCTTAGTTTTCATCACTACCACCCACCTTCCATCTCTTCATCACAAATACATTTTTCTTCTCTATCAAGTTCAAAAGCATGGCCGCCCGAAGGAATCCACCAAACCAAGCCGAACCCTACATGCGCCATCGCGTGCTTCGACAAGGAGAAATAGGCGAACTTCAAAAGGAAAGGTACATAAAATTCCATCATCGAGGGTTGACATCCACTAGGTTCGTCGACGACAACTGCTTGCAAGAATTGGGGTTGCAAACCCATATGCAAGGCTTGCTGGACAAAGCCGGCCTGAGCTTTATAAGCACGATGAACACACCGACCTACGAAGCTCTAACATTGGAATTCTTGAGTTCCTACGCCTATCACACTCGCGAAGACGCCGACGCACACCTAACGGGAGCCGCTCAATTTCGGATGTTAAACCGAGAGTACACACTTAGCCATGAAAATTTGAGCGAAATATTTCATTTTCCCCATGGAAATAATGTGCAATATCGCATTCCCCCGGAATTGGATTGGAATGGAAGTGCCTACGCAGTATGGGAGAGAATAACCGGTGAACCAAATGTTATTCTCGAAGCACGTTACGCCTCTCACATTCACAACCCGGACATTCGCTTCTTACACTGCATTATGGAAAACACAGTGTTTGTAAGGGCAAATAACAACAAAGTCAACACTAAAGAGTTGTATGCTCTTCACTGTACCTTTTCACAAGACCTCCGTCTTAATACCGTTACTTTAATGATGGCCCATATTCAAAACCTTGTTACGAGAGATGGGACTACACCTTTTTGTATCGGAGGCATTGTCACCACAATCGCAGTTCACCTGAACTGGGGGAAAGGATTCAACTCCTACCTCCGCTGCCAGCAGTTTATATGGATATTGATAACTGTAGAGCTGGCCTCCTGATCAAAGTGCGAGAAGCTGGAGGGTACTATCTAATGGTGAAGAATGCAACAGTTCGTAGCGTGATCATGCCGAATCACAATCGTACAAATTTGGGCAATCCGGATAATTGGCTTTACAACCTGAACGCCCTAGAACCCAGAGAAAATGAGCAAGGAAATCAAGGTGAGGCCAACAACACTGTCGCTGATGAAATCGAAGAAGAATTAGAGCAGCAAGATCCCCAACCATATCACGCCAACAATCTCGCCACCATCGATGCAATCTGTGCCGCAATAATGCAGCAAAACCAGCTGTCCACTCAACGCTACCAGAGCCTCGAGACGCGCCAAATTGAAATGATGAATCTCATGCAACAAATGCAGAGAAACCAAAACGATTACACTCGCAAGCATGATCAAAGTATGCTGGAATTCACCGCAGGAATGACGGAAGATATGCGAGCCTTAACACTTCGTGTTGATGACTTGCATAACGTTATTTCTCAGTGGAATGGAGGCGAATCTTCCAGAAACAGTGAGCAAGCACGTCGAAGGGCGAGGACACGTGGCAGATTCCGAAGACAAGAGGAGGAAGAATGATTGTCTAGTTTCCATTTTCCCCTTTCCATATTCTGTCAATACATTGAGGACAATGTATAATTCAAGTATGGGGGAGGAAGTATTTCCCTTTCCTAGTAATTTTTATTTTTAATTTCCCTTCCGTTATCTCTAATTCAAAATTTTTTTTATCAAGTTATCCATTGAAGCATTTTGTGTTGTTCTTTTAGACTCCCCTTTCTTTTTGAGCCCTATAAAATTTTTTTTAAAGCATAACCTTGACTCACTTGACAAATACATAGACTGCAAGATCTTTAATTGTCAGGAATTATAGCAAGATTAAGCGAAATTTCTACCGTCTAGACATTCTACAACCCCAGAGCATGATAGATCAGTTCAAGTACCTGTTATTCCAACACCCTGAGTGTTAGTCTTTGTAGTAACCCTGAGTAGTTTATATTAGCAGTCAACACCGTATTAAACACAAACTACGCAGGAAGTCAATGAATATAAGTGGATGATATAATATTTCAGCAAAATGTTGCAAGGAAGCACACCAATTAAATTGGACGATCCTTACCCGATCATCTAATCCAAAGGATGTAAACCTTACGAAGCAACACGAAAAATCATTTGGTAGATGGTTCAGGAGCATCTGGTACTGAACTCGGTAGGGAAGATTACGGTCTGATCCCCTGCATCCAGCCATTGAATTGAAAAAAGGTTGTAACATTACTGTGCCAAAAACCTCTAAGGTTTAAAAGGATCATAACCACTAACCGACTGTTCTGCTATGTGCATGCAAAGATAAAGGGCTTAATGTGATTGCGCTAGAATGAAAAGGACAAAACAAGACAAATACTCGAGGTAGGCTATGATAGGACCTGTAACTAGTTTACGTAAAATGGGACTGTCTAGTGTCATTGCCATAGTAATGGAGCATGAATCGAGCCATCGATTTTCTGACAAAAACACAACGCAGCCATATATTAGTTGATCCGAGTCATAACCGTGCATCTGGCCATGTTTATAAAAACATCGTACTTAGAATTTGCTTGAGGACAAGCAAAGTTTAAGTATGGGGGAGTTTGATGACACACAAATATATGATATTTCTGGCTTGATATACACAAAATATTTCTCATACTTTAGTTTAAATTAAATTATTTTATAGGTATTATGCAGGTATTTTTCTATTTTTGCAGATATACATTAAGCTGAACACTTTGGAAGAAATGAAGAAAAAACGGTGCAAAGATAGCAAAAAGGGCCAAAGGAGAAGAAATCAGCTTAAGCCCATCATAAAGCTTGTAAGCACGTATGTGAGCACGTGGCCCACCATGAAAAAGGCCTTGACGATCGTCAAGGAGTGTTGTCGCTCGTCACGCGAAGTGATGGACCAAGTGACCATCGTCACTTGGACTTGACGAACGTCACAAGCCCACTTTCTCCTCTTGACCACGTATCCAATGGAAGGAAACCAATTCAAAAGCAAATCCAATGATCACCCTATTTATTCGATCCACTCAGTCAATGCATGAAGAACGTAACTAATTTAGTAGTCCTATTATTTCTCAATGGAACACAAAGTGTTCCTACATTACCGAGAACGAACTTATCACACAGTGGTTATAAATAGGACCTTAGACACAACGAAAAAGGGAGTTCTTTTTTTGGCAGAAACTTTTGAGAATTCATTTTTACTCTAAGCAAATATTCTTTAAGCATTATTCATTTCCCAGCAATTTCTATATTTCCTCTAGCATTTATTTTTATTGTACGGTTACATCTATCCCCCGATCGAAGCAAAGCCTACAGTTTGTGCAGGAGTTCTTCTATATCCAGAATTATTACTAGGTTTATGTTTATGAATTTTTATTACTTTTAATCAATATAATCATGTTTATTTTCGTATGTCTCTGGAATTATTCTGTGATTAGGTCTGATATTATGTCAGGCTAGAATTCGTATACCGGTATGTAAGGTCACCTAACCAAGGGATCGAGTGACTTAGTTGGGATTATTTTTACTACAAAACCTTCTTTTTTGGTCTAAGTTACTATTTTTAATCATTAAATTGTTTTTTTACGAAAGTAAAGAACAGATAGAGGTTAGGGTCAACAAAGCGGAAGCTTGAGATCTTTTAACTAGACAGTAGTAATTAGGCATTAGTTTAAAATACAGTGGAAGCACTTTAAAGTTAATTAAGATTTTATTTAGTTTTCAAAAGGTGTTTTTAACTCCTGCGGGATGGCAGAAGCGTACGTTAGGACTTAACCGCATAGCCTAGATCAACAAAATGACAGTGTGAGACGAGGGTTTTTAAACTAAATAAGTTTTACTGAAAGCTATTTTGAAAATATAAAGACACCCAACCGGTCGCTAGTTCCCGAGGTTCGACTATTGCATACTGGTAGTTACGCTCATTGATTATTAAAAATCCAACTTAGTTTAGTATTTAGTTTTCCCTACAACCCAATCAAACATTCATTAGCTTTAGATTTGCGAAGTAATAATAGAAGACGGTAGTTCGATTCATCAATCTCCGTGGTTCGATATCTTTTAAAACTACACGACAAGACTGTGCACTTGCAGTCCGAATCACTCGATACCTAAGTATAATCTCGATCAACCACCTAAAGTGACAAGTTCAGACAAAGAGGCTTCTGTTCATCTGAATTTTCAATTGTAATTTCTTTTGTTATTCAAACAATCATCTATTAATGTCAAACTTTGTTTCATTAATGCATTGCATATGTTTGTCTTGATTTGATCCACTCTTTTTCATTACATTTAAAATATGCTTTTTACTCTCAACTCTTGCTAAAAGATACAAGCCTTTAGAGGGAGGATGACGAAAACAATGCCATAATATCATACAATATGCTTTTGGACAGACCTTGCTGACGATGTACATGCATTCTTTCAAATCCTAAACACTGGAGTTATAAGGAAGATAATCCCTAGTCAACCCCTTCGATCCAAAGAAGTAGAAGTTTTTATTTTTCACAAAATTAAAACCTTTAATCAAAACCTGGGGCAGGGTAGTCTCTCAATTAATTCAAACGCGCGTTTAGCCGCAAACTCTCATCTCGTAATACAACGAATGACATCGAGAAACATTCCTCTGGAATCAAAAGACGGTGATGGTTCCCTATCACATAGGCAGTCATTATCTCTCAAAAAGAAAAGTACACTAAGTCAAAACCTACAAAGGAGACTTAAGAAAACTGAGGCATCCCGTTGACTGTAACCTCAAAACAAGAACAGTCATGCAAAAAATTAGGGATAACAAATCAAGTAAAAAGAGGTCATTACAAATCCTCAACAACATGAAAAAAATATTGCAAAAAATGACTACTTTCCGACAAACTTAATCTATCTGAACCATCACCAAAATGTCATTCCAGACTCATTTGGAGTTCAAATGCACAATTAGCTGGGTTTAGGACCGAAGAACATCACGAAGAATGGGCGGGTACAAATACACTTTGAGCCTTTATCCTTTGTTTCTTAAACTGTGAACCAAGCCACACTACAACCCTTCAAAAGTCCTAATTGAAGCATGGGTTAGTTCGAAAGCACACTGTTACAAAAGGTATCCTAACTCCTGTAAGGCTTTACTCTAAATCCCGAGTTGAATTTTTCTTACAAAATTTCTTTACTTGCTAAAACACATTTTAAAAAATTTCAAGGCAAACATAAACTTTGAATTATTTAAATATTGCTATTTGCATATGGCTATTTGTTTGACAGCAGAGAAATTCACACAAGGAAGATCCAGTGAACAAAAACTCTCTCAACTAACAAAATCATTTCAAGCGGGAAGACGCCTCCCATAAGAGATCTCCTATCAACAAGGGGGCATGACATGTCACTATCTAAGCACACCTGGGGAAGTCCAGTCAAGATTCCAAGAAATCTCTCAAGAAATGCTGAATAACCAGGGACAGGTCTCCATCTGAATCACTTGGGGCATTGAACGCGAATCCTGACAAAGGGTTACGTACAATCAAGCATTTCCTGGCAGTGCCACAAACACTCGCTACTAGGGGCAGTGACAAATATCCCCAAAATACTTCTCATATGATGACTCCCAACCAGAGTTTCAATCTCTGAAAACTTTTTCCCAACTGAATCGACTTCAAGAATCCTCGAGGATTTCTGCTAGTGAAGTCGCCGCCTCTCCAAATAGACTAAGAAACATGGTTTATTTCCCCCAAAACGACAGGATTCCCTAGCTTGAGGTGGCCTCTACGACCACTACAAATCAAAGGACCACAACTCCTTTTCCCCAGTAGACTACTCTACAATCCCCAACAAGTTACTGTGAAACCTGGACCCGACCAGATATTAGTTCAACTTCGACCACCAATAACAGCAATGAACACCCAAGACTCCTGAACTTCTTTTCCCCAAGCAGGAATCAACGATCTATACAGAGCTTTTGACATCCCCCAGCGGAGTTCTCCTCGAACAATAAAACATGAATCCTTAGTGGAAACATTCTAAGCAAAGTTTGAAGACATGCATACTCTTCAACAACAATCCGTGATTTAATAACTCCCCAACACTTGTCAAGGATTTATTCTCCAAGACAAAATTAAATTTCAACAACGGTCATAGCATATGCATAAAAATTATATATAACACAAATCTCATTTATTTTGAGAACATCATTACATAATGCATACATCATGACATTGCATACAACTAACTCTTTACCTTTTCAGGAAAGATTAATCGACAGATAAAGGTCATCATCTTTTGAGGTAGTAATCGTCCAAGATTCCTTCATCATCTTTTGGAGTAGTAATCATCCAGGATTCCTTCATCATTCTATTTAGATACGCTCCAGTTTCAGCTTACAGATACGGTTCAACAATCGTTTCTAGATGACGTCCAACGAAAAATCAGTTCCCTAAACTAAACGGGTCAACTAATCTACATGATCAAGCGAAGTAACCCTACTATCCAGGTTCCTTCTCATAGCCCTACTATCCAGGCTTTCATCTCGAAGTAACCCTACTACCCAGGTTCCTTCCCACAAGCCCTACTACCCAGGTTTTCATCTCGAAGTAACCCTATTACCCAGGTTCCTTCCCACAAGCCCTACTACCCAGGCTTTCATTCCGAAGTAACCCTACTATCCAGGTTCCTTCCCACAAGCCCTACTACCCAGGCTTTCATTCCGAAGTAACCCTACTTCCCAGGTTCCTTCCCAGTAGCCCTACTATCCAGGCTTTCATCTCGAAATAACCCTACTACCCAAGTTCCTTCCCACAAGCCCTACTACCCAGGCTTTCATCTCGAAGTAACCCTACTACCCAGGTTCCTTCCCACAAGCCCTACTACCCAGGCTTTCATTCTGAAGTAACCCTACTATCCAGGTTCCTTCCCACAAGCCCTACTACCCAGACTTTCATTCCGAAGTAACCCTATTATTCAGGTTCCTTCCCACAAGCCCTACTACCCAGGATTTCATTCCGAAGTAACCCTACTACCCAAGTTCCTTCCCATAAGCCATACTACCCAGGCTTTCATTCAGAAGTAACCCTATTATCCAGGTTCCTTCTCACAAGCCCTACTACCCAGGCTTTCATTTCGAAGTAACCCTACTACCCAGGTTCCTTCACCAAGCCCTACTACCCAGGCTTTCATTCTGAAGTAACCCTACTACCCAGGTTCCTTCCTAGTAACCCTACTACCCAGGTTCCTTCACCAAGCCCTACTATCCAGGCTTTCATTCCGAAGTAACCCTACTACCCAGGTTCCTTCACCAAGCCCTACTACACAGACTTTCATTTTGAAGTAACCTTACTACCTAGGTTCCTTCCCAGTAACCCTACTGTAATACCCCAAATTTGTCTTACCCTTTTACTTTTATCTGGTTTATGCATTGTCGCGCTTTTCTCATGTATATAACTCCATTAGGTCATTTAACATTGCATACATTCGCTAACAACATAACTTTGCAAGGGGTCGAGAACCTTCAGGGTTAGGGTTTTATCAACTGACTGAGGTGTATATATGTTCAATAGAGCCTGATTCTTCTGGTTATTTTTCAAGGCAGTGAAATTGTGGAATTAGGGTTTTGTGTTCATGGATGTTGTGGATCTTTTCTTCATCAGGCTACAAGGTCATCCTCCATTAAGAATTCATCAAACACAAGTTGATTAGGGTGTCACATCTTCTATGTTCGAATTTGTAGTATCTATCGACAGAGGTTCATTGGGATTCATATTATGTTTCTTTCTATACTTCAAAGCTCCCTCAAGACATTGTTGTTATCCATGAAGTCAAGATATAGTGTGGATTAGATTGTAAAATGTAAGCCGTGGTAAATAGCATGAAGTTGTAAGTCCATTGAGTTCGAAACTTCATCGTTCTTTTGAATACTTGTTACCTCAATCGCAAGTAACTTGGATTACTAATGATTATTGAATTAGATTCGTTGAAACTTTTAATCATGCTCGGATTTGATATTGATTCAAGATAAGGGTGGGAGATTCGTTCATATGGTTTCTAGGAGGATTCATTCATTCAAATATCATTCAAGGGGGATATATCTTGATAAGATTTTGGCCATTACAACTTAGGGTTTTCGAATGACTTTCTTCCATCAAGAGAAGCTTAAATTTTTATTTGACTTACATGTTTGGCCTTTTCCATAAGGTTCAAGGTTCTTTACAAGGAAGGATTCAAGTTTCATCACATGCCCTTTTTTAGCTTCACATCATCAAGCCAATCAAAACGAAGTTTCTTAGGAAAATAAATACTTCATTCAAAAAAATAAGGTTGCAAAGGGCAAAGTACAAAGCTACTACAAGATTCAAAGTGCAATATCAAGGCATTTTGGTAATTGGAAGTATGTCTTCAACCATAGTTTATGGTTTCTTAAATTGATATTGTAACCAGAGTATGCCTTTTAAACAAGAGATTAAAGTAGGCCCAAAAGAAATACTAGCACAAGAGATAGACCTCCTATCTTAAACCATTACAAAATTCCATCCAATTACAATTACATAAATTTTTTTGGTTCTAAGCCTAATCCAAAACATGTTCTTCAAGTCACCAATAAGCTTTGTTTCATCTTCATTTTGCTCCCTTCAGAAGTCTACCCTGCACACAAAACCATTCAAGGCATCCCTGCAAAAACAATCCAAACTGTCAAAACTGACGCATAATGGAATTCTTGAACTATTTCTAGAACCAACTTTCTAATTCCCACTTTCCTAACAGCATAACAGTTAATTAACCTCTGTTTCAATTAACCAAAAAACCAAAACAAAATTGCAAAATCCCAACCTTCCAAAGTAACCTATCCAAACAGAATTACACATTCCCTAACCGTTTCCCATTCCTTAACTGTTTCCTAACCAGATTCCAACCTCTAAACAACCCTACAAAACTTCTAACTATCATTCTAACTGGATTTGCTAGCTCATGTAACATAATCACCAAACAGAATTTCCAACTAACTGCTTCCTAACTACCAACCTGCAACAAAACCAACTTCTAAACTTGATTTTCTAACCAACTAAAGCTAACAGATTTTTGCTATTTTCTAACAGCTCTAACAAATTCCAACTGGAGTTAACCGCATTCCCTGACAGAAAACTAACTCTCAACCATTTTCTACAGAAAAATAGATTTTCTCATAACAATTTTTTTTTTGATAACTAATTCCTAACAGCTCATATCCTAACAGAACTCAATCCCCTAACTAACAAAGCTAACCGAATTCCCAGCTAGTTTCTAACTAATCCTAACAATCTATAACAAACTCTCAAACTTCCAACTGATTCCATAACTGACTCATAACATATTTGTAACCAATTTTTACATAACTAACAAAATATAAAAAACCGATGCTCACCTTGATTCAGCCCATTCTCGATTTCTCTCCCACCATAACCTCCACCTTCACTTTTGAACCTCCTTCTTCATCCTTGCTCTGCTCCCTCTCTCTCTTTCTGCATTCATTATTTAATTCACAAAAGAATCACCAGGAAAATATCACAAAAATTATCTCTTCGTTCTTCGAGTTTTCTCCATTATCATCATCAATATTCAACGCGCATTTTGTCACCACACTTCTTCAACAATCTACAACAAGCTTAACAACATTCTCACCACATCACCTTCAAGTTTCATCCCTGCGAAATTAGTTGGACCTTTATCTGCAACGACCTCCTTGGACACCTTCAATCATCATCTCAGAACTGCTTCAACAAAAATTAAGTATCAGTCTTCAATCCTTGCAACGACCGCAATTCCAATAAGGCTCATCTGCAATCAACAACAATAATCGCATCACCAAAACGTATAGAAATGCGAAGAAGAAGGGAATACAAAATGGGTGCAGAAGAAAAGAAGAAGGAGAATACTCAGGACGTGTAATATTACATGTAGATTTGAGCTTTCTTTCGGATTCTTTGAAGCTTCGACGCATTGAAGAGGCATCAGACTTGGCTCCGGTAGAGAAGAACGAAACGCGATGAAGAAGAGGATGGTAGAGTGGATCGGAAAAGCCAACGGTTGCAGCTGAGAGAACTGAGATCGTCAGAGTTGTGAAGGTGACGATGCGATGCACTGTTGATGAAGGAAGGAAGAAGAGGATTGTGTTTTGTGAAGAAGCTGAATAACTACATAATAAACCCTAACTCTCCAAACGAAATCATATCATTTTCTTCCTCTTTTAATTTTTTTTAAATTATTATTGAAACAAAATGCTTGTTGAAAATCTGAATGGGCCTTGATTACACTTGGTGTGGGCCGAACCACATACCTCTTAACCTGTATTAATTTTTTTTTGAAGAGGATGCCAACAAAAACCAGCACTGTGGACTTTTTGCTATTTGGGCTTATTCAGCTGCTTGCTTATACACCTCTGATTTCAACACTATACCCCCTGACTCCATCTCTCGTTTAAATATTTGATTTAAGTTTTTTTCTCCTATTAATTATTGATTAACTGGTGATAGAATGATAAAAAATAATAGAATATTTTAGAACTCTTTAGAATTTCTTTTTAGAATTTCAGTTAGAGTTTTTCACTATTTTATTTTTTATATTTGGTAATCATTTTTATTGCCGTTTTTAGTCAAGATTTTTGTGATAATATCGATGTAACTCTTGCAATGTGGAATGCTCGGGGTTAATTCTTCGACCACTCGTTCAAGGAAACTTTGGTAGAATTTTCTTACCGCTTGCACAGTTTCGAATAGGCAACGGACCTCCTCCGTTCGATATCGTCACTACTCTATTTTGTTCTTCATTTCCGTACTTTACTGCAATCCATATGCATGCTAACATCAGGTAGAATTCTTTTGAAATTATAACTTTAGGTCTAACAACGCATAATAACATTAGGTGTAGAAATAGGCTAGTCTCCCTTTAACTTTTCTTTCCGTTTTTGCATATGCATTCAAAACTAAAATGTCTCTTTCTTTCAAACTTCAAAAAACTTTAAAACTACTGATGAGAATCATGCCTTTGCTTGGTATGGAAAATGATAAGCGGGTCTCTTTTCGATCTTATTATTCTTCATCTCAAGTCTAGGTGTGGTTCAATTCTCAAAGACTCCTTTCATGGCTAAGTAGAAAAGTGGCTAATATATCTCTCTTGAGGTCAACTAGTCATTATCTGCAACAAAATAAAAACCAATTCAAACCATTTTGTGCGTTCAAGCACCTTTTCTCTAAAACCCTTTTCAGGTAAGGACATGATTAATCTACTTCTGTGCCAATGCATAAGTCTCCAAAGGTCGAGCTGTGGCAGAAGGCGGAATTAACTTCGTCCATAAAAAACACAAACAAACAAAAAATATGAGCCAAACTAAGGTAGATCTGATTCCTCAAAACGGATACGTAGGCATTAGGGTAGGGCCCAAGCGAGCACAATTTTATTTTCCCTACATTCTTCTCTCCTTCCTTTTGCATGCATTCTCCCTTTAGCAGTAATAAACAATAAGCATAGATTGAACACACCCATAAGATAGATGACAAGAGTGGATACCGTAGAGTACTACAGGTGTGTGGGGTGCTAATACCTTCCCCTCGCGTAACAGACTCCCTTACCCGATCTCTCAGTTGCAAGACTGTGACTTCTCCCTTCTCAGGTTTTCTCAATGTTTACCTTTCCCTGCATATGAGATAAAATACGTTCATGGCTACTTCATTGTTTGATGATTTTCCGCCGGTTGTTTCAGCTGGCGACTTCACTGGGGATAGGTCGACCAAATGCTGGTCCATCTTGGAGTCGCTCCTAGCTCTTGCTTTCTTTTATTTGGGTGTTTATATTTATGCTTTAAGTTTATTCACTCATTTTGTATATCCTTGAGCATATGTATGCATTGCATTTTACTGTCTTCCATATACTACTGCTGTACTGGATCTGCTTTTTATTGGGTGGGTGTTACTATTGAGGTAAAAGGCCCAGTACCCAGGCCAGAGTGCACTAGGACACTAAGAATATAGTGGGGGCATGATGGCTATAGGACGTGGTCCGATTAGTGCAGTCATGTCATATACCATGCTCGGATGAGGTTCAATTGGAGGTACTTTCATCATGCACGTCTGTGTTGCGATGATTTTACTTTCAAGCGAGCCCGTGATTTTCGAGTTACCATCGTCTTATCCTGACCTAGACTTCACCCGTGAGTGGGGAGGAATTTTTTTTACTACAGGTACAGATGGTGAGTATGCTCAGACAATTACTATTGGTTCTAATGGCTATGTTCTAGATTCTTATTATGGCTTTATGCAGATGCTATACTCTGTTGATGACCGTATGGTTCTCAGATTTATTTTCTGAGTTTCTGACTTGTTTACCTGGAGATTTATTCGAGCCTTCGATCTTGGTACTCTCAGCGTGTTCTGAAGAGGTTCAACAATATCTGATGTTCCAGAAGCCTTGATCCCGTACAATGGGGGATCTACATGGTGCTTGGTTCTTATATGTGCGGAAACTACGCCGGACCATTGACTTGATGATACTCAGAACAGTGCAACAATCATATTCAGAAGTGATGAAACCTTGATCCTCTTTGATCCTATTCCTTTACATACATAACATGGTTAACCATATGCTTAACATACATGTTCTTTTATCTCCAAGGAATCACATTTGCAAGTCTTGTGCTAAACTCTTCCATCCCTTACTTGAGTAAAATCAAATCAAATCATGCAAATTCCTTGGAAATGACAGAACATGACATGGCATTCATTCATGCACCCCATGCATATTTATGCATTCATAACAGGTACCCGAAGATTGGGGATTCTTATTCAGACCTGGGACTTTCTTTAGAGGTTCAACTTGATTCTTACTGTCACCAGAAATTAGTTATGGGATAAATCCGGGCGATGTACATACAAGCTTTGGCCCGTAGTCAGAAACTTCTTCAAGCAGGAAGATAATTGATTGAAGACTCAGATCAGCCAGGTCATGAAAGCTATGATGATGATGTCAACGATCTTGCACTTATTGCTGTAGCAGTTATTTCCTCTCCTGGTGGAAGTTCGACAAAGCTCTGATCTTTGGGGTCCTCTTCTCACAAATATCCCTTCTGATTGCCATACACATGCTAGATGTATCCCCTATTCTGAGGCACCCAGTTTTGATATCGAAGACTGTAAAGGGGTTGAAGTATAAAGCCCAGCACCTGTCTGGCGTCTCTTTCAAAGGTCCAATTCTTATTTGGCCAACTGCCAGGATCTTTCTCACGAGTCAGATGTCTCTGTTGTTCTGAAAGAAGACGAAGTGTATTATTTCTTTGAGACACGATATGCTTGGTGATGCAGTTTATATCGATTTGTTGGGTAAGTCATTCATTCGTCCTCCTGAAAGGATCTTCTATGCATATTATACTGGGGCACCTGGCCATTCGATTGAAGGTATGTCATCTAGAGACAATGTCCAAGAAGAAATCAATTCAAAGACTATCATATTCACATCAGATCAAAAGGGGAATCCTCCCTCCCACTCGAGCATCAAGACTACAGAAAGTCATCAAAATCAGCAAGTCCATACGGAGTCAAGTCTCCTCAACGATGGCAATCATTGGGTTTCTTTACTGCATTTTCATTTGCATTCTTGCTTGTTTGTTTAAGCATTGCTTGTATATAGAAACTTGTCTATTTTTGAATGAAAATCTTAATGCAATAGGTATGTTGGTCTTGAAGTATTCCTTTCATTTTTATTCATTCATTCGTTATCACTCTTTAAATGTTTTACTTACATATTGATGCCGATTTTCCAAGTCTTATGCTTAGGTAAGAAATTGGAAGGAGGATGACGATAATCTGAAAACGCAAAATCTCTGGTTGGTACGCTTTTGAGTAAGACCCTGCTGACGATGTACATGCCTTGTTTCAATTCTTAAACACCAAAGATATAAGGGAGATAGACCCTCGTTAACCCCTCTGAGCCTTCGAAGTAGGAGTTTCTTTTCTGTTCAGAAAAAACCCTCATTTTAACCTTGGGGCGGGTAGTGTTCGGCTAATCTGATCAAGCATTTAGAACTCATCAAGAGTGTGCATCCAAGGATACAACAATGGTTATCCATCAAAAGGTTGAGGAAAGTCAAAACCACAATGGTTAACCCCCATCTAACAACAACGTGCGTCTATTGACTATATCCCAATGGGTATCTCTCGCACATCAGGAAGTCAACTAATGACGATACTATAATAGTTATCCATCATCTACTAAAGACTCAGGCAGTCACGATCACTTCCAATAAATCAAAAAAACACAAAGATTAATGACTTATTCAAAATGGAAAATACGAATAAAATAGAAACAAAAATCCCCGCTAAGTCGAAACTTGAGAACAAGTTGCTTAGGCAAAAGTTGGGGCGTCCCGCTGGACTTCCAAATCAATTTGTCCAGGCAAAAATTAGGGAAAGCAAGAAGGAAATTGAAAAGCCTAAAAGGAAAGAAAAGGATTACCAATGAAAATCCTCATCAAAGAACAAAGTCGTCTGATCAGACACCAAAAGCAAAAGATGAAGCGACTGTCGCGTCCAAGAAACCATAGTGGTTCTTCAACCATCGCAAACTCTTCGAGAGAGATGAATGCTCGTATCGGGGCAACTGAACATAGGAATGGAGAACATCATGGAGAATGGGTGGGCACCAAATAATTTTGAGCCTTAAATATTTTTTCTAAAACCGTGAACCAGGCCATGTTACAACCCATAAAAGTCCTAATTGAAGCACGAGTCAATTCGAAAGCATGCTACAACGAGATAGCGTTTAACTAACTCCTAAGAGGTATGTTTGAATATCTGTGTTGGCATCATGTGCTTGAATTATCTTTTATATAAAATAATTTGCAAATGTTTCTCTCTAGCTAGTGACTCGTTCACAACAGAGTTGTGAGGTCATTTCATTCAAAGTTTTCTCAAACTTCAAGGCTTACATATGTGTTGCATTAGAATTATCATTCTCATAATAAACATTATTCTGCATACAAAACAACTGATCGACATCAAGTAAGTTTACACAATGAACAATCAGTAAAGAGCTCAATCTTGTCAGGAAAGAGAGGCTTGAATACCCTGTTGAAGCAAGAGTCAGCTTCCATAAGAGAAATGACTTATCCAGCAGCATGTTAACCGGTGATTATGTCAAGAGAAATCACCTTGGTACTTCACAGTCCGAGTACCATTCAAGGATGAAGTTAGCAGAGTCCGCCAATCTGGGGCAATCAAGTCGAGAATCAATCTCTCCGAGCTCAGCCAAGTCTGGGGCATTCCCTTAAAGCTATCAATCAAAGCATATCACGTCTATAAATCTCTTCAAGCTCGACCAATCAGAATCTATCATGTCGATAAAAGCTCGATCAATCAGAGGTTATCACGTCGATTAATCTCTTCAAGCTCGACCAATCAGAGGCTGTCACGTCGATAAATCTCTTCAAGTTGACGTCGATCAGGGCCTGTCACATTGATAAATCTATTCAGAATTCATTCAACCTGGGGCAGTTACGTCGAGATTCGACAAATCTATCCAAGAAAGCTGTAATCAGGAGAAGTTTATTTCGTGGCTCAAGACATTGGGGCAGGCCACCTCATACCGTATTATGGCACGAGTATTTTGGTATTCTATTCAGCACAGATTCTTATAGATCCTCCAGACAGGGACATCCTTCATTCGTACTCACAAAGTTGCTCAAGCCAATTATGTTGCACGAGACCACTACAATCAGCTAAAAGCATCATAACGGTCACTCTGACCTCGCCAGCGCACGAAGTTGCCTTCATCTGCTACAGACAATTTCAAACCTGATTCCCTAAGTGAATTCAGAAAATTTAGGGTCGTCTTTTAACTTGGCACGCGCAAGTGCATCCCCAGTGGAGTTAATCAAGAACGTCCCCAGTAGAGCTAAACCGGGGCATTCACGGAGCTAAACTGGGGTATCCGCAAAGCTAAACCGGGGCATTCGCAGAGCTAAACCGGGGAATTCATAGGTGTCCATGCCCATCTCTTATCCCCAAGCGATTCAAGAGATAATTCCCCAGTGTGCGTAAACTTAGGGAAGGTATTCAGAGAGATCCAAATGGTGTTCAATATCCATTCTTCGGCATATTCAGTTCTATCATCCACTTCTTCAGTTTAGGATGTATGGAAGTCTGACCAGATTATCTCTTCCCCAAACGGTATAATTCAGAATCCAGCAGCGTACCTGAAGACTCGCTTCATCAGCAATTCAGTCTTTAGCAAAGTCATCAATGATCTTTGGTATCAGGGGCTCCCCAGGGCAAATTTTTATCAGTATCCCCAACAACCTTTGATACTGCAAGCTTCCAACGTTGATATATATTGACATCCCCAATGATGAGCAATGGTTCCCAGCAAGCCTTCTCTTATCCCCATGAAGTTTATTTCTTTGCACTGCATATAGTTATCACTACATAACATTACATCCTCAAAAGCGCGTAGCCGATCCATCAGAATGGATCTTTACGGCAAAAAGAAATTCAAACATGCATACGAAGCATAAGCCAGATCAGGTACCTTACACAAAAGACCCGAATTATTCAAGGACAACAATACATCCCTACAAAAGGATATCATCCCCAGAATCCCCAGTCAATGACCTTCACCTTTTCAATGTCCAGCAAAATCAATACACTTTGTCATTCTAAACCCAGTTCTTGTCTGGTAGTCAATTCCCTAAACACTCGCCCGTGTCCATTCCTAGACACTCATCTGTGTCAGTCTCTCAAACACTCGTCCGTGTTTAACCTTTTGATACTCGTCCATATCTTCTTTCAATACTCGTCCATATTGAATCGAACACTCGTCAGTGTTTAAACTTTTAATACTCGTCCATATCTTCTTTCAAATACTCGTCCATATCTTCTTTCAATACTCGTCCGTATTGATCCAAACACTCGTCCGTGTTTAACTTTTGATACTCGTCCGTATCTTCCTTCAATACCCATCCATGTTGATTCAAACACTCGTCCGTGTTTAACTTTTGATACTCGTCTGTATCTTCCTTCAATACCCGTCCATATTGATTCAAACACTCGTTCGTGTTTAACTTTTGATACTCGTCCATATCTTCCTTCAATACCCGTCCGTATTGATTCAAACACTCGTCTGTGTTTAACCTTTTGACCCCCGTCCATACCTTCTTTCAATAATCGTCAGTATTGATTCGAACACTCGTCTGTGTTATAACTTCCTTGTATTGGCGTCATGCTACGTTACAAGTTCGATCTCTTGTATTGGCATCACGCTACGTTACAAGTACGACTTCTTCCTTGTATTGGCATCATGCCATGTTACAAGTCTTCTCTGTCCTTGTGTTTACATCATGCTACCTCCCTTTTATTCATCGTGTCCTGATCGATGTATTCCTGTTAGCCATCGTGTCCTGATCGATGTCTTCCCTTTTTATCGTGTCGTGACCAATACCTCCACCTTCTTAGAACCTGAGATTGCCCATAGGCTAGGTTCTTCCCGTAGATCATCTTCGAACCTGAGATCACCCATAGGATAGGTTCTTCCTTAGATCATCTTAGAACCTGAGATCGCCCATAGGCTAGGTTCTTCCCATAGATCATCTTCGAACCTGAGATCGCCCATAGGCTAGGTTCTTCCCATAGATCATCTTCGAACCTGAGATCGCCCGTAGGCTAGGTTCTTCCTCAGATCATCCTAGAACCTGAGATCGCCCGTAGGCTAGGTTCTTCCTTAGATCATCTTCGAACTTGAGATTGCCTCTTGGCTAGGTTCTTCCTAATACCGTCACCGTCGAACCTGAGATCGCTCGTAGGCTAGGTTCTTCCTTAGATCATCTTCGAACCTGAGATCGCCTCTTGGCTAGGTTCTTCCCAATACCGTCACCATCGAACCTGAGATCACCCGTAGGCTAGGTTCTTCCTTAGATCATCATCGAACCTGAGATCGCCTCTTGGCTAGGTTCTTCCTTAGATCATCTTAGAACCTGAGATCGCCTCTTGGCTAGGTTCTTTCCATATATTTTGTCTTAGAACCTGAGATCTCCCTTAGGCTAGGTTCTCTGTCAAATCACTCTCGTTATTTCACTTTAGGATCGTAGGTCACCCGTAGACCTCGTCCGCTGTCTTTTCATACCAACCATTTGTCTTGTATTGGCATCACGCCACGTTTCAAGTCCAATCTCCGTCTCTTCATTGAAAAAACAAAATTTATTTCCCCCAGCAGATATCACAAAATAAATAAAGAAACACTTACTCTCTCTCCCAGGACAAATTTTTGGCATTGATATTTAATCATCTTCTACCTTGAACTCCCGAAAGGCATGTGCCAATCATACTTTCAAGTATAAGACGATTAAATAGGGGCAGCTGTAATACCCCAAATTTTTCCTACCCTTTTACTTTTATCTGGGTTATGCATTATCGCGCTTTTCTCATATACATAACTCCATTAGGTCATTTAACATTGCATACATTCGCTAACAACATAACTTTGCAAGGGGTCGAGAACCTTCAGGATTAGGGTTTTATCAACTGACTGAGGTGTATATATGTTCAATAGAGCCTGATTCTTCTGGTTATTTTTCAAGGCAGTGAAATTGTGGAATTAGGGTTTTGTGTTCATGGATGTTGTGGATCTTTTCTTCATCAGGCTACAAGGTCATCCTCCATTAAGAATTCATCAAACACAAGTTGATTAGGGTGTCACATCTTCTATGTTATAATTTTTAGTATCTATCGACGAAGGTTCATTGGGCTTCATATTACATTTCTTTCTATACTTCAAAGCGCCCTCAAGACATTGTTGTTATCCATGAAGTCAAGATATAATGTGGATTAGATTGTAAAATGCAAGCTGTGGTAAATAGCATGAAGTTGTAAGTCCATTGAGTTCGAAACTTCATCGTTCTTTTGAATACTTGTTACCTCAATCGCAAGTAACTTGGATTACTGATGATTATTGAATTAGATTCGTTGAAACTTTTAATCATGCTCGGATTTGATATTGATTCAAGATAAGGGTGGGAGATTCGTTCATATGGTTTCTAGGAGGATTCATTCATTCAAATATCATTCAAGGGGGATATATCTTGATAAGATTTTGGCCATTACAACTTAGGGTTTTCGATTGACTTTCTTCCATCAAGAGAAGCTTAAATTTTTATTTGACTTACATGTTTGGCCTTTTCCATAAGGTTCAAGGTTCTTTACAAGGAAGGATTCAAGTTTCATCACATGCCCTTTTTTAGCTTCACATCATCAAGCCAATCAAAATGAAGTTTCTTAGGAAAATAAATACTTCATTAAAAAAATAAGGTTGCAAAGGGCAAAGTACAAAGCTACTACAAGATTCAAAGTGCAATATCAAGGCGTTTTGGTAATTGGAAGTATGTCTTCAACCATAGTTTATGGTTTCTTAAATTGATATTGCAACCAGAGTATGCCTTTTAAACAAATAAGAGATTAAAGTAGGCCCAAAAGAAATACTAGCATAGGAGATGGACCTCCTATCTTAAACCATTACAAAATTCTATCCATTTACAATTACATAAATTTTTTTGGTTCTAAGCCTAATCCAAAACATGTTCTTCAAGTCTCTAATAAGCTTTGTTTCATCTTCATTTTTCTCCCTTCAGAAGTCTACCCTGCACACAAAACCATTCAAGGCATCCCTGCAAAAACAATCCAAACTGTCAAAACTGATGCATAATAAAATTCTTGAACTATTTCTAGAACCAACTTTCCAATTCCCACTTTCCTAACAGCATAACAGTTAATTAACCTCTGTTTCAATTAACCAAAAAACTAAAACAAAATTGCAAAATCCCAACCTTCCAAAGTAACCTATCCAAACAGAATTACACATTCCATAACCGTTTCCCATTCCTTAACCGTTTCCTAACCAAATTCCAACCTCTAAACAGCCCTGCAAAACTTCTAACTATCATTCTAACTGGATTTGCTAGCTCATGTAACATAATCACCAAACATAATTTCCAACTAACTGCTTCCTAACTACCAACCTACAACAAAACCAACTTCTAAACTTGATTTTCTAACCAACTAAAGCTAACAGATTTTTGCTATTTTCTAACAGCTCTAACAAATTCCAACTGGAGTTAACCGCATTCCCTGACAGAAAACTAACTCTCAACCATTTTCTACAGAAAAACAGATTTTCTCATAACAAATTTTTTTTTGATAACTAATTCCTAACAGCTCATATCCTAACAGAACTCAATCCCCTAACTAACAAAGCTAACTGAATTCCCAGCTAGTTCCTAACTAATCCTAATAATCTATAACAAAATCTCAAACTTCTAACTGATTCCATAACTGACTCATAACATATTTGTAACCAATTTTCACATAACTAACAGAATATAAAAAACCGATGCTCACCTTGATTCAGCCCATTCCCGATTTCTCTCCCACACCATAACCTCCACCTTCACTTTTGAACCTCCTTCTTCATCCTTGCTCTGCTCCCTCTCTCTCTTTCTGCATTCATTATTTAATTCACGAAAGAATCACCAGGAAAATATCACAAAAATTATCTCTTCGTTCTTCGAGTTTTCTCCATTATCATCATCAATATTCAACGCGCATTTTCATCACCACACTTCTTCAACAATCTACAACAAGCTTAACAACATTCTCACCACATCACCTTCAAGTTTCATCCCTGCGAAATCAGTTGAACCTTTATCTGCAACGACCTCCCTAGACACCTTCAATCATCATCTCAGAACCGCTTCAACAAAAATCAAGTACCAGTCTTCAATCCTCGCAACGACCGCAATTCCAACAAGCCTCATCTGTAATCAACAATAATAATCGCATCACCAAAACATATAGAAATGCAAAGAAGAAGGGAATACAAAATGGGTGCAGAAGAAAAGAAGAAGGAGAATACTCAGGACGTGTAATATTACATGTAGATTTGAGCTTTCTTTCGGATTCTTTGAGGCTTCGACGCATTGAAGAGGCATCAGACTTGGCTCCGGTAGAGAAGAATGAAACGCGATGGAGAAGAGGATGGCATAGTGGATCGGAAAAGCCAACGATTGCGGCTGAGAGAAATGAGATCGTCGGAGTTGTGAAGGTGACGATGCGTGACACTGTTGATGAAGGAAGGAAGAAGAGGATTGTGTTTTATGAAGAAGTTGAATAACTACATAATAAACCCTAACTCTCCAAACGGCATCATATCATTTTCTTCCTCTTTTAATTTATTTATGTTTTAATTATTACTGAAACAAAATGCTTGTTGAAAATATGAATGGGCCTTGATTACACTTGGTGTGGGCCGAACCACATACCTCTTAACCTGTATTAATTTTTTTTTGAAGAGGATGCCAACAAAAACCAGCACTGTGGACTTTTTTCTATTTGGGCTTATTCAGCTACTTGCTTATACACCCCTGATTTCAACACTATACCCCCTGACTCCATCTCTCGTTTAAATATTTGATTTAAGTTTTTTTCTCCTATTAATTATTGATTAATAGGTGATAGAATGATACGAAATAATAGAATATTTTAGAACTCTTTAGAATTTCTTTTTAGAATTTCAATTAGAGTTTTTCACTATTTTATTTTTTATATTTGGTAATCATTTTTATTGTCGTTTTTAGTCGAGAGTTTTGTGATAATATCGATGTAACTCTTGCAATATGGAATGCTCGAGGTTAATTTTTTGATCACTCGTTCAAGGAAGCTTTGGTATAATTTTCTTACCGCTTGCACAGTTTTGAAGAGGAAACAGACCTCCTCCATTCAGTATCGTCACAACTCTATTTTGTTCTTCATTTCCATACTTTACCGCAATCCATATGCATGCTAACATCAGGTAGAATTCTTTTGAAATTATAAATTTAGGTCTAACAACGCATAATAACATTAGGTGTAGAAATAGGCTAGTCTCCCTTTAACTTTTCTTTACCTTTTTGCATATGCATTCTGTTGTACCCCAAAATTTTCCCTCTCATTTTATCAACATTTTTATTATAAGACTTTTGGAATTCAAGATCAAGCTAGGGTTTGCTCTGCTCAAGACACCTCCTTGCACTGTTGACCTAAATTAGGGTTTGAGTTTGCACAGTGATGTTTTGACCTACAATGCCCAAATTGACTTTCATACTTCATGTTGGACTCATAAGTTTGTCCATACCAAGTTTCAAGCCTTGATTCAAATTTTTGCCCAGTCAATTGGACAGTTGACCTAGAAATCAACTGTATTGGGGAAAAAGTCAACTGTGGCCAATTGACAGTCAAACCTCATGAAATTTGACCCACATCAAGATTATGAACTCATATGAACCATTTTATCAAGTTTGGATCACAATTCCACAAGAAATTTGATCAGATCATCAAAAGGGCAAAATGGTCATTTTTAGGGTTTTGATTGTACAAAGGCAATTTTTGACTGTTTGACCTAACCAATGGCAAATCAAGCTCAACTATCGACTCAAGGATTCAATAACATTGTCTTGACCCATTCAACAAGTTCAAAAGATCTCAAATGCATAGGTTTGACAAATGAATTTTTCAGTCAACTGATCAAAATTTGACTGTATACTGAAAAGTCAAACTTTGACTTTTTGGTCAAAATCAAGTGCCAAGGGTCATTTTTCATCAAGACATGTAAAATTATGAAACTTGTTCATCAAGAAACCCAAAAATGAAAATTAGGGTTTAAAATGGAAACATTTCATAACTTAGAAATTTTCTAAGTTATGAAATTTTCTTATTTTTTTCTAACTTTGTCCCATTTTTTCACCAAGATGCAAATGGATTCAAACAAAACTTGCAACATGAAAGTCGTAGTCCATCACAAATTCTACAACTTTTATTCACAAAGTTTTCTCAAAAGAAGCTTTTATCTAAAGTTATGATTTTTGGAACAAGGGTGTCTAAAACTTTTAACTTAGAGAAATTTTGCCCTAGTTTAGGCAGGATTTTGACCCATCTTCTTGGCCATTTTTCACATAGTTCCACTTGGAGTTTCAAGTTGCATTTCAAAGATTTATTTTATCACATGTTCCAAGCTTTCCAAATTATCCAAGAAATCCTCAAACACCTTTGTGGTTAGGGAGAATCGAATGCTTGAAGTTGGCAAAAACTCACTTTGATCCGTGGCCAATACATGTTCATACCACTTGCCAAATCTGATCTAGCTAGCTTGGTTCACAATTACAGGCCTCTAAACCAGTTTGTACTCTATAATTTAATGTATATCCATTGATCCAAGGCATTGTCTTGGTTATTAGGGTATTGTACACTAGATTAAGCCTTAAATGGAAAAAGTAACAATGCCATTTTTGCTTGAACTTTGCTTTATGTCAAAACAACATCCTAGAGCATTGAACCAGATCTTATGCTGCAAACAAAATCCATTAATTAGATGGGCCAAGAGGGTTGTGTGCAGGGTGATAGGATGGCCTGTACAAGTCTATAACCTCACTTCCACTCTTTTGCTTAAAGAAGAAGAAAACTTGCAAAACACAAGGCATCTCTCACATCTGGTAAAACCAACTAAAACAAAGTTGTCAAACAGTTTTCATACACCCTAACAAGCCAGAAACACGAGTCCTGGACCTCTCAAAACTCCTTGTGCACAAATTCCCCATTTTCTTGTAAAACAGGGCCAGTTCCGCATTTTGCAAGCCATCATCAAATTCCATCGTGCGTTTTGCCCAAAGATACTTCAAACACCTTCCAACCAACACACCTGAACTATTCCAGACCTCCATTGCTAGCTGTAACAACATTAACACACATTTCCATTTTTGTTTCAAAGCTTTGCAGGTTGAGTTCTGTAGCACGATTCAAGCTATTTCAAAACAAAGTAAGCATTGGGAAAGCTTCATTGGACATCAGACAAGCTCAAAAGAACCTCAAGTACCCTTGGAAGTTGTTGCATTGTCCATCTTGAAGTCAACTGAAATAGGTATTTCATGAACTTCTATCTCTCTATTTAGGAATAGTTAGACTTAGGTTTGTGAATGAAAGATGTTGTATTCATAGCCCTGAAACCATACATGTGCTTAGTTTTCATTTATATTAATCGTGCTAGGAGAATTTTGTTCATGAACTTTCTGAAAAAACTAGGTTAAGAATTAGGGCTAGAGAAATTCCCTCTGGTCTTTGAGAGTTAGCTTAAGTTTTTTATATGGTTAGATTCGTTGTTTGATGCTCTACAAGTTTCATGTTATGAGTTTTGTCAGAAAAAGCAAGGAATCCGGAGATAGCATTTGATGTACAGAACGCGCGTGTTTTGAACTGAGGAAGAAGATGAAGTTGATTCTGGGCTGGGCCTGGACTTCTTTGCTTTTGACACCCCACAGTTCACTTTCAGCACCCCTTGGCCCATTGCTTTGTATTTTCATTATTTTTGCATTTTTATTTTTTCTCTGACTTTGATATTTTAATTGCAAACATAAAAAATATCTCAAAAGTATTTTCATTTTTTTTCATTTATTAGATATTTTATTCTAATTTTTCCTAATGTAAACATATTAAATATCTTATTTTCTTTTGTTAAAACTTAAAAATAATACAAATAATACTTAAATAATTTATTTTATTTTTATATACATATTTGAAAATATTTTCTTGAAATATATACATTTTGTGAATAATTTATTTTATTTTATACACTTAACATATTTAATACATATATATACATATATAATATATTTTATTAAATAATTAGAATAAAAAAAAACACAAAAATAATACATTTTTATTTTTATTAATATTTTATAATAAAAATACCATTTTTTCAATATAGTTTTATTTTTTGTACAAATTAATACATTATTGTATATAAATAATAAATATTACTATTTATTTAAGAAATTAGGGTTTTGCCCTAAAAAAACAAAATAATTGAAATTAACTTTTTATTTATTTACCTTTCACATTAAAAATACTTTTTCATACATAAAAAAACATTTTTTGCATAATACACTTTATTTAATATTTATTTATTGTATTTATTTAAATATTGTATATTTAATATTATGCCTTACCCATTCAATATGGTTGTAATAATTTAAGATTTAATTTCTTGCAAAATAATCCCCAATTCAAATTTGTACCCCCTCCCTATATCATGTTGTAATAGTGTAGAATTTAAATTCTCGCACCTTTAAGTGCTTTCAATTATGCCATGATTAGACCTAGGGTTTGTATGCAAAATAAAATCAACAATCAGTTTGACCTAATCCAAGATAAAAATGCATGAAAACAAACACAATGCACACTTGCACCCGTAGGGTTACAATCCACTTGTTGCCTTCAAAAATGGGCCATGGTATGCATGTCAAGAACTTTGGCAAAACAAAAACAAAACAAAAGATCATAGTCCCTCGATGACGCTATCTGAGTTGCCTAAACAAAATGATCAAGTCCCTCAAGAAAATTGCCAAAAATACTTGACACAATTGCTATCATGGTCTATATGATGACCCACGCCTGTCCCGTTTAACATCCTAACACAAGGTTGTTCACCAAAAACAATGGTGAAACAACACTGTTAAAAGGGTTAAAAAACATAAGAAAGATCTTTGAGTAAAATAGGGTAGACAACTCTTAGTTACTTGATCAAAATCTTGCAAAACATTCTTGCCATTTTCAAACACACTTCACAACATAATTTCAAAACCCTACTTTCAAATATTGAAAACTTTTCAAAAGACAAAAACACCTTTGTATACATTCAAACAATAATCATTACAAAGGTTACCACAACGATGGCCTCTTTTCAAAACGTCTTTCAAAACCACACACAAAGCACCATTTTCAAACAATTGAAAAGCAAAGGCAAGTGATCTAAGCAAGTAACTAAGAGCCCATGGATAACCATGGATAGAAAGGGTAATAATACCTTCCCTTTCTATAATCTACTCCCCGAACCCAAGAAAATATCTCAAAGGTCTTTCCTGTGCTTTTTGACCTTTCCTTAAGGATAAAATAAAAAGTCGGTGGCGACTCTTGCTAAACCGAAACATTTGCGAACACAAATGCAAAATCCCAAGTCAGTTCTCCCACCATATCACAGAACTGGAGACTCTGCTGGGGATGATAATAAAAGTGGAGTAACCTTAGGGATTAGATCACCCTTTGCATGATTATATTGTTTGCCTTGATTGCTTTACATTTGGTTCTCTTGTTTGGGCTTGAAATCCTCCACCCGGATTTGGGAAACATTCATAGGTAAATAGCAATACATTGTGGAAACTGTGCGGGGTATACCGACATGGTTGAAGCAATAGCTATATTAGTGCGACATATTTGTGAGTACCAGTAGCCTTTGAGTCAATCAAAGAGAATACAGGGCCGCTGAGTGATGTCATGAAGCACTAATGAACTCTTAGAACCTTACTTGACCATCTTGGCCTTTTATTAGGGGTAGTGAGATGACCGGCTTTGGTGCAGTCCGAAGTTGGTAGATACTCGATACTACACTCATTGAGGGTTGTTTTCTTGGAATATTTTGGTCGCTAGTTAAGTGGCTAAACCAAAACAATGAACATAGAAAACAATCCAGTGATATTGAGCTCCTTAGAACCCGAGTACTATTTATAAGATAGGTTTTGAGCCAACTAAACTCAAGAGGGTACTTACCTATGAAACCTCATGCAAGCCTGAAACTAGGGTTTTGTGTGACTTGCTTGTACATGTGCTTGTGCATACATCATGAAAGCATCATATACATCCACTAACCATTTCAAGGGTTTGGATCTTCATCTTTGTTCTTGTTTTTGTAGGTCATGGAATCTCTTCGCAGGAATACAATTCAAGTCAACCTTGTGAGAATCCCTCCTCAACTCAAGGAGCTTACTTCCAGGATTCCAGAGAATTCTCTCTTCAGTGAAAGACATGGTAGACTTTTCAACTTGGTCAACTCCAACATTTAAGAAGACATAGTGAAAGTTCTCTTCCAGTTCTTTGACCCCCTACACCACTGTTTCACATTCCATGATTACCAATTAGTGCCTACTTTGGAGGAATTTTCTCAACTCCTGAGAATTCCTATTCTTCATCAACTACCCTACAACGGTACGGAAAAAGAACCAAAGCCCGAAGATGTTGCTCAAGCATTACACTTGCAACCATCTGACATCAAGGGACATTGGGAAACCAGGAGTGGTGTCAAGGGTTTCTTGGCAAAGTTTCTGTTTGAGAAGGCACAAGACTGCTGGAATTCTCTTGATCTACAAGACTTTGAAGAGATTGTGGCACTCCTTATCTATGGGTTGGTTTTGTTCCCAAACCCTGACCAACTTATAGATGTGAATGCTGTCAAGTATTTCATATCCAGGAATCCTATACCCATATTTCTTGGGGACATCCTACACTCATTTTACACAAGAACAATGAGGAAAAGAGGTGTTCTCATGTGCTGTACTCCTCTCCTAGCAAGGTGGTTTATTTCTCACCTTCCACAATCAGTTTTGAAGAATGAGCAGGGTTTGAGGTGGTCACAATGGTTGATGACCCTCACATATTCTGATGTACATTGGTGTTCTCGGTCCAGAGAAAATGTCATCATCATTGATCGTTGTGGGGAATTTCCTAATGTCCCATTACTCGGCATTAGGGGAGGCATTACCTACAACCCCTGTCTAGCTTTGAGACAATTTGGATATGCTCGGAGGGATGGCCCTCATGACATGCTGATTCCTGACCTAGTGTTTGACTTCGACAATGATGCGCAAGGACTTCGACAAAGGTTCATCAGAGCTTGGAGGATGCCCAACGAGGTGGATAGTAAGACACTAGGGCACAATAATTCCATCCCCTTTGAGCCTTATCTCAAGTGGGTACGAACCCGTGCCCAGAATCTTATGATGCCATATCCTCACATTCTCCCCGTGATCAAAGAGCCTGTTATGGAAGGAGAGGTTCCATACACCATCCTACATCCTGACATGCCAACATCATGGGAAGAAATGCAAAAGAGTTGGATCCAACTCAAGGAAGAATGGAATACTTTTGAAGCCAGCTTCTATGCTAGTGAGAAGAAGGTTTTGGAGCTTACCCGCCAACTTCATGAGGAGGAAACTCTCAACACTTACATCGCACCAAAGAGGATGCGCAATGTCTTTTTACATTAAGAATTTTGTAATATTTTGCCCATGGGGCACTTATGTACTAACAATTTCTTCTTAATATGACGTGCGTTCTTTTTGTTTGCAATAAATTTGAATTTCTGAATCCTTGAATGCATTACATGAATAACATACCATTCATCATATGCATAAACATGTCTTCACACCAGGTTTCCTTATCTTTCTGCTGTTTATTTCAGCAAGATGGATTTGGAGCAAACGATAAAGGATCTGCAGGCACAAAATTCACAATTCCAGCAACTCCTCATGACCTTGGCAAAGGGTCAAGAGGACCTCAAAGCTCTGTTGGAGAAGAATAAAGAGAAAAAGAAAAAGAGACTTGGAGTAGCCACTTTTGGAAGAAGGTTTGAAAGCAATGCTAGAAAGGTTCTTGAGTTCCCCTCAACGTCTGACGAAGGGGCCGGTAAAGGGAAAGGGACTGTTGTACCTTCTGAATCTGAGGTTGAAGAGGAAGAAGAAGAAGAAGACGAAGACTACTCCGAACAACAGTATCCTCCAGCGGATGATAAATATAAGAATCTTGAAGATAGACTGGCAGCCATGGAGTTGTAGAGGGTACCCGGTTTGGATTTTGAAGAACTAGGGATGGTATCTGGGATTGTTATCCCTCCCAAGTTCAAGGTGCCAACATTCGCCAAGTACGACGGTCTGTCTTGCCCAAAGATGCACCTGAGATCGTATGTCAGAAAAATCCAACCCCACTCATCTGATAAAGACCTCTGGGTACACTTTTTCCAAGACAGTTTGTCTGGCACGCAGTTGGATTGGTTCTATCAACTCGAGAGATCAGAGGTTCACAATTGGGAAGACTTAGCTGCCGCTTTTTATCGTCAATATCAATATAATGCTGATTTGGCGCTCACTCGTACTCAGTTACAAAGTATGGGGATGGTTTCTAATGAAGGATTTAAAGAGTACGCACAGAAGTGGCGTGATCTGGCTGGGAGGGTGCAGCCACCGTTGTCAGATAAGGAGTTAGTTGACATGTTTCTGGGGACCCTGTCTGGCCCCTTCTTCAATCATCTAATCAGGAGTTCTTCCGCGGGATTTACTGAATTAATTTTGACCGGCGAAAGGGTCGAGGTCGGTATTAAAAGTGGAAAGATTCAAAAGGATGCTTCCGCATCCACAGCTATTAAGAAACCCTTCCCAGCTAAGAAGGAAGCATCTGTTGTGTATTCTCAGAAGGGTCAGGGAAGAACCGAGTGCCGGCCGACTGTAGGGGCTGTGATGATTCAGAATTTTTCAAATGATCAACCTCACGGCAATCAGTCGAGACCTAATCAACAACGGGTAGAAAGGCCACAACGGCAGTTCACCCGCATCAACATGACGCCAGCTCAGGTACTCCCCCATTTGTTGAAGCTGAATCTTACCAGTTTGAAGGAAGCGCCAAAGAACCCTAACACCTCCTCTCCATACTACCACTCCAATGCCAAATGTGCTTACCATTCTGACAGTGTTGGACACGATACCAATAATTGTTGGGCGCTTAAGAACAAAATTCAGGACCTGATTAATGCCAAAGAAGTAGAATTTGATGCTCCTGAGAAGCCCAATTTTATATCTGCTCCGATGCCCAAGCACGACCACAATGTTTATGCCGTTTTAGAAGACCTCCATGTTACTGATGTCGCCAATATTTTGACTCCTTTGTTAGTGATTAAAGAGAATTTGATAAGAGCCGGGATATTTCCTGGTTGTGGTAAAGACTACTATTTTTGTTTGAACATACGAGGTGATTGCCCAATGTTGAAGTCAGGTGTCCAACGCCTGATGGATACCCAAGAGATACTTTTCCAGAAAACCCCTGTTGATACCTTCAATCCTGTTACTCCTGCTACTTTTGCTACTTCAACCAACGATATTGCAAGCATAACCATTCCCGACAATCCTCCCAAGGCTTGCAAAAGGCCTGTCAGGATTACACCCAACTCTAAATGTGTACCATTAAAGATCACCATGCCGGGACCTGTCCTGTACCAATACAGCAAAACAATACCATGGAACTATGGGGGAGAAATCTTCTACCATGGTATCAAACAAATTGAGGCAGTCTAAGAAAATTCTGAAGAAGAAAACCCTGATATAGGGAACATTGCGGGTACAAGCAAGATAACCCGCAGCGGCCGGATCTTTTCTCCGGAGATTGCCCCCCTCGAGCAGTTTTCGGACCCTTGAAAGCTTATGTACCTGTTAGGCCATCTGTGCAAGGCCCAATGATTTAAGAATTGGATACTCCTGAAGTAAGACCACCTATTGATACTACCAATAAGGGTAAGGGGATACTAGAAGTGTCTGTCAGGATGAAGGCTCATGTTGTGGTTATCCCCGAAACCACTCAGAAAGAAATGGATGAAATCTTGAAAATAATCAGAAAAAGTGACTACAACGTTGTGGAACAGTTAGGGCAGACCCCTTCTAAAATTTCAATGTTGGCTCTTCTGCTCTGTTCTGAGGCCCATGCTAAGTCCATAATCAAATTCTTGAAGGCGACACATGTACCCCAAGAGACTTCGGCTGACCAGTTTCAGGAATGTGTGGCCAGTCTTACTGCTGATAATGGCCTTGGCTTTTCCGATGCTGACTTAACTCCCAAAGGGAGGAAACACAATGACGCGCTACATGTCTCAGTTGAATGCAGGGGAACCACCCTCTCCCATGTCTTAGTTGATACTGGTTCTTCTTTGAATGTGCTACCGAAGAAAGCCTTAGACCGTTTGGACTACGAAGGATTGACCCTCAAACCTAGTAACATCGTTGTTAGGGCTTTTGATGGTTCCAAAATAATGGTTCATGGAGAGGTTGATATTCCCATCAAAGTAGGCACATAAGTTTTCAATTCCACCTTTTACGTGATGGACATCCGTACGTCATACTCATGTTTTTTAGGAAGACCGTGGATCCATTATGCTGGGGCAGTTACCTCCTCTTTGCACCAAATGCTAAAATATCCTGTTAAGGGTAAGATTATAACGGTGCACGGCGAGGAAGAGTACATGATAAGTCATCTCAATTCCTTCCGCTATGTGGAGTTGGATGGCGAGTTCATCGAAACGCCTTTCCAACATTTTGAGGAAGTTTCCCCTGAGGTAGCAGTTGCGAAGACAATGGTTGAGGTGCCTGTCATTCCCAAGCACGTATCTAGGATGGAATCTCTCAAGGACGCAGAGGCTGTAATTAAAGAAGGGAAGAGTACAGTATGGGGGAAATTGCCTGACTTTCCCCATAAGACGGACAAGTTTGTGTTAGGGTTCACTGCTGCAGAACAAAAGGCTATGCGTCGCTCCAAGGCCGGAGGACCACCCGTCGAGATCTCTCACCATGGAATCAATGCTATAGAAGATGAAGATGAAGAGGGCCACTTTGAAGATTGGATCTTTCCGACCGTCGAAGGGGGTTTAAGAAACTGGGAAGCAAAGGATTTTATTCCCATCACCCTTATCAACCAGTAATTTTATCTTTGAACAATTTCCCATTTATTGTCTGTAATAACTAAACAATTTGCACACTATTTTTGCCTCATGCCTTTCCCGGGGCATGTAGGTCCATTTCTAAGGGTTTGATCTTCTTCATTATCATATGCCATGTTTTAATGAATCATTGGACGTTTTTCATCTATAAACTGCTGTGTTCGTTTTCTTTCCTTTTGCATTTTGTTTGTTTAAGGATGGCTATCCCTTACACACACCCACACTCACAAATGCAGGTACCCATCCACTCCGGATTCCATGGGTGACTATTCTGCTTTTGCCTTCAATAACTCCGAAGATTTGGTCAATCATGCTGAGTACGAAGTTGATGAAGATTGTGAAGTGCCGGGAGAGTTAGCCAGACTTCTACAACAAGAAGAAAGGGTCATTCTGCCTCATGAAGAGTTGCTAGAAACCATCAACTTGGGGATAGAGGAAGACATGAAATAAGTAAAAGTGGGTGCCAACCTGGAACCAAGTGTCAAGGAGCGCTTAGTGCAGTTGTTGAACGAATATGTTGAAATCTTCGCATGGTCTTATGAAGACATGCCAGGGTTAGACACAGATATCGTGGTTCACCGTCTCCATACAAGAAAAGACTGTCCACCGATCAAGCAAAAGGTCCGCCGGATGAGGCCTGACATGTCTGAAAAGATCAAGGCTGAGGTTATGAAGCAATTCAATGCTGGCTTTCTGGCTGTTACTTCCTATCCATAATGGGTTGCTAACATTGTGCCCATGCCTAAGAAGGACGGCAAAGTCAAAATGTGTGTGGACTATCGGGATTTGACAAGGTTGACAACACAGCTCAACACAAGGTTTTTTCCTTCATGGATGGATTCTCGGGATATAACCAGATCAAAATGGCCCCCGAGGACATGGAGAAAACTACTTTTGTCACGCAATGGGGTACCTTCTGCTACAAAGTGATGCCATACGGACTGAAGAATGCAGGGGCAACCTATCAACGTGCCATGGTAGCTTTGTTTCATGATATGATACATCATGAGATCAAAGTTTACGTAGATGATATGATAGCTCGATCACAGACAGAAGAAGAACACCTAGATCATTTGCAAAAGCTGTTTGCCAGGTTGAAGGAGTATAAACTCAGACTAAACCCAAGCAAGTGCACTTTTGGAGTTAGGTCTGGTAAACTTCTGGGATTTATTATCAGCAACAAAGGCATTGAGGTTGATCCAACTAAAGTAAAGGCTATACAAGAAATGCCTGCCCCTGTACTGAAAAGGAGGTTAGGGGATTCTTGGGACGCTTGAACTATATTGCCAGGTTCATCTCTCACCTGACATCTACCTGTGAGCCAATCTTTAAGCTGTTGAAGAAAGATCAGGTGGTTGAATGGAACAACGATTGTCAAGTTGCTTTTGATAAGATCGAGGAGTATTTACTAGAACCTCCTATTTTGATGCCACCCGTCGAAGGAAGGCCGTTAATCATGTATCTGACTATTTTGGATAACTCAATGGGGTGCGTGTTGGGCCAACATGACGAGTCTGGCCGAAAAGAGCATGCCATTTATTACCTTAGCAAAAAGTTTACCGACTGTGAGACTCGCTACTCACTGTTCGAGAAAACTTGTTGCGCTTTGGTATGGGCTGCTCGCCGGCTAAGACAGTATATGTTGACTCATACCACTTTGCTGATTTCCAAAATGGATCCGATCAAGTATATCTTTGAGAAGCCTGCTTTATCTGGAAGAATTGCTAGATGGAAAATGATCCTGACTGAGTATGATATCCAGTATACTACCCAAAAAGTTATAAAGGGGAATGTACTAGCTGACCATCTAGCTCATCAAGCCGTCGAAGATTACCAATCTATGAGATTCGACTTCCCTGACGAGGACATCATGACATTGGACAACATCCAAGGTAACAGACCGTATGACGAACCTGAACAAGGATCCCGATGGACCCTGTACTTTGATGGTGCTTCAAATGCACTTGGAAACAGTATCGGTGCGGTACTCATTTCTCCGGAAGGTTGCCATACACCCTTCACTGCCCGACTCTGCTTCAGCTGTACCAACAACATGGCCGAATATGAAGCTTGCATCTTTGGTCTCAAGGCTGCTATAGATTTGGGAATCAAATCTTTGGTCGTATTTGGGGACTCGGCTTTGGTTATCAGTCAAGTCAAAGGAGAGTGGGATACCAAACATCCTAATCTTATCCCATACAAAGAACATGTCTTAACATTGTTGCCTGATTTCGAGCAGATTACATTCGAGCACTTCCCGCGAGAAGAAAATCAGCTAGCAGATGCTCTGGCTACAATGTCTTCCATGTTTAAACTCAACTGGGATAACGAGGCTCCCCAAATTACCATCGAGCGAATGGACGAACCCGCGCACTGTCATGAGATTAATACCGAAGAAGTAGTGGAGCAACCCTGGTTTCATGAAATCAAAAGGTATCTCCATACTAGAGAATACCCTGAAGGAGCTTCCGTCAATGACAAAAAGTTCTTAAGGAGATTTGCTGCCAAGTTCTTCCTAAGCAATAATATCCTTTATAAGCGCAGCCGTGATTATGTTCTACTTCGTTATGTGGACAAGGTTGAAGCAGAGTTGATCATGACCGAAATACATAGTGGCACCTTTGGCACCCACTTGAGCGGACATACGATGGCTAAGAAGATTCTAAGGGCAGGCTACTACTGGTCTACCATGGTAGCTGATTGTCATCAACATTCCCGTACTTGCCATAAATGCCAAGTCTACGCTGACAAGGTACATATTCCTCCTGTTCCTCTCAACGTTCTGACAGCTCCTTGGCCATTCGCAATGCGGGGCATTGACATGATTGGAGAGATCAAGCCTACGACATCCAATGGACATCGCTTCATCCTGGTGGCTATTGATTATTTTACCAAGTGGGTTGAAGCAGCTTCCTATGCCTCAGTTACAAAGAATATGGTTTCCCGCTTCATCAAGCAGAACCTCATATGTCGGTATGGTGTCCCCGACAGGATCATCACAGACAACGATACAAATTTGAACAACACTATGATCATCGCTCTATGCGAACAGTTCAAGATTTATCATCACAATTCATCTCCCTATCGGCCGAAGATGAACGGTGCTGTTGAAGCCGCGAACAAAAATATCAAGAAGATCATTCAAAAGATGACAGTCACCTACAAGGACTCGCATGAGATGTTACTGTTTGCTCTACATGGATATCGTACCACGACACGTACTTCAACAGGGGCAACCCCATTTTCTTTAGTATACGGCATGGAAGCTGTTCTACCCATGGAGGTTCAGATTCCTTCCTTGAGGATTATGAAGGATGACGGTTTAAGTGAAGATGATTGGATTCAGACCCGGCTTGATCAACTTAACTTGATCGACGAGAAACGACTTACTGCTGTTTGTCATGGTCAGATGTATCAAAAACGGATGATCAATGCCTTCAACAAGAAAGTCAGGCGTCAAGTATATCAAGTCGGAGATCTTGTAATCAAGCGGATTATCTTGCCGCAAAGTGATCCCAGGGGCAAGTGGACTCCTACCTACGAAGGACCATTTGTGATCAAGAGCATCTTTTCTGGTGGGGAAATGATTCTGACCACCATGGACGGCAACGATTTGCCGCACCCTGCGAACGCAAACATAGTAAAAAGATACTACACATAAAACGAGCCGACAAGTTGAAAACCCGAAAGGGCGACTTGGGCAAAAATGGGCATCCTGGTGAATCGAAAACCCGAAAGGGCGGTTCAGGCAAAAATTAGGGATAAAACAAAAAAAAAATGTACACCCGGCAAGTTGAAAACCTGAAAGGGCGACTTGGGCAAAAAAGGGTTTCCCGGTGGATCGAAAACCCGAAAGGGAGGTCCAGGCAAAAGTTAGGGAATTAAAGCGTATGACTACGTCTCGTCAGATCACTTTAAGAACAATATCTTCACCAACAAGCTCCAAGTTTCTCAATCCAGTCATCGGCGGACGAAGCATCGAATGGACAAGATATTCAGAGTTGTGAAGGCTCTAGCAGAATGGGAATCCCATGGAATTGTTACACATAGCCATCTTTCGTTTGTATAAATTTTTCTCAATTTTATAACAACATTCTCTTACTAGGATGTCTGTATCCTTTGTACAAAATTCTTACACAAAGTTAATACAAAGATACTTCAAAGTACAGAAATTTTCTTGCCTTTCTTTTCTTTTTACACTTATGTTTTATTTGAAAACGTCCAATGTTTTGTTAAATAGGCATATGCATTTGAATATAATCACTGCTTACAAATAAAACGAAATTGAAAAAAGGCTAATTACTGGTAGGTTGAAGGTGTAGGAAGATATGTTTGTGCCATTTCCCCATCGGAGTTAAACTTCAAGATCCTCAGTGAAGCCATTGCATTCTAAAAGACTTGATTCCCCAACCGAGTTAAGTTTCAAAATTCCCATCTGAGTTAAGCTTCAAGGTCCCCAGTAGAGCCCGAAAACCCTGAAAATCCTATCCCCAGTGGAACCAGAATAGTGAACATTTCCCCCACAGAGTTATCTCCCAGGAAGATCAAAGATTCTCGATCTCATTTCTCCAAGCAGAAGCCTCCTAGGTTTTAATTCCCCAATAGAGATTTTCAGAATTTTCCCTACATCCCAGGAAAGTCATGAAGGATTCTCATTCCCTGCAGAAGTTGTTAAAGGCCTTATTAATCCCCACAAATCACCGAGGATTTTCAATCTCCAGCAGTGGTCCCAGGATTTATCCTTCTCAACAAAGAGATCTTTAATCCCCAAGCAGTTTGCAAGAATTTCTCATCTTTAGCATTCAAAGATTTTTTTTGGAATCCCCAGCATCGATCAAAGATTTACTTTCCCCGACAGCAATCAAAGATTTCATTATCTCCAGTTGTCAAGGATTTATTTTCCTCAGTAAGACAGTTACTCAACTTACATGCGCAACCATTACATTCATATATCATAAACATTGATGAAACACAATTCATTGCATCATACATATCATGCAACATAACTTTGTGTTTTAGCTAACATTTTACCCTTTTCAGGATAAGGTTAAAAGGCTATTGTTAACAATTATTCAGATACAATATGGATACACCCCAGACACGGCGGTCATTCTATTACTCATTCAGAATTTCAAGTCAAAATACAGTACAAATACACCCCAGACACGACAGTTATTCCACTACTCATTCAGACTTCAGCAATCCGATACAGACTAGATACGCTCCAGACATGGCAGCCATTCTATCTCTCATTCAGATTCAGCTATCAACCACAAGTTCAGATACGCTCCAGACACGGATGCCATTCTGGCTCTTACACCAGCAGTTTGATTCTCCCCAGTGCAGTCGCCACAGAAGTCATTCTGTCACTTATTTAGATCCTAGTTACAGTCTCAGATATACTCCATACACGGAAGTCACTCTGCTACTCATACAGATCTCAACTTCAGATACAGTCCAGATACGCTCCAGACACGGTTGCCATTCTGTCACTCATTCAGAAATTATCCCCAGCCCAGAGATGCTCCATGCACAGATGTTTCTCTGTCGCCCATTCAGAATTCAGATACAATACAGATATACTCCAAACACGAAAGTCATTCTGATATTCATTCAAAGTTAAAACATCGTTACAGCTCAGATACGCTCCAGACACGGACGCCATTCTTTCACTCATACAGACGCAGTCTCCAGATACAGTTCAAATGCATCCCAGACACGAATACCATTTTGATGCTCATTCTTCTGACCTACCACTTTGCAATTCAACAAACATTCTAGGATGGCATCTTTAAGCCCATCTCCAGCAATAATCTACCATTCCCAAATGGCATCTTTAAACCCATTCCCGCATCTATGTTTTGACGAGTGCAAATTTACGGGCACTCTAGTGTCCAATCCTCTTTTACCTTCGTGTCACGAAAGGCAAACTTGCCAATCTAACTCTTCAGGTTCAAGAAGATTGAACAGGGGAAACAGTTGTACCCCAAAATTTTCCCTCTCATTTCATCAACATTTTTCATTACAAGACTCTTGGAACTCAAGATCAAGCTAGGGTTTGCTCTGCTCAAGACACCTCCTTGCACTGTTGACCTAAACTAGGGTTTGAGTTTGCACAATGATGTTTTGACCTACAATGCCCAAATTGACTTTCATACTTCATGTTGGACTCATAAGTTTGTCCATACCAAGTTTCAAGCCTTGATTCAAATTTTTGCCCAGTCAATTGGACAGTTGACCTAGAAATCAGCTGTATTGGGGAAAAAGTCAACTATGGCCAATTGACAGTCAAACCTCATGAAATTCGACCCACATCGAAATTATGAACTCATATGAACCATTTGATCAAGTTTGGATCACAATTCCATAAGAAATTTGATCAGATAATCAAAAAGGCAAAATGGTCATTTTTAGGCTTTTGACTATACCAAGGCAATTTTTGACTGTTTGACCTAACCAATGGCAAATCAAGCTCAACTATGGACTCAAGGACTCAATAACATTGTCTTTACCCATTCAACAAGTTCAAAAGATCTCAAATGCATAGGTTTGACAGATGAATTTTTCAGTCAACTGATCAAAATTTGACTGTATATTGAAAAGTCAAACTTTGACTTTTTGGTCAAAATCAAGTGCCAAGGGTCATTTTTCATCAAGACATGTCAAATTATGAAACTTGTTCATCAAGAAACCCAAAAATGCAAATTAGGGTTTAAAATGGAAAAATTTCATAACTTAGAAATTTTCTAAGTTATGAAATTTTCTTATTTTTTCTAACTTTGTCCCATTTTTTCACTAAGATGCAAATGGATTCAAACAAAACTTGCTACATGAAACTTGTAGTCCATCACAAATTCTACAACTTTGATTCACAAAGTTTTCTCAAAAGAATCTTGTATCTCAAGTTATGATTTTTGGAACAAGGGTATCTAAAACTTTTAACTTAGAGAAATTTTGCCCTAGTTTAGGCAGGATTTTGACCCATCTTCTTGGCCATTTTTCACATAGTTCCACTTTGAGTTTCAAGTTTCATTTCAAATATGGATTGTAGTACATGTTTCAAGATTTCCAAATTGTCCAAGAAATCCTCAAACACCTTTGTGGTTAGGGAGAATCGAATGCTTGGAGTTGGCAAAAACTCACTTTGATCCATGGCCAATACATGTTCATACCACTTGCCAAATCTGATCTAGCTAGCTTAGTTCACAATTACAGGCCTCTAAACCAGTTTTTACTCCCTAATTTAATGCATATCCATTGAGCCAAGGCATTGTCTTGGTCATTAGGGTATTGTACACTAGATTAAGCCTTAAATGGAAAAAGTAACAATGCCATTTTTGCTTGAACTTTACTTTATGTCAAAACAACATCCTAGAGCATTGAACCAGATCTTATGCTACAAACAAAATCCATTAATTAGAGGGGCCAAGAGGGTTATGTGCAGGGTGATAGGATGGCCTGTACAAGTCTATAACCTCACTTCCACTCTTTTGCTTAAAGAAGAAGAAAACTTGCAAAACACAAGGCATGTCTCACATCTGATAAAACCAACTAAAACAAAGTTGTCAAACAGTTTTCATACACCCTAACAAGCCAGAAACACGAGTCCTAGACCTCTCAAAACTCCTTGTGCACAAATTCCCCATTTTCTTGCAAAACAGGGCCAGTTCTGCATTTTGCAAGCCATCATCAAATTCCATCGTGCGTTTTGCCCAAAGATACTTCAAACACCTTCCAACCAACACACCTGAACTATTCCAGACCTCCATTGCTAGCTGTAACACCATTAACGAACATTGCCATTTTTGTTTCAAAGCTTTGCAGGTTGAGTTCTGTAGCACGATTCAAGCTATTTCAAAATAAAGTAAGCATTGGGAAAGCTTCATTGGACATCAGGCAAGCTCAAAAGAACCTCAAGCACCCTTGGAAGTTGCTGCATTGTCCAGCTCAAAGTCAACTGAAATAGGTATTTCATGAACTTCTATCTCTCTATTTAGGAATAGTTAGACTTAGGTTTGTGAATGAAAGATGTTGTATTCATAGCCCTGAAACCATACATGTGCTTAGTTTTCATTTATATTAATCGTGCTAGGAGAATTTTGTTCATGAACTTTCTGAAAAAACTAGGTTAAGAATTAGGGCCAGAGAAATTCTCTCTGGTCTTGGAGAGTTAGCTTAAGTTTTTTATATGGTCAGATTCGTTGTTTGATGCTTTACAAGTTTCATGTTATAAGTTTTGTCAAAAAAGCAAGGAATCAGGAGATAGCATTTGATGTACAGAACGCGCGTGTTTTGAACTGAGGAAGAAGATGAAGTTGATTCTAGGCTGGGCCTAGACTTCTTTGCTTTTGACACCCTCTAGTTCACTTTCAGCACCCCTTGGCCCATTGCTTTGTATTTTCATTATTTTTGCATTTTTATTTTTTTCTGACTTTGATATTTTAATCGCAAACATAAAAAACATCTCAAAAATATTTTCATTTTTTTTCATTTATTAGATATTTTATTCTAATTTTTCCTAATGTAAATATATTAAATATCTTATTTTCTTTTGTTAAAACTTAAAAATAATACAAATAATACTTAAATAATTTATTTTATTTTTATATACATATTTGAAAATATTTTCTTGAAATATATACATTTTGTGAATAATTTATTTTATTTTATACACTTAACATATTTAATAGATATATATACATATATAATATATTTTATTAAATAATTAGAACAAAAAAAACACAAAAATAATACATTTTTATTTTTATTAATATTTTATAATAAAAATACCATTTTTTCAATATACTTTTATTTTTTGTACAAATTAATACATTATTGTATATAAATAATAAATAATACTATTTATTTAAGAAATTAGGGTTTTGCCCTAAAAAAACAAAATAATTGAAATTAACTTTTTATTTATTTACCTTTCACATTAAAAATACTTTTTCATACATAAAAAAATTTTTTTTTTGCATAATACACTTTATTTAATATTTATTTATTGTATTTATTTAAATATTGTATATTTAATATTATGCCTTACTCATTCAATATGGTTGTAATAATTTAAGATTTAATTTCTTGCAAAATAATCCCCAATTCAAATTTGTACCCCCTCCCTATATCATGTTGTAATAGTGTAGAATTTAAATTCTCGCACCTTTAAGTGCTTTCAATTATGCCATGATTAGACCTAGGGTTTGTATGCAAAATAAAATCAACAATCAGTTTGACCTAATCCAAGATAAAAATGCATGAAAACAAACACAATGCACACTTGCACCCCTAGGGTTACAATGCACTTGTTGCCTTCAAAAATGGGCCATGGTATGCATGTCAAGAACTTTGGCAAAACAAAAACAAAACAAAAGATCATAGTCCCTCGATGACGCTATCTGAGTTGCCTAAACAAAATGATCAAGTCCCTCAAGAAAATTGCCAAAAATACTTGACACAATTGCTATCATGGTCTATACGATGACCCACGCCTGTCCTGTTTAACATCCTAACACAAGGTTGTTCACCAAATACAATGGTGAAACAACACTATTAAAAGGGTTAAAAAACATAAGAAAGATCTTTGAGTAAAATAGGGTAGACAACTCTTAGTTACTTGATCAAAATCTTGCAAAACATCCTTTCCATTTTCAAACACACTTCACAATACAATTTCAAAACCCTACTTTCAAATATTGAAAACTTTTCAAAAGACAAAAACACCTTTGTATACATTCAAACAAGAATCATTACAAAGGTTTCCACAACGATGGCCTCTTTTTAAAACATCTTTCAAAACCACACACAAAGCACCATTTCAAACAATTGAAAAGCAAAGGCAAGTGATCTAAGCAAGTAACTAAGAGCCCATGGATAACCATGGATAGAAAGGGTGCTGATACATTCCCTTTCTATAATCTACTCCCCGAACCCAAGAAAACATCTCAAAGGTCTTTCCTGTGCTTTTTGACCTTTCTTTAAGGATAAAATAAAAAGTCGGTGGCGTCTCTTGCTAAACCGAAACATTTGCAAACACAAACGCAAAATCCCAAGTCAGTTCTCCCACCGTATCACACATTCAAAACTAAAATGTCTCTTTCTTTCAAACTTCAAAAAACTTTAAAACTACTGATGAGAATCATGCCTTTGCTTGGTATGGGAAATGATAAGTGGGTGTCTTCTCGATCTTATTGTTCTTCATATCAAGTCTAGGTGTGGTTCAATTCTCAAAGACTCCGTTCATGGCTAAGTAGAAAAGTGGCTAATATCTCTCTCTTGAGGTTAACTAGTCATTATTTGCAACAAAATACAAACCAATTCAAACCATTTTGTGCGTTTAAGCACATTTTCTCTAAAACCCTTTTTAGGTAATGACATGATTAATTTACTTTTGTGCCAATGCATAAGTCTCCAAAGGTCTAGCTGCGGCAGAAGGCGGAATTAACTTCGTCCATAAAAGACACAAACAAACAAAAACATATGAGCCGAACTACGGTAGCTCTGATTCCTCAAAACAGATACGTAGGCATTGGGGTAGGGCCCAACCGAGCAAACTTTTATTTTCCCTACATTCGTCTCTCCTTCCTTTTGCATGCATTCTCCCTTTAGCAGTAATAAACAATAAGCATATATTAAACACAACCATAAGATAAACGACAAGAGTGGATACCATAGAGTACAACAGGCGTGTGGGGTGCTAATACCTTCCCCTCACGTAACAGACTCCCTTACCCGATCTCTCGGTTGCAAGACGGTGACTTCTCCCTTCTCAGGTTTTCTCGATGTTTACCTTTCCCTACATATGGGATAAAATACGTTCGATGGCGACTTCATTGTTTGATGATTTACAGCCGGTTGTTTCACCTATTACCCAGGTTCCTTCACCAAGCCCTACTATCTAGGATTTCATCTCGAAGTAACCCTACTACCCAGGTTCCTTCACCAAGCCCTACTATCCAGGCTTTCATTTCGAAGTAACCCTACTACCCAGGTTCCTTCACCAATCCCTACTATCCAAGCGTTCATTTTGAAGTAACCCTACTACGCAGGTTCCTTCACCAAGCCCTACTATCCAGGCATTCATTTCGAAGTAACCCTACTACCCAGGTTCCTTCACCAAGCCCTACTATTCAGGCTTTCATTTCGAAGTAACCCTACTACCCAGGTTCCTTCACCAAGCCCTACTATCCAAGCTTTCATTTCGAAGTAACCCTACTACCCAGGTTCCTTCACCAAGCCCTACTATCCAGGCTTTCATTTCGAAGTAACCCTACTACCCAGGTTCCTTCACCAAGTCCTACTATCCAGGCTTTCATTTCGAAGTAACCCTACTACCCAGGTTCCTTCACCAAGCCCTACTATTCAGGCTTTCATTTTGAAGTAACCCTACTACCCAGGTTCCTTCACCAAGCCCTACTATCCAGGCTTTCATTTCGAAGCAACCCTACTACCCAGGTTCCTTCACCAAGCCCTACTATCCAAGCTTTCATTTCGAAGTAACCCTACTACCCTGGTTCCTTCACCAAGCCCTAATATCCAGGCTTTCATTTTGAAGTAACCCTACTACCCAGGTTCCTTCACCAAGCCCTACTATCCAGGCTTTCATTTCGAAGTAACCCTACTACCCAGGTTCCTTCACCAAGCCCTACTATCCAGACTTTCATTTCGAAGTAACCCTACTACCCAGGTTCCTTCACCAAGCCCTACTATCCAGGCTTTCGTTTCGAAGTAACCCTACTACCCAGGTTCCTTCACCAAGCCCTACTATCCAGGCTTTCATTTCGAAGCAACCCTACTACCCAGGTTCCTTCACCAAGCCCTACTATCCAGGATTTCATTTCGAAGCAACCCTACTACCCAGGTTCCTTCACTAAGCCCTACTATCCAGGCTTTCATTTCGAAGTAACCCTACTACCCAGGTTCCTTCACCAAGCCCTACTATCCAGGCTTTCATTTCGAAGTAACCCTACTACCCAAGTTCCTTCACCAAGCCTACTATCCAAGCTTTCATTTTGAAGTAACCCTACTACCCAGGTTCCTTCACCAAGCCCTACTATCCAGGCTTTCATTTCAAAGTAACCCTACTACCCAGGTTCCTTCACCAAGCCCTACTATCCAGGCTTTCATTTCGAAGTAACCCTACTACCTAGAGAAAAATCTTCACCATCCATACTAGTCAGAATCATGGCGCCACCAGAGAAAAATTTCTTTACAAAAAATGGTCCTTCATAAGTGGGAGTCAATTTGCCCCTGGGGTCTCCTTGTGGAAGAATGATGCGCTTTATCACCAAGTCACCAGTCTGATATACTCGAGGCTTGATCTTTTTGTTGAAAGCCTTGATTATACTTTTTTGGTACATCTGACCATGACAAACAACAGCCAATCGCTTCTCGTCAATCAAGTTCAACTGATCCAACCTAGTCTGAATCCATTCGTCTTCACCTAAATATTATTCCTTCATTATCCTTAGAGAGGGAATTTGAACTTCGACGGGTAGAATAACTTCCATGCCATAGATCAAGGAGAACGGGGTTGCCTGAATTGATGTTCGAGCTGAAGTACGATAGCCATAGATAGAAAACGGTAACATATCATGCCAGTCTTTATACGTTACCACCATCTTTTGCACAATCTTCTTGATATTTTTATTGGCAGCTTCCACTACGCCATTCATCCTGGGTATATATGGAGAAGAATTGTGATGCTTGATTTTCAACTGAGTACAGATTTCCGTAATCATGGCATTGTTGAGGTTGGTTCCATTGTCAGTGATAATCCTTTTGGGGATGCCGTAACAGAAGATGAGGTTATGTTTTATTAACCTGGCTATAACATTTTTGGTAACTGAGGCATATGAGGCAACTTCGACCCACTTGGTAAAGTAATCAATGGCAACAAGGATGAAACAATGTCCATTAGAGGTAGTAGGTTTGATTTCCCCGATCATGTCAATGCCCCACATTGCAAATGGCCACGGAGCAGTCATGACTTTTAGAGGAATATGAGGTACATGGACCTTGTCAGCATAGAGTTGAAACTTGTGGCAAGTCCTCTAGTGATAATGACAATCGGTTTCCATTGTGGACCAATAGTAACCAGCTCTCAGGATTTTATTGGCCATAGTGTGCCCACTAGAATGGGTTCCAAAGAGGCCATCATGCATGTCTTCCATAATTTTGTCTGCCTCCTTCTTATCCACACATCGGAGTAGAGTAGAATCATGGTTGCGCTTGTACATGATTGTTACTTAGAAAGAACTTGGCTGAAAATCTTTGCAAGAATTTCTTATCATTGATGGAAGCCCCTTCAGGATATTCTTGTGTCTCAAGATATCTCCTCACCTCATGGTACCATGGTTTCTCTTCGTTGGTGTCAAGCTCATAGCAGTGTGCAGGTTCGTCATATTTCTCAATTGTAATCATAGGAGCTTCGTTTCCCATTTGACTTTGAACATGGAGGACATTGTTGGCAAGGCATCAGCCAACTGATTTTCTTCTCTAGGAAAATGTTCAAAGGTGATCTCCTCGAAGTATGATATTAAGGTTAACACAATCTCCTTGTAAGGAATAAGGTTAGGATACTTAGTGTCCCATTCTCCTTTGACTCGGGTGATCACTATAGCAGAATCTCTGAATACATCCAAATGCTTGATCCTTAAGTCAATAGCAGCCTTCAAACCCAAGATGCATGTGTTGTACCCCAAAATTTGCTCTCTCATTTCTCAAAGGATCAACCTGGACCCTCAGGTTTGCTTCCATCCAGTTTCAAGTCTTGAATTACAACTTTTCAAGAAAATAATTCACAAGGGCAAAATAGTTATTTGCACACCAAAGGAGTCAACTATGACTTTTGAGTCAAAATTAAGTTCCAAGAATCATATTTCATTAAGGCATGAAATTGGTTCATCAAAAATCAGAAGTCAGAAGTTACTTTAAAAAAAATCAAATTTCTAAACATTTGGAAAATTTTCTAAGTGTTAAGAGAATGTGATACTTCAGAACTTCTGAGCCAGCCTCTATGCAAGTACAGTTAGAAGTTGCAAACACGGTCCAGAACATGACGCTTAAATTAGAACATGCAGAAGCGTTGGTCTTTGGTCAGAACATAATGCTTCAGTCAGAACATGATTCTTCAGCATATGGAAGCTATGTCCAACACTCCTTCAGAACATGCTGGAGCCAGAAGATACAAAGATCATAGGTTGGATGCTACGCTGAAGCAAAACTTCTAATCCAGAACTAAGCAATGATGTAGAATCTCACGTTGCAGGATTTATGGTTGTGATAAGTCTCATCATCATTTAATGCTCATTTAATGCTCACAACCACTTTTGAGTCTTTATCCAAAGGATTTCCACCACGTGTACCTCTATTGTCTTGGGATAGCAAACTCTGATGCTAGGTCCATGTGTTGCTTTTGCTTTTCCTTAATTTTGGTTGACAAATCCAGCTTAAGCACGGCTAAAAGCTGCTAACCACCTTACTTTATGCCTGGAGCCATACTTGTTTGAACTTGCTTCAAGAACAAGTCAGTGCCTAGCATATGATGGTTGTACCTTTGATTTCTCCAAGCTACTAAATCATTGCCTATAAATTGAACTACATTTGCAACTGTGAGGAGGTTGAAAATTTGAGAAAGAAAAGCCTTGAACCCCTGCCAAAATTCCAAGAGTTCCAAACACTGTAAACACAACATACAAAACCTATTAACTTTTGATTCCTTGCATTCAGACTCCATTTGTTCTCAAGTATTTCTTGACTAAAACCATCCACATAGTTTCTGATTCACATACTAGAAACTGCCCTAACTTCTGTATTCATACTACCATACACTCTCCATCCACCTCTACCTCAGAGAAGTCAGAACATCACCCATTTGATGTTCCAGAAGTTGAAAACTTCCAGCCTGCTGAGTACATGAAGAAGCTGCTCAGAACATCATCAAAGTTGAGGTTAACTCCGGTTCACAGAATCTCTTCCAGCTGTAAGGTAAGCTTCTGCTGACTCTCACCATATTACTTAAGCATTACCAGATTTGCATGTTCAAAAATACAATGTAGATATCATGTTTCTGATGTTGTACATATTCTGAGATTTCATGTATCTGCCTGCCTAAGTAGGGAGTAACTCAGTTCAGAACTTCTTGAAGAAATTAGAACTCAGAATTAGGATTAGCAAATTCATACTTGCCTCTAATTTATAGTTATGATATTTCTTATTTCTGAGACACTATGACACCTGCCATAACTGTCATATGCACATCTTCTGTTTTGTGGAGAAATGACCAAGTTGTAGATGTTCTGACTAGTATGGAGAGAGAGATCAAGTTCTTCCAGTGGTATCAGTACTTCTGAAATCTACTTTGTTGCCAATGGTATCAGAACTTCTGAAAACTATTGTGTTCCCCGTGGACTCAGAACTTCTGACTTTACCTATTTTTTTCACTAACATGATTTCTGTTTTGCAGTACGCCAGAGTCAAAACTTCTGACCTCCTTTAATCAGCAATACGATGATTCTATTTTTCTTTTTTCTCACTATTTTTGCTATCACTTTCTATTCCATTAATAAAAAAATACCAAAAAGAGAAATTTTTTTATTATTTTTACATGCTTTATTTTATTTCTTAAAACAAAAGACCAAAAATATTTTCTTAAAATAAAACAAGTCCATTTTACATATTTTGTACATTCTTATCCATTCAATATGGTTGTAATAGTAACTTAAAATTTAATTTTATTTGCAATCCCCATTCGTAAATATGTACCCCCATCACCCAAATATTGTAATAGCGTAGGACTTTATATTTCTGCACTTTTATTGCTTTCATATATTGTTAGTAATTAGGGTGTGTATGGCAAGATAAAATCAACAAGTAGATAACCCTAATCAAATATTAAATGCATGCTAATCAAACACACTATTCACACTAGTACCCCTAGGGTTATCCCACTTTGTTGCCTATCGGAAAAATAGTCATGTCCCTCGAACATGGGTGTTTTAGCAAAAGACTCTCGATAAAAGATCGTAGTCCCTCGATGACCCTCAATGTTGCCTTCGATAAACGATCTAGTCCCTAAAACGATATTTCTAAAACGTCCCATAGGTTGCCTTCTATGACTATACAAAACGTCCCAACGCCTGTCCCTTCACATCCAACGATGGCACTTCTTACCAAATAAATGGTAAGATAGCAACATCTAAAGGAGGAGGAAAATAACATCTAAGACCTTTTGAGTAGGTAGGTTCGCTCTTAGTTACTCGCTTGCTCACAACAAAAACATTTTATACACCAACACTCTCATTTTGAAACACTTTTGAAAACAACACTTTGTACGCGTTCTTATAGAAACGAGAGGCATTACAAAGGAAACCCTTTTCAAAATCACTTTCAAAAACATATCTCACAAACACCTCTTTGAACTATTTTCGAAACAAACACTTTGTATGCGTTCTTATAGAAACGAGAATCATTACAAAGTTACATTTTCAAAATACTTTCAAAAACCACACCACAAGCACATTCAAACAAAAGCAAGTGATCTAGCAAGTAACTAAGAGCCCATGGAAAACCATGGATGAAAAGGGTGCCAATACCTTCCCTTTTCATAATCTACCCCCCGAACTCTAGAAAACATCTCTAAAGGTCTTTCCTGTGCTTTTTCACCTTTCCTTTTGGATAAAAGAAAAGTCGGTGACGACTCTTGCTAAATCGCAACATTTGCGAACACAAATGCAAAACAATCAAGTCAGTTCTCCCACCATATCACAGCATGCCTCGTACTCAACCATGTTTTTCGTACAATCAAAGCATAGTCTAATAGTGAAAAGAGTGTGAAAACCTTCAGGAGAAATTATCACAGCGCCAATTCCATTACCCAGAGTGTTGGAAGCTCCATCGAAAATGATATTCCATCGGGATCCTTGTTCAAGTCTGTCATACGGTCCAGGTTTTGCACAGTCCGTCACTAACATGATATTCTCATTTGGGAAGTCAAAGTTCATACATTGATAGTCATCAACAGCTTGATGAGCTAAATGACCTGCTAATACACTTCCTTTGATGGCCTTTTGTGTTGTATATTAAATATCGTATTCGGTTAGAATCATTTTCCATCTAGCTATCTGTTCGGAGAGAGCGGGCTTCTTGAAAATATACTTGATAGGGTCCATGTTAGAAATTAATAGAGTGGTGTGAGTCAACATATACTGTCTTAGCCGGCGAGCGGCCTATTCCAGAGCACAACAAGTTTTCTCGAGCAGTGAATATCTGGTTTCACAATCGGTAAACTTTTTGCTCAGGTAGTATATTACATGCTCTTTTGGGCCAGACTCGTCATGTTGGCCCTACACACACCCTAGAATTCTCTAAAACAGTAAAGTACATGATCAAAGGTCTTACTTCAACTGGAGGCATCAGGATTGGGGGTTCTTGAAAATATTTCTTGATTTTGTTGAAGGCGGCTTGACACTTGTTGTTCCATCTGACTGCTTAATCTTTGTTCAAGAGTTTGAAGATTGGTTCACAAGTAGCAGTTAAGTGAAATATGAAGCGGGAAATGTAGTTACGACGACCCAAGAATCCTCTGACTTCCTTTTCAGAACGGGGAACTGGCATTTCTTGAATGGCTTTTACCTTTTCAGGATCAACTTCGATGCCTTTACCACTGACAATAAAACCTAGAAGCTTTCCAGACCTTACTCTGAATTTGCACTTATTAGGGTTCAACCTCAACTTGTACTTCTTCAGCCTCTCAAATAACTTGTGTAGGTGATCAAGATGCTCTTCTTAGGTTTGCGACCTTGCAATCATATCATCCACATAGAATTCTATTTTGTGATGAATCATATCATGAAATAAAGCTACCATATCTCTTTGATATGTTGCCCCTGTATTCTTTAATCCGAACGACATGACTTTATAGTAAAAGGTGCCCCATTGTGTAACAAAGGTGTCTTTTCCATGTCTTCAGGAGCCATCTTGATTTGGTTGTAGCCAGAAAATCCATCCATGAAGGAGAAGACTTTATGTTGAGCGGCATTGTCAACCAAGACATCAATATATGGTAGAGGGAAATAATCTTTGGGGCTTACCCTATTCAGATCCCTATAATCTACACAGATACAAACCTTTCCATCTTACTTTGGCACGGGGGCCACGTTTGCAACCCAATGAGGATAAGATGTGACAGCCAGAAAACCTGCATCAAATTGCTTCATTACTCCAGCCTTTATCTTTTCAGACATGTTTGGCCGCATACGACGTACTTTTTGCTTAACAGGAGGGCAATCTTCCTTTATTGGTAGACGATGAACCACAATGTCGGTATCTAACCCTAGCATATATTCATATGACCAAGAAAACACTTCTATGTAGTCATGTAACATCTGAACCAATCTGCTCTTGATACTATCTTTTAGGTTGGTGTCGATCTTGACTTCCTTCTTATATGTCTCAATACCTAAGTTGATAACCTCAACTAGCTCTTCATGAGGTTGAATAACTTTCTCTTCTTGTATTAGAAGTCTGGATAATTCTCCTGGTATTTCACAATCTTCCTTGCCTTCATCTTTGGCTTGGTTAACTGGATGTTCAAAGTCATAACTGGCAATAGTAGGGTCGTTGGCAATGAGATATGGAGTGGATAAAGATATGCAAGTGTGTGTGTATGTGTGCATGTAAGATACATGGCTATTGAAAAAAAGTAATAAAGGAAAATAAAGACAATGATCACAAAAATTTGAATGCAAAAAGGGTCCAATGGTTTATTTTAAATGATCATATGATAAATGAACATGAATAAAACCCTTAACAAATGGACCATAGTGCCCCGGGCAAGGCACATGGCTTAAAAATCATTGTTTGGAATTTAAGATTATAGACAAAAGTTCTTGAATTGACATAAAACACTAAGCAATAACTTCCTTCTTTGTAGCAAAAGGTTTCTTGGTAGGATTGATGGTGGAGGTAGAAGCCGTAAAGATCTTCCCATTTTTGATGCCACTTTCAACTCTTTCACCGATTAAGATTAATTCAGTGAAACCAGAAGAAGAGAAGTCAACCAACAGATTAAAGAAAGGACCAGATAAAGTGCCCATAAACATGTCGATGTGCTCCCTATCAGTCAAGGGAGGTTGGACTCTACTAGCAAGGTCTCTCCACTTTTGCGCATATTCCTTAAATCCTTCATTCTTTCCCATGGTCATATCTTGTAACTGAACCCTTGTTGGCGCCAAGTCGGCATTGTATTGATACTGATGGTAGAAGGCAGTAGCTAGATCCTCCCAAGTATTGATACGAGAACCATCTAACTGATCAAACCAATCAAGTTGTGTTCCAGCCAAGCTCTCTTGGAAAAAGTGAACCCAGAGCTTCTTATCAGCAGTGTGCAGCTGTATCTTGCGAACATAAGATTTCAAATGGAGTTTGGGACAATAAACCCCATCATACTTTGCAAAGATTAGTACTTTGAATTTGTGGGGAATGATTACCCCAGAGATCAAACCCAAATCATCAAAATCTAAATTGGGACAGCTTGAATTTCAACAGCTTTCAATCTGTCTTCTAACTGCTTGTATTTGATGTCAGCGGGTGGATACTGCTTGTTGAAATAATCATCATCAGATTCTTGATTATTATCACATTCAACCTGAGTACTATTAACCTCACCGACCTGGTTCTCGTCCTCTTCAGATGAGTCTCCTCCTACTGGGATTTGACGGATTATTTCCTGGAACCTTTTACCTATGTTGAGTAGAGCTTTCTTCTTTGGCTTCTTTTTAACGGCCAGCAAAGCCATCATATCTTGCTTCCCCTTGGCTAGGGCGAGTAGAGCTTCCTAAAACTATGGGTTTGGAGTTCCGTCAAAGTTTTCTCTAGATCAATCTTGCTGAAATAAACAGCAGAAAGATGAGGAAACCTGTTATGTGAAAACCTGTCATGTTATGATGCATGGAATATGTATATGTAAATGATTTCAAGGATTAATGAAATTTAAATTTGTATAGACAAAAGAATGGACGAATGTTAATTCTCATTAGACAAAACAAAAAAGATTACATCATGCCTCTTGGGCTTAGAAAATAACTTTCTAAGATAAAAAGATCGAACGCACCCTCTTTGGCGCGAGATAAGCGTTCACACTTTGTTCTTCTTGTAGCTGCTTCGTAAGCTCCAAGACCCTCTCTTCACTAGCATAGAATTGAGCCTCGAAAGTATCTCGTTCTTCATTCATCTGGATCCAACCCTTTTGTAAGTCTTCGAGAGAGGTAGGCATATCGGGATGGAGGAGAGTGTAGGGAACATCTCCTTCGACCACAGGCTCCACAATGACCGGTAAGATGGAGGGATAAGGCATCACGAGTTTCTGAGCACGAGCTCGTACCCATTTAAGGTAAGGCTCGAGAGGAATGGAATTCTTGTGTCCTAGCGTCTTGCCCTCCACCTTGTTCAACATCCTCCATGCTCGGATAAACCTCTAACGGTAACCTTGATTGTCATTCTCGTAGTCGAACACCAATCCTTGGATAAGCATCTCATGTGGACCATCCCTTCGGGCGTAACAAAACTGTCTTAAGGCTAAGCAAGGGTTGTAAGTGATACCTCCTCTAATGCCAAGCAAAGGGACATTAGGGAACTCTCCATAACGATCGACGATAGTAGCATTCTCCAAAGATCGGGAACACCAACGAATATCTGAATGTCTGAGTGTCATTAACCTATGGGACCACCTTAATCCTTTCTCGTTCTTTAATACAGATTGGGGAAGATGCAAAATAAACCATCTTGCCAAGAGAGGAGTGCAACACATAAGAACACCTCTTTTCCTCATTGTGCGAGTGTGAAAGCAATGTAGGATGTCCCCTAGCAAATTAGGTACCGGGTTACGAGACATGAAGATTTTAACGGTGTTCTCGTCTAAGAGTTGGTCAGGATTTGGAAACAAAACCATCCCATAGATGAGGAGAGCCAAAATTTCCTCAAAGGTTTGCAAGTCCAAGGAATTCCAACAGCTTTGGGCTTTCTCAAACAAGAACCTTGTTAGGAAGCCTTTGACACCACTCCTTGTTTCCCAATTAGTTGTGATATCAAATGATTGCAAGCGTAGAGCTTGAGCAATCTCTTCTGGCTTTGGGTATCTTTCGGTACCATTGAAATGTAGTTGATTGAGAATGAGAATCCTCAAGAGTTGGGAGAATTCTTCCAAAGTAGGCACAAGTTGATAGTCGGGAAATGTGAAGCAATGGTGTAAAGGATCAAAGAACTGAAAAAGCACCTTCATTATGTCCTCAGCTGTGTTGGAGGTGACTAAGTTGAGTAGGTGACCATGTCTTTTGGTAAATGGAGAACTTTTAGGAATCCTTGATGCTAGTTCTTTGAGTTGAGGAGGGATCCTTACGAGATTGACTTGAATGGTTTTCCTGCGAAGAGAATCCATGTCCTACAAAACAAAACAAAGATAAATCCCAAGATCCTTGAAATGGTTAGTGAATATGAGTATGATGTTATGATGCTTATGATGTACAAGTATATATATACAAACAAAGCAAACAAGTCCTTAGGTTTAGTCTTGCATGGAGTCTCATAGGTAAGTACCCTCTTGAAGTTTAGTTGGCTCAAACCTGTCCTAGAAATAGTAACCGGGTTCTAAGGAGCTCAATATCACTGGTTTTTTTTCTCAGGAATTGTTTCAGCCAAGCCTCTTTAATGGAGACCGAAATATCCCAAAAAACCAAACCTCAATGAGTGTAGTATCGAGTATCTACCAACTTCGTATTGCACCAAAGCCAGTCATCTCACTATGTCCTAATGGCTAAGTTGGTCAAGTAAAGGTTCTAAAAGTTAGTTAGTGCTTCACGACATCACTCAGTGGCCCTGTATTCTCCTTGACTACTCAAAGGCTACCGGTACCCACAAATATGTCGCACTAACGCAACTATTGCTTAGACCATGTCGGTATACCCCACACAGTTTCCACAACGTATTGCTACTTACCTATAAGGTATCCCGAATCCGGGTGGAGGATTCAAATCCAAACAAAGAACCAAAATGTAAAGCATACAAGTCAAACAAAGAAAGCAAGTAAATGTGATCTAACCCTAAGGTAACCCCACTTTTAAGAAATCTCCCCAGCATAGTTGTCAGTTCTGTGATGCGGTGGGAGAACTGACTTGGGATATTTTGCGTTTTATCACAAATATTGCAGTTAGCAAGAGTCTCCACCGACTTTTATTTTATCCAAAAGGAAAGGTGAAAAAGCACAGGAAAGACCTTTAGAGATGTTTTCTTGAGTTCAGGGGGTAGATTATGAAAAGGGAAGGTATTAGCACCCTTTTCATCCATGGTTTTACCTGGGCTCTTAGTTACTTGCTAGATCACTTGATTTTGTTTGAAATCATGCTTTGTTTGGTTTTGAAAGTATTTTGTAAAAGAGGCCTTTGTTTAGGCAATCTTTGTAATGATTCTCGTTCGTAAGAATGTATACAAAGATGTCGATCTTTTTGAAAATGTTTTCAATGTTTGTAAGACGTTTGGAAATGTGTAGGTGTTTGTTTTTGAAAATAGCAAGGATATTTGTTTTGAAATGGAGGAAGTAACTAAAAGCAGTCTACCTACTCAAATGTCTTTCTTGTCCATTTTCTTTTCCTTTGACATTGTCGTCTTACCATTGATTGGGTAAGCAACCCTATCTTTGGATGTAAACGGGACGGGCATGGGTCATCGTATAGCCATGATTAGCAATGTTGTGAGGTATCTTAGCATTTCTTTTTTAGGGACTAAGATCATTTTGAAAGGCAACATTTATAGCGTCATCGAGGGACACCCCACATGCATAACATGACCATTTTTTAGGCAACAAGTGGAGTTAACCTTAAGGGTGCTAGTGTGCAAGTGTGTTTGATTAAATAAATTTTAGTCTTGATTAGGGTGATCTACTTGTTGATTTCATGTCTTGCGATACACACCCTAATTACTAACATTATATGAAAGCAATAAAAAGTGCAAAAAATAAAGATTCTACGCTATTACAATCATTGGGGGGGGGGGTGTGGTGTACAAATTTACAAATGGGGATTGCAAATAAAATTAAGTCCTAAGTTACTATTACAACCATATTGAATGGATAAGAATGTACAAGAAAATGTGAAATGGATTTGTTTTATTTTAGAAAAGAGATAAGTTTTTGTTTAAGAAAATATTTTTGATCCTTTTGTTTTAAGAAATAAAATAAAACATGTAAAAATGAAAAATGTTTTTGATTAGTGATAGCAAAAATGACGAGGAAAAAGAAAATAGAATCAACGTATTGCTGACTAAAGGAGATTAGAATTTCTGACTCTGGCGTGCTGCAAAACAAAGATCATATTAGTAAAAGTTGGTAAAGTCATAAGTTCTGGGTCCGCATCTTCAGAAGTTCTGATACCACTGACAGAACTTGGTCTCCCTCTCCATGCTAGTCAGAACATCTGCAACTTAGTCATTTCTTAACAGAACAGAAGATGCGCATATAACAATTATGGCTGGTTTCAGAGTGTTTCAGAAACAAGAAGTATCAGAACTATAAATCAGAGGCAAGCATGAATCTGCTAGTTCTAATTTCCTTAAGAAGTTCTGAACTAATTTACTCCCTACTTAGGCAGACAAATACATGAAACCTCAAAATATGTACAACATCAGAAACATGATATCTAAATTGTATTTTTGAACATGCAAATATGATAATACCTAAGTAATAGGATGAGAGTCAGCATAAGCTTACCTTGCAGTTGGAAAAGACTCTGAACTGGAGTTTGGTCTTGAACTCCGTTGATGTTCTGAGCAGCTTCTTCACGTGCTCAGCAGGCTGGAAGTTTTCAATTTCTGGAACAACCATGGGGTAATGTTTTGACTTCTTTGAGACGGAGGTGGATAGAGAGTATTGCAGTATGAACACATAAGTTAGGATAACTTCTAATATGTGAATCAGAAATTGTATGGACGGTTTTGGTCGAGAAACACTTGAGGAAAAATGGGGTTTGGATACAAGAATCAAAAGCTAACAGGTCTTGTATTTTTTTGTGTTTGCAATTTTTGGATTCTTGGAATTTTAGCAGGGGTTCAGGGCTTTTCTTTCTCAAATTTCCGACCCTTTCACAGTTGCAAGTGTAGTTCAATTTATAGGCAAGGATTTAGTAGATTGGAGAAATCAAAGGTAAAACCATCTTATGCTAGGCGCTGACTTGTTCTTGAAGCAAGTTCAAACAAGTATGGTTCAAGTCACAAAGTAAGGTGGTTAGCACTTTTTAGTCGTGCCTAAGCTAGATTTGTAAGCATGAATCAAGGAAAATTACTCTCAGAAGCAAAAGCGAAGCATGGGCCCAACATATACTTTGTACAAAATCTGCTTTTCAAGGACAACAATGGTACTTCTATGCCACACGTGGAGAAACCCTTTGAACAAACACCCATAAGTGGTTGGGAGCATTAAATGATGATGAGATTGATCAACCCAGAAATCCTACAACATGATATTCTGCATCATTTCTTATTTTTGGATCAGAGGTTCAACTTTAGCATAATTTAGAACAAACACCCAACTTCTGATCTTTGTATTTCCTTGCTCCAGCATGTTCTGAAGGAGCTCTCAGACTTTCCAGGAAGCTTGTATCACACTTTGTAACCTTCTTTGAATTACCCTTGCAAACTATGACTGGACCTTTGTGAACACTGACCCAGAAGTCCTGACCAAACTCTATCTTGAAAGTGTCCAGAATTTGCTGAGTGCTTTAGTTTTATGGACGTGTCTTTGAATATTTATAACTTGAAATTCCAGCATTTCCAGGAGAAGTTCTGTTCTGCAATGTTTTAGATCTTATTGTAATCTATAAATTGTGCCAGAAGTTCTTCCAGAATCAGCTTGCATCGTGGTGATAATCTGATCAGAAGTTCTGAGCTTGTCATATTTCTTAAACACTTAGAAAATTTCTAAATATTTAGAAATTTAACTTTTCCAAAGTAACTTTTGATTTTTGAATTTCCAGATGAAATAAACTTCATATCTCAAACATGTATTGATGAAATATGACTCCTGAAACTTGATTTTGATGAAAAGTCAAAGTTTGACTTTTCAATATGCAAATGACCATTTTACCCTCTCGAATGACTTTCTTGGAAAATTTGTAAATCCAGGCTTGAAATTGGATGGAAGCAAACCTGAGGGTCCAGGGTGATCTTTTGAGAAATGAGAGGGAAACTTTTGGGGTACAATAGCTGCCCCTGTTCAATCTTCTTAAACCTGAAGAGTTAGATTGGTGAGTCCATCATTCGTGACTTGAAGGTGAAAGATGATTGAACACTAGAGTGCCCAGAAATTTGCACTCAAAGATGGATGGTTAATGGGCTTATAGATGCCATTTGGAGGAAAGTTGATAAACATTAGAAGAAATATCAGCACAAATCTCTTGTTGATTTATACTAAAACTTGATTTTTACCTGTGAGAAAAAGAGTTAGTAAAATGCAGATGCATGCATGATGTTCACCAGATGTGATATTATGCTAAATGCATAGGGTATGTATGAATGTGAGATGTATGTTTCTGTCCGAGAAAATAAATCCATGATTGCTGCTATGGAAATTCTGGGAGGTTGAATCCCTGATTGTCATTGGGGATGAAGAAATATACATATCTTCAAACTTTGTTGAAAAAACGCTTCCGCTGGGGAATATCTCTTGAACATCAGTTGTTATTTGGTCGGATCCAGGCTTCACAAATTGCTGAGGATGAGACAAATTAACTGTTATCTGGTCAGATTCCAGGCTTTGTAGAAAATTTCTTGAAATTGAATAGTTATCTGGTCGGATCCAGGCTTCAAAACAACTTGCTAGGGATACAAAGGTTAACTGTTATCTGGTCAGATCCAGGCTTCGCAGTAACTTGAAATGGTAACTACTATCTGGTCGGGTCCTGGTTTCATGATTTTTGGAAAGTTGTACTATTATCTGGTCGAGTCCAGGCTTCATAGTGTCTTTATGGGGATCACAGTTAATTATTATCTGGTCGGGATCCAGGTTTCACAATAAACTATTTGAAAAACTGTCATCTGGTCGGGTCCAGGCTTTGCAGATTTATGAGGTTGATAAGGTCAATTGCTATCTGGTTGGGTCCAGGTTTTACAATAAATTGTTTGAAAAACTGTCATCTGGTCGGGTCCAGGCTTTGCAGATTTCTGAGGTTAATGAGGTCAATTGCTATCTGGTCGGGTCCAGGTTTTACAATAAACTATTTGAAAAACTGTTATCTGGTCGGGTCCAGGATTTGCAATAAACTGTTTGGGGATTTAGTTGTTATTTGGTTGATGTTCAAGTTTCACAACGAATCTCCGAGGGTAATTGCTATCTGGTCGGATCCAGGCTTCACAATAACTTACTTGAAAAGATGAAGTTGAGAACTGTTATCTGGTCGAATCCGGATTTTCACAGTAATTTGTTGGGGCGGAGGCAAATTTTTCTGGGGAAAAGAAGTTAAACCTTAGTTGGATTGAGTCCATGTTCTTCTATATCTTTGAAGAGTTAGACTATTATCTGGCCGGGTCCAGGTTTCATAGTATCTTGAAATTGAGATCAACTGTTATCTGATCGGATCCAGGTTTTAGGTATTCAAATCTATTATCTGGTCGGGTCCAGGTTTCAGTAACTTGAAGAAGTCAAACTATTATCTGGTCGGGTCCAGGTTTTAGTAATAACTTGCAAATGGTACTAATATCTAGTCAGATCCAGGCTTCATAGTATCTTTTTTTGGAAATAGTAAAGGCTTTGCTGACGACTTTACTGGGGATCAGGGGTTGTGGCCCTATGATTTGCAATAATTTGAAAGAGAATTCAAAATGGAGGTTGTAGACTCAATTGGGTAGGACAGACTCAACTTGGGGAGGATACACTCAATTGAGGAGGGTAAACTCCGCTTGGGGATAATAGCCTTGGACGGGGAAGATATGCTCAACTAGGGAAGATATGCTCAGTTGGGGAACTTTGTGGTGTCTTGATTGTTGTATGTTAAGGAAATTTGAACTCGGCTGGGGAGTTTTGTGGTTCCTCGATTATTGTTGGGGAAATAAAACCTGTTGAGGAGGTGACTTTCCTTTAGGAATAGATTGACTTAGCTGAGGAGAAAGCGGCCAAGAGGTTGAGACTCTGGTCGTGGATTACCCTATGCAAAGAGACTTTGTGGGCAACTCCGTTAGGGGAAAGGTTTATCGTAGCCGCCCTTGTGGGGATAATGATAATGAGATAACTCTGTGGGGATATTTCATATACATTAAAGAGATGCTTACCGCTGCTTAGCAGGACACATGTGTCAAATAGTTTTTAATTATGTTTATATACATATGTTCATTCAATTTTAGCCATTGGACAATTTTGCATTCAAAACAAAGACATAAATTTTGCACTTCAAAGTACATTTGTATTGATATTTTGCCCATGAGTAGGCGTTTTTGTACAGATAGACAGAGATCCTAGTAAGAGGAAATCATTGAAAGGAAAACAAAATTGAAAACAAAGATAATAGCCATGTGGAAGTGATCTCATTGCATTCCAACTCTACTATTGCCCCAATGTCTTCGAATGCCCCTCACCATCGACAAAAGTTGATTGGATTGATCTTGGACCATTTGAACTTGGAACTTGGTAATAAAGTTGACGGTGGTGATCCCGCAGGACATAGTCACACGCTTTTAATCCTTAACTTTTTCATGGACCGCCCTTTCGGGTTTTCAGCCCACCAGGATACCCATTTTTGCCCAAGTCGCCCTTTCGAGTTTTCAACTTGCCGGGTGTACAATCTTTTGCATATATCCCTAATTTTGCCCAAACCTTTTGGTTTGCCGGGATGCCCTTATTTTGCCTAGGTGCGTCAACCTAGCGGGTCTCTTATGCATAGTATTTTTTAACTATGTCCGCATTTATGGGATGTGGGAAATCCTCGCGATCCATGTTAGTCAACATCATGGCACCGCAAGAGAAAACTCTCTTGACAACAAATGGTCATTCATAGGTGGGAGTCCATTTGCCTATGGGGTTGCCTTGTGGTAAAATGATGCGCTTTATCACCAAGTCGCCAACTTGATATACTCGAGGCTTGACCTTTTTGTTGAAAGTCTTGATCATCAGTTTTTGATACGTCTGACCATGGCAAATAGCAGCTAATCATTTTTTGTCAATCAAGTTCAGCTGATCCAATCTCGTTTGAATCCACTCGTCCTCGCCTAAGCTTGCCTCATTCATAATCCTTAGCGATAGGATCTAAACTTATACTGGCAGAACATCTTCCATGCCATAGACTAGAGAAAAGGGAGTTGCCCCAGTTGATGTTCTAGCTGAAGTACGATAGCCATGTAGAGAAAACGACAACATCTCATGCCAATCTTTATAGGTTACCACCATTTTCTGCACAATCTTCTTGATAATTTTGTTGCCCGCTTTGACTGGGCCGTTCATTTTCGGCCTTTACGAAGAAGAATTATAATGCTTGACCTTAAACTGAGTGCAAAGCTCAGTGATCATAGCATTGTTGAGGTTAGTGCCATTGTCGGTGATGATCCTTTCGGGGATACCATAACGGCATATAAGGTTGTGCCTGATGAATCTGGCTACCACATTCTTGGTAACTGAGGCAAAAGAAGCGGCTTCGACCCATTTGGTAAAATAGTCGATAGCAATAAGAATGAAGCGATGTCCGTTGGAGGAGGTAGGCTTGATCTCTCCAATCATGTCAATGCCCCACATTGCAAATGGCCACGGGGAGGTCATGACATTCAGAGTGATAGGAGGCATATGGACCTTGTCAGCATAATTTGGCATTTGTGACAAGTTCTTGAATGTTAATGGCAATCGGTCTCCATCGTTGACCAATAGTAACCTGCTCTTAATATTTTCTTAGCCATCATATGCCCACTTGAGTGAGTACTGAAGAGACCATCGTGCATGTTTTCCATGATTTTCTCTGCCTCTCTCTTGTCCACACATCGGAGTAGAGTTGAATCATGGTTGCGCTTGTACAATATCCCATTACTGAGGAAGAACCTGGCTGCAAATCTTCACAAGAACTTTTTGTCATTGATAGATGCCCCCTATGGATACTCTTGAGCTTTAAGGTATCTCATCACCTCATGGTACCATGGCTTTTCCGCATCAGTGTCGAGCTCATAGCAATGTGCAGGTTCATCGAATATTTCAATTGTAATCATAGGGGCTTCATTGTCCCATCTGACCTTGAACATTGAAGACATGGTTGCCAAGGCTACAGCCAACTGGTTTTCTTCCCTAGGGAAGTGCTTGAACGTGATCTCTTCAAAATAAGGAATTAGGGATAGTACAAGTTCCTTGTAAGGGATAAGATTAGGGTGTTTAGTGTCCAAATCTCCTTTCACTTGGCTGATCACTAAGGCAGAATCCCCGAACACATCCAAATGCTTTATCCTTAAGTCAATAGTAGCTTTCAGACATAAGATGCATGCTTCATACTCGGCCATATTATTTGTGCAATCGAAGCATAGTCTGGCAGTGAAAGGAGTGTGGCAACCTTTAGGAGAGATGATCACAACACCAATTCCGTTACCTAAGGCGTTGGAAGCCCCATCGAATACCATAGTCCATCGGGATCCTGGTTCAGGTCCGTCATATGGTCCAAGTTTCGCGCAGTCGGTTACCAGTATGATGTTCTCATTAGGGAAATCAAAGTTCATTGACTGATAATCATCCACAACTTGGTGGGCCAAATGATCCGCTAGTATACTTCCTTTGATGGCTTTTTGAGTCGTGTATTGAATGTCGTACTCAGTCAAGATCACTTTCCATCTGGCTATCCTTCCGGAAAGGGCAGGTTTCTCGAAGATGTACTTGATTAGGTCTATCTTAGAAATCAACAGAGTGGTATGAGTCAACATATATTGTCTTAGCCGGCAAGAAGCCCATGCCAAAGCGCATCAAGTTTTCTCGAGCAGTGAATATCTAGTTTCACAGTCGGTAAACTTTTTGCCCAGGTAATAAATAGCATGCTCTTTTCGGCCAGACTCGTCATGTTGGCCCAAAACACACTTGTGATACGATGGGAAGAATTGACTGTTTTAGGAATGCTGATTCGCGTTTTGTGTTTGTATTTACAAAATGTTGCGGTAAGCAAGAGTCGCCACCGTCTTTTATTTTATCCAACAAGGAAAGGAAAAAAGCACAGAAAAATTCCTTTTTCGAGATATTTCTGAGTACGGGGGGTAGATTATAGAAAGGGAAGGTATTAGCACCCTTTCTATCCGTAGTTATCTACGGGCTCTTAGGTACTTGCTCATCATTTTCAAAATTGTTTTCTTTGTGTTTGTGGGCTTTGAAAAGTTTTTGTTTTAACTTTGATTTAACTCTTGCTTCTGTCTTCAAGAGTGTAATGAAGTGTTTTGAAAAAAAAACATTGTTTGTAAAGGAGTGTAAGTGTGAAAAGTTTGTTTTTTGTGTGAGCAAGTATCTAAGAGCTAATCTACCTACTCGAAAAAGGAATTGTTCTATGCTAATTTCCTTTAGACAATGCCATCCCACTATTAGTGAGTAGGTAGCAACGTTGTTGGAGTTTGAGGGTCAATTCGAAAGGGACATACGATCACTAAAGCAATGTTAGGACATCTTAGCGGTAACCCTAATGTCTTAGATCATTTGTTCGAGGCAACAATATCCGAGGCAACCATTTAGAGGCAACTATGATCTTTTAGACAAGAGGGCGACCTCTAAAACAACCTATACTCAATGACCGTGTACGAAGGCAACCAAGTGGGGTGTACCCTAGGAGTGTGCATGTGCGAGTGTGTTGTTTTCAGTTATTTTTATCTTTGCACATGTTTAGGGTGATCTAATTGATTTTAGATTAGGCATTCATTCTTGTCATGCAAAACCTATTATCAAACATCTAGCAGTTAAATATTTGCAAAATTAAAGGTGCGGAAATTAAACTAAATTATTACAAGGCGTCGGGTATTTACATGCCAAAAGCAACCCTTTGAAATTAAAGTAAAAGCGGAAAAATAAATATCCTAATTAATTATTACAAACCGGGAGCAGATACATTAATTGGATAAAGAAATAAAGCGCGCGAGGTGAAATTAAATCGAATGCGAATTTAGGGTTTTGAGCCTTCTAATTAAAAGAAATGTTTTTGTTGTTTTTTATTTTAAGAAAAAGAAATTAAATCCTAAAAATTAAATGCTAATTTGATTATTAAATAAATTAATTAATGAAAAATATTAAATGACATATTTTTGGAGTTTTTGTTAATTTAGGAAAGAAAATAAAATAGTTAAATTAATGTTAAAACCTATTAATTCTAATTGATTTTATTTATTTACGAAATAAATTCAAGTTATCTACAATTAAAGACCTAATTAATTTAATTAATATTTATTAATAAAAATAAAATTCTGAAATTTAATTGGGTAAAAAAAATGTTTTTGTGATTTTTTTGATAAAAAGGAATTATGTTATTGGTTAGTAATTAAGTTTAAATAAAATAAAATAATTAAACTAAATAAACAAAATATAAGAGAAAGAGTGAGAACGGGCCTGGTTTTTTTGGAGGTGTAGAAATTAATTTTTGGGCCCATTTGAGGAGTCCATATTGACTTTTCTGATTCAGTGCATTGGCGTTGACTTGATCCATGGTATGCTTGAAATGGTGACCACCAGATCTGGCCATATGGCCATCTGGCGTGTTGATGAGGGAGGTATATGAAGGTCATCAAGCCTATGCACGCACCAGATTTCCTGCAAGAAAACAATATTGAGAAAATGGGGGACCTGGGATTCGAACCCAGGCCCTGAAGGGATATCCACGCCACGCTTGCCACTACACCACTTGCTTCTATTTGTTAGTATAATATAAACAAAATATAATATATAAAACAAAAGCCAATGGACAGAAAATAAAAAAGAAAGTGCGCGCTGTTTGAATAGGCGAATGGGGAAGCGACACGCCATCGTCCCCTTCCTTGAACCGTGGCTAAAAACAACAACGCCTATACCTACGGACAAATGTCCGTCGCTACAGACAGGGGTTCCTCCCAAATCTCCTACAGGCCATGGAAATGCATTCTAAGACCATGGTTGAGGTCGTCTCATCCTCCTGATTGCAACCATGCCCATTATTAGGGCCAATTTTTCCTGAAACGAAAATCCCTAAAAACCAAACACAAAACCCTAGCAATGGTGATCCATGATATAGGTCACATAAATGAAATTGGTTATTACAAAAAGCTTGCAAATGATATGGTGATCCAGAATATGCAATTATTTCATGTTAACAATGCCTAATTTTCAAAATATGAAATCAAGAAAAGGGTGAGTTCATGGCGGACTTACAGTGCACTGGGAGGCTTGAACACGCGTGGTCTTGGTTGATTTCGCTTGTGGGGGTTTCCAGGAAATGATTGAGACACGTACCAAGCCTTGAGGATGCCTCTAAGCCCTGTTTCGATCTCACACTTTTTTCTGGTTTTTGCAAATTTGGTTCTCACTCTATGCTTGATCTCCAACCCCTATTTTGGTCTGCACACGACCCTTATGTATTGCACAATGTATTAGGATTGTTTTTGTTGTCCAAATCTTCCTCTATTAATGCTTTGATATTTTATTTGATCTTCCTTTAACAACCTTCAAAATTTGGTCCAAATCCCATCTTTTTGTACCCTTATGCCTTGATACGAGTTTGATGATGGCAAGCTGTATAATGAAACCTGAAATCACCACAAAATATTTGTTATCAATGCTTTTGAATTTTTATTTGATTTATTTTGATTTATTTTGATTTAAATCAAATTAATTCAAATAAAATCAAAATAATTAATAAAAATATGATATGGACACATGGCCAAGGATTTAGCACGTGGGCTATAATGCCAACCCAAAACAAGTGAAAAAGAATGGGCCCATTTGGCAAAATTTGAGGTTTTGGGGATAGTTGACTTTTGGCAATTTTGCAAAAAAGGTCAACTTTAACAATGAATAACTTCCTCAATTTTGACTCTTTGGAGGTTTTATTTGACTTTAGAAATCTTGAGATGTCCTCTAATCAACCCTTTTGGTCTCATTGCATTTTGATATTCCATTCTCATGTATGAAGCTTTGACAAAAAAAGGTGTTTTTGTTGACTTTTCAAAATGACCTATAATGTCCAAATTCATAACTTCTTGTGAGTGCATTTTTTGATCTTGGGATATGATTATGGATTGTAGGGAATTTAATCCTCTTAAAAATGAGCTTTGGATGGGTCATTTCTCATAAATTATGAGAAAGTTATGCTTGGTCAAAGTTGAGTTGACTTTTCCTACAAAACCCTAATTTAGCAACTATTGAATCTTGATGAAATTTGAGCAATCCTTGATGAATCATGATCAACCCTTGATCAAATGATGAAATATACTTCAAAATGATGATGTTGACAAAAAATCTTGAGGTTTGACTGTATGTAGGTCACAGTTGACTTTTGCCCTAACACAATCGATTTTTGGACCTTTGAGCAATTGACTGAGCAAACTTCCTCTGCAAGGCTTGAAACTTGACATGGATGATCTTGAGAACATATTAGGACAATATTGAGAATTTGGGACCACTTGTACTTAAGGATCTTGATGCAACATGAAACCCTAATTTGGGGAAGACTGCCTTAGGAGAGAGCTTGTCTGACCAACTCTTGGGCTATCTTGAGCAACTTGGAGATTTTTCTTGACATATTTTGAGAAATACGGGAGGGAAAATTTTGGGGTACAACAGCTGCCCCTGTTCAATCTTCTTAAACCTGAGGATGCAGATTGGCTTTCGTGCCTTTCGTAATCCAAAGGTGGAAGTGGATTGGACACTATAATGCCCAGAAGTTTGCACTCGCATGAAATGATAATTGTCTTATGATGCCAGGAATGGGCTTATAGATGCCATTTGGAGGAGTGTCGATCGTATAAGAGATTCCTTAGTGAGAGCTTGTATACCTGTTGTTGAGGAAGATTCCGCCGGGGAAGATTGATCTTTGTTGAGAGAAGTAGAATTTTTAGGAGCTTTGGTCGTCCGTCATTCTACTAGTGAGTCGTTGTGATGCGGTAGGAGAACTGACTTGAGGTTTTGCGTTAGTGTTCACAAATGTTTCGGTTTAGCAAGAGTCGCCACCGACTTTTTATTTTATCCAAAGGAAAGGTCAAAAAGCACAGGAAAGACCTTTGAGATTGTTTTTGGGTTCGGGGGGTAGATTATGAAAAGGGAAGGTGTTAGCACCCTTTTCATCCATGGTTTTCCATGGGCTCTTAGTTACTTGTTTTAGATCACTTGCTTTTGCTTTTCATTTGTTTGAAATGGTGCTTTTGTGTGTGGTTTTGAAAGTATTTTGAAAAGAGGCCTTTGTCTAGGCAACCTTTGTAATGATTCTTGTTTGAATGTATACAAAGGTGTTTGTCTTTTGAAAAATGTTTCAACGTTTGAAAGTTTATTTTGGGAAAATGTTTTGAAATTGTGTTGTGATGTGTTTTTGAAAATAGCAAGGATGTTTGTAAGTTTGGTCAAGTAACTAGGAGTTGTCTACCCTACTCAAAGATCTTTCCTACACATTTTTAACCCTTTTACATTGCTATTTTACCATTGTATTTGGTAAACAACCTTGTGTTTGGATGTTAAACGGGACAGGCGTGGGTCATCGTATGACCATGATAGCAATGGTGCCAAGTATCTTAGCAAGTTTTTTTTGAGGGACTAGATCATTTTTGTATAGGCAACCAAGATAGCGTCATCGAGGGACTATGATCTTTTGTTTTTGTTTTGTTTTGCCAAGATATCTAGCATGCATACCATGGCCATTTTAAAGGCAACAAGTGGATGAAACCCTAGGGGTGCTTGTGTGCATTGGGTTTTCGTTTTTCATGCATTTTTTGTCTTGTATTAGTCAAGCTATTTGTTTGATTTTTGGTTATCATACAAAACCCAAATCTTTCTATCATGGCATATTTGAAAGCAATAAAGTGCGTAAAAGTAAATCTACAACTATTACAACATTGATATGGAGAGGGGGATACAAGTTTGAATAGGGGGATATTTGCAAGAAAATAAAACCCTAAATCAACTATTACAACCATATTGAATTCATTATACAAATAATAAATTGACAAATATTTAAATATGCAATATATTATAAATATGCAAAAATGTTTTTGTATTATTTTTATGTATGTCAAAATAAATTATTTAATGTATCAAAAATAAGAAAATAAAAGATTATTTTTGGAAAGGGTAAAAACCCTAATTTTTGGTTTAAGAAAATATATATATATATTATAATTATTTACTTATGTACAAGAAAATAAAATAAAATATATACAAAATGTTAAAAAATAAAATATGTATGACAATATTATTTTTAGTGTATAAATAATAAAAAAATAAAAATAAATAAAAAAAATATAATATTTTTATAAAATTTACAAGTTTTTATTTAAGAAAATAAAAGTATATTATTTAATAAACTATTTCTATGTCCAAAAAATAATAAAAATAATAAAATAAAATGTGAAAATTTAAGAAAATATTTTTTGGTGATTTTTTATATTTAGAAAAAATAATAAAAGTGAGAAATGAAAATAGAAATGAAAAATATAAAAAAATAAAATCAATGGGCCAAGGGGGTGTAGGAAGTAAACAGGGGGTGTCAAAAGCAGAAGCAAGCAAGCCCAGGCCATTTCCACTTCATCCCTGTCCTTGTGAAATAGAAAAATGCGCGCCCTTGTTCAAATTCGTATCTCTTGCATTTGTGCTTAAAAACAAAAACTTACAACATGAAAGTTATAGAGCATTAAACCACGATTCTAACCATATAAAAAACTTGATCTAACTCTCAAAGATCAGAGAGAATTTCTTTGGCCCTAAATCTTGACCTATTTTTTTCAGAAAGTTCAACTATCAAATACTCATAACTCAGTTAACATAAATGAATTCTATACATATGTACAGCTCAAGGGCAATGAGGACTACATTTTTTCTTCACAAACCTAAGCCTAATGATTCCTAAATAAGGAGATAGAAGTTTGAACTTTACCTGTTTCAGTTAAGCTCGAGTATGGCAATGCAGCAACTTTTAGTGAGGCCTGAGGTTCTTTTGAGCTTGCTTGATGTTCCCTTGACCTTCCCCAATGCTTGGCTTGCTTTGAAATAGCTTGAATATGCTTGTAGAACTCAACCTGCAAACTCAGAATTTGAAAATGGTGAAGTGTGTAAATGGAGTTACAGTGACTTGGGGATGGTCGGGATAGCTTAGGTGTGTTGTATGGAGTATGTTGAAACTGGTTTGGGACAAAACGCGCGGGGCAATGTGAAGATGGAAGTGATTCTGTAGAGCCTGTCCTGTTTTTGCAAGAACTTGGTGTTTTGGTGTTCAAGGGTGTTTTAGAGGTTACTAGATCATGTTTCTGGCTTGGTATGTTATGCTGAAGTCGTTTCAAATGTTCACAAACTTTTGTTTTAACAGATTCAAGAGTTGTTGACCTTTTGCAAGGTTTCTTGTTTTTGAAGCAAAAGTTGGAATTGACAATGCAAAGGCCTGACATAGTTGGTACCAAATGCCTGACATTAGTGAACTTTGTTTGCATAAAGAAATCAGGTCCATGGCTCAAGATACACAATTTGACATAAAGCATGCTTTATCAAAGTGGCAATGCTACCTTTTTGCCAAAAATGGATTAATTCTTTGTATAATGCTTCATAGATCAGAAAAATGCCTCTAACCAATATGTTTGAATTTAATTTATGAGTGTGGAAGGGTTTAAGGACCTGTAAACCAAGTACAAGCATGGTTGGACAAAATTTGCAACTTGTATCAATGTGCAAAATGCCTTGGCCAAAAGTGATATTTTTCCATTTTCAAACTTCGATTCTCCCTAACCATAAATGATTTTTGAGAGTTCTTAAACATTTTGGAAAGATTGTAACATGCTCTACAATCCATCTTTGAAATGAATTTTGAGATTCCAATTGGAACTAGGTGAAAAGTTGCCATGAAGATAGGTCAAAATCCTGCCTAAACTAGGGCAAAATTTCACTAAGTTAAAAGTTTCATGGATCCTTGTTCACAAAATCATAACTTGAGATCCGAGCATCTTTTGGGAAAACTTTGTGAATAAGAGTTGTTTATTTTGTGGAGGACTACAACTTTTATGTTGGAAGTTTTGTTTGAATCCAATTTCATCATGGTAAAAAAGTTGGGAAAAGTTGGGAAAAAATAAGAAATTTTCATAACTTAGAAAATTTCTAAGTTACGAAAAATTTCCATTTTAAACCCTAATTTTCAAAGTTAGGTTTCTTGGTGAACAAGTTTTATGTTTTTACATATCTTGATGAAAAATGACCCTTGGCACTTGATTTTGACCAAAAAAAATCAAAGTTTGACTTTTCAGTGTACAATTGATTTTTGATCAATTGACTGGAAAATTCATCTGTCAATTCAATGCTTTTTGAGATCTTTTGAACCTTGTGATTAGGTCAAGATTATGCCATTGAGTCCTTGAATCCATTATTGAACCCAATTTGCCATTGGCTAGGTGAAAAATCAGAAATTGCCCTTCTACAATCAAAACCCTAAAAATGACCATTTTGCCCTTTTGATGATCTGATCAAATTTCTTGAGGAGTTGTGGTCCAGACTTGGTCAAATGGTTCATATGAGCCTATAATGTTTATGTTGATCCAAAATTATGAGGTTTGACTGTAAATTGGCCACAGTTGACTTTTTCCCCAATACAGCTGATTTTTAGGTCAACTGTCCAATTAACTGGGCAAAAATTTGATTCAAGGCTTGAAACTTGGTATGGGTAATCTTATAAGTCCAACATGAAGTACGAAAGTCACATTAGGCATTGGAAGTCCAAAAATCCTTGTGCAAACTCAAACCCTAATTTCAGGTCATTAGTGCAAGGAGATGTCTTGAGCTGAGCAAACCCTAATCCTGTCTGGAGTCCAAGAGTCTTGTGAGAGGAAATCTTGATAAAATGAGAGGGAAAATTTTGGGGTACAATAGTTGCCCCTGTTCAATCTTCTTGAACCTGAAGAGTTATATTGGCGAGTTTGTCGTTCGTGACTCGAAGGTAAAAGATGATTGGACACTAGAGTTCCCATAAATTTGCACTCGTCAAAATGTTGAGGGAATGGGCTTAAAGATGCCATTTGGAGAGGTGACCGAATCTTGTTGGAGATGGGCTTAAAGATGCCATCCAAGAATGTTTGTTGAATATCAGGAGAATGAACATCAGAATGGTATCCGCATCTGGAACGTATCTGAGTTGTATCTGGAGATTGGATCTGTATGAGCAAGGTAATGGCTTCCGTGTCTGGAGCGTATCCAAGCTGTAACTGTATTTGATTCTTTGAATGAATAACATAATGACTGCCGTGTCTGAAGTGTATCTATATTGTATCTGAATCTGAAATTTGAATAAGCGACAGAATGACATCCGTGTCTGGAGCATCTCTGAGCTGGGGATAACATTTGAATGAGTGACAAAATGGCTACTGTGTCTGGAGCGTATCTGGACTGTATATGGAATTGAGATCTGTATGAGTAGCAGAATGACTTCCGTGTCTGAAGTGTATCTGAACTGTAACTGGGATCTGAAAAAGTGACAGAACGACTTCTGTGTCTGGAGTGTATCTGGACTTGAAATTGATAGTTGAATCTGAATGAGAAATAGAATGGCTTCCGGGTCTGGAGCGTATCTAATCTGTATCTGATTGTTGAATTCCGAATGAGTAATAGAATGACCTCTATGTCTGGGGTGTATCCATACTGTATCTGAATAAGAGATCTAAATGAGTAACAGAATGACTTCCATGTCTTGGAGTGTATCCGTACTGTATCTGAAATCTTTGAATATTTGTTAACGATTACTTTTAATCTTATCCTGAAAAAGGGTAAAATGTTAGCTAAAACACAAAGTTATGTTGCATGACGTGTATGATGCACTAAATGTGTTTTATCAATGTTTATGACATATGAATGTTATGTATGCGCATGTAAGCTGATTAGCTGTCTTACTGAGGAAAATAAATCTTTGATAGTTGGAGATAATAAAATCTTTGACTGCTGCCGGGGAAAATAAATCCTTGACCGCTGTTGGAGATTCAAAATCTTTGATTGTTGAGGATGAGAAATCCTTGGACCACTGTTGGGGATAGAAAATCCTTGGCAACTTGTAGGGATTATCAAGAACTTGACAACTTCTGTGGGGATGTGAGAATCCTTTATGACTTTCCTGGGGATATAGGGATCCTTCAAGTCTGCTTGAGAAACCTGCTTGGGGAATCCCGAGAACTTTGATGACTATGGCTGGGGATTACACCATGGGAATCCTTACTCGGCTGTGGAATAAGGAAAACTCTGACGAATCTCTATTGGGGATTAGTCAAAAGAAAAAAAAACCTGATCTGCTATAGAATAAGGAAGACTCAGATGGCTTCTGCGGAGAATTAAGAATGAGAAACTTCGATCTTCTGGGAAAATTGAACCCTTGGGGGATTCACTGGAGAAGTGATAATGAGAAACTTCGATCTGTAGGGGATTAAAAAATTCTGACAAATTCATGTCGGAGAGTAATGAAAACTCTGGCAACTTCATTGAGGAATCAGGAGGGAGGATCTTCAATCTGCTAGGGGAATTTGAATCCTTGGGGACTTCAAGCTGGGGAGTTAAGAATGAGAGTCTTCATTCTGTTGGGGGAGTAAAAACTCTGTGGGGAGTAGCTATACTGCTGGAGAGTAAGCTATCCTGTTGGAGAGATAAGTTTAAGGCTCTATGGGGAAAAAGCTTATTCCTGTTTGGAAAAAGTTCAGGAGTTTGAGTTGTATGCCAATCTACTGGGGAATTATCCGAAGTTGGGGATAAAACTTAACTGTTATCTGGTTGATTCTCAGATTTTAAGACAACTTGCTGGGGAATCTGGGGAAAACTGAATGGTTTCCGCTTTGGATTGGTAGTTAGGAATTTTGACTCTGTTGGGGAAGAAGGTTTCATCTTTGCTGGGGATTTATGACCCAAAGTTTTTGCTCCGCTGGGGAGAAGGTTTAACTCTGATGAGAATTAAAGGTTTCAAATATAACTCCGCCGGGGATTGGGAATTTGAAGTTTTAACTCTGGAAAAGATTTTGAAATTTAATTCTGCTGGGGATATATATTTCAAGGTTGTAGCTCCGCTGGGGATCTAGATGATGTACTGCAGGGGATTTCTCTTGGAATAGCCTAAAGACGTTTTCCTATCCTTTCAACCTGTCAGTAATTATTCTTTCACATTTCGTTTATTTGTAAACGGTGATTATATTCAAATGCATATGCTCATTTAATAAACCATTGGACGTTTTCAAATAAAACACAAGTGTAAAAAGAAGAAAAGGCAAATAGTTTTATGCACTTTGAAGTATCTTTGTATTAAATTTGTGTAAGTATTTTGTACAAAGGAGACAAACATCCTAGTAAGATAATGTTGTCATAAAAATTAGAAAAATATATACAAAGAAAGATGGCTATGTGTAAAACTTCCATGGGGTTCCCATTCTGCTATAGCCTTCGTAACTCTAGATATATTTTCCATTCGCTGCTTCGTCCGAAGATGATTGGATTGATCAGAAGCCAGGAGCTTATCCGTGAAGAGATTGTCCTTAAAGTGATTCGACGAGACATAGTCATATGCTTTAATTCCCCAACTTTTGCTTGGACCGCCCTTTCGGGTTTTCAGTCCACCGGGAAACCCTTTTTTCCCCAAGTCGCCCTTTTGGGTTTTCAACTTGCCAGGTGTACATATTTTTTATTTATCCCTAATTTTTGCCTGAACCGCCCTTTCGGGTTTTCAGTCCACCGGGAAACCCTTTTTTGCCCAAGTCTCCCTTTCGGGTTTTCAACTTGCCGGGTCGTTTATGCGTAGTATCTTTTGACTATGTCTGCGTTCGCAGGGTGCGGCAGGTCGTCGCCGTCCATGGTGGTCAGGATCATTGCCCCACTAGAGAAGATGTTTTTGATCACAAATGGTCCTTCATAGGTAGGAGTCCATTTGCCCCTGGGATCACTTTGCGGCGAGATGATCCGTTTGATTACAAAGTCCCCGACTTGATATACCTGGCGCCTGACTTTCTTGTTGAATGCCTTGATCATCCGTTTCTGATACGCCTTACCATGACAAACAGCAGTAAGTCGCTTTTCATCAATCAAGTTAAGTTGATCAAGCCGGGTCTGAATCCAGTTGTCTTCACTCAAACCAACATCTTTCATGATTCTCAAGGAGGGAATCTGAACCTCGATAGGTAAAACAACTTCCATGCCGTATACCAAAGAAAAGGGTGTTGCCCCAGTTGATGTACGTGCCGTGGTACGATATCCGTGCAGAGCAAAAGGTAACATCTCATGCCAGTCCTTGTAGGTGGTTGTCATCTTTTGTATGATCTTCTTGATATTTTTGTTCGCAACTTCGACAACACCGTTCATATTTGGCCGATAGGGAGATGAATTGTGATGTTGAATCTGGAACTGCTCGCACAAGGCGGTGATCATAGTGATGTTCAGGTTTGTACCATTGTCGGTGATGATCCTTTTGGGGATGTCGTACTGGAAAATGAGGTTCTTCTTGATGAAGCGGGAAACCACATTCTTTGTGACGGATGCGAAGGAAGCAACTTCGACCCACTTGGTGAAGTAGTCAATGGCCACCAGGATGAAACGGTGTCCATTAGATGTTGTAGGCTTGATCTCTCCAATCATGTCGATTCCCCACATAGAGAATGGCCAAGGAGCTGTTAAGACATTGAGAGGAACTGGAGGTATGTTTAATTTGTCCGCATAGATTTGGCATTTGTGACAAGTACGGGAATGTTGATGGCAATCTGCTTCCATGGTAGACCAGTAATAGCCTGCCTGTAGAATCTTCCTAGCCATCGTATGTTCGCTCGAGTGAGTGCCAAAGGTACCATTGTGCAGTTCAGCCATGATCTGCTCAGCTTCAACCTTATCCACACAACGGAGCAGAATGCAATCATGATTGCGCTTGTATAAGATACCATTGCTCAAGAAGAACTTAGCTGAGAACCTCCTTAAGAACTTTTTGTCGTTGACTGAAGCTCCTTCAGGGTATTCTTGTGCTTCGAGATACCTTTTGACGTCATGAAACCAAGGTCGGCCCACTACTTCTTCGGTATTAATCTCATGACAATGTGCAGGTTCGTCCATCCGTTCAATGGTGATTTGGGGAGCCTCATTATCCCAGTTAAGTTTAAACATGGATGACATTGTAGCTAGCGCATCTGCTAGTTGATTCCCTTCTCGCGGGAAGTGCTCGAAGGTAATCTGCTCGAAATGTGGTAACAATGTCAGGACATGTTCTTTGTAAGGGATGAGGTTTGGATGTTTAGTATCCCACTCTCCTTTGATTTAACTGATAACCAAAGCTGAGTCCCCAAACACAATCAAGGATTTGATTCCCAAGTCTATGGCAGCCTTGAGACCAAAGATACAAGCTTCATACTCGGCCATATTGTTGGTGCAGCTGAAGTAGAGTCTGGCGGTAAAAGGTGTATGGCAACCTTCTGGAGAGATAAGTACCGCGCTGATACCGTTGCCAAGTGCATTGGAGGCACCATCAAAGTACAGGGTCCATCGGGATCCTTGTTCAGGTCCGTCATACAGTCTGTTCTCTTTAATATCGCTTAAAGTCATGATATCCTCGTTGGGGAAGTCGAATCTCATGGATTGGTAATCTTCGACGGCTTGATGGGCCAGATGATCGGCTAGCACACTCCCCTTTATAGCCTTTTGGGTCGTGTACTGTATGTCGTATTCCATGAGGATCATCTGCCATCTAGCGATTCTTCCAGATAAAGCAGGCTTCTCAAAGATATACTTGATCGGATCCATCTTAGAGATCAACAGAGTGGTATGAATCAACATATACTGCCTTAATCGGGAAGCAGCCCATACCAAAGCGCAACAAGTTTTCTCGAGCAGTGAGTATCAGGTCTCACAGTCGGTAAACTTTTTTCTAAGGTAATAAATGGCATGCTCTTTTCGGCCAGACTCGTCATGTTGGCCCAGTACGCATCCCATTGAATTCTCCAGGACAGTTAGATACATGATTAGCGGCCTTCCTTCGACGGGTGGCATCAAGATAGGAGGTTCCAGTAAATACTCCTTGATTTTATCGAAAGCAACTTGACAATCATCATTCCATTTAACCACCTGATCTTTCTTCAACAGCTTGAAGATTGGCTCACAGGTAGGTGTTAGGTGAGAAATGAACCTTGCAATGTAGTTTAAGCGTCCCAAGAAACCTCTGACCTCCTTCTCAATGCGAGGGGCAGGCATTTCTTGTATAGCTTTGACTTTGGCAGGATCAACCTCGATGCCTTTGTTGCTGACTATGAAACCCAAGAGTTTACCAGACCTGACTCCGAAAGTGCACTTGTTAGAGTTCAGTCTGAGCTTGTACTCTTTTAACCTGATAAATAACTTTTGCAGATGGTCGAGGTGTTCTTCTTCAGTTTGTGAACGGGATATCATGTCGTCGACGTAGACCTCTATCTCATGATGGATCATATCATGAAATAAAGCTACCATGGCGCGTTGATAGGTTGCCCTGACATTCTTCAGTCCGAATGGCATCACTTTATAACAGAATGTACCCCACTGTGTAACGAAGGTAGTTTTCTCCATGTCTTCAGGTGCCATTTTGATCTGGTTATAGCCTGAAAATCTGTCCATGAAAGAAAATACCTTATGCTGAGCTGTATTGTCAACCAAGATGTTAATGTGCGGTAGTGGAAAGTCATCTTTAGGGCTAGCCCTGTTTAAGTATCTGTAATCCATGCACATTCTGACTTTGCCGTCCTTCTTAGGCACGGGCACAATGTTAGCAACCCATTGTGGATAGGAAGTAACAACAAGAAATCCAACATTGAACTACTTCATAACTTCAGCTTTGATCTTTTCAGACATGTCGGACCTCATGCGGCGAACTTTCTGTTTAACTGGTGGACAGTCTTCTCTTGTAGGGAGACGATGAACCACAATATATGTATCAAGTCCCGGCATGTCTTCGTAGGACCAGGAAAAGATCTCAACATATTCATTCAACAACTGAACTAAGAGCTCCTTGACACTTGGCTCTAAGTTGGCACCCACCCTAACTTCTTTTCTGTCTTCCTCTGTTCCTAAGTTGATTGTCTCTAACAACTCCTCGTGAGGTAGAATAGCCCTTTCTTCCTGTTGTAGCAGTCTAGCCAATTCTCCAGGAACTTCACAGTCTTCATCACCTTCGTACTCGGCATGGTAGACCAGATCTTCAGAGTCACTGAAGGCCATAACATAATTGTTACCCATGGAATCCGGAATGGATGGGTACCTGCATTGGTGAGTGTGGGTGTGTGTAAGGGATAACCACCTTTAAACAAGTAAAATGTAAAAAGAAAGAAAATGAACACAAAAGTTTATATGTGAAAACGTCCATGATTCATTAAAATGGCATATGAAGATGAAAAATCAAACCCTTACAAATGGACATATGTACCTCGGGTAAGGCACAAGGTTAAAAGTGTACGAATTGTTTAGGAATTATTACAAACCAACAGAAATGTTTGAAAGATAAATTACTGATTGATGAAAGTAATGGGAATAAAGTCATTTGCCTCCCAATTGCATAATCCTCCTTCAACGGTAGGGAAAATCAAGTCTTCCAGATTGCTCTCCTCTTCACCATCCTCCAAAGCATTGACTCCATGATGGGTGATCTTCACTGGTGGCCCTCCAGCCCGGGAGCGGCGCACAACCTTTTGAGCAGAAGCAGTGAAACCTAAGCCGAATTTATCAAATTTAAAGGGAAAGTCTGGAAGTTGCCCCCAGATTGTGCTTCCTCCTTCTTCAATCACAACCTTTGCATCTTTGAGTGACGACATCTGAGGCGGAGGTCGGGTAATCACGGGTACAGAAGGCACTGCCGCAATCTCTTGAGCTACCTCCTCAAAATGCTGAAAGGGGGTTTCGATGAATTCACCATCCAATTACACATAGCGGAAAGAATTAAGATGGCTTATCATGTATTCCTCCTCACCGTGAACTGTTACAATTTTCCCCTGGACAGGGTTCTTGAGCTTTTGATGCAGGGTTGAAGTGACGGCTCCAGCATGATGAATCCAGGGTCTTCCCAACAAGCAAGAATAGTAGGGACGGATGTCCATGACATAGAATATGGAGTTGAAGGTTTCAGTTCCCACTTTAATCGGGATGTCCACCTCCCCGTGGACCATTCTGTTTAGAACCATCAAAGGCTCTGACAATGATGTTGCTGGGCTTCAAAGTTAGACCTTCACAATCTAGCTTGTCCAATGCCTTCTTTGGTAAGACATTCAGCGATGAACCAGTGTCTACCAGAACATGTGCCAGAGTAGTCCCTCAGCATTCTACCGAGACATGCAAAGCGTCATTATGTTTCTTCCATTTGATTGTTAAATCGGCGTCAGAGAACCCTAGACCGTTGTCGGCTGTGAGGCTAGCTACACATTCTTGGAACTGGTCCGCGGAGGTTTCCTGGGGCACATGGGTCGTCTTTAAGAATCTGATCAAAGCTTTGGCATGAGCTTCTGAACAAAGCACCAAGGCCAGCATATAGATTTTTGAGGGGGTTTGCCCCAGTTTTTCCACAACATTATAATCGCTTTTCTTGATTATTTTCAAAATCTCTTCCATTTATTTTTGAGAGGTTTCAGGGATGATCAACGGCCGAGCCCTCATCCTGACAGGATCTTCTTGGATCCCTTTTCCTCTATCATCAGCAGCAGCAGAGGGGACAACCCCAGGAGTCATAACTTCTTCAATAATTGGAGTTCTCACAGATTTGTTGACCGGAACAGGGGTAACCTTAGGAGCGGATGAGCGTCCGAAGATTGCCTTTGAAGGCGCAATCTCCGGAGAGAAAATTCTTCCACTGCGGGTGATTTTGCTCATTCCGACAATGTTTCCAATGTCGGAAGTCTCTTCATCAGATCTCTTTTCACTTGATTCAATTTGTTTAATACCATGGTAAAAGATCTCTCCCCCCATAGTTCCACGATATTGATTTGTTGGACTTGTACGGGATAGGCCCCGACATAGTTATCTTCAAAGGTACAATCTTTGGATCGGATGTAATCTTAACAGGTCTTTTGGAGACCTTGGAATGATTGGTGGATATGGTAATTATCGAAACATCATTGACAGGAGTCAGTGTAACAGGAGTCTTCTCAAAAAGGATCTCTTGGTTATCCATTAGGCGCTGGATGCCTAACTTCAACAACGGAGAGTCGGTTGGTAAGGATGAACAAAGGTAGCAATCTTCTTCACAACCTGGGAAAATCCCAACCTTCAGCAAATTCAACTTGATTATTGATAGCAGAGTCATCAAATCATCAACAGTAGCAACAAAAAGGTCTTCTTCAACAGCATGGACATTGTGACCATGTTTTGGCATTGGAGCAGAGATCACATTAGGCTTTTCAGGGGCGTCGAATTCAACTTCTTTAGCATCTATCAAATCCTGGATCTTATTTTTGAGGGCCCAACAATTGTTGGTGTCATGCCCCAGGCTGTCTGAATGATAAGCACACTTGGCATTTGAATGGTAGTAAGGAGAAGATGTATTCGGATTCTTCGATGCCTCTTTCAAACTTGCAAGGTTTAACTTAAAAAGATGAGGGAGAACCTGAGCATGTGTCATATTGATCCGGGTGAATTGCCGTGCAGGCCTTTCCACCCTTGCTTGGTTGGTTCTGGGTTGATTATTTCTAGGCTGATCAGTTGCAGTCTTCTGAATCATTACAGCCCCCACCGCTGGCCGGCGCTCAACTCTTCCTTAACTTCTCTGAGAGTAGATAGCTGAGACTTCTTTCTTTGCTGGAAAGGTCTTTTTGATGGCAGCGGAAGCAGATTCATCCTTTTGAACTTTTCCGCTCTTGATGCCGACTTCAACTTTCTCACCGGTCAAAATTAACTCGATGAACCCCGCGGACGAACTTCCAATAAGATGATTGAAAAAAGGGCCTGACAGTGTACCCAAGAACATATCCACCAGCTCCCTCTCAGATAGAGGTGGTTGCACTCGTCCCGCCAAGTCTCTCCATTTCTGGGCATACTCTTTGAAACCTTCATTTGATACCATGCCCATACTCTGTAATTGAGTACGGGTTGGTGTTAAATCCGCATTATATTGATACTGTCTGTAGAAGGCAGCAGCCAAATCCTCCTAATTGTGCACATCAGACCTCTCTAGCTGGTAGAACCAATCTAATTGCGTCCCCGAAAGACTGTCCTGGAAGAAATGAACCCATATGTCTTTATCAGAAGAATGCGGTTGGATTTTTCGGACGTAAGACCGTAGATGCATCTTTGGACAAGACAAACCATCGTATTTATCAAAAAGAGACACCTTAAACTTAGGGGGAATGACAATCCCAGCAACCAACCCTAACTCTTCGAAGTACAGCCCGGGCACTCTTTGCACCTACATAGCTTCCAGACGCTCTTCCAGATTCTTATACTTGTCATCTGCATGAGGGTACTGCTGTTCGAAGTAGTCTTCATCATCTTCATCTTCTTCTTCCTCAAACTCAGATTGCACTGCAGTTCCTTTACCCTTTCCTACCCCTTCATCAGATGTTGAGGGGAAATCCAGGACCCTTCTAGCTTGACCTTCAAATCTTCGACCCAAAGTAGCCACACCAACCCTCTTCTTTTTCTTTTTCTCCTTTTCCTTTTCCAGTAGAGTTTTAAGCTCCTCCTGACCCTTTGCCAAGGTCATGAGTAGCTGTTGGAACTGTGAATTCTGTGCTTGTAAGTCTTTGATCGTTTGCTCTATATCCATCTTGCTGAAATAAACAGCAGAGAGATAAGGAAACCTGGTGTGAAGACCTGCTTATGCATATGATGAATGATATGTTATTCATGTAATGAATTCAAGGATTCAGAAATTCAAATTTTTTTTAAACAAAAAGGAACACACGTCATATTAATAAGATAGAATTTGTTAGTACATAAATTCCCATGGGAAAAATAATACAAAATTCTAATGTAAAAAGACGTTATGCATCCTCTTTGGTGCAATGTAGGTGTTGAGAGTCTGCTCTTCGTGAAGTTGGCGAGTAAGTTCCAAAACCTTCTTCTCACTGACGTAGAATTGGGCTTCAAAAGTATCGCGTTCTCCCTTGAGCTGTATCCAACTCCTTTGCAAATATTCAAGTGATGTTGGCATGTCAGGATGTAGGAGGGTGTATGGAACCTCTCCTTCCATAACAGGCTCTTTGATCACAGGGAGAATGTAGGGGTAAGGCATCATAAGACTTTGGGCGCGGGTTCGTACCCACTTGAGGTAAGGCTCAAGAGGGATGGAATTCTTGTGTCCCAAGGTCTTACTGTCTACCTTGTTGGGCATTCTCCAAGCTCGGATAAACCTTTGTCGAAGTCCTTGATCGTCGTTGTCGAAGTCAAAAACCAAGTCTGGAATCAGCATGTCATGAGGGCCATCCCTTCGGGCATACCCAAACTGTCTCAGAGCCAAGCAGGGGTTGTAGGTAATGCCTCCCCTAATGCCAAGTAGTGGGACATTAGGGAATTCCCCACAAATATCAATGATGATAACATTTTCTCTAGATCGAGAACACCAATGAACATCTGAATGTGTAAGAGTCATCAACCGTTGTGACCACCTCAAGCCTTGCTCATTCTTCAAGAATGATTGAGGAAGGTGAGAAATAAACCACCTTGCTAGAAGAGGAGTACAGCACATGAGAACACCTCTTTTCCTCATTGTTCGAGTGTGAAATGAGTGGAGGATATCCCCAAGCAATGTAGGCACCGTGTTGCGAGCCATGAAAATTTTGACAACATTGACATCTATAAGTTGGCCAGGGTTTGGGAACAAGACCAACCCATAGATGAGAAGAGCTACAATCTCTTCAAAAGCTTGTAAGTCCAATGAATTCCAGCAGCTTTGAGCTTTCTCAAACAGAAACTTTGACAAGAAACCCTTGACACCACTTCTAGTCTCCCAATGGCCTATGATATCAGAGTTGCAAGTGTAAGGCTTGAGCAACATCTTCAGGCTTTGGATCTCTTTCCGTACCGTTGTAGGGTAGTTGATGGAGAATAGGAATCCTCAAGAGTTGAGAAAATTCCTCCAAAGTAGGCACAAGCTGGTAATCAGGAAATGTAAAGCAGTGGTGTAGGGGGTCAAAGAACTGGAAGAGAACTTTCACCATGTCTTCCTCAGTGTTGGTGTTGACTAAGTTGAGAAGACGATCATGCCTCTCGGTGAATGGAGAATTCTCAGGAATCTTTGAATCTAGCTCCTTTAGTTGAGGAGGAATTCTTACAAGGTTGACTTGGATAGTTTTTCTGCGAAGTGATTCCATTACCTACAAAACAGGAACAAAGATGAAGATCCAAATCCTTGAAATGGTTAGTGGATGCATATGATGCTTCATGATGTCCATGATGTTATGCACAAGTATATATGTACAAACAAATCACACAAGTTCCTAGTTTCAGGCTTGCATGGGGTTTCATAGGTAAGTACCCTCTTGAAGTTTAGTTGGCTCAACCTGTCCTATAAATAGTAACCGGGTTCTAAGGAGCTCAATATCACTGGATTATTTTTTGTGTTCATTGTTTCAGCTTAGCCACTTTACTGGCGACCGAAATATTCCAAGAAAACAACCCTCAATGAGTGTAGTATCGAGTATCTACCAACTTCATACTGCACCAAAGCCGGTCATCTCCCTACCCCTAAAAAGGCCAAGATTGTCAAGTAAAGGTTCTAAAAGTCCATTAGTGCTTCATGACATCACTCAGCGGCCCCGTATTCTCTTTGATTAACTCAAAGGCTACCGGTACCCACAAATATGTCTCACTAATATAGCTATTGCTTCAACCATGTCGGTATACCCTACACAGTTTCCACAACGTATTGCTATTTACCTATGAATGTTGCCCAAATCCGGGTAGAGAATTTCAAACCCAAACAATAGAACCAAATGTAAAGCAATCAAGTCTTGCAAGATAAGCATATAAAGGTGATCTAAAACCCTAAGGTAACCCCACTTTTAGATTTTTCCCCAGCAGAGTCGCCAGTTCTGTGATGCGGTGGGAGAATTGACTTGAGGTTTTGCATTTGTGTTCGCAAATGTTTCGGTTTAGCAAGAGTCGCCATCGACTTTTTATTTTATCCAAAGGAAAGGTCAAAAAGCACAGGAAAGACCTTTGAGATTATTTTTTGGTTTGGGGGGGTAGATTATGAAAAGGGAAGGTGCTAGCACCCTTTTCATCCATGGTTTTCCATGGGCTCTTAGTTACTTGTTTTAGATCACTTGCTTTTGCTTTTCAATTGTTTGAAATGGTTCTTTTGTGTGTGGTTTTGAAAGTATTTTGAAAAGAGGCCTTTGTCTAGCAACCTTTGTAATGATTCTTATTTGAATGTATACAAAGGTGTTTGTCTTTTGAAAAATGTTTCAACGTTTGAAAGTTTGTTTTGGGAAAATGTTTTGAAATTGTGTTGTGATGTGTTTTTGAAAATAGCAAGGATGTTTGCAAGTTTGATCAAGTAACTAGGAGTTGTCTACCCTACTCAAAGATCTTTCCTACACATTTTTAACCCTTTTACATTGTTGTTTTACCATTGTATTTGGTAAACAACCTTGTGTTTGGATGTTAAACGGGACAGGCGCGGGTCATTGTATGACCATGATAGCAATGGTGCCAAGTATCTTAGCAAGTTTTTTTAGGGACTAGATCATTTTTGTATAGGCAACCAAGATAGCGTCATCGAGGGACTATGATCTTTTGTTTTTGTTTTGTTTTGCCAAGATACCTAGCATGCATACCATGGCCATTTTAAAGGCAACAAGTGGATGAAACCCTAGGGGTGCTTGTGTGCATTGGGTTGTCATTTTTCATGCATTTTTTGTCTTGTATTAGTCAAGCTATTTGTTTGATTTTTAGTTATCATACAAAACCCCAATCTTTCTATCATGACATATTTGAAAGCAATAAAGTGCGTAAAAGTAAATCTACAACTATTACAACATTGATATGGGAAGGGGGATACAAGTTTGAATAGGGGGATATTTGCAAGAAAATAAAACCCTAAATCAACTATTACAACCATATTGAATTCATTATACAAATAATAAATTGACAAATATTTAAATATGCAATATATTATAAATATGCAAAAATGTTTTTGTATTATTTTTATGTATGTAAAAATAAATTATTTAATGTATCAAAAATAAATAAATAAATGATTATTTTTGGAAAGGGTAAAAACCCTAATTTTTGGTTTAAGAAAATATATATATTATAATTATTTACTTATGTACAAGAAAATAAAATAAAATATATACAAAATGTTAAAAAATAAAATATGTATGACAATATTATTTTTAGTGTATAAATAATAAAAAAATTAAAAAAATTAAAAAATAATATTTTTATAATATTTACAAGTTTTTATTTAAGAAAATAAAAGTATATTATTTAATAAACTATTTCTATGTCCAAAAAATAATAAAAATAATAAAAATAATAAAATAAAATGTGAAAATTTAAGAAAATATTTTTTGGTGATTTTTTAAATTTAGAAAAAATAATAAAAGTCAGAAATGAAAATAGAAATGAAAAATATAAAAAAAAAAATCAGTGGGCCAAGGGGGTGTAGGAAGTAAACATGGGGTGTCAAAAGCAGAAACAAGCAAGCCCAGCCCATTTCCACTTCATCCCTGTCCTTGTGAAACAGAAAAAACGCGCGCCCTTGTTCAAATTCGTATCTCCTGCATTTTTACTTAAAAACAAAAACTTGCAACATGAAAGTTATAGAGCATTAAACCACGATTCTAACCATATAAAAAACTTGATCTAACTCTCAAAGACCAGAGAGAATTTCTTTGGCCCTAAATCTTGACCTAGTTTTTTCAGAAAGTTCAACTATCAAATACTCCTAGCTCAGTTAACATAAATGAATTATATGCATATGTACAGCTCAAGGGCAATGAGGACTACATTTTTTCTTCACAAACCTAAGCCTAATGATTCCTAAATAAGGAGATAGAAGTTTGAACTTTACTTGTTTCAGTCAAGCTCGAGTATGGCAATGCAGCAGCTTTCAGTGAGGCCTGAGGTTCTTTTGAGCTTGCTTGATGTTCCCTTAACCTTCCCTAATGTTTGGCTTGCTTTGAAATAGCTTGAATATGCTTGTAGAACTCAACCTGCAAACTCAGAATTTGAAAATGGTGAAGTGTGTAAATGGAGTTACAGTGACTTGGGGATGGTTGGGATAGCTTAGGTGTGTTGTATGGAGTATGTTGAAACTGGTTTGGGACAAAATGCACGAGGCAATATGAAGATGGAAGTGATTCTGCAGGGCCTGCCCTGTTTTTGCAAGAACTTGGTGTTTTGGTGTTCAAGGGTGTTTTAGAGGTTTCTAGCTCGTGTTTCTGGCTTGGTATGTTATGCTGAAGTTGTTTCAAATGTTCACCAACTTTTGTTTTAACAGATACAAGAGTTGTTGACCTTTTGCAAGGTTTCTTGTTTTTGAAGCAAACATTGGAATTGACAATGCAAAGGCTTGTACAATCTAGCTTAGGGTTCACATAGTTGGTACCAAATTCCTGATATTCGTGAACTTTGTTTGCATAAAGAAATCAGGTCCATGGCTCAAGATACACAATTTTACATAAAGCATGCTTTATCAAAGTGGCAACGCTACCTTTTTGCCAAAAATGGATTAATTCTTTATATAATGCTTCATAGATCATAAAAATGCCTCTAACCAATGTGTTTGAATTTAATTTATGAGTGTGGAAGGGTTTAAGGACCTGTAAACCAAGTACAAGCAAGGTTGGACAGAATTTGCAACTTGTATCAATGTGCAAAATTCCTTGGCCAAAAGTGATATTTTTCCATTTTCAAACTTTCGATTCTCCCTAACCATAAATGATTTTGGAGAGTTCTTGGACATTTTGGAAAGCTTGTAACATGATCTACAATACGTCTTTGAAATGGATTTTGAGATTTTAATTGGAACTAGGTGAAAAGTTGTCATGAAGATAGGTCAAAATCCTGCCTAAACTAGGGCAAAATTTCACTAAGTTAAAAGTTTCATGGACCCTTGTTCACAAAATCATAACTTGAGATCCGAGCATCTTTTGGGAAAACTTTGTGAATCAAAGTTCTATATTTTGTGGAGGACTACAACTTTTATGTTGGAAGTTTTGTTTGAATCTAATTTAATCATGGTGAAAAAGTTTGGAAAAGTTGGGGAAAAATAAGAAATTTTCATAACAGAAAATTTCTAAGCTATGAAAATTTTCCATTTTAAACCCTAATTTTCAAAATTAGGTTTCTTGGTGAACAAGTTTTATGTTTTGACATATTTTGATGAAAAATGACCCTTGGCACTTGAGTTTGACTAAAAAAGTTAAAGTTTGACTTTTTAGTGTACAATTGATTTTTGATCAGTTGACTGGAAAATTCATCTGTCAATTCAATGCTTTTTGAGATCTTTTGAACCTTGTGATTAGGTCAAGATGATGCCATTGAGTCCTTGAATCCATGCTAGAACCCAATTTTCCATTGGCTAGGTGAAAAATCAGAAATTGCCCTTTTACAATCAAAACCCTAAAAATGACAATTTTGCCCTTTTGATGATATGATCAAATTTCTTGAGGAGTTGTGGTCCAAACTTGATCAAATGGTTCATATGAGCCTATAATGTTGACGTGGATCCAAAATTATGAGGTTTGACTGTAAATTGGCCACAGTTAACTTTTTTCCCAATACAGCTGATTTTTAGGTCAACTGTCCAATTGACTGGGCAAAAATTTGATTCAAGGCTTGGAACTTGGTATGGGAAATCTTATAAGTCCAACATGAAGTATGAAAGTCACATTAGGCATTGGAAGTCCAAAAATCCTTGTGCAAACTCAAACCCTAATTTTAGGTCATCAGTGCAAGGAAATGTCTTGAGCTGAGCAAACCTTAATCCTGTCTGGAGTCCAAGAGTCTTGTGAGGGGAAATCTTGATAAAATGAGAGGGAAAATTTTGGGGTACGAGTCGTCTTTGTTGATATTTAGGAACTTTAATCGTCCGTAGTCAACTGAGGGAACAACTTTTGCTGAGATTTAGGAACTCGTCCGTAATTCAACTAAGAAAACATCTTTGCTGAGATTTAAGAGCTAGTCCGTAATTCAACTGACTTTGTTGAGATTTAGGAACTCGTCCGTAATTCAACTGATTTTGTCGAGATTTAGGAGCTCATCCGTAATTCAACTTATTTTGTCGAGATTTAGGAGCTCGTCTGTAATTCAACTGATTTTGTCGAGATTTAGGAGCTCGTCCGTAATTCAACTGATTTTGTCGAGATTTAGGAGCTCGTCCGTAATTCAAATGATTTTGTCGAGATTTAGGAGCTCGTCCGTAATTCAACTAAGGGACCATCTGTTGAGATTTAGGAACTCGTCCGTAATTCAACTGAGGTGATATCTGCTAAAATTTAGGAGCTCGTCCATAATTTAACAACTTCACTGAGATTTAGGAGCTTGTCCATAATTCAACTGAGAAAATAACTTCGCTGAGATTTAGGAGCTTGTCCGTAATTCAACTACTTTGCTGAGATTTAGGAGCCTGTCCGTAATTCAACTCAGAAAATAACTTCGCTGAGATTTAGGAGCCTGTTCGTAATTCAACTACTTTGCTGAGATTTAGGAACATCGTCCGTAATTCAACTGGAGTAAAAGCTTTGTTGAGATTTAGGAACTTATCTGTAGTTCAACTGGGGTAATAACTCTGCTGAGATTTAGGAACTCGTCCGTAATTCAACTGAGGAAATATCTGTCGAGATTTAGGAACTCGTCCGTAATTCGACTGAGGTAGAAGCTTCATAGCTTGAACTTTATGAGAATTTAACTGTATCCTTCCTGAAAGATAAAGGTTAGTTGTATACAATGCATGATATGTATCAAGCAATGATGCTCTCAAAGTAAATGATATTGTATTGTATGATGCATATGCATGTCATGATGCATGAAAATGTGATGTTTTTAGTTGGGGAAAATAAATCCCAGATTGATGTTGGAGAAAAGAATTGGATTCTTCGTTTCTGCCGGAGATAGTGGATGAAGATGTTTGTGAGAATAAACTTGTAGGAGAGGATAATTCCGCTGGGGAATAAACTGATGAGAGAATGACTCTGTGGGGAAGAGGTGCTCTGCCGGAGGATTTCGTTGATAAATTCAGCTGGGGATAAATTACCGTTGCTGGGGATTGAATTCCTATTTTGTGAAAGGAAAGAACTCCACTGGGGATGACTTTCCAATAGTGACCTTACTGGGGATAGCCCTTTTAGACTTTACTGGGGATGATTCTTCCAGAGTCTACTGAGGATGATTCTTTCAAACTCCACTGGGGATATTTTTTATACTCGTTGGGGATGACAAAACTTCTTAGTGCTGATGGTAGATAAACTCTGCTTGGGGAGAATATTACCGATTCATTCACAGTTGCGAGTCTCAGCTGGGGAGAATTAACGCCACTGTCTTTCTCTTACTCTGTGGGGAATGAATGTACTTTCAACTGTTTCCTCCAGCTAGGTCTATCCATATACCTGGCAGACAGAGCAATTGTACGACTTGGACATTTCTCATTTGCCCCTGTTTCGGATATTACAAGTAATCGTCTTTTGTTTCGCATGTAAATATTTATGAGCAGCAATCAATGTCAAATGCATATATAAAAAATTGAACATTGGACGTTCTTTGTAAAATAAAACGGAAAAAGGAAAACAGTTTGAAATTTATTCGTGAAAATGACTTGTATTGATTTTTGAAGTTAGCCTGCGAATATGCATTTTTGTACAAGAGGCTGACGTCCTAGTAAGAGAACACCGCCGAGTAATAGGGTTTATACAATTTTGTGAAAAACAAAGAAAAACAGCTATGTGAATAATCCCACTGGGTTCTAACTCTATTATTGCCTTTATGTCTTCGAGCATCTCATCACTTTGCTACTTGGTTAAAGGTAGATCAGATTGATTAGTGCCATATGAGCTCGATAGTCGATATCGAAGTATGGTGGCAAGGTAATCCAATGAGACATAGTGTTACACTTTGATCCCTAATTTTTGCCTGGACCTCCCTTTCGGGTTTTCAGTCCACCGGGATACCCCTTTTTGCCCAAGCCGTCTTTTCAGGTTTTCGACTTGCCGGGTGTATAGTTTTTTTTCATTTTCATCCCTTATTTTTGCCCGAACCCTTTTGGTTCACCGGGAAGCCCTTATTTTTTCCTAGGCCAGTCAACCTAGAGGGTCTTTGATTATGCGTAGTATTTTTTCACTATGTCTGCATTGACGGGGTGAGGAAGGTCGTCACCATCCATGGTGGTTAGAATCATATCTCCTCCTGAGAAAATGTTCTTAACCACAAATGGCCCTTCGTAGGTAGGGGTCCATTTGCCCCTGGGATCCACTGGAATGGGTCCCGAAGGTACCTTCATGTAACTCTACCATAATCCTTTCTACTGATGAAGAACTTTTTCGCGAACCTCCTCAGAAACTTCTTGTCATTAACAGATGCACCCTCGGGGTACTCCTGAGCTTCAAGATACCTCTTTACCTCGTGAAACCAAGGCTTATCTGCTACCTCTTCAGTCTCAATGTCACAACAATGTGCAGGTTCGTCCAACCTCTCAATGGTAATCTGGGGAGCTTCATTGTCCCATCTGACCTTGAACATAGAAGACATTGTAGCTAGCGCATCCGCCAACTGATTCTCCTCTCAAGGGAAGTGTTCAAAGGTTATCTCCTCGAAGTGTAGAAGCAAAGTCAATACATACTCCTTGTAAGGAATAAGATTAGGGTGTTTTGTATCCCACTCGCCTTTGATCTGACTAATCACGAGAGAAGAATCTTCGAATACACTTAAGAACTTAATCCTTATGTCAATAGCTGCTCGAAGACCCATAATGCATGCTTCATACTCCGCCATATTGTTGGTGCAGTTGAAACATAGTCGGGCGATGAATGGAGTATGAGAGCCTTCAGGAGATATGATCACGGCGCTAATGCACTTACCCAAAGCGTTTGAAGCTCCATCAAAGTACATGGACCATCGGGATCCCTCCTCAGGTCCTTCATCCGGTCCAGGTGTTTCACAGTCAGTCATCAACATGATATTCTCATCCGGGAATTCAAAGTTCATAGACTGGTAATCGTCCACTGCCTGATGTGCCAAATGATCTGCCAACACACTTCCCTTTATTGCTTTTTGGGTCGTATATTGAATGTCGTACTCAGTCAATATCATCTTCCATCTTGCTATTCTTCCGGACAAGGAAAGCTTCTTGAAGATATACTTGATTGGATCCATCTTTGATATCAATAGAGTATTGTGAGTCAGCATATACTGTCTCAGCCGACGAGCAGCCCATGCCAAAGCGCAGCAAGTTTTCTCAAGCAACGAGTATCAGTTCTCGCAGTCGGTAAAATTTTTTCTAAGGTAATAAATAGCATGCTCTTTTCGGCCAGACTCATCATGCTGCCCCAACACACACCCCATTGAATTATCGAGTACTGTCAAGTATAAGATCAGAGGTCTCCCTTGAACTGGAGGCATCAGAATAGGAGGCTCTTGGAGATACTCTTTGATCCTTTTGAAAGCAGCCTGACATTCATCGTTCCATCTTACCACTTGATCTTTCTTCAGTAACTTGAAGATCGGCTCACAAGTATCAGTCAGGTGTGAGATGAATCGGGTAATATAGTTCAAACGTCCCAGAAAGCCTCTGACTTCTTTTTCAGTTCGGGGAGCTGGCATTTCCTGTATAGCCTTCACCTTTGCAGGGTCCACTTGAATACCTTTATCACTTACGACGAAACCCAGCAGCTTACCAGATCTCACCCTGAAGGTGCACTTGTTCGGGTTTAACCTCAGCTTGTACAACTTCAACCTGTCAAATAGCTTCTGAAGATGGTCAAGATGTTCTTTCTCAGTCTGGGACCTTGCAATCATGTCATCAACGTATACCTCAATCTCATGATGGATCATGTCATGGAATAAGGTGACCATGGAGCGCTGATACGTTGCCCCAGCATTCTTCAATCCGAAAGGCATGGCCTTGTAGAAGAAGGTACCCCATTGAGTAACAAAGGTTGTTTTCTCCATATCTTCGGGAGCCATTTTAATCTGATTGTAACCGGAGAAACCATCCATAAATGAGAAGACCTTATGTTGTGCAGTGTTGTCAACCAGAATGTCGATATGAGGCAGAGGGAAATCATCCTTGGGGCTTGCCTTGTTCAGATCCCTATAGACAACATACCTACGAACCATACCACCCTTCTTCGGCACCGGAACCACGTTGGCCACCCACTGTGGGTAAGAAGTAACTGCTAGAAAACCGACATCAAACTGTTTCATAACCTCATCCTTGATTTTCTTAGACATCTCCGGGCGCATTCAGAGGACTTTCTGTTTCATTGGAGGACAGTCTTCCTTGGTAGGCAATCGGTGAACCACAATATCAGTATCCAACCCAGGCATATCTTCATAAGACCAGGAAAAGATCTCCACATAGTCATGCAGCATCTGAATCAACCGTTGTTTAACACTAGACTCCAGATTTGCACCGATCTTGACCTCTTTCTTGTCTTCCTTTGTACCCAGATTTACTATTTCCACTGGCTCTTCATGCGGCTGTATGGCCCTCTCTTCCTGAAGTAACAGTCTAGCAAGTTCACAAGGCACTTCGCAATCATCCTCACCTTCGTCCTCAGCTTGGTTGATCGGACTTTTAAAGTCATAAGTGGCAGTAGCAAAGTCGTTATCAGTGGGATCCAGAGTGGATTGAGACCTGTATATGTGAGTGTGTGTAAAATAGCTATTTTGCAAGATAGAAAAGAAAAACAAGGAGCGCAAAATTTGAAATGCAAGAAAATGTCCAATGCTTTTTTAATGATATATGAAAATGACACACATAAAGCCCTCACAAACAAAGCCACGGTGTCTCGGGTAAGTCACCGGGCCGTAAAGTTTAAAATTGTCTGTTACAAATTTGAAACAAAAGTCTATTACTGTGTGATAACAGAAACATGCATGGAATCCTTTGCCGTCTAGTTGCTTAGGCCACCATCGGTAGTTGCGTAAATCCAGCTATCGATATCAAACTCCTCATCATCATCCCCAATAACATTTACTCCCGCATCATGTTTCGGCATAGGAGCCGTTATGACATTAGGCTTCTCAGGTGCTTCAAACTCGATCTCCTTAGCTTCAATCATATCCTGTACCTTATTCTTCAAGGCCCGGCAATTATTGGTATCATGCCCCGAGCTATCAGAGTGATAAGTACAGCAGCCGTTTGGATTGTACAACGGTGAGGTGGTGTTGGGATTCTTCGGAGCTTCCCTCGGAATCACCAATTTAGTCTTCAACAACTGTGGCAGAATTTGAGATAAAGACATGCTGAGCCGAGTAAACTATCTTTGAGGCCTCTCTGCCCTTGGCTGAGTGTTGCATTGTGTGGCAATAGTTGGTCTTGAAATAACTACCGCATTGACTGCTTAGCGGCGCTCGGGTCGACTTTGGTTCCTAGAGATGTAAACTGCACTAGACTCCTTCTTGAAGGGCTTCTTCTCCGTACTTGACGAAGCACCTTTCTGTAACTTTCCGCTCTTGATACCGACTTCAATTCTCTCCTCAGTCATAATTAACTCAGTAAAACCTGACGATGAACTTCCGATCAAATGGTTGAAAAACGGACCAGACAGGGTCCCCAGAAACATATCCACCAACTCCCTGTCAGCCAGCGGGGGTTGGACTCTACCTGCAAGGTCTCTCCACTTCTGAGCGTAATCTTTAAAACCTTCGCTCGCACCCATAGACATACCCTAAAGTTGGGTACGCGTGGGAGCGAGGTCGGAATTATATTGGTACTGCTTGTAAAAAGCAGCAGCAAGGTCCTCCCAATTATAGACGTTAGCTCCTTCTAGCTGATAGAACCACTCAAGTTGAGTCCCTGAAAGACTATCTTGAAAAAAGTGAATCCAGAGATTCCTGTCAGTGGTATATGGCTTAATCTTTCTAACATACGAACGGAGGTGTAGCTTTGGGCAGGAGACCCCGTCGTATTTAGCAAAGACTGGCCTTTAAACTTGTGGGGAATCACCACCCCAGATGCCAGACCCAAATCACCAAAGTCCAATCCAGGTATCTTCTGGATCTCCATCGCACTTAACCGGTCTTCGAGCTGCTTATACCTATCCTCAGCAGGAGGATACTGGTCTTCATCAAAGTCAGTCTCATTGTCAAAAACAACAGGGCTAGGAGCCCTCCTTTCTTCTTGGTTTTCCCCCCTTCCATATGAGTGGGACAGATCAACTTCATCTTGCAACCTGTTTCTAAACCTGTGACCCATGTTCAGAAGGACCGTCTTCTTCTTCTTCTTCTTCTTCTTATCTTTCAAGATAAGAGTCTTCAGATCTTTCTTCCCCTTGGCCAGGTTCATGAACATTTCCTGGAACTGAGCGTTTTGAGCTTGTAGAGCCTTAATAGCTTGATCAGTGGATGTTTCAGCAGACATGATGAGTGCCGAAATAAATAGAGAAGAAGATAAGAGACCCTTAAGGGTACCTGTAATGAGGTGTATGGGAATGGAATGCATATGATATGATTTCATAGACTTTGGGAGATTCAAATTCTAAAACAAAATGAAACACACTTTTATTAGATTAAAAACTTGAAACAATGTCTGACAAATGCCTTTAAGGCGTTACAAAGGGAAAAACTGAAAAGTAAGTCAAAACTAGAAATAACAAAAGACATCAGTGCTCCCATGGTCGTTTTCCATTGGTGATGACATAGTCGTTGAGGACCTTCTCATTCTCCAGCTGCCTTGTAAGCTTTAGAATCTTCCGCTCCTGCTCGTGATACTTTTCTCTGTAAGTATCCCACTCTTCTCTCAACTGGATCCACGACCTCTTTAATGCCCCAATGTCAGTTGGCATGTACATATGTAGGACAGTAGGATGAACCCCTTCTTTATCAACATTCTCAACAATTACCGGTAAGACATCTTCGTACGGCATCCCTAGCTTTTGGGCACGAGCCCGAACCCACCGGAGATACGGCTCAATCGGAAGAGAAGTCTTCGCCCCTAGCTAATGCGGATCAGACCTATTGACCCTATTCCAAGCTCGTATGAATCTGCGGTGATGTCCTTCACTATCCCCTTGGAAGTCAAAGACAATACTCGAAATCAGCAACTCATGAGAACCATCCTTTCTAGCTCTCTCAAACTGTCGTAAGGCCAGACAAGGATTATAGGTGATCCCTCTCCTAATTCCAAGTAAAGGAACATTGGGGTATTCTCCACACCGGTCAATAACAGCTACTTCTTCCATGTCTTTAGTGCTCCAGATGATGTCTGTATGAGCCAGGGACATAATTTTGTAGGCCTATCCCATACCTTCCTTGTTCTTCAAAACTAATTTGGGGAGGTGAGAAATAAACCACCTCGCCAGCAATGGTGCACAACACATAAGGGTTCCCCGTTTCTGAGAAGTACGGGCATAAAGAGCATGTAGAATATCCCCTAAGAGAGTGGGCACTAGATTACAGGACATGAAGATCTTCACTAAGTTCACGTCGACGAAAGAATCTGAATTAGGGAACAAAACCAGACCATATATGAGAAGAGCCAGGATGTCTTCGAATGCTTGAAAATTCAAACTGTCCCAAAACTGATTAGCCTGATCAACCAAGAACCTAGCCAAGAAGCCTTTTGTCCCACTCCGAGTCTCCCAATTAGACATTACCTCAGCCTTTGTCAGATGTAGGGATGTAGAAACATCCTCTAGCCTAAGAGCTTTCTCCCAACCTGTAAATGGCTTCTGCTCTAGAATAGAAATACCGAGTAAATCCGAGAACTCTTCCAAAGTAGGGACCAACTGATAGTCCGGGAAGGTGAAGCAGTGGTGCAAGGGGTCAAAGAACTGGAACAAGACACTCAACATCTGCTCATCCATCTTGGAAGTGACCAAACCAAGGAGGTGACCATGTCTTCTAATAAAGGAGGAAGTATCAGGGACCTTTGCAACCAAATCTCTAAGTTGAGTAGGAATCTGTACAAAGCTGATCCGAATAGTGTTTCTATGCATAGATGCCATGACCTATAAAACAGAACAAAGATGAATCCCCTCTGTCTTTGAAATAGGTTAGTCTGATGCAATATGCATGCAATGTCATGATGTCATGATGTCATGATAGAAACATACCACAAGTATTCACAGATAGCAAACATGGTAAGGGCAAGCAAGTCACATAGTAACCCTTAGATTTCAGGCTGGCATGGAGTTTAGGTATTACCCTCTTTCAGTTTAGTTGGTTCAACCTGTCCTAGTAATAGTAACCTGGTTCTAGAGGATCTCAATATCACTGACCACCCTCAATCGGTCATAATTCCAGTTTGGCAACCTTTTCTTGCAGCCAGAATCATCGCGAGAGTTTGGTCTCAAGGAGTGTAGCATACTGCTACTTTTCTATGGCCAAGTTGGTTAATTATAGGTTCTAAGGTCAGTTAGTGCTTAATGACCCCTTAGCTGACCCATATTCTCCTTGTTCCACCACAAAGGATATCGGTATGAACTAAAGTGCCACACCAACGTAGCTACTGCTTCAACCGTATCGGTCTACGCCGTACAGTTCCCTCACAGTCTATTGCTACTTACCTAAAAGGTATCCCCAGATCCGAGTTAGGATCTATAGTAACTCCGATTCAAACCCACAAAGATAAAGCATACAAATCAAGCAATTTAAAACATTATGATGAACTAGTCCTAAGGTACACCCCACTTATTAAATTCCCAACAGAGTCGCCAGTTCTGTGATACGGTGGGAAGAACTAACTGTTTTGGGAATGCTGATTCGTGTTTTGCGTTTGTATTTGCAAAATGTCACGGTAAGCAAGAGTCACCACCGTCTTTTATTTTATCCAACAAGGAAAGGAAAAAAGCACAAAAAAATTCCTCTTTCGAGATATTTCTGAGTACGGGGGGTAGATTATAGAAAAGGAAGGTATTAGCACCCTTTCTATCCATAGTTATCTATGGGCTCTTAGGTACTTGCTCATCATTTTCAAAATTGTTTTCTTTGTGTTTGTGGGCTTTGAAAAGTTTTTGTTTTAACTTCGATTTAACTATTGCTTCTGTCTTCAAGAGTGTAATGAAGTGTTTTGAAAAAAAAAACTTTCTTTGTAAAGGAGTGTAAGTGTGAAAAAGTTTGTTTTTTGTGTGAGCAAGTATCTAAGAGCTAATCTACCTACTCGAAAAAGGAATCGTTCTATGCTAATTTCCTTTAGACAATGCCATCCCACTATTAGTGAGTAGGTAGCAACGTCGTTGGAGTTTAAGGGTCAATTCGAAAGGGACATACGGTCACTAAAGCAATGTTAGGACATCTTAGCGGTAACCCTAATGTCTTAGATCATTTGTTCGAGGCAATAATATCCGAGGCAACCATTTCGAGGCAACTATGATCTTTTAGACAAGGGGGCGACCTCTAAAACAAACTATACTCAATGACCGTGTACGAATGCAACCAAGTGGGGTGTACCCTAGGAGTGCGCATGTGCGAGTGTGTTGTTTTCAGTTATTTTTATCTTTGCACATGTTTAGGGTGATCTAATTGATTTTAGATTAGGCATTCATTCTTGTCATGCAAACCCTATTATCAAACATCTAGCAGTTAAATATTTGCGAAATTAAAGGTGCGGAAATTAAACTAAATTATTACAAGGCGTCGAGTATTTACATCGCCAAAAGCAACCCTTTGAAATTAAAGTAAAAGCGGAAAAATAAATATCCTAATTAATTATTACAAACCGGGAGCAGATACATTAATTGGATAAAGAAATAAAGCGCGCGAGGTGAAATTAAATCGAATGTGAATTTAGGGTTTTGACACTTCTAATTAAAAGAAATGTTTTTGTTGTTTTTTATTTTAAGAAAAAAAAATTAAATCCTAAAAATTAAATGCTAATTTGATTATTAAATAAATTAATTAATGAAAAATATTAAATGACATATTTTTGGAGTTTTTGTTAATTTAGGAAAGAAAATAAAATAGTTAAATTAATGTTAAAACCTATTAATTCTAATTGATTTTATTTATTTACGAAATAAATTCAAGTTATCTACAATTAATGACCTAATTAATTTAATTAATATTTATTAATAAAAATAAAATTCTGAAATTTAATTAGGTAAAAAAATGTTTTTGTGATTTTTTTGATAAAAAGGAATTATGTTATTGGTTAGTAATTAAGTTTAAATAAAATAAAATAATTAAACTAAATAAACAAAATATAAGAGAAAGAGTGAGAATGGGCCTGGTTTTTTTGGAGGTGTAGAAATCAATTTTTAGGCCCATTTGAGGAGTCCATATTGACTTTTCTGATTCAGTGCATTGGAGTTGACTTGGTCCATGGTATGCTTGCAATGGTGACCACCAGATCTGGCCATCTGGTCATCTGACGTGTTGATGAGGGAGGTGTATAAAGGTCATCAAGCCTATGCACGCACCAGATTTCCTGCAAGAAAACAATATTGAGAAAATGGGGGACCTGGGATTCGAACCCAAGTCCTGAAGGGATATCCACGCCACGCTTGCCACTACACCACTTGCTTCTATTTGTTAGTATAATATAAACAAAATATAATATATAAAACAAAATCCCCAATGGACAAAAAATAAAAAAGAAAGTGCGCGCTATTTAAATGGGCGAATGGGGAAGCGACACGCCATCGTCCCCTTCCTTGAACCGTGGCTAAAAACAACAACGCCTATACCTACGGATAAATGTCTGTCGCTACAGACAGGGGTTCCTCCCAAATCTCCTACAGGCCATGGAAATGCATTCTAAGACCATGGTTGAGGTCGTCTCATCCTCCTGATTGCAACCATGCCCATTATTAGGGCCAATTTTCCTGAAATGAAAATCCCTAAAACCAAACACAAAACCCTATCAATGGTGATCGATATAGGTCACATAAATGAAATTGGTTATTACAAAAAGCTTACAAATGATATGGTGATCCAGAATATGCAATTATTTCATGTTAACAATGCCTAATTTTCAAAATACGAAATCAATAAAAGAGTGAGTTCGTGGCTGACTTACAGTGCACTGGGAGGCTTGAACACGCGTGGTCTTGATTGATTTTGCTTGTGGGGGTTGCCAGGAAACGATTGAGACACGTACCAAGCCTTGAGGATGCCTCTAAGCCCTGTTTCTATCTCACACTTTTTTCTGGTTTTTTCAAATTTGGTTCTCACTCTATGCTTGATCTCCAACCCTTATTTTGGTCTGAACACGACCCTTATTTATTGCACAATGTATTAGGATTGTTTTTGCTGTCCAAATCTTCCTCTATTAATGCTTTGATATTTGATTTGATCTTCCTTTAACAACCTTCCAAATTTGGTCCAAATCCCATATTTTTGTACCCTTATGCCTTGATACGAGTTTGATGATCGCAAGCTGTATAATGAAACCTGAAATCACTACAAAATCTTTGTTATCAATGCTTTTGAATTTTTATTTGATTTATTTTAATTTAAATCAAATTAATTCAAATAAAATCAAAATAATTAATAAAAATATGATATGGACACATGGCCAAGGATGGAGCACGTGGACTATAATGCCAACCCAAAACAACTGAAAAAGAATGGGCCCATTTGACAAAATTTGAAGTTTTGGGGATAGTTGACCTTTGGCAATTTTGCAAAAAAGGTCAACTTCAACAATGCATAACTTCCTCAATTTTGACTCTTTGGAGGTGTTATTTGACTTTTTAGAAATCTTGAGATGTCCTCTAATCAACCCTTTTTATCTCATCTCATTTTTATATTCCATGCTCATGTATGAAGCTTTGACAAAAAGGGTGTTTTGTTGACTTTTCAAAATGACCTATAATGTCCAAATTCATAACTTATTGTGAGTGAATTTTTTGATCTTGGGATATGAAGATGGATTGTAGGGAATTTCATCCTCTTAAAAATGAGAATTGGATGGGTCATTTCTTATAAAGTATGAGAAAGTTATGCTTGGTCAAAGTTGAGTTTACTTTTCCTACAAAACCCTAATTTAGCAACTATTGAATCTTGATGAATTTTGAGCAATCCTTGATGAATCATGATCAACCCTTGATCAAATTATGAAATATACTTCAAAATGATGATGTTGACAAAAAATCTTGAGGTTTGACTGTATGTAGGTCACAGTTGACTTTTGCCCTAACATAGTCGATTTTTGGACCTTTGAGCAATTGACTGAGCAAGCTTCCTCTGCAAGGCTTGAAACTTGACATGGATGATCTTGAGAACATATTAGGACAATATTGAGAATTTGGGACCACTTGGACTTAAGGATCTTGATGCAACATGAAACCCTAATTTGGGGAAGATTGCCTTAGGAGAGAGCTTGTCTGACCAACTCTTGGGCTATCTTGAGCAACTTGGAGATTTTTCTTGACATATTTTGAGAAATATGGGAGGGAAAATTTTGGGGTACAACAACACCCCATAGAATTCTCTAGTACTGTCAAGTACATGATCAAGGGTCTTCCTTCAACTGGAGGCATGAGAATAGGAGGTTCTTGTAGGTATTCTTTGATTTTGTCAAAGGCAATCTGGCATTCATCGTTCCACCTGACTACCTGATATTTCTTCAAGAGTTTGAAGAGTGGATCACAAGTAGCAGTTAAGTGTGATATGAAACGGGAAATGTAATTGAGACGACCCAAGAATCCTCTGACTTTTTTTTTCAGAATGAGGGACTGGCATTTCTTGGATGGCCTTTACCTTGGCAGGATCAACTTCAATGCCTTTATTGCTGACAACAAAACCTAGAAGCTTTCCAGAGCGTACTCCAAATGTGCACTTGTTAGGGTTTAACCTCAGCTTGTACTTCTTCAGCCTCTCGAATAATTTGTGCAGGTGATCGAGATGTTCTTCCTCGGTTTGTGATCTGGCAATCATATCATCCACATATACCTCTATCTCATGATGAATCATATCATTAAACAAAGCTACCATATCCTTTTGATATGTTGCCTCTGCATTTTTTAGTCCGAGCGGCATGACCCTGTAGCAGAAGGTGCCCCATTGCATAATGAAAGTAGTCTTCTCCATGTCTTCGGGAGCCATCCTTATTTGATTATAGCCTGAAAAGCCATCCATGAAAGAGAAGACTTTATGTTGAGCAGTATTATCAACTAAGACGTCAATGTGTGGTAGAGGGAAATCATCTTTGGGTCTTGCCCTATTCAGATCCTTATAGTTTACACACATGCAAACTTTCCCGTCTTTCTTTGATACTGGCACCACATTGGCAATCCATTAAGGATAGGATGTCACAGCTAGGAACCCTGCATCAAATTGTTTCATCACTTCAGCTTTGATATTTTCAGACATATCAGACCTCATGCGGCGAACCTTTTGCTTGATAGGCGGATAGTCTTCTTTTGTCGGTAGACGATGAACTACGATGTCGGTATCCAACCCAGGCATATCTTCATAAGACCAAGCAAAAACTTCCACATAATCATGCAACATCTGAACCAAACTGCTCTTGACACTGCTTTCCAAGTTAGCACCGATCTTGATTTCCTTCTTATCTGCCTTAGTACCCAGGTTGATAACTTCAACTGACTCCTCGTGTAGTTGAATGGCTTTTTCCTCTTGTAATAGAAGTCTGGCTAGTTCTCCCGGTATGTCACAATCTTCCTCACCTTCGTCTTCGGCTTGGTTGATAAGACATTCAAAGTCATAGTCGGCAATAGTATAGTTATTGTTAATAGGATCCAGAGTGGATGTGGACCTGCAAGAGTGTGTGTGTGTGCATGTAAGATACATGGCTATTTTTGAAAATGTATTTGAAAGAAAGGAAAGACAATGAACACAAATATTTGAATGCAAAAGAGTCCAATGTACTGAATGATCATATGATTAGATAAACATAAATAAAACCCTTTACAAATGGACCAAAGTGCCCCGCGCTAGGCATATGGCTTAAAAGTCATATAAAATATTACAGACAATATGTTCTCGAATTGATGGAAAATCAATAACAAGTAGATTACTCCTCAATGAAGGAGATGGGCATAAAGTCCTTTGTATGCCAATTCTTCAGCTCTGTGGTGGTTGGATACACCCATTCCTCAAATGTAGTCTCTTCTTCAGAATCACCCACGGCGTTGACTCCATGGATTCCAATGCGGAGGGGTGGCTTTCCAGCACGAGCACGCCTTACTTCCTTCTGAGCTTGGACGGTGAAGCCCAAACCAAATTTGTATGCCTTAAAAGGGATATCGAGGAGTTACCCCCAAGTATCACAGTTTCCTTCTTCAATTGCCGCACGGGGATCCTTGACTGAAACCATCTTTGGCGTGGCCTTAACAGCTTAAGACTCATCAGAAGAACATTTAGTAGCAACAATTATTGGTGGTACAACCTCAAAGGCTTGACATGGGGTTTCAATGAATTCTCCGTCCATCTCCACATACTTGAAAGAGTTAAGGTGGCTTACCATAAACTCTTCTTCCCCACAGACGGTGACTATTCTACCTTTGACTGGATATTTGAGTTTCTGATGGAGGGTTGAGGTTACTTCCCCAGCTTTATGGATCCACGGACGACCTAACAGACAAGAATAGGAAGGGCGAATATCCATAATATAGAATGTGGAGTTGAAGATTTGGGAGCCCACTTTGATCGGAATATCTACTTCCCCACGAACAGTCCTCTTTGATCCATCAAAAGCCCTTACGATGATATCACTTAGCTTCAAGATTAAATCTTCACAGTCAAGACGGTCTAATTCCCCCTTGGGTAACATATTTAGAGAAGAACCAGTGTCGACTAGAACATGTGCTAAGGTAGTCCCTTTGCACTCGATAGAAACATGTAAAGCTTTGTCGTAATTCTTCTCGAGGGGTGTTAAATCAGCATCTGAAAACCCCAAGCCATTATAAGCTGTTAGGCTAGCCATGCAATTCTCAAATTGATCTGTTGTTGTCTCATGGGGGACATGAGCCTTTTTCAGGAGCTTGATTAATGTCCGAGCATGGGCATCGGAGCAAAGCAGCAATGACAACATTGAAATCTTAGAGGGGGTTTGCCCCAACTGTTCTACAATTTTGAAGTCGCTTCTTTTTATGATCTTTAAAATCTCGTCTATCTCGCGAGCGGAGGGTTCTTCATTAGTTACGCCCTTGGAGGGTACTTCAATTACATCAGGCTCAACAACCTTCCCTTTTCCTTTTGTCTCGGTACCTGGCTTGGTGGCAGTAATACGGATGGGCATCTTTGTAACTACTAGAGGTGAGATATTGGGTGAGAATACTCTCCCAGTTCTAGTTACTTTGCTTGAGCCAGCTATGTTACCAACATCGTCATCTTTTCCTTCTTTGATCCAGGCATCTTGTTTAATCCCATGACAGAACACCTCAGCACTGTAATTCCATGGTACCGTTTTGTTTGAAGAGTAAGGAATCGGTCCGACATTGGTAATAATTAAGGGAGAAACAGTGGGTTCGTTTGAAATCCTAATAGAACCTTTGGAAGTGATCCTAAGAGGTTTGTTAAGGATGGTAATAACGGAGAGGTTTTCACATTTATTATCCAAACTCTTGGCAGGCGGAGTCCTTTCGAACAGAATTTCGTGGCTATCCATCAGGCGTTGTATACCTTTTTTCAGCCCTTCACATCCATCGAGTCGTCTTGTACAGCACACACCGTCTTTTTCACAGCCAGGGAAGATCCCATCTTTCAACAGATTGTTTTTTATTATATTCAGCGGAGTAGTCAAATCTTTGACGGAGGTAACAAAAATTGTATCTTCGACAACATTAACACCTTTGTCATGCTTCAGCATTGGAGTGGTAATTACATTCGGCATTGGAGGAGGATCAAATTCAATAGTTTTGTTATCAATAAATCCTGGATTTTGTTCTTCAAGGCCCAGCACTGGTCAGTCTCGTGCCCGGGGTTTTTTGAATGGTAAGTACATTTAACGTTTGGGTTATACTTTGGTAACGAGGTGTCAGGGTTGGCGGGAGGATCACGCAACTTCACTAAATTGGCCTTGAGCAAATGTTGAAGGGCTTGAGACAATGACATGCCTAACCTCGTAAATTCTCTTCTTGGAGTTTTAAAACGTTGATGATTTGCAGGTGGTCTTGGAGTAGCAGTTGGATTGGAGATTCAGACAAAATTGACAGACGGACAATCATTCTTCTTGGTATGGGCCCTTGCCCCATACACAACATTAACTTCCTTCTTTGCAGCAAAAGGTTTCTTAGTAGGATTGATGGTGGAGGTAGAAGTCACAAAGATCTTCCCATTTTTGATGCCACTTTCAACTCTTTCACCGGTTAAGATTAATTCGGTGAAACTAAAAGAAGAGCATCCAACCAACAGATTGAAGAAAGGACCAGATAAAGTGCCCATGAACATGTGGATGTGCTCCCTATCAGTCAAGGGAGGTTGGAATCTACTAGCAAGGTCTCTCCACTTTTGGGCATATTCCTTAAATCCTTCATTCTTTCCCATGGCCATATCTTGTAACTGAACCCTTGTTGGCGCCAAGTCAGCATTGTATTGATACTGATGGTAGAAGGCAGTATCTAGATCCTCCCGAGTGTTGATACGAGAACCATATAACTAATAAAACCAATCAAGTTGTGTTCTAGCCAAGCTCTATTGGAAAAAGTGAACCCAAAGCTTCTTATCAGTAGTGTGCGGTTGTATCTTGCAAACATAAGATTTCAAATGGAGTTTGGGACAAGAAACCCCATCGTAATTTGCAAAGATTGGTACTTTGAATTTGTGGGGAATGATTACCCCAGAGATCAAACCCAAATCATCAAAATCTAAACCGGGGACGACTTGAATTTCAACAGCTTTCAATCTGTCTTCTAACTGCTTGTATTTGATGCCAACGGGTGGATACTGCTCGTTGAAATAATCATCATCAGATTCTTCATTATTAGCACATTCAGTCTGAGTACTCTTGACCTCACCGACCTGGTTCTCCTCCTCTTCAGATGAGTCACCTCCTACTTGGATTTGACGAATTGTTTCCTGGAACCTTCTACCCATGTTGAGTAGAGCTTTATTCTTTGGCTTCTTTTTAACGGCCACAAAGCCATCATATCTTGCTTCCCCTTAGCTAGGGCGAGTAGAGGTTCCTGAAACTGAGAGTTTTGGGTTTGGAGTTTTGTCACAGTTTTCTCTAGATCCATCTTGCTGAAATAAACAGCAGAAAGATGAGGAAATCTGTTATGCGAAAACCTGTCATGTTATGATGCATGGAATATGTATATGCAAATGATTTCAAGGATTAATGAAATTTAAATTTGTATAGACAAAAGAATGGACAGACGCTAATTCTCATTAGACAAAACAAAAAAGATTACATCATGCCTCTTGGGCTTAGAAAATAACTTTCTAAGATAAAAAGACCGAACGCATCCTCTTTGGCGCGAGATAAGCGTTTACACATTGTTCTTCTTGTAGCTACTTCGTAAGCTCCAAGACCCTCTTTTCACTAGCATAGAATTGAGCCTCGAAAGTATCTCGTTCTTCCTTCAGCTGGATCCAACCCTTTTGTAATTCTTTGAGAGAGGTAGGCATATCGGGATGGAGGGGAGTGTAGGGAACATCTCCTTCGACCACAGGCTCCACAATGACCGATAAGATGAAGGGATAAGGCATCACGATTTTCTGAGCACGAGCTCGTACCCATTTAAGGTAAGGCTCGAGAGGAATGGAATTCTTGTGTCCTAGCATCTTGCCCTCCACCTTGTTTAACATCCTCCATGCTCGGATAAACCTCTGACAGTAACCTTGATTGTCATTCTCGTAGTCGAATACCAATCCTTGGATAAGCATCTCATGTGGACCATCCCTTCGGGCGTAACCAAACTGTCTTAAGGCTAAGCAAGGGTTGTAAGTGATACCTCCTCTAATGCCAAGCAAAGGGACATTATGGAACTCTCCACAACTATCGATGATAGTAGCATTCTCCAAAGAGCGGGAACACCAACGAATATTTGAATATCTGAGTGTCATTAACCTATGGGACCACCTTAATCCTTGCTCGTTCTTTAATACAGATTGGGGAAGATGCGAAATAAACCATCTTGTCAAGAGATAAGTACAACAAATAAGAACACCTATTTTCCTTATTGTGTGAGTGTGAAAGGAATGTAGGATGTCCCCTAGCAAAGTAGGTACCGGGTTACGAGATATGAAGATTTTGACGGTGTTCTCGTTTAAGAGTTGGTTAGGATTTGGAAAAAAAACCATCCCATAGATGAGGAGAGCCACAATTTCCTCAAAGGTTTGCAAGTCCAAGGAATTCTAACAGCTTTGGGCTTTCTCAAACAAGAACCTTGCTAGGAAGCCTTTGACACCACTCCTTGTTTCCCAATTAGTTGTAATATCAGATGGTTGCAAACGTAGAGCTTGAGCAATCTCTTCTGGCTTTGGGTCTCTTTCTGTCCGTTGAAAGGTAGTTGATTGAGAATGGGAATCCTCAAGAGTTAGGAGAATTCTTCCCAAGTAGGAACAAGTTGATAGTCAGGAAATGTGAAGCAATGGTGTAAAGGATCAAAGAACTGAAAAAGCACCTTCATCATGTCCTCATCTGTGTTGGAGGTGACCAAGTTGAGTAGGGGACCATGTCTTCCGGTAAATGGAGAATTTTTAGGAATCCTTGATGCTAGTTCTTTGAGTTGAGGAGGGATCCTTACGAGATTGACTTGAATGGTATCGACTATCAAGCTCGGACGGCGCCAATCAATTTGATCTACTCTCGACCAAGCGGCAAAGTGATGAGACGCTCGAAGATATAAGGGCAATAGCAGAGTTGGAACCCAATGGGATTGTTTCACATGGCTGTTTTTATTTCTTTTTCACAAATTGTATAATTTCTACCTTTCGGCGGCGTTCTCTTACCAGGACGTCAGCCTCTTGTACAAAGCGCCTATTACAGGCCAACTTCAAAAAATCAATAAAATTCATTTTCACAAGAAATTTTAACTTGTTTTTTTTTTCTTTTTGTGTTTTGTTTTGCAAGAACATCCAATGATTCATTTTTTATATATGCATTTGAAAATAATTGCTGCTCATAAATATTTACATAAGAAACAAAAGACGATTACTCGTAATTCCAGGAACAGGGACAAACAAGAAGTGTCCGAGCCTTACAGTTACTCTGCCCATCAGGTACAGGGACAGAACCAGCTGGAGAACATGAGAAGTGGTACATAAACTCCCCACCGGATAAGAAGTATCCAAAGACAGTGGTGTTAACTTTCCCAACAGGGCACAACTCTCCCTAGCTAAGGTTCACATTTGCGAGTGAGGCAGTAAATTTTTTCCCCAAGCAGAGTTTATTTCTCTCACAAGCAGAAATTCAATCTCCGACAGAATTCATTATCACCAGCAATGGAAATTCATCCCCAGCTGAGTTTATTTCTCCAAGTCAGCATGATCCATCGACATAGTATCTCATCTCCAACAGAGTTATTCCCTACAGAGTTATCCTCGGGCAAAGTCTCTTCCGGCAGAATATTCTCCAGCCAAGGGGCAAATCCCCAGCACGGTCATCTTTGTTCACCATCCCCAATAGAGGTGGAAGAACTATGATTTTCATGGCAATCAGGGATTTATTTTCCTCGATTCCGATTATCACATCAGCATTTCATGTTCATACATCATGACATATGCATACACCACATATAACATGGTCTCATTTATTTTGAGAACGTCAACACATAATGCATCTCATGCATCGCATATAACTAACCCTGTATTTATTTCAGGAAAGACATTATTATCAACAATTTCCAGCAAGCCCATGATCAACACTCGAAGCTAAACAGAAACACTCGAAGCTAAACACAGTAATCATCGGTGCAACAAAAGCAGCCCTACTACCCAGGGTCTCATATCGAAGTAACCTTACTATCGAGGTTCCTTCTCACAGTGCTACTACCCAGGCTTTCATATCGAAGTAACCCTACTATCCAGGCTTTCATATCGAAGTAACCCTACTATCCAGGTTCCTTCTCACAATCCTACTACCCAGGCTCTCATATCGAAGTAACCCTACTATCCAGGTTCCTTCTCACAGCCTTACTACCCAGGCTCTCATATCGAAGTAACCCCACTATCCAGGTTCCTTCTCACAGCCCTACTACCCAGGCTCTCATATCGAAGTAACCCTACTATCCAGGTTCCTTCTCACAGCCCTACTATCCAGGCTCTCATATCGAAGTAACCCCACTATCCAGGTTCCTTCTTACAGCCCTACTATCCAGACTCTCATATCGAAGTAACCTTACTATCCAGGTTCCTTCTCACAGCCCTACTACCCAGGCTTTCATATCGAAGTAACTCTACTATCTAGGTTCCTTCTCATAACCTTACTATCTGGGTTTTCTTCCTCTATTATCCCTAAACAGCAGTCCACAACATTGTAAGACTGGGACCCAATCAAACACAATTGATTTCACATTCCCCCAGAAAGTCACGGTACAGCATATACCTTGACCAGATACGCAGTTCACTTCCGCTTCCCAAACCAGAATCCTTCCTCAGTAGAGTAACAGACAACTGAAGATCCTAAAACTCTATTTCTCTCCCAAGACAAGGACCAACATTCCTTAGCAGAGTCCTCCTCACCAACAGGTGTACGGGTACTCGCAAAGGAATCTCTTATGCAATCGACACTCCTCCAAATGGCATATGTAAGCCCATTCCCGATAACGCAAGACAAATATCACTTCATGCGAGTGCAAATTTCTGGGTACTCTAGTGTTCAATCATCTTCCACCTTCAGATCACGAAAGGCAGACAAGCCAAACTACATCCTCAGGTTTAAGAAGATTGAACAGGGGCAGGTGTTGTACCCCAAAATTTTCCCTCCCATATTTCTCAATACATGTCAAGTGAGGTCCTCAAATTGCTCAAGGAAGTCCAAGAGTTGACCAGACAAACTCTCTCATAAGGCAGTCTACCTCAAATTAGGGTTTCATTTTGCATCAAGATGTTTGAGTCCAAAGGATCCCCAAATACTCATCATTATCCTATTATGTTCTCAAGATCATCCATGTCAAGTTTCAAGCCTTGCAGAGGAAGTTTGCTCAGTCAATTGCTCAAATACCTAGAAATCGACTGTGCTAGGTCAAAAGTCAATTGTGGCCCACATACAGTCAAACTTCAAGATTTTTGGTCAACATCTGATTTTGAAGTATCATTCATCATTTGATCAAGGTTTGATCATGATTCCTCAAGGATTGCTCACAATTCATCAAAACTCAAAAGTTGCTAAATTAAGGTTTTGTAGGAAAAGTCAACTCAACTTTGACCAAGCATAACTTTCTTATACTTTATCAAAAATAACCCATCCAAAGCTTATTTTGAAGAGGATGCAATTACCTACAATTCATCTTCAGCTCCCAAGTTCAAAATATGCACTCACAAGAAGATATGAATTTGGACATTATAGGTCATTTTGAAAAGTCAACAAAAACACCTTTTGGTTCAAAGCTTCATACATGAACATGGAAGACTCAATTGTTATGCCACCAAAAGGGTTGCTTAGAGGACATACTAAGCTTTCTAAAAAGTCCAAGAACACCTCTATAGGGTCAAAATTGAGAGAGTTATGCATTGGCCAAGTTGACCCTTTTTGCAAAATTGCCAAAAGTCAAATGTGTCCAAAATTGCATTTTTATCTAAATGGGCCTAACTTTTTATGCTTGCACTGAGTTTGTGATGTGATCCACAACCCATGAGCCCTTCCACTTGTCATTCTTTTATTTTTGTTATTTATTTTGATTTTATTTCATTTAAATCAAATAAAATCAATATAAAATAATGAAAATATCAAAAATAAATTAAACCTTGAGATTTTGTGCATGATTAGAGTCATTGTATAACTGGTGACAAGATCAAATCGTGCAAGGCTTCATATGGACATAAAAAGATTGAAAATGCTTGTTTTGGAAATAATTGGTGCAAGGAATAAATCATTGGTCAATCTTCATAAATGGCAAAGATTTGATGCAAATTTTTACCCTAATGCACTCTATTATAGATAGTGAACAAAGGCAGACCAAAAGGAGGGAGGTTGGAAGCGTGAAAGGTCAGAGGAAAAGTTCAATTTTTTCAAAGAAAAGTGTTGATCAAATCTTGCTCTGTAGGCCGTTTCAAGCGCTTCAAAAGAGCAATTCATATTCTTGGATCATCCCTGAAGCCAACAAGATCGTTTGCAAGGCCTGAGACACTTAGAATCACCCTACATCATTCATACGGTCTGCTTAATTTCTTGAAATCGAATACACTAATTCTTGCATATTTAGCATATTTGATTGGCATATTTATAACCTTTTAGATGTTTGCAACGTGACACCATGATTCAATTGCATTTTTAATGCATGTATGTGCATATGCCATGGCTAGGGTTTGTTATTTGTTTTTAGGGGTTTTTTATACAGGAGAAATTGGGCATTGATAATGGTACCATGATGCTCGTGAGGTTGAAACGAGTTTATTGATACCATTAGGTCTCATTTATCATGCGCGTACAAGATTTTTGAAATACATAGGGTTATAGCAACAGCACCATGTCCATAGGTAAAAACCTCCAGGGCTAACACGACGGTTGGGAGGAAGGAGACGGATGCGTGGCACCCCCTGGTTGGTTGATTTGAATATTCGCGCGTTTTGAGTTTCAGTGTTTTGTTTTTATTTTATTATAATTGTTTTTGATTATATATACAACTAAATCAGCCAGCTCAGTTGGCAAGCGTGCAAGGGAAGAATGCATAAGGACCTGGGTTCGATCCCCAGGTCCCAACCTTTATTCATGCTTTTCTTTAACAGGCAATCCAGCGTATTACATGTCAAGGGGTCCACCATGTACTATCAGGATCTGACCACCCAATCCACCAATGCTCCAGATCTAACGCCTTCCCCCTGAAGGACCACCATGCGCCCCAGTCAAGCGTGTACGTGGGATTGGGCAAAGTCAAAAAGGCCAGGATTTTGTTTGGCTCAGAATTTCAAACAACACCCCCCACAATTGCTAATGCAGGCCCATATTTCTTTCTTTTTTCTTTTAGTTTTCTTTTAAAAAATCATTCAATATTTATTTTATTTTCTTTAATAGAGAAATTAATTCTTTTTTATAAAAAAAAATCATAAAATCAATAATAATAAAAAATTAGAATTAGATATTTTATTTTTTGTTTGTTTGATATAATTTAGTTTAACCTAGGAAAACCTTAATTTATTTTTTCACAATTAAAATTAAATTAAAGAATTAGGTTAATTTCTTTTTTTTCTTCTATTTTTCTCAAATAAATAAAAAATACAAAAAGAATAGGTTTTAGAATAAATTAATTCAATTTTTCTTAAAATTAAATAATTAGAATTAGGCTTTTCTTCTTATTTTGAATGTAACAATTTCTCTATTTTTAAATAAACAAAACGAAAACCTTTTTTGAACTAATCGCCATTAGGTTTAATTTAGCAGATAAACCCTAATTATTTTGTATTCGATTCATCGCGTGTGTTTATTATTTTTACAATATTGATGTAGTTGTTCACGGTATGTAATTGTTTAATCTAGGACTTTCTTTTATTTATCGTCTTTTGCGGGTTTTTTGGCTATGTAATTAATCCCCACCCGAAGCCTTGTAATAGCGTAGGTTTATTTTCTCGCATCTCAATTTCTGCAAATATTTAACCGTCTAGATATATGTTAATAGGGTTGTATGACAAGATTGCATGAAAATTTAATACAGTTAGAAAAACCCTAATGTGCAAAGATAAATAACTGAAACTAATCACTCGCACATATCACTCTTAGGGTATACTCTCACTTCGGTTGCCTTCGGTAAACGATCATTAAGTATAGGGTGTCTTAGTGGTTTCCCTCCTGTCTAAAAAAGATCAAATGTCCCATTCGGAAATGTTGCCTCGGAAATGTTGCCTCGAATATGATCTTAAGACTTTAGGGTTATTACTAAGACGTCCTAACATTGCTTTAGTGACCGTACGTCCCTTACGAATTGACCCTTATAACTCCAACGATGGTGCTACCTATTTCTCAATAGTAGGATAGCGTTGTCTAAAGGAAACAAGAATAGAAACGATCTTTTTTCGAGTAAGTAGATACTAGTAGGTACTTGCTCAAATCAAAACTTTTCACACTTACACTTTTTCAAAACAACTTCGTCACACCTTTGAGGACTGATACAAGGGTTATCACGAAGTCAAATTTTTTTCAAAACAAAGCATATACACAAGCAATTTTTAAAAGATGAGCAAGTAACTAAGAGCCCATGGAAAACCATGGATAGAAAGGGTGCTAACACCTTCCCTTTCTATAATCTACCCTTCATACTCAAAATCTCGAAAAAGGATTTTTTTCAGTACTTTTGTCCTTTCCGGTTTGATAAAATAAAAGTCGGTGGCGACTCTTGCTTATCGCGATATTTTGCAAACGCAAACCAGCATTTCAAAACAGTCGGTTCTGCCACCGTATCACACGTCTTATCTCATAAAATTAACCAACACACTCGTGTTTCAAATTTTTAAAAGAGGAACTACGTGTACCCTGATCCCCTATTGCACGAAAGGTGGTACGTAGGCACTAAAGGTTCGCAACCGCGGCGGGTGCAAAAATCATGAAAATACTTCTTTTCTCACCTCCACTATCCATTTTATATACAACACATTTTTATAGCCAAAATATACAGATTTTACAAAGAGGTTCCTGTGGAGTATCGTAGATGTTTAGGGTGTTAATACCTTCCCTTTGCATAACCAACCCCCTTACCTTGAATCTTTCCCCCTTTTTTTGGGTTATTCGCTCTTTTCTCATTCCTTTGGAAACAATAAAGCGCGGTGGCGATTTTTATTTTGATTTGTATAAAGTCTAGTCAATCCAATGGCTTAGTCTTGAACATTTCTACCGCTACACTAAGTATCTAAGAGCCTGTAGAAAACTACAGATGGAAAGGGTGCTAACACCTTCCCTTTCCATAATCTACCCCCTTACTCAGAAAATTCTCGAAAAGGACTTTTTATGTTCTTTTCACCCTTTCCTTAATTTGGATAAAAGAAAAGTCGGTGGCGACTCTTGCTTACTGCAACATTTGCAAATACAATCGCAAAACCATTATAAACAGACGGTTCTGCCATCATATCACACATAGGATAAACTGTCTTTTTTCCTTTTTATAATTGATGGTGACATGTATCAAATTCACATATAGGATACACTTTATGTCCCTTGATGTTGTACCCATACAAATTACCATATGCAAAAAAGTCATTGATTGTCCAAAACAACATGGCATGCATCTTAAAGTTATCATATGTATACTCATCATTAATATCAACACCTTCCTCCTATAAAAGTCTTAAATCTTCAATCAATGGCGTTAAATAAACATCTATGTTGTTCCCTGGTTGTCTTGGCGTTAAATAATCATGGAGATAGGTTGTAAATTACGAGAAGAACATTCCATGATGTATGGTTAGTACTCAAATTACCAAAAGGGTTCATTCCATCAGTGGAAAGTCCAAGCCTAAGGTTCCTCGATTTAAATGCAAAGTCTAGAAACCAGGAATCAATTTTTATCCATTGCAATGAATCAGCTACATAGCCAATTTTTCCATGACACACTCTTTCAGCTGCATGCCATCTAGAATTTATTGCATCATTAACATTAGCAAACAATCTCTTGAACCTTGGAATTATCGATAGGTACCACATCACCTTGAAAGGAACACCCTTTTTAGTTACACCATCATCATTGTCAACACCATTTTCCTTTTGCTTATAGTGTGACTCCCGATAAGTGAAAATTGTAGTTATTTTTGTATATACTTTTTGTTGCACTTATCGATTCTGTTGTTAATAATCGTTGAATAAACTTGAATTTTGTGTAAATACGTTTAGTTTGTATATATATATATATATATATATATATATATATATATATATATATATATATATATATATATATATATATATATATATATATATATATATATATGTGTGTGTGTTTTTGATTCATTTGTATAACGTTTGATAGATTTGACTTCTTTTGTAGGTATTTGTTGCATTTTGGAGCATTGAGGAATAAAGTGTCGAATGCACAGCTCCAGATGCGTGTTTTGGAATAAAAGACCCAGTTTTGAGAAGTTTTGCTCAGGGGACCGCGCTAAGCGCATCCTTTAGGATGCTACGCGCAATTTTGAAGAATTTGGCAGAAGCTTTGTAATTGAGCCCGCTTAGCGCGGATACCGCGGTTCAAGCGGTTTAGTGTGTATATATCAGGCAGCCCACTTAGCACGGTGAGCCCGCTAAGAGCAGTCTACTGAGATCAGTTTTGTATAAACAATTTAGAAACAGATTTTCTAGGTTTTTATCATCTCTTTCCCTCTTGGAAGAGCTCTGATCCAATTCTTTGTAGCTTAGAGGTTCAAGCAACATCATTTGGTGATTCATCGTGTCGATTGGCAATGGGTGGTCTCAGATCGTGTTGACACCGCGATAAGTTTCCTATTCATCTCTTTCTTGCCTATGTATCCTTCCTATGGTGGTGTTGTATGTATATCTTTACTCTTATTGTATGTATGTTTTTTGATCATGGGATTATATGAAATCTCTTTTACAAATTAATACCGGTTCTTATTCTTGATTTTTGCTTAATCGCGGAGTTTTGGTTTGTCTATAAATATTCTTTCTGATTCTCTTTCTTAAATGAATATCTATTGGGTCTGTTGTAACCCAATTTCTCTCTCATTTCTCAAGAAATATCTCATAAGATCTCCATTTGATTCAAGACTACACAAGGTTTGATCAGCTCAAGGCACCTCCTCAAGCACTGATGACTCAAATTAGGGGTTGAGTTTGTACAAGGATAATTGAAATTTCAAGGCTCCATGTGACTTTCATGGATAATTTGGAACCCTCAAGATTTCTCATGTCAAGTTTCAAGTCTTGGATCACATTTTTGCTCAGTCAATTGATCAGTTGACCTGAAATCAACTATATTGGGGAAAATGTCAACTGTGGTAAATTTTTAGTCAAACTTCATAATTTTTTATCCATATCAACATCATGAACTCATATATGTCAATTGATCAAGTTTGGATCACAATTCCTCAAGAAATTTGATCAGATCATCAAAAGGGCAAATGGTCAAAATTAGGGTTTTGACTGAGGAGGTCCATTTTTTACTTTTGACCTAACAAATGACTTATTGGTTTAAGACTTGATCTCAAGGATTCAAATGCACCATTTTGACATAATGTCATGGCTCAAAACACTTCTCAATATCAATTGATTGACAAATGAATTTCAGTCAACTGATGAAAAGTCAATTGTACACTGAAAAGCCAAACTTGGACCTTTTGATCAAAATCAAGTTTCAAAGGTCACAATTAATCAAGACATGTAAAAATATGAAACTTGTTCATCAAGGAATTGAAAAGTCAAAATTCATCTTTGAAAAGTCAAATTTCCAAGACTTAGAATTTTTCTAAGTGTTGGAAAGTTCACATTTTTTCATAACTTTGTGCCAAAATTTTCAAAGGAAACTTCCAACATGAAAGTTGTAGATCCCAATGAGATCTAAAACATTGTAGGGAAGAACTTTTTCTATAAATTCTTGGATCTCAAGTTATGAATTCATGAAGACATGCTCATGAAACTAAAAAGACTTAGTTAAATTTTGCCCTAGTTAGGCAGGATTTTGACCTAACTTCATGGCAATTTTTCATCTAGTTCCAAATTTAGTTTTCAAAAATGTCAAACATAAAGGTTGTAGGGGATGTTACAAGCTTTCCAAAATTTCCAAGAACTCATTGAGATCATACTTGAGCTAGGAGAATCGAAGGCAAGAAGTTAGGGTTTCAAACTTTTTTTCAAGTCATTTTCATGATGAACATTTGATCCAATCCATAGCCATGTTGAATAATCTTCACTTTGCAGGCCTCAAAATTGTTTGTCACTCCTTAATTTAATGTTTACACAACTGATGGATCAATTATCCAATTGATTCAAGCATTGTCCAAAGCATTTTGCCATTTTAGGGAGAAAGTCACCATTTCCATTCTTGTAAAGCAAGCTTTATGCACAAAGTCAACTTATTGAGCTCCTAACTTGTTCTATTTAAGTACACTCCATCCACAAAGTCATAAGCAAGCTTTTTTAAAGTTCAACCACTCTACAATAGCCAGTACAAAGGCATGGAAACTTGTTTTGTCAAAAAATGACATGTTGAGCTTAAACATGTGAATTCAAATTCTGAATTGTTTCAAGTCTCAAAACCATTTGCTTATAAATATAGACACTATTTGCAAGATAATACACGGATGCTAAGACCATGAAACTCTCTCAAACACTCACAAACCAGAAATTGCTCAAAAACTCCATTGATACACAGTTATGACCTTGAACTTGTATCTCTCATTTCCCTTGTGCGTTTTCCCTCAAATTCATTTGAAAAGCTTCTATACCTCAAATATAGTCCATCTCTGTCCTTGTTTTGAAACTATAACACCATTTTCATCAACCTCCATAACCAAAAAACAGAGTCTGCAAGTTGACTTCTCCAGACCATTCCAGCCATCCATAGCTCAAGCTAGGCATTGCATTAGCTTCCTGGAAACTTGAGGAAGCTAACCTGATCATCATAACTCCTTGAAAGCAGCTCAAACTCATTTCACGATTTCCAGTTTTGAGGTATTTTTTCTGAACTTTTATCTCTTCATACAAGCATCATTTGATTCTAATTTGTGAAGATGAGATGTAGATATCATTGTCCTGAAGCTGTACATGTCCATAGTTTTTATTTATATTGCCTGAGCTTAGAGAATTTTAGGTTTGAATCTCTGAAAAAAGTTAGGTCAGGATTTGGTACTTTTAGAAATTCTTGCTCATCTTTGAGAATTATCTTAAGTTATTTACATATTCAGAATCGTGGTGAAATTTCTAACAAGTTTGATGTTGGAAGTTTTGTGAATGGATGAGAAATGAGTGAGTTACAGGAACCATGGGTGGAGGTTGAAGATAAAGTTCATTTCTGGAACTTGTTTTGTATTATGTATTTATTGTTTCAGTTATATTAACGAGTGTACAACCACCCTAGTGGTAAAGGCAGCGCGCGTTTATGGTCAAGGTCATGGGTTCAAGTCCCAGCGTTGCATTTTTTCACATTTCTCAAACATTTTCTTCCTTTTTGCCACAAACCAAGCACGCTGGGCCTCCAGTACTGGGCCCCTACCATTTTGCTTCTCCTCACCCCCTGTATACTTATTACACGCAGGCCCACTTTTTTTGTTTTGTTTATTTTTCTACTCACAAAAATCCCATTGGGCCAGGCTTCAAAATTTATTTTTTCTAACAAACTCCCAAATCCCATTTCAAACTCCCTTGACTTTTATTTTTATATTTTATTTTATTTTATTTTTCTTTATTATTTATTATTATTATTACTGTTATTATTTTTATTAATAAAAATCCAAAAATATATTTTTCTTTATTATTTACATGCTTATATTTTTATTTTTTTATAAAACAAAAAGACAAAAATATTTTCTTAAACAAGTTTACTTCTTTTTCTTAATAAATTAATAATTAGATTTAGATTTAGTTATTTTCTTTTTATTTAAATATAACTTAGAATTTAGGTTTCTTTTAATTAATTAATTTCCATATTATTTTGACTAAACTTAAGACCTTTTCTAAAAAAACCCTAAAAAATGCTTTCTAATTTAATTTATTATCTTAATTAGTTTAGGCTTAATTTTCTTAATTTAATTAATCATTTCCTTTTAGATAATTAGGTTAAAACCAAACCCTTAACAAAATCCAAACAAAAATCATTTACTTTTCATTTACATCTTTGCACATTATATTCTTTTCAATTCTTGTATATTATTAAATATGATTGTAATAGATAATTAGGTTTAATTTCTTGCAATCCCCATTTTTAAATTTGTATACCCCATCCCCTAATGATGTAATAGCGTAGTAATTTTACTTTCCGCAATTTAATGCTTTCATATAAATGCTAGTAATTAGGGTTTGTATGGAAAGATAAAATCAACAAGTAGATAACCCTAATCAAAGATTAAATGCATGCAAATAAAACACACTATTCACACATGTACCCTTAAGGTTAACTCCACTTGTTGCCTAAAAAATGGTCATGTTACGCATGTGGGATGTCTTAGCAAAAACAATCAAAAATACAAGATCATAGTCCCTCGACGACGCTACGAATGTTACCTTTCAAATGATCTTAGTCCCTCAAAGAGAAATGCTAAGATATCTCACAACATTACTATCATGATTATACAATGATCCATGTCCGTCCCTTTACATCCAAAGATAAGGCTTCTTATCAGTTAATGGTAAGATAGCAATATCAAAGGAAAGAAGAAATGAACAAAAGACTTTTGAGTAGGTAGAAATGTTCTTAATTGCTTGCTCACTTTCAAAACAAACAAACACTTTCCAAACAAGAAATATTTTCAAAAGTCCAACACTTTGTACACGTTCTTACAAACGAGAACCATTACAAAGTTTGCCTAAACGAAGGCGCCTTTTCAAAAATACTTTCAAAACCACTACAAAGATGTCTCACTTTGCGTTAGAGATAGCCTTAGTGTGAGTGATACGTGATGTTATTGACAAGTGATTTAGGTCACGTGTAATTGATCTGCAAGTTTAAGTATTTGATGGGTAGAGTAAAATGTGATTCCATAATGAATTCTCTTAGGTTGCAGATGATTGTTTATCGTTTTCTTTATTTGCTTTATTTAATTTTCCTGCACTTTTTCCGCAAACCCCTTTTCCAAACTTAGAAGGATTGAACCTAAATAACACCCAGTAAAAATAATACTTTACTTTTTGCTTGTCACTTTACCACTTCAACAACTCCCCACCCCTCGGGCACTCATTCAAGTTTTCAAACTATTTTCTATACAAGATACAATCACTATGACATGCATGTATTTTGACATAGTCAAAACCTATTGTATACAATATCTTTTTGGCTTCATAACTACGATTTGACAACATGTTAACTTTGGGAAGCATTTCTTTCAACAATTCAAGCAATTCAGTGAAACTTTTATCCATCCACTCACATCTTTTCTTAAGATTAAATAGTCTTAACACAACTGGCATTCTTGTAAAACTTTGACATCTCGGATACAAAAAATGTTTCACGTCTCTTTGCAAAGTCTCTACCATATTAGCTTTCTTGAAAGCATCTACTCCAATATCATGAATTATGTCTTCTAGTGTATCATTCATAAATTCTTCATCTTCATCTTCAATTGTATGTAAAAGAGGTCAATTTTTTGTCACTTCACCATATCATACCCATTTCGTGTAATTTTGAATAATTCCATCACAAATAAAATGGTTGAATATATCTTTGGATATTTTCTCGTATTAAAGCATTTTTTTACAAGGACACCAAAATATTCCATTATTTTTAGGAAGTTTTTTCCAGCGAAATCAAGAAATTGTATCACTCTATTCTCACACTCTTTAATTAATCTATTGGCTTTCATCCAACTACAATCCAAAATCACATAAAGCTCCTAAAAATAAAATAAAAATATAGCCAACAAAATAGTAAACAACAAGACAAACTCAAAATAATAATAACAACAACGACGATGACAACAGCAACAACGACAAGACAAAACAATATAAAGGAGAACATGTACATACCAGAAATGTGATGGTGTTCAAGATTCCTTCCTTCTAGGAGAAGAATGGTGTTCTTTCGTTGGTGGGATAAGAATGGTGTTCTTTCGCTAGGGCTCAAAAAGTTAATGAGCTAAACTTAACATTAACTCTGACTGAATAAATTTTTTTGAGAGTTTTTATGTCAGTTTCGCTAAAAATCGAGGGAACATATTCGACATAAAATCTATAAATTATTAAGGCGCCTTATTTGTTCCAAAAGGAATAAAAAATTAGATAGTTTTTATCTTGATTTATTTTAAAACCGAGGGACAACATCCGACGTAAAATCTATAAAAAATAAAGGCGCATGTTTGCTTCTAAATAAAACATTAAATTGCAGGAGCTAAGAATCGAAACTCAAAACTTGAGAAATGATTTATGTTGGTTTTGATAAAAAAAACTGAGGTAAATAATTGATTATTTTTTTAAATAAAACATGGTGCTCCCAGTAACACCCCAAAATCTAGAATTTTGTGTTCTTGTGATTATTTTGAATATTGTGTGAATTTTATGTTGATATAATGTTGCATTGTTAGTGGGATGTATGTGCTGACTTAGAATTATTGAGATTAAATAATTGTAGTTAATTGATTTATGAGTAAATTAATAAAGTAGAATATTAGTGTGGGTGAAAATGATTTAGAAATTAATAAAATAGTAGTTGTACGAGGTTTATTATATAACTAAAATAATAAAATAGAATGTGGGGATGGTTAGAGATGTGTCATACCCCAAATTTGTCCGTCCTTTTATTTCTACATTCAAAAATATTTTAAACATTATTTTTATAATATTATTTGATTTTTATAGATGTTCATTCTCAAGTCCAGTCAAAAATATTTTAAACTTTGTTTTTATAATATTATTTGATTTTTATAGATGTTCATTCTCAAGTCCAGTGAAAAATATTTTAAACTTTGTTTTTATAATGTTATTTGATTTTTATAAATATTCTCTTCTAAACCTATTTAAAAATATAATGATTCATTTCAAATTATTTGTATTTTTAAAAATAGCAAACATCTGTGCACATTTCATATTCTTTCAAATTGAGTTTATATACAAATGAGTAACACTACACAATTGGTAAAGATTAAAGCTTACAAATATAAGATTGTGGATTCAAATCTCTTGTGGAGCACTTGTGACTTTCTTTTTGTTACTAATTTTTTTTTCCTTTTTGGAAATCGGGTTTGCGCTTTTCAATCACTTTGGATAACTTACTTGTTAAGTTTGCCTAACCTAATTCCCACTGTATAAATAGGACTCCTCATTGTCTAAAATTTTCATCCAGAATTTCTCACAATAACTTTTCACACACTTTCTTTTCAAATTTTCTTCTCAATATTATTGGTGTTTGTTTTACTATCTTTTGGCTGATGATTTCATATGAGGCCTCCTGATTATTTTTTTAATTGTTGTTGTTGTTTTATTTAATCATATAATGATATTTTCTCATGGTTTTCTTTCTTTGTAAAAAAATAATATATATGCAGTATTTTATTTTATCAACGATTTCACAAACCTTTTTTTTATCATCATTTCTTATCGACGTGTTATTTAACCTACAATATTCATATTTTATATAGATTCCATACATATATTACAACAACAATTTCTAACCCATTTTTCTAACACACCTAAGAAACCTCCATCCACCTTTTTTATATATAAAACCTTGTACATATTATACACATTTTGTGTATACAGTATATACCATTATTTCACGTAGAAACATTCCCTCAAGGGATTCACTCACAACTACCATACTCGTATCTCACCCAAAAAAGCCATACACAAGAAATCTCTCACTCTCGCATGTGTTGACCATGACATACAAACCGTATCCGATTTTCAACCTGCATATCAAAACCAAAAATCTATATTCAAATCATTATAAATTATAATCAGTAACTTTTGTTTATCACTTTTTTTTGCAGCCCCAACATTTGTTCATTATTTTTTGCAGCAACTCAAAACTCAAGTGTAGAAGTAAATCTGAAACACAAACAATGAGAAAACAACAGAACAACAAAAAGGATTCAGATTTGAAGCTAGTTGCTCCATCACCGACATCACACATTTCTCAACTCATCACTGAACACACCTCCAGATCCGTAGTCAGGATGCCAACACCGATCACAGTCGCGATCGCAACTGCTACAGTCGCTCAGCCTCCCTCATCGTCGACTCATCCCTCCGACTCGGTAACTTCCTTTGTCGTTTTGTTAGATTTGTGTTGATTTTTGTTTTTGTCATGATTTTGCAAGTGAGAGAGTAGAAATTGTTATTATTGAAATCAATTTTGTGAGATTCATTGTTATTGTTTGGGGAAAAGAAAGAACAGTAATGAGAAAAAAATGGTATTCTGAATGTTAACCGGGTATGTTATTCATGTTTATATCTTCTTGTTTTTTTTTGTTTTTTTTATAAAAAGGACACATGTCCATTTGTTATTGATCCTATTTGATTTCTTTTAGATAATGGAAAAAGTCAAGCTTTAAAAGAGAATGGGACGTTGATGCCTTTATTTGTTAGTTTTTATTACTATTACTCTTTTTTTATTGATGAATATTAATTAGGATTTATATGTCTTTAGACTGGGCCTTCAACCCATATATGTATTGCTAAATTTCATTCACACTCCCATAATTACTTCCCATTTACAATCCGCAAGCCCTGCGCTATTGGGCCCAGTTCAATATCTGAACTGGGGCCCTTGCTGAATAAAACCCTCCTGTTTTACTCAGCCTAAACAAAATACACCTCCTGCATTTTATTTAATTATTTTATTTTATATTAATTAATACTTTTATGTTTAATATATTTATAAATTTTAAATTTATTTTATTATTATTATTATAAGATACAAAGAATATATCAATTTTTTTAGTCGATTAACAAATAATGGGATATACGTACTTGGATAATCAATTGATAGTATTAAAAGTCTATCAGTCGTTTATTCAAAATCAAATATTAAAAACCACGCGCCAATGAGCGACACGTGGCAAATATATGGCCACGTGATGAGGAGACTATATCAGACTCCCCCCTCCCCCCCCCCCCCCCCCCCCCCCCCGCTCTATGACTTAAAAATAGCTAACCAACAATTTAAATCAGTTTCTACTAACTTAACAAAAAACCAAGATATTTTTGAAAAATGATCAAGGAGAATTTCTTTCAAATTAACTGCGAACTACGTCTACGCTCAAACAAATTTTAACCTAGACAAGGTTCAAGGTTAATTCAAAAGTAATTCTGTGCAATCCATAAAAAACACAAACCAACCGTGAACTACAAAATGGGACTTTAATTCCTCCTAAGAGGATATGTAGGCATACGATTAAAAATCGTGGCGAGTCCCCCTAACTAAAATTTAAACCATTTCCCTTTAATTAACCTTAAAACCATATTTTCTTAAACATTGCACTTCTAAACCTAGTATCCCTTTGAATAAGGTAGATAAAGGGGTGCCTAACACCTTCCCCTTGTCTAGAATCGAGTCCAAATCTAGAATCTCTGAACTTTATGGTTATTCCTTTATATTCCCTTCCTTTAGGATAAAAATTAAGGGTGGAGAATCTGATTTAAAAAACAGTTGCCACAGCTGGCGACTCTGTTGGGGACTCAACCCTAGGTTTAGAAGCCTCTCCTTTAGGTTTTAGGGTTTTTCTTATTTTTTGGGTTTTATTCTTTCTTATTTATTTACTTCTTTATTTATTTTTTAATTATTTATTTATCTACTTATTATTTTTATATTATATCTGTGGTAGGATTTAATTTTCACAAAAAATCCTTAGAAAGAAGGTTCGTCTATTAGCCAAGGGGTTATATCAACCCTATGAGTTTATGTGACGACTTCGCCTAGATTCAATGGAATTCCACAAAAGTAATACCTCTCGAGAGACATGATGAGACCTATGACTCTTTGTATGACCTTTAAACCAAAAAAACTCATGATGAGACCTTTCATAACCTAGATACGAAAGTTTCGGTCTGTAAAGAGACTCCATTTAAAGGAGGACATTATGCCTTTCCCTATAGTGTTATTCATGATACCCTTAAGGAAACTACCTTATGAGGAGGGTAGAATATTCGTAGGCCAATACTAGGAACCTACCTTCTAAGGATACCTTTCACAAATCCCACTACAATCTTTAAACCCGCAAGGGTTATCTTTCCATCCACTGTTATCTTTAGCCCGTAGAGCTTCCGTCTTTATCATCATCCATATCCTGTAGTGACTGCTCGTCATCTTTAATTGGCCATAATCCTTAAGAAATTCCTACATGTCTCAATCTCTAAGACAGTGTGGGATATCATCAAATCTATGTCTATTATCATCTTCGTCCGTAAGGAGTCCCTTCTTGTCTTAATTTCTGAGTCAGAGTAGGATGTCATCATCCAACCTGTATAGGGCACCCCTACGTCTATCATCATATTATGTCTATGTCGCATTGCATTTCCATGAAACTTTTTTTTGCATACCTAAGAGCGAAAAATGTTTTTGCATACCCAAGCATTTTCATACATTTATATTTCCATCCATTTTCACAAAATCATTTACACTTCCACCCTTATCCAACTGTGGTCCAGCTAGCAATATTCTCGATACTCGTAAATGAACTCAAAGCATGTCTCAAGAAGCCATGGAAGAACTCAAAAGAGGCCAAGAATTGTTAAAGGAAGAGGTCCACCAGTTAAAGACTCAAATGGACTTGATCATGCAATTATTACTGAGGAATGGAGGTAACCCTTCGTCATCCCAGCCACAAGCCTATTCAACACTGCAGATGCCGCCACCACGGGAAATTCCCCCACCTAAACAACAACTACAACGACCTTATCATCATAAGGTATATGCCCAACAAAGGAAAAGACAAAAGCTATCAACTAGGAGATTTGATCCACTTCCCTTACCACACTGTCAGCTGCTACAACATTTACTCAAGGCATCCTTGGTAGAGCTGAAGCCACTTGCTCCTCCAATCAGGTCGCTCCCACCAAAATATGATGCAAATGTAAATTGCGAGTATCATGCCAATTCTCTAGGGAATACCCTAGAAAAATGTTGGGCTTTCAAACACAAGGTCCAATATTTGATCGACAGTAAGCAGTTGACTTTTGAAGAAGGGATCTCATCAGCGAATGGTCGCCCTTGCCTTAACAAATCCAAATACTAAAGAAGAATCCCCTAAAGTCAGTAGATAAACAAGAAGGCTTATCCCTATATCATTAGGCCTTTATCATTTCAAATTGTAATTTCTCTCTTGCTAAGTGTTATTTGTTATAAACTTTGTACTCTTTGGTCAAGTAATTCTAATAAAATAAGCATGCATGTTTTTGAAATCCATTCATTCCACAAATAATCAACAACTTTCCATTTTCACTCTTCTTTTCCATTTTTTAAATTAACAAATTTCGACGGAGAATGATGAAAATACAAAATAATTAAATTTTTGCTGACGTGTGATTTTTAATAGTAAGGCTTAGTGTGATACGGTGGGAGAACTGACTTGAGGTTTCACGTTTATGTTCGCAAATGTTTCGGTTTAGCAAGAGTCGCCACCGACTTTTATTTTATCCTAAGGAAAGGTCAAAAAGCACAGGAAAGACCTTTGAGATGTTTTCTTGGGTCCGGGGAGTAGATTATAGAAAGGGAAGGTATTAGCACCCTTTCTATCCATGGTTATCCATGGGCTCTTAGTTACTTTCTTAGATCACTTGCTTTTGCTTTTCAATTGTTTGAAATGGTGCTTTGTGTGTGTGGTTTTGAAAATGCTTTGAGAAAAGATGCCTTGTCTAGGCAACCTTTGTAATTATTCTTGTTTGAATATATACAAAGGTGTGTGTCTTTTTGAAAAGATGTTCCAATGTTTTGAAAGTTTTTTTGAAATTGTTTTGAAGTTGTGTTGTGAAGTGTGTTTGAAAATGGCAAGGGTGTTTTGCAAGATTTTTGATCAAGTAACTAAGAGTTGTCTACCCTATTTTACTCAAAGATATTTCTTATGTTTTTAACCCTTTTAACAGTGTTGTTTCACCATTGTATTTGGTGAACAACCTTGTGTTAGGATGTTAACGGGACAGGCGCAGGTCATCGTATAGACCATGATAGCAATAGTGTCAAGTATTTTTGGAAATTTTCTTGAGGGACTTGATCATTTTGTTTAGGCAACTCAGATAGCGTCATCGAGGGACTATGATATTTAGTTTTATTTTTGATTTGCCAAGTACTCGACATGCATGTCATGGCCCATTTTTGAAGGCAACAAGTGGATTGTAACCCTAGGGGTGCAAGTGTGCATTGTGTTTATTTTCATGCATTGTCATCTTGGATTAGGTCAAACTAATTGTTGATTTCATTTTGCATACAGACCCTAGGTCTAATCATGGCATAATTGAAAGCATTTAAAGGTGCGAGAATTTAAATTCTACACTATTACAACATGATATAGGAAGGGGGGTACAAATTTGAATTGGGGATTATTTTGCAAGAAATTAAATTCTAAATTATTACAACCAAATTGAATGGGTGAGGCGCAATACAATATTTAAATAAATATAATTAAATAAACATCAAATAAAATGTAATATGCCAAAAATAATTTTTATGTATGTAAAAAGTATTTTTTAATGTGAAACGTAAATAAATAAAAAAAGTCAATCTTAATTACTTTTGTTTTTTAGGGCAAAAACCCTAATTTCTTAAATAAATAGTATTATTTATCATTTATATACAATAATGTATCAATTTGTACAAAAATATAAGTGTTGTACCCCAAAATTTTCCCTCTCATTTCATCAACATTTCTCATCACAAGACTCTTGGAATTCAAGATCAAGCTAGGGTTTGCTCTGCTCAAGACACCTCCTTGCACTGTTGACCTAAATTAGGGTTTGAGTTTGCACAGTGATGTTTTGACCTACAAGGCCCAAAGTGACTTTCATACTTCATATTGGACTCACAAGTTTGTCCATTCCAAGTTTCAAGCCTTGATCCAAATTTTTGCCCAGTCAATTGGACAGTTGACCTAGAAATCAGTTATATTGGGGAAAAAGTCAACTGTGGCCAATTGACAGTCAAACCTCATGAAACTTGATTCACATCAACATTATGAACTCATATGAACCATTTGATCAAGTTTGGATCACAATTCCACAAGAAATTTGATCAGATCACCAAAAGGGCAAAATGGTCATTTTTAGGGTTTTGACTATACGAAGGCAATTTTTGACTGTTTGACCTAGCCAGTGGCAAATCAAGCTCAAACATGGACTCAAGGACTCAATGAAATTATCTTGACCCATTCAACAAGTTCAAAAGATCTCAAATGCATAGGATTGACAGATAAATTTTTCAATCAACTGATCAAATTTGACTGTATACTGAAAAGTCAAACTTTGACTTTTTGGTCAAAATCAAATGCCAAGGGTCATTTTTCATCAAGACATGTCAAATTATGAAACTTGTTCATCAAGAAACCCAAAAATGCAAATTAGGGTTTAAAATGGAAAATTTTCATAACTTAGAATTTTTCTAAGTTATGAAATTTTCTTATTTTTTCCTAACTTTGTCCCATTTTTTCACCATGATGAAAATGGATTCAAACAAAACTTGCAACATGAAAATTTTAGTACATCACAAAGTCTACAACTTTTATTCACAAAGTTTTCTCAAAAGAGGCTTGTATCTCAAGTTATGATTTTTGGAACAAGGGTACCTAAAACTTTTAACTTAGAGAAATTTTGCCCTAGTTTAGGCAGGATTTTGACCCATCTTCTTGGCCATTTTTCACATAGTTCCACTTGGAGTTTCAAGTTGCATTTCAAAGATGGATTATATTACATGTTGCAAGATTTCCAAATTGTCCAAGAAATCCTCAAACACCTTTGTTGTTAGGGAGAATCGAATGCTTGAAGTTGGCAAAAACTCACTTTACAACCATGGCCAATACATGTTCATACCACTTGCCAAATCTGATCTAGATAGCTTGGTTCACAATTACAGGCCTCTAAACCAGTTTTTACTCCATGATTTAATGCATATCCATTGAGCCAAGGCATTGTCTTGGTCATTAGAGTATTGTACACTAGATTAAGCATTAAATGGAAAAAGTAACAATGTCATTTTTTCTTGAACTTTGCTTTATGTCAAAATAACATCCTAGAGCATTGAACCAGATCTTATGTTGCAAACAAAATCCACTAATTAGAGGGGCCAAGAGGTTTGTGTGCAGGGTGATAGGATGGCCTGTACCAGTCTATAACCTCACTTCCATTCTTTTGCTTCAAAGAGAAGAAAACTTGCAAAACACAAGGCATCTCTCACATCTGATAAAAGCAAATAAAACAAATTTGTCAAAGAAGTTTCATACATCCTCACAAGTCAGAAGCACGAGCCTCTCACCCCTAAAGCATCCTCATACCCCAAAACCCCATTTTCTTGCAAAACATGGCCAGTTCTGCATTTTGGAAGCTACCGTCAAATTCCATCGTGCATTTTGTCCAAAGATACTTCAAACACCTTCCAACCAACTCTCTTGAACTATTCCAGGCCTCCATTGCTAGCTGTAACACCATTAAGACATATAGCCATTTTAGTTTCAAAGCTTTGCAGGTTGAGTTCTGTAGCACGATTCAGGCTACTTCAAAACAAGTCAAGCATTGGAAAAGCTTCAGTGGACCTCGAGCAAGCTCAAAAGAACCTCAAGCACCCTTGGAAGTTGCTACATTGCCCTACTCGAATCCAACTGAAACAGGTTTTTCTTCACTTTCTATCTCTCTATTTAGGAACATTTAGCCTTAGGTTTGTGAATGAAAAATGTAGTATTCATTGCTAGGAAGCCATACATATGCTCATCTTTCATTTATATAAAGTGTGCTAGGAGAATTTCATCCATGAACATGTGAAAAAAGCTAGGTCAAATTTTAGGGCCAGAAAAATTCTATCTGGTCTTTGAGAGTTAGGATCAATGCTTTATATGGTTAGAATCGTGTTAAAATTCTCTACAAGTTTGATGTTGTGAGTTTTGGCAAAAGATCACTGAAACAGGATGTCCATGTTTGAACCAGGCGTGCGCGCGTTTGACAAATGCTGGAGGTTGAAGATGATGGCTTGGGCTGGGCCTGGCCAGTTTTGCTTCTAACACCCCTTTTTTCAGTTTCACACCCCCTGGCCCAATTTGTTATATTTTTGCATTTTTGAATTTTTGTTTTCTTTTCTGACTTTGTTGTTTTATTTCCAAATATAATAAATGCCTAAAAAATATTTTTATAATTTTTTACATTTATTTGGTATTTTATTTTGATTTTTTTTAATATAAAAACATTTTGAATACTTTCCTAATTTATTTGAAAACTTGAAAAAATATTTACATTTTATACTTTTATTTTGTTATTTATTTTTATTCATATTAAAAATATTTTCTTAAATATATTTTATTTTTGTACATATTTTATTTTGTACACATTTAATTTAATTAATATACACATAATAAACATATATACTTTTATTTTATTAAATACTTAGAATAAAAATACAAAAATATCATATTTTATTTTTTATTATTATTTATACTAAAAAATACCCTTTTTAAGTATATTTCATTTTTACACATATTAATACATTTTTTGCATATAAATAATACATAATATTTATTTTTTTAGAGAAATTAGGGTTTCATCCTTTAAACAAATAAAATTAATTTTTCTTTATTTGTTTCTTTATAATTTTTCACATTAAAAATACCTTTGCATACATAAACAAACAAAAACTTCTTTTTGCATAATACATATTATTTGATATTTATTTATCTTGATTATTTAAATATTGTACATTTAAATGTTGATGCATTTGAGATTCAATTTGGATGTAATAGTAAACTAGGGTTTATATTTCTTGTCAAATACCCCCAATTCAAATTTGTACCCCCTCCCTATATCGTGTTGTAATAATGTAGAATTCAAATTCTCGCACTTTTAAATGCTTTCAATTATGCCATGATTAGAATTAGGGTTTGTATGCAAAATCAAAATCAACAAATAGCTTGACCTAATCAAAGACAGAAATGCATGAAAAACAAACACAATGCACACTTACACCCCTAGGGTTACAATCCACTTGTTGCCTTCAAAAATGGGCCATGGTATGCATGGCAAGTGTTTTGGCAAAACAAAAAAACAAAGCAAAGATCATAGTCCCTCGATGACGCTATCTGAGTTGCCTAAACAAAAATGATCAAGTCCCTCAAGAAAATTGCCAAAAATACTTGACACTATTGCTATCATGGTCTATACGATGACCCGCGCCTGTCCCGTTTAACATCCTAACACAAGGTTGTTCACCAAATACAATGGTGAAACAACACTGTTAAAAGGGTTAAAAACATAAGAAAGATCTTTGAGTAAAATGGGGTAGACAACTCTGAGTTACTTGATCAAAACTTGCAAAAACATCCTTGCTATCTTCAAAATACACTTCACAACACAAATTTCAAAACCCTACTTTCAAACATTGAAAAAATTTCAAAAGATAAAAACACCTTTGTATACATTCAAACAAGAATCATTACAAAGGTCGCCACAACGATGGCCTCTTTTCAAAACATCTTTCAAAATCACACACAAAGCACGGTTTCAAACAATTGAAGAGCACCATTTCAAACAATTGAAAAGTAAAGCAAGTGATCTAAGCAAGTAACTAAGAGCCCATGGATAACCATGGATAGAAATGGTGATAATACCTTCCATTTCTATAATCTACTCCCCGAACCCAAGAAAACATCTCAAATGTCTTTCCTGTGCTTTTTGACCTTTCCTTAGGATAAAATAAAAAGTAGGTGGCGACTCTTGGTAAACCGAAACATTTGCAAACACAAACGCAAAATTCCAAGTTAGTTCTCCCACCGTATCACAGAACTGGCGACTCTACTGGAGAATTCTTTAAAAGTGGAGTAACCTTAGGGCCTAGATCACCCTTTGTATGATTATATTGTTTGCTTTGATTGCTTTACATTTGGTTCTCTTGTTTGGGCTTGAAATCCTCCACCCGGATTTGGGAAACATTCATAGGTAAATAGCAATACGTTGTGGAAACTGTGCGGGGTATACCGACATGGTTGAAGCAATAGCTATATTAGTGCGACATATTTGTGAGTATCGGTAGCCTTTGAGTCAATCAAAGAGAGTACGGGGCCGCTGAGTGATGTCATGAAGCACTAATGAACTCTTAGAACCTTACTTGACCATCTTGGCCTTGATTAGGGGTAGTGAGATGACCAGCTTTGGTGCAGTCTGAAGTTGGTAGATACTCGATACTATACTCATTGAGGGTTATTTTCTTGGAATATTTTGGTCGCTAGTTAAGTGGCTAAACCAAAACAATGAACATAGAAAACAACCCAATGATATTGAGCTCCTTAGAACCCGGTTACTATTTATAGGACAGGTTTTGAGCCAACTAAACTCAAGAGGGTACTTACCTATGAAACCTCATGCAAGCCTGAAACTAGGGTTTTTGTGTGACTTGCTTGTACATGTGCTTGTGCATACATCATGAACATCATAAAGCATCATATGCATCCATTAACCATTTCGAGGGTTTGGATCTTCATCTTTGTTCTTGTTTTATAGGTCATGGAATCTCTTCGCAGGAAAACAATTCAAGTCAACCTTGTGAGGATCCCTCCTCAACTCAAGGAGCTTACTTCCAGAATTCCAGAGAACTCTCTCTTCAGTGAAAGACATGGTAGACTCCTCAACTTGGTTAACACCAACATTGAAGAAGACATGGTGAAAGTTCTCTTCTAGTTCTTTGACCCCCTACACCACTGTTTCACATTCCCTGATTACCAATTGGTGCCTACTTTAGAGGAATTTTCTCAACTCCTGAGGATTCATATTCTTCACCAACTACCCTACAACGGTACGGAAAAAGAACCAAAGCCTGAAGATGTTGCTCAAGCATTACACTTGCAACCATCTGACATCAAGGGGCATTGGGAAACCAGAAGTGGTGTCAAGGGATTCTTGGCAAAGTTTATATTTGAGAAGGCACAAGACTGCTGGAATTCTCTTGATCTACAAGCCTTTGAAGAGATTATGGCACTCCTCATCTATGGGTTGGTCTTGTTCCCAAACCCTGATCAGCTTATAGATGTGAATGCTGTCAAGATTTTCATATCCAGGAATCCTATACCCATATTGCTTGGGGACATCCTACACTCATTTTACACACGAACAATGAGGAAAAGAGGTGTTCTCATGTGTTGTACTCCTCTCCTAGCAAGGTGGTTTATTTCTCACCTTCTGCAAACAGTTTTGAAGAATGAGCAGGGTTTTAGGTGGTCACAACGATTGATGACCCTCACACATTCTGATGTACATTGGTGTTCTCGCTCCAGAGAAAATGTCATCCTCATTGATCGTTATGGGGAATTCCCTAATGTCCCACTACTTGGCAATAAGGGAGGTATTACCTACAACCCCTATTTAGCTCTAAGACAGTTTAGATATGCTCGGAGGGATGGCCCTCATGACATGCTGATTCCTGACCTAGTTTTTGACTTCGGCAATGATGCGCAAGGACTTCGAAAAAGATTCATCAGAGCTTGGAGGATGCCCAACAAGGTAGATAGTAAGACACTGGGGCACAAGAATTCCATCCCCCTTGAGCCTTATCTCAAGTGGGTACGAACCCGCTCCCAGAATCTTATGATGCCATACCCTCACATTCTCCCCTTGATCAAAGAGCCTGTTACAGAAGGAGAGGTTCCATACACCATCCTACATCCTGACATGCCAACATCATGGGAAGAAATGCAAAAGAGTTGGATCCAACTCAAGGAAGAACGGAATACTTTTGAAGCCAGCTTCTATTCCAGTGAGAAGAAGGTTTTGGAGCTTACCCGCCGACTTCATGAGGAGGAAACTCTCAACACTTACATCGCACCAAAGAGGATGCGCAATGTCTTTTTACATTAAGAATTTTGTAATATTTTGCCCATGGGGAACTTATGTACTAACAATTTCTTCTTAATATGACGTGTGTTCCTTTTTGTTTGCAACAAATTTAAATTTCTGAATCCTTGAATGCATTACATGAATAACATACCATTCATCATATACATAAACAGGTCTTCACATCAGGTTTCCTTATCTTTCTGCTGTTTATTTCAGCAAGATGGATTTGGAGCAGACAGTAAAGGATCTACAGGCACAAAATTCATAATTCCAACAACTCCTCATGACCTTGGCAAAGGGTCAAGAGGACCTCAAAGCTCTGTTGGAGACGAATAAAGAGAAAAAGAAAAAGAGACCTGGAGTAGCCACTTTTGGAAGAAGGTTTGAAAGCAATGCCAGAAAGGCTCTTGAGTTCCCCTCAACGTCAGGCGAAGGGGTCGGTAAAGGGAAAGGGACTGCTGTATTTTCTGAATCTGAGGTTGAAGAGGAGGAAGAGGAAGAAGACGAAGACTACTCCGAACAACAGTATCCACCAGCGGATGATAAATATAAGAATCTCGAGGATAGACTGGCAGCCATGGAGTTGCAGAGGGTGCCCGGTTTGGATTTTGAAGAACTAGGGCTGGTAGCTGGGATTGTTATCCCTCCCAAGTTCAAGGTGCCAACATTTGCCAAGTATGACGGTCTGTCATGCCCAAAAATGCACTTGAGATCGTATGTCAGAAAGATCCAACCCCACTCATCTGATAAAGACCTCTGGGTACACTTTTTCCAAGACAGTTTGTATGGCACGCAGTTGGACTGGTTTTATCAGCTCGAGAGATCAGAGGTTCACAATTGGGAAGACTTAGAAGCCGCTTTTTACCGTCAGTATCAATACAACGCTGATTTGGCGCCCACTCGTACTCAGTTACAAAGTATGGGGATGGCTTCCAATGAAGGGTTTAAAGAGTAGGCCCAGAAGTGGCGTGATCTGGCTGGAAGGGTGCAGCCGCCGTTGTCAGATAGGGAGTTAGTTGACATGTTTCTGGGGACCTTGTCTGGTCCCTTCTTCAATCATCTAATCGGAAGTTCTTCCGTGGGATTTACTGAACTAATTTTGACCGGCGAGAGGGTCGAGGCCGGTATTAAAAGTGGAAAGATTCAAAAGGATGCTTCTGCATCCACATCTGTTAAGAAACCCTTCCCAGCTAAGAAGGAAGCCTTTGTTGTGTATTCTCAGAAGGGTCAGGGAAGAACCGAGCACCGACCGACGGTAGGGGCTGTGATGATTCAAAATTCTTCAAATGATCAACCTCGTAACAATCAGTCGAGACCAAATCAACAACGGGTAGAAAGGCCACAATGGCAGTTCACCCGCATCAACATGGCGCCAGCTCAAGTACTCCCTCACTTGTTGAACTTGAATCTTACCAGTTTAAAGGAAGCGCCAAAGAATCCTAACATCTCCTCTCCATACTACCATTCTGTGATCGGTGGAAATAGAACTGACTGTTTTGGAATGCTGGTTCGCGTTTGCGTTTTGCAAAATGTCACGGTAAGCAAGAGTCGCCACCTTCTTTTATTTTCTCCAACAAGGAAAGGACAAAAGCACAGCTTAATTCCTTTTCGAGATATTTCTCGGGTTCGGGAGGTAGATTATAGAAAGGGAAGGTGTTAGCATCCTTTCTATCTGTGGTTATCCACGGGCTCTTAGGTACTTGCTCACTATGTTTTCAAAAGATTTTTGCTTTTCTTGTGTTTGTGGGTTTTGAAAATGTTTTGTTTGAAAACTTCGATTTAACTCTTGTATCTGTCCTCAAGAGTGTATGAAGTATTGTTTGAAAACTTTTGTTTGAAAAGTGTAAGAGAGAAAAGTTGTTTTTTCTTTGAAAGAGCAAGTATCTAAGAACCTCTACCTACTCAAAAGAAATTAAGCTGTGTAAATGTCCTTTAGACAGTATTATCCCACTATTGAGAAGTAGGTAGCACCGTCGTTGGAGTTTTCGGGTCAATTCGATTATGGGACATGTGGTCACTAAAGCAATAGTAGGACGCCTTAGCGGTAACCCTAATGTCTTAGATCATTTTTTATCGAGGCAACCGTTTTGAGGCAACTTTGATCTTTAGACAGGAGGGCGACCTCTAAAACACCCTATACTCAATGACCACGTCGAGGCAACCAAGTGAGGCGTACCCTAAGAGTGGCATGTGCGAGTGTGTCAAGTTTCAGTTATGTTATCTTTGTACATGTTATGGTGAGCTACGATTAATTTTAATTTAAGATAAGTCTTGTCATGCATAGCCTAGTTAGCATACATCTAGCAGTTAAGGGTTGCGGAAAATAAAAACTACGCTATTACAAGGCCGGGTATTTACATCGCCAAAAACAAACCCTTGAAAGAGTAAATTGCGGAAAATTAAATAAAAGCGATAAAAAGGTCCTAATTAGAGCTATTACATCCTCGGAGCAAATACAATTATATAGATCAAAAATTATGAATCAAAAATAATCATACGCGCGAGGAAAATTGGATCGGGGAGTTTTTAGGGTTTTGACCCTTTTTTGAGAAAGAAAGAGATTTTTTATTATTTTGCATTTAATTAAATTAAACCTAGACTAATTAATTAATTAAATAAAAGAAAGATATTTTTTGTGTTTTTTATGTTTTTTAAGGAAAAAATAAAAGATGGTCAAAAGTTATAAAAAACCCTAATTCTATATTAATTTTAAATTATTGCAAAAATATTAAAATTAACCTAATTAAAACTAAATTAATTAATTACTTATTTATTTACAAAGTAACTAATTAAATCTAATAAATAAAAATATTATATTTTTTATGTTTTCTAATTTTTATTATGAAAATAAATATTAATTTGTTAGTGAAAATAATAATTATAAAAAATAATTAAATGAAAGAAATAAAAAAGAAAAGAAAAGAAATAAACTTGAAGGGGGGTGTTGGGCCCAATTTTGTGGTGCATCCTGCAATTCTGAAGCCCATTATTCATTAGCCTGTTGACTTTCCTGATCACCCTTGCGTATGTTGACCAGGGAGCATGGTGGTCTTCCACTCATGACCATTGGATCTATGCTTGGAGACATCTGGCGCACTGAGGTTTGAGGTGTATGGTGGACCTCACTTTGAAACTTGCACATGAATACCTGTGAAATAAAAATAACAAGGTTTTGGGGGGACCTGGGATTCGAACCCAGGTCCCAATGCTTCCAGGCCAGCGTCCCTGCCACTACACCATCATGCTTCAATTGATATTATAATAATAAGCAATTAATATATATGAAAACAATCACAATGCTGTAAATAAAAATTAAAACGCGCGCTTTTTTCAAATTGGCCAACCAGATATCAACACATCATCGTCTTCAACCTTTGTCCTGTGTAAATAACATCAAATAGCGGGGGTTTTTAACCTCCACTAACTCCTGCAAGTAAAAATAGCGAATAGAACCACAGCAATCATAAATATTTCGCGAGGTATGGGTTGTGTTCGTCTTGGTCTAACGATTTCAATCATGTATCTCACTGGTCCCAATTTTTCCTGGATTGAAAAGCCCCATTTAAAAGCTCAAGAACCCTAGAAATTCAGTCATGGTATCTTTCGATTCAGGGCGTTACAGTTCAATTCAACCATGCCATTAGCTTTGTATGATCTCTAGCAATGCAAAACAATCACAAACACATGTTAAATGCGCATGAATTAGGAGATATAATTCTGAATAAGAAGTGCAAACCGTGGGACTGTATGCAGCGATTCCTTGAGCTTTAGTGCTTGAATTTGATTGTAAATCGTTCCTGGGACCTCCTGCAATGTATTTGGATGATCAAAACGCCTTGAATTGGCCTAGAATGCAAGAACAGGTTTTGACTTTTCTTGAAAATTCTTGAATTTTCTATGGCCGTTTCTGCAGCTTTCAATCGTGTTCTAGGTTATGGCTTTCTTGCTTGCATATAAGAGAATGAAATTAGGTCAAAATTTTGGATCCAACCCATGTGCATTGAAGATTAAATCTTTGATTGAAAATCAAATATTCTTGATTTTCCATGATTGAACAATGTTGCCAAAATTGGATTTTTTTTGTATCTTTGACTTGTGCACGAATTTGCCAGCATGTTTTGATCATATTTGCTTCACAAATTGATTTAAAAAATCAAATCTTCTATTTTCTTATGATTTAAATTAATTAAATGAATTAATATTAATTAAAAATCCATTTAATCAATAAATTTAAGAAAATAAATCCAATTAATCTTGATGGGTCGTGCATAGGTCATGGGTGAAGTTTCAAGAAGAGATTTGAGGCCCATTAGCAAAAAGAAGGTGTTTTGAGCAAAGTTGACTTTTGCAAGTTCATGAAAATTTCCCAACTTCTCCAATGCACAACTTGCTCAATTTTGATCATATGACCATGTTCTTGAACATTTTGGAAAGCTCTTGAAGTCCTCTAACCAATGCCTTTTGTCCCGTGTCATTTGGATTTACCAATCTCAAGTTATGGCCTTTAACCCAAAGTGTACTTTTGTTGACTTTTGAAAGTGACCTATAATGTAAAAATTGGTAACTTTTTGTGAGAGCATTTCTTGAACTTGGAGTGTGAATATGGATTGTAGGAAATTGCATCCTCTTAAAAATGAGCTTTGGATGGAATTTTTCTGACAAACCATGAAAGAGTTATGCCCTTGTCAAAGTACAGTTGACTTTTCTACTGTCCAAAAATAGTAACTTTTGCATCTTGATGATTTTTGAGCTATTCTTGTGGAATCATGATCAAGGCTTGATCAAATGATGATTGTGAACTCAAAATGAGATATTGACCAAAAATTCTGACTTTTGACTGTAAAATGACCATTTGCCCTTGCAGTTGATTGTAGATCAAATGGAGCTTTTGACTGTGCAAAATTGGCACTGTGAGTCTTGAAACTTGGCATGTAGGTGCTTGAGAATCTATATAGGCCTATGAGGCTTGATTGAACCATTGAAAACCCCAAATTCCTTGAAAGAAACAAAACCCTAATTTCAGCATTGACTTCCTTAGGAGGTGATTTGACTGTACAACCCTTGAGCCATTTTGAGCAATTTTGAAGATCATTCTTGACAAATCTTGAGGAATATGGGAGGGCAAATTTTGGGGTACAACACATTCCAATGCCAAATGTGCTTACCATTCCGACAGTGTTGGGCACGATACCAATAATTGTTGGGCGCTTAAGAACAAAATCCATGACTTGATTGATGCCAAAGAAGTAGAATTCGATGCGCCTGAGAAGCCCAATGTGATTTTTGCTCCGATGCCCAAGCACGGTAATAATGTTCATGCTGTTATGGAGGACCTTCATGTTACTGATGTTGTTGACCTGTTGATGTCGTTACTTGTGATTAAAGAAAATTTGATGAGAGCCTGGATCTTTCCTGGTTGTGGTAAAGACTGCTATTTTTGTTTGAACATACGAGGTGATTGCCCAATGTTGAAGTCAGGTGTCCAACGCCTGATGGATACCCAAGAGATACTTTTCCAGAAAACCCTTGTTGATACCTTCAATCCTGTTACTCCTGGTGCTTTTTCTACTTCAACCAACGATATCACAATCATAACCATTTCCAACAATCCTCCCAAGGCATGCAAAAGGCCTGTCAGGATTACACCCAACTCTGAATGTGTACCTTTAAAGATCACCATGCTGGGACCTGTCCCATACCAATCCAGCAAAACGATACCATGGAACTATGGAGGAGAAATCTTCTATCATGGTATCAAATAAATTGAGGTAGTCCAAGAGATTTCTGAAGAAGAAGACCCTGATATAGGGAACATTGAGGGTACAAGCAAGATAACCCGCAGCGGCCGGATCTTTTCTTTGGAGATTGCTCCCCCTCGAGCAGTTTTCGGACCCTTGAAATCTTCTGTACCTGTTGGACCATCTGTGCAAGGCCCAATGATTGAAGAATTGGATACTCCTGAAGTAAGACCATCTGTTGATACTACCAATAAGGGTAAGGGGATACTAGAAGTGCCTGTCAGGACAAAGGCTCATGCTGTGGTTATCCCCGAAACCACTCAAAGAAATGGATGAAATCTTGAAAATAATCAGAAAAAGTGACTACGACGTTGTGGAACAGTTAGGGCAGACCCCTTCTAAAATTTCAATGTTGGCTCTTCTGCTCTGTTCTGAGGCCCATGCTAAGGCACTAATCAAGTTTTTGAAGGTGGCACATGTACCCCAGGAGACTTCGGCTGACCAGTTTCAGGAATGTGTGGCCAGTCTTACTGCTTATAATGGCCTTGGCTTTTCCGATGCTGACTTGACTCCCAAAGGAAGGAAACACAACGACGCGTTACATGTCTCAGTTGAATGCAGGGGAACCACCCTCGCCCATGTCTTAGTTGATACTGGTTCTTCCTTGAATATGCTGCCGAAGAAAGCCTTAGACCGTTTGGACTGCGAAGGATTGACCCTCAAACCTAGCAACATCGTTGTTAGGGCTTTTGATGGTTCCAAAAGAATGGTTCATGGAGAGGTTGATATTCCTATCAAAGTAGGCACAGAATTTTTCAACTCCACCTTCTACATGATGGACATTCGTCCGTCATATTCGTGTTTATTAGGAAGACCGTGGATCCATTATGTCGGGGCAGTTACCTCCTCTTTGCACCAAATGCCGAAATATCCTGTTAAGGGTAAGATTATAATAGTGCACGGTGAGGGAGAGTACATGATAAGTCATCTCAATTCCTTCCGCTATGTGGAGTTGGATGGTGAGTTCATCGAAACGCCTTTCTAACATTTTGAGGAAGTTTCCCCTGAGGTAGCAGTTGCGAAGACATTGGTTGAGGTGCCTGTCGTTCCCAGGCATGTATCTAGGATGGCATCTCTCAAGGACGCAGAGGCTGTAGTTAAAGAAGGAAAGAGTATAGTATGGGGGCAATTTCCTGACTTTCCCCATAAGACAGACAAATTTGGGTTGGGGTTTACTGCTGCAGGACAAAAGGCTATGCATCGCTCCAAGGCTGGAGGACTACCCGTTAAGATCTCACACCATGGAATTAATGTTGTAGAAGATGAAGATGAAGAGAGCCACTTTGAAGATTAGATCTTTCCGACCGTCGAAGGGGGTTTGAGCAACTGGGAAGCAAAGGATTTTATTCCCATCACCTTTATCAACCAGTAATTTTATCTTTGAACGATTTCCCATTTTATGGTTTGTAATAACTAAAACAATTCGCACACTATTTTCACCTCATGCCTTGCCCGGGGCATGTAGGTCCATTTGTAAGGGCTTGATTTTCTTCATTACCATATGCCATGTTTTAATGAATCATTGGACGTTTTTCATCTATAAACTGTTGTGTTCATTTTCTTTCCTTTTGCATTTTGTTTGCTTAAAGGATGGCTATCCCTTACACACACCCACACTCATAAATGCAGGTACCCATCCACTCCGGATTCCATGGGTGACTATTCTGCTTTAGCCTTCGATAACTCTGAGGATTTGGTCAATCATGCTGAGTACGAAGTTGACGAAGATTGTGAAGTGTCGGGAGAATTAGCCAGACTTCTACGACAAGAAGAGAGGGTTATTATGCCTCATGAAGAGTTGCTAGAAACCATCAACTTGGGGACAGAGGAAGACAGAAAAGAGGTGAAAGTGGGTGCCAACCTGGAACCAAGTGTCAAGGAGCGCTTAGTGCAATTGTTGAACGAATATGTTGAAATCTTTGCCTGGTCTTATGAAGACATGCCAGGTGTTGTACCCCAAATTTTGACCTAAGATACCATCTCCCATCTGCATCATTACATTGCAAGGGTTTTGACCTATTTTTATCAATTTTCAAAGCAGTTTTTAAATTCATAACTTTTTCAAGTCAAGAGCTGTTTATTTTTGAAACGCTAAATTTATTAATTGATCAATGATGTTTTTTAATTATTTATTATTCTAAGTTTAAATAGTTGAAATTTTATTTTCAGTTATTATAATTTAGAGAATTATAAATAATGAAGTAAATAATTGAAGAGAAGTTTATTGATCAATGATGTTTATTTAATTATTTATTATTCTAAATTTAAATAATTGGAATTTATTTTCAGTTATTATATAATTTAAAGAATTATAAATAATAAAATAAATATTTGAAAAGAAGTTTATTAATTGACCAAACAATGTTTATTTAATTATTTATTATTCTAAGTTTAAATAGTTGAAATTTTATTTTCAGTTATTATAATTTAGAAGAATTATAAATAATGAAGTAAATAATTGAAGAGAAGTTAATTGGTCAATGATGTTTATTTAATTATTTATTATTCTGAATTTAAATAATTGAAATTTATTTTCAGTTATTATATAATTTAAAGAATTATAAATGATAAGGTAAATAATTACATAGAAGAAAAGAATTAACTGGTAAAATATTGGAGTTTTTATTCATTTTATCCTAATTGTTACAATTGTCGTTTAAATACCGTATTTATTTACAACGTATTTACAATGATAATTTTTACAATGTTTAAAGCGAAATAAAAGCTATCCTAATTTTTTCTAAGTTCTAAATCTTCATCTTCTATCTGATACTTCTTTGATGCTCATTTGACTTTACCTGCAAAGAATTAAAAGAAAAGTCAGAAATAAGATATATAATTAAAAGCAGACGATTAATTTAGCGTTCATCATTAAAAGCAAACGGGTGGAATCAGTTTTTTACCCTCTTTGCAAATCACGGGATTTCTCCCGGTTCACAAAAAGGGATGTTGATTTTTTGATAAATATGAATGCACAAGTTAAAATTATGCACAAATTCAATATTTCAAAATAAACTGCATATTTCAAAATAAACTGCATATTTCAAATAAAATGCATAGTTCAACAGCATATGCAATTTTCAAAGCCAAGTCCAACGTAAACTACCCAATGTATGGGAAGAGGCCAAAAACACAAGGCTCCATACTGTACAATGCAGATGGCAAAGAGAAACATGTACAGATTAAAACCAAATATGCAAGAAATGTTCCTAATTTCATCATTTTCCAGCTTTGCTTTTTCAGAACTTAAAGTACATACATCATTTTAATGTTTCAACTGTACTAAGGAGAGAGAAGAGAGAAAGAGTGTGGGTTTTACAGGTTTTGGCCTTAGGCAGAAAAGGGATATAAAACAAAACTGCAATAATACAGTAAAAAAAATGGAAGTATAGAAAAGGATATAGGCAAACTGAATGGAACAGTAGTGTGCAGAGGTATCAAAGACAAAATAGTTAAATATACCAAAACCTGAGCCATCAAACAAGAAGCCAGCAAACTGTTATAACAACAACAAACCCTTCAAGAGAAGTAGAGAGTTCAACCTGTTTTCAAACCTTCAAAAACTCAAAACTGTCAAAAACAAATACTAAGCCAATTCTCAAAGTACCAAGAACAAAACCTCAAGAACCTGCATTCGAACAATGCAACCTGCTGTCTCAAGCCAAAATATCATAAAGACCATGGCCTGAAAAACCAGTAAACTACCTACTGTCCAGTCAAAGCCTTGACCCTTTCAAAACGATAACCTGTAACACCCAGCCAAAGCCTTAGTTCAAAAATACCCAACATAACCTGCTTAAGCTTTGAACCTGTAACATAAACCAAGGCCACAAACCTGAAACCAAGGCCATAACCTGCATAAACCAGTAAAGCCTAAAACCCTCATACCTACCTAAACATCCAGGGCCAAAACTTGTACCAGCCACACACGCCCAAAAGCCAAAAACCAGAATACCACAACAACACAAACTTTAAAAAACAATGTCCAAACCCGTCAAGCCTCGGAAATATCCCATCATAGGCCAATAAAAAAAGCAACTGAAGCACAGCAAAGAAGAAGAGAGGAAAAGTATTCGAAGGCAACAGTCAAGCATACAACGAGGCAATAGGAGAAGAGGAGATAAAGAAGCAAAGTAGCGTGCATAGGCAAAGGCAGGGTCAACAGAAGAAGAAGAAAAATATCACATAGAGGTTTTCAACATCATCATCAAACCACAAATCAAAGAAGTCAGAAACGAAATACCAGGGTCAAAGAAAGCATCACGCGTTTCGTCCCTCACTGCCTTGGCCGCCACATCTCTTCTCCACCCTTTCTTCCTTCGTCTCCAAAGGTAACGGTTTCTCCCTCTCTTTCTTTCATATACCTCAAACAACCATAACATATGAAGTCAGAAAATAAGGAACGAGATCATAACATGCAGTAATAAAACCCCATTTGAAATTAAAACAAAGATTACCTTGAATCAGTCGCCCTAGCATTTCGTTGGAGGGAAGAGGAAGTTTGGAGATGCCGGTGGCCATGGGCAAGAGAGTTCAGAAGCGGGCATGAGAGCAACGAAGAGGACGAGCGAAGAAGAACGCGTGAACGAAGAGCAGCGGCGCTGTAACCTTAACCCCTTTTTTCCCCAAACTAAAACAAATACGTTTAACCCTAATCCAAGTGGAACACAACCTGATAACCCTAACTTTGTTTCAATGAATGGACCTTACCCGTTTCCTGCCTAAAAGCCCAAACGATTTCTACTAACACCCCCCATTTCTGTTTGTTTTTGATTGGGCCCTTTAAAAACCTTTTAGCCCATACAATGGTTCATTGTCTATCCCCTTTTATTTTTGATATCTCTCCTTCTATTTACTTTCTATTAGCTTTTTTTAGAATGTTATTAGTTTAGTTAATTAGTAAGTTTAATCAAATAGAGGTGTAATTTAATTAAGCAATTTTAAATAATGTGACCAATTTTTATTAGTTTAACTTTAGGATTAATTTAGTAATTTTAGTATTCTCTTTTAATTAGATTTAAGTTAGTAACTTTTAAAGTTTTAATTTAGTTTAGAATTATTTAATAATTCTTAAAATAATACTTTATATTAATACAAAAATATATAAAAAATAGAAATTTAAGAATTAAAACATTTTATTTTTCTTTAATTAATTCTCTTGCTTTGTCCATATTAAAAATATAAAATATAAAATGCATGTTCACATCCTTTAGTTTGTTATTTAATCATTGTTGTGGTTATCTATCACTTAGCTATTTAATCATTATCTATCTACTTTTCTGTTTGATTATTTCATCGTTATTTGGTTATTCTGTTTACGTCTGAATCCAAGAGAAAAACGATTAAATTTGTTGACTTCATGTCCTCAAATCCAGTCATGCGAATATCTTCATTTCATCAAAACTTAAGACAATTTTTCCTCAAATCTTAAATCTTTTCAAAACTTATACCTTTTAAGTCAAAACTTCGACATTAGGTCGTCGTACCTTCAAAAACCCGTCCGTACCCCTTTTCGGCCAAAACAATTTATTTTTAATCAAACGAACATTTTAATAAACAGATATTTCAAAAGGTTCCTATAGAGTACTATAGATACATTGGGTGCTAATACCTTCCCATTGTATAACCAACCCCCGAACCATAGACCTCTTTTCAAAACGCCTTGTGTTTTCATTACTTTTAAAAGTATTATTTTATATTGCATACTTTAGGGTTTTATTTCGCTCTTTCCCCTTTTCCCTTGGAAATAATAAAGCGCGGTGGCGACTCTTGCTTTTTGTGAGACGAATTAATTAATAATTCGATCTCCGATTTACCCCGCTACATTTTTATCGCTACACCAGGGCTAGACACAGACATCGTGGTTCACGTTCTCCCTACAAGAGAAGACTGTCCACTGATCAAGCAAAAGGTCCGCCGAATGAGGCCTGACATGTCTGAGAAGATTAAAGCTGAGGTAATGAAGCAATTCAACGTTGGCTTTCTGGCTGTTACTTCCTATCCACAATGGGTTGCTAACATTGTGCCCGTGCCTAAGAAGCACGGCAAGGTCAGAATGTGTGTGGACTATCGGGATTTAAACAGGGCTAGCCCTAAAGACGATTTTCCACTGCCACATATCGATATCTTGGTTGACAACACAGCTCAACACGAGGTTTTTTCCTTCATGGATGGATTCTCGGGATACGACCAGATCAAAATGGCCCCCGAGGATATGGAGAAAACAACCTTTGTCACGCAATGGGGTACCTTCTACTACAAAGTGATGCCATTTAGACTGAAGAATGCAGGGGCAACCTATCAACGCGCCATGGTAGCTTTGTTTCATGATATGATACATCATGAGATCTAAGTTTACGTAGACGACATGATAGCTCGATCACAGACAGAAGAAGAACACCTTGATCATTTGAAAAAGTTGTTTGTTAGGTTGAAGGAGTATAAGCTCAGATTAAACCCAAGCAAGTGCACTTTTGGGGTTAGGTCTGGTAAACTTCTGGGATTTATTGTCAGCAACAAAGGCATTGAGGTTGATCCAGCTAAAGTGAAGGCTATACAAGAAATGCTTGCCCCCCGTACTGAAAAGGAGGTTAGAGGATTCTTGGGACGCTTAAACTATATCGCGAGGTTCATCTCTCACCTGACATCTACCTGTGAGCCAATTTTCAAACTATTGAAGAAAGATCAGGTAGTTGAATGAAACAATGATTGTCCAGTTGCTTTTGATAAGATCAAGGAGTATTTGCTAGAACCCCCTATTCTGATGCCACCCGTCGAAGGAATGCCGTTAATCATGTATCTGACTGTTTTGGATAACTCAATAGGGTGCGTGTTGGGCCAACATGACGAGTCTGGCCGAAAAGAGCATGCCATTTATTATCTTAGCAAAAAGTTTACCGACTGTGAGACTCGCTACTCACTGCTCGAGAAAACTTGTTGCGCTTTCGTATGGGCTGCTCGCTGGCTAAGGCAGTATATGTTGACTCATACCACTCTACTGATTTCCAAGATGGATCCGATCAAGTATATCTTCGAAAAGCCTGCTTTATCTGGAAGAATCGCTAGATGGAAAATGATCCTGACTGAGTACGATATCTAGTATACTACCCAAAAAGTTATAAAGGGGGGTGTACTAGCTGACCATCTAGCTCATCAAGCCGTCGAAGATTACCAATCTATGAGATTCGACTTCCCTGACGAGGACATCATGACATTGGACAACATCGAAGGTAACGGACCGTATGACGGACCTGAACAAGGATCCCGATGGACCCTCTACTTTGATGGTGCTTCAAATGCACTTGGCAACGGTATCCGTGCGGTACTCATTTCTCCGGAAGGTTTCCATACACCCTTCACTACCCGACTTTGCTTTAGCTGTACCAACAACATGGCTAAATATGAAGCTTGCATCTTTGGTCTCAAGGCTGCTATAGACTTGGGAATCAAATCTTTGGTCGTATTTGGGGACTCGGCTTTGGTTATCAGCCAAGTCGAAGGAGAGTGGGACACCAAGCATCCTAATCTTATCTCATACAAAGAACATGTCTTAACATTGTTGCCTCATTTCGAGCTGATCACCTTCGAGCATTTCCCGCGAGAAGAAAATCAGCTAGCAGATGCTCTGGCTACAATGTCTTCCATGTTTAAACTCAACTGGGATAACGAGGCTCCCCAAATTACCATCGAGCGAATGAACGAACCTGCGCACTGTCATGAGATGAATACCGAAGAAGTAGTGGAACAACTCTGGTTTCATGAAATCAAAAGGTATCTCCAGACTAGAGAATACCCTGAAGGAGCTTCCGTCAATGACAAAAAGTTCTTAAGGAGATTTGCTGCCAAGTTCTTCCTAAGCAATGGCATTCTTTATAAGCGCAGCCATGATTGTGTTTTACTTCGTTGTGTGGATAAAGCTGAAGCAGAGTTGATCATGACCGAGATACACAGTGGAATATTTGGCACCCACTTGAGCGGACATACGATGGCTAAGAAGATTCTAAAGGCAGGCTACTACTGGTCTACCATGGAAGCTGACTGCCATCAATATTCCCGTACCTGCCACAAATGCCAAGTCTATGCCGACAAGGTACATATTCCTCTTGTTCCTCTCAACGTTCTCATAGCTCCTTGGCCATTAGCAATGTGGGGCATTGACATGATTGGAGAGATCAAGCCCACGACATCCAATGGACATCGCTTCATCTTGGTCGCTATTGACTACTTCACCAAGTGGGTTGAGGCAGCTTCCTACGCCTCAGCTACGAAGAATGTGGTCGCCCGCTTCATCAAGCAGAACCTCATATGCCAGTATGGTGTCCCCGACAGGATTATCACAGACAACGGTACAAATTTGAACAACACTATGATCACCGCTCTATGCGAACAGTTCAAGATTTATCATCACAATTCATCTCCCTATCGGCCGAAGATGAACGGTGTTGTTGAAGGTGCGAACAAAAATATTAAGAAGATCATTCAAAAGATGACAGTCACCTACAAGGACTGACATGAGATGTTCCCGTTTGCTCTGCATGGATATCGTACTACAGCACGTACTTCAACAAGGGTAACCCCATTTTCTTTGGTGTATGGCATGTAAGCTGTTTTGCCTATGGAAGTTCAGATTCCTTCCTTAAGGATTATGAAGGACGCTGGTTTGAGTGAAGACGATTGGATTCAGACCCGGCTTGATCAACTTAATTTAATCAACTAGAAGTGACTTATTGATTTCTGTCATGGTCAGACGTATCAAAAACGGATGATCAAGGCTTTCAACAAGAAAGTCAGGCGTCAGGTATATCAAGTCGGAGATCTTGTAATCAAGCAGATCATCTTACCGCAAAGTGATCCCAGGGGCAAGTGGACTCCTACTTACGAAGGACCATTTGTGATCAAAAGCATCTTTTCTGGTGGGGCAATGATTCTGACCACCATGGACGGCGACGACTTACCGCACCCTGCGAACGCAGACATAGTCAAAAGATACTACGCATAAAACGACCCGACAAGTTGAAAACCCGAAAGGGCGACTTGGGCAAAAATGGGCATCCCGGTGAATCGAAAACCCAAAAGGGAGGTTCAGGAAAAAATTAGGGATAAAACAAAAAAAATTGTACACCCGGCAAGTTGAAAACCTGAAAGGGCGACTTGGGCAAAAAAGGGTTTCCCGGTGGATCGAAAACCCGAAAGGGCGGTCCAGGCAAAAGTTAGGGAATTAAAGCGTATGGCTATGTCTCGTCAGATCACTTTAAGAACAATACCTTCACCAACAAGCTCCAAGCTTCTGATCAATCCAATCATCGGCGGACGAAGCAGCGAATGGACAAGATATTCAGAGTTGTAAAGGCTATAGCAGAATGGGAATCCCATGGAATTATTACACATAGCCATCTTTCTTTTGTATAAATTTTTCAATTTTTACGACAACAATATCTTTCTAGGATGTATGTCTCCTTTGTATAGATACTCACAAAAGTTAATACAAAGATACGTCAAAGTGCAGAAATTTGCTTGCCTTTCTTTTCTTTTTACACTTATGTTTTATTTGAAAACGTCCAATGTTTTGTTAAATGGGCATATGCATTTGAATATAATCACTGTTTACAAATAAAACGAAATTGAAAAAGGATAATCACTGATAGGTTGAAGGTGTAGGAAGATATCTTTGTGACATTTCAGAAGAAATCCTCTATGATACATCATTCAGATCCTCAACAAAGCTAAAGTTTGGAGAATAATTCCCATCAGAGTTAAGCTTCAAGATCCCCAGTGGAATCCGAAAACCCTGAAAATCATTTCCCCAACGGAGCCAGAATAGTGAACATTTCCCCCACAGAGTTATCTCCCAGCAAGATCGAAGATTCTCGGTCTCATTTCCCCAAGCAGAAGCCTCCTAGGTTTTAACTCCCCACAAATCACCGAGGATTTTCAATCTCCAGCAGTGGTCTAAGGATTTCTCCTTCTCAACAATCAGAGATCTTTAATCCCCAAGCAGTCAGCAAGGATTTCTCATCTTCAATATTCAAAGATTTTTGGAATCCTCAGCATCGGTCAAGGATTTACTTTCCCCGACAGCAGTCAAAGATTTCTTTATCTCCAGTTATCGAGGATTTATTTTCCTCGGCGAGACAGCTACTCAGTTTACATGTGCATCCATTACATTCATATATCATAAACATTGATGAAACGCAATTCATTGTATCATACATATCATGCAACATAACTTTGTGTTTTATCTAACATTTTACCCTTTTCAGGATAAGAATAAAAGGCTGCTGATAATAATTATTCAGATACAATATGGATACACCCCAGACACGGCGGTCATTCTATTACTCATTCACAATTTCAAGTCAAAATACAGAACAGATACGCCCCAGACACAGCGGTTATTCTACTACTCATTCAGACTTCAGCAATCCGATACATACTAGATACGCTCCAAACACGGAAACCATTCTATCTCTCATTCAGATTCAACTATCAACCATGAGTTCAGATACGCTCCAGACACGGATGTCATTCTGACCTTTACACCAGCAGTTTGATTCTTCCCAGTGCAGTCGCCACGGAAGTCATCCTGTCATTTATTCAGATCCTAGTTACAGTTCCAGATACACTCCAGACACGGAAGTCATTCTGCTACTCATACAGATCTCAATTTCAGATACAGTCCAGATACGCTCCAGACACGGTTGCCATTCTGTCACTCATTCGGATTTTATCCCCAGCCCAGAGATGCTCCATACACAGATATTTCTCTGACGCTCATTCAGAATTCAGATACAATACAGATACACTCCAGACACGGCAGTCATTCTGATATTCATTCAAAGTTCAAATACAGTTACATCTCGGATGCGCCACAGACACGGAGCCATTCCTTTGCTCATACAGACTCAGTCTCCAGATACAGTTCAAATGCATTCCAGACACGGATACCATCTTGATGCTCATTCTTCCGACCTACAACATTACAGTTCGACGTACATTCTCGGATGGCATCTTTAAGCCCATCTCTAGCAAGATTCTACCATCTCCAAATGGCATCTTTAAGCCCATGTCCTCAATTGTATTTTGACGAGTGCAAATTTACGGGCACTCTAGTGTCCAATCCTCTTTTACCTTCGAGTCGCGAAAGGCAAACTTGCCAATCTAACTCTTCAGGTTCAAGAAGATTGAACAGGGGAAACTGTTGTACCCCAAAATTTTCCCTCTCATTTCATCAACATTTCTCATCACAAGACTCTTGGAATTCAAGATCAAGCTAGGGTTTGCTCTGCTCAAGACACCTCCTTGCACTGTTGACCTAAATTAGGGTTTGAGTTTGCACAGTGATATTTTGACCTACAAGGCCCAAAGTGACTTTCATACTTCATAATGGACTCACAAGTTTGTCCATGCCAAGTTTCAAGCCTTGATCCAAATTTTTGCCCAGTCAATTGGACAATTGACCTAGAAATCAACTGTATTATGGAAAAAGTCAACTGTGGCCAATTGACAGTCAAACCTCATGAAACTTGATTCAAATCAACATTATGAACTCATATGAACCATTTGATCAACTTTGGATCATAATTCCACAAGAAATTTGATCAAATCACCAAAAGGGCAAAATGGTTATTTTTAGGGTTTTGACTGTACAAAGGCAATTTTTTACTGTTTGACCTAGCCAATGGCAAATCAAGCTCAACCATGGACTCAAGGACTCAATGACATTATCTTGACCCATTCAACAAGTTCAAAAGATCTCAAATGCATAGCATTGACAGATGAATTTTTCAATCAACTGATCAAATTTGACTGTATACTGAAAAGTCAAACTTTGACTTTTTGGTCAAAGTCAAGTGCCAAGGGTCGCTTTTCATCAAGACATGTAAAATTATGAAAATTGTTCATCAAGAAACCCAAAAATGCAAATTAGGGTTTAAAATGGAAAATTTTCATAACTTAGAATTTTTCTAAGTTATGAAATTTTCTTATTTTTTCCTAACTTTGTCCCACTTTTTCACCAAGATGAAAATCGATTCAAACAAAACTTGCAACATGAAAGTTGTAGTCCATCACAAAGTCTACAACTTTTATTCACAAAGATTTCTGAAAAGAGGATTTTATCTCAAGTTATGATTTTTGGAACAAGGGTACCTAAAACTTTTAACTTAGAGAAATTTTGCCCTAGTTTAGGCGGGATTTTGACCCATCTTCTTGGACATTTTTGACATATTTCCACTTGGAGTTTCAAGTTATATTTCAAATGTGGATTATAGTACATGTTGCAAGCTTTCCAAATTGTCCAAGAACTCCTCAAACACCTTTGTGGTTAGGAAGAATCGAATGCTTGAAGTTGGCAAAAACTCATTTTACAACCATGGTCAATGCATGTTCATACCACTTGCCAAATCTGATCTAGCTAGCTTGGTTCACAATTATAGGCCTCTAAACCAGTTTGTACTCCATAATTTAATACATATCCATTGAGCCAAGGCATTATCTTGGTCATTAGGGTATTGTACACTAGATTAAGCTTTAAATGGAAAAAGTAACAATGCCATTTTTGCTTGAACTTTGCTTTATGTCAAAACAACATCCTAGAGCATTGAACCAGATCTTATGCTGCAAAAAAAATCCACTTAATTAGAGGGGCCAAGAGGGTTGTGTGCAGGGTGATAGGATGGCATGTACCAGTCTATAACCTCAGTTCCATTCTTTTGCTTCAAAGAGAAGAAAACTTGCAAAACACAAGGCATCTCTCACATCTGATAAAAGCAACTAAAACAAAGTTGTCAAAGAAGTTTCATACATCATCACAAGTCAGAAGCACGAGCCTCTCACCCCTAAAGCATCCTCATACCCCAAAACCCCATTTTCTTGCAAAACAGGGCCAGTTCTGCATTTTGCAAGCTACCATCAAATTCCATCGTGCGTTTTGTCCAAAGATACTTCAAACACCTTCCAACCAACTCACCTGAACTATTCCAGGCCTCCATTGTTAGTTGTAACACCATTAACACACATTGCCATTTTTGTTTCAAAGCTTTGCAGGTTGAGTTCTGTAGCACGATTCAGGCTACTTCAAAACAAGCCAAGCATTGGAAAAGCTTCAGTGGACCTCAGGCAATCTCAAAAGAACCTCAAGCACCCTTGGAAGTTGCTGCATTGCCCTACTCGAATCCAACTGAAACAGGTTTTTCTTCACTTTCTATCTCTCTATTTAGGAACATTTAGCCTTAGGTTTGTGAATGAAAAATATAGTATTCATTGCTAGGAAGCCATACATATGCTCAGCTTTCATTTATATTAAGTGTGCTAGGAGAATTTCATCCATGAACATGTGAAAAAAGCTAGGTCAGATTTTAGGGCCAGGGAAATTCTCTCTGGTCTTTGAGAGTTAAGATCAGTGCTTTATATGGTTAGAATCGTGTTAAAATTCTCTACAAGTTTGATGTTGTGAGTTTTGGCAAAAGATCACTGAAACAGGATGTCTAAGTTTGAACCAGGCGCGCGCGCGTTTGACAAATGCTGGAGGTTGAAGATGATGGCTTGGGCTGGGCCTGACCAGTTTTGCTTCTAACACCCCTTTTTTTCAGTTTCACACCCCCTGGCCCAATTTCTTAAATTTTTGCATTTTTGAATTTTTGTTTTCTTTTCTGACTTTGTTATTTTATTTCCAAATATAATAAATGCCCAAAAAATATTTTTATAATTTTTTACATTTATTTGGTATTTTATTTTGATTTTTTTTAATATAAAAACATTTTGAATACTTTCCTAATTTATTTGAAAACTTGAAAAAATATTTACATTTTATACTTTTATTTTGTTATTTATTTTTATTCATATTAAAAATATTTTCTTGAATATATTTTATTTTTGTACATATTTTATTTTATTTTGTACACATTTAATTTGATTAATATACACATAATAAACATATATACTTTTATTTTATTAAATACTTAGAATAAAAATACAAAAATATCACATTTTATTTTTTATTATTATTTATACTAAAAAATACCCTTTTTAAGTATATTTCATTTTTACACATATTAATACATTTTTTGCATATAAATAATACATAATATTTATTTTTTTAGAGAAATTAGGGTTTCATCCTTTAAACAAATAAAATTAATTTTTCCTTATTTGTTTCTTTATAATTTTTCACATTAAAAATACCTTTGCATACATAAACAAACAAAAACTTCTTTTTGCATAATACATATTATTTGATATTTATTTATCTTGATTATTTAAATATTGTACATTTAAATGTTGATGCATTTGAGATTCAATTTGGATGTAATAGTAAACTAGGGTTTATATTTCTTGTCAAATACCCCAAATTCAAATTTGTACCCCCTCCCTATATCATGTTGTAATAGTGTAGAATTTAAATTCTCGCACTTTTAAATGCTTTCAATTATGCCATGATTAGAATTAGGGTTTGTATGCAAAATCAAAATCAACAAATAGCTTGACCTAATCAAAGACAAAAATGCATGAAAAATAAACACAATGCACACTTACACCCCTAGGGTTACAATCCACTTGTTGCCTTCAAAAATGGGCCATGGTATGCATGGCAAGTATTTTGTCAAGACAAAAAAACAAAGCAAAGATCATAGTCCCTCGATGACGCTATCTGAGTTGCCTAAACAAAAATGATCAAGTCCCTCAAGAAAATTGCCAAAAATACTTGACACTATTGCTATCGTGGTCTATACGATGACCCGCACCTGTCTCGTTTAACATCCTAACACAAGGTTGTTCACCAAATACAATGGTGAAACAACACTGTTAAAAGGGTTAAAAACATAAGAAAGATATTTGAGTAAAATGGGGTAGACAACTCTTAGTTACTTGATCAAAACTTGCAAAAACATCCTTGCTATCTTCAAAATACACTTCACAACACAAATTTCAAAACCCTACTTTCAAACATTGAAAACTTTTCAAAAGACAAAAACACCTTTGTATACATTCAAAAAAAGAATCATTACAAAGGTCGCCACAACGATGGTCTCTTTTCAAAACATCTTTCAAAATCACGCACAAAGCACCGTTTCAAACAATTGAAGAGCATCATTTCAAACAATTGAAAAGTAAAGCAAGTGATCTAAGCAAGTAACTAAGAGCCCATGGATAACCATGGATAGAAAGGGTGATAATACCTTCCCTTTCTATAATATACTCCCCGAACCTAAGAAACATCTCAAAGGTCTTTCCTGTGCTTTTTGACCTTTCCTTAGGATAAAATAAAAAGTCGGTAGCGACTCTTGCTAAACCGAAACATTTGCAAACACAAACACAAAATTCCAAGTCAGTTCTCCCACCGTATCACAATAAGTATATTGAAAAAATGGTATTTTTAGTATAAAATATTAATAAAAATAAAAATGTATTATTTTTGTGTTTTTTGTCTTAATTATTTAATAAAATATATTATATATGTATATATATGTATTAAGTATATTAAATATATAAAAGTAAAAATTAATTATTTACAAAAAGGTATATATTTCAAGAAAATGTTTTCAAATGTGTATAAAATAATAAATGAAAATAAACATATTTTTTACATTATTTTTTAAGTTTTAGTAAAAAGAAATATAAAGTATTTAATGTATTAATACTAGAATTAATTAAAATAAATATCAAATAAATATAAAAAATTTATGAAAATATTTTTTAGTATTTTTTTATATTTGAAAATAAAATATCAAGGTCAGAGAAAAAATAAAAATGCAAAAATAATGAAAATACAAAGCAATGGGCCAGGGGGTGTGAACTGAAAATGCATGTGTGAGAAGCAAAAACAACCAGGCCCAGCCCAAGCAACTTTGTCTTCTTCCTTTGAACAGAAACACACGCGCTCTATTATACAAAATGCTATCTCTTGATTTCTTACTTTTTTGACAAAACTCATAACATGAAACTTGTAGAGCATCAAACAACGAATCTAACCATATAAAAAACTTAAGCTAACTCTCAAAGACCAGAGAGAATTTCTCTAGCCCTAATTCTTAACCTAGTTTTTTCAGAAAGTTCATGAACAAAATTCTCCTAGCACGATTAATGTAAACGAAAACTAAGCACATGTATGGTTTCAGGGCTATGAATACAACATTTTTCATTCACAAACCTAAGTCTAACTATTCCTAAATAGAGAGATAGAAGTTCATGAAATACCTGTTTCAGTTGACTTCGAGCTGGACAATGCAGCAACTTACAAGGGTGCTTGAGGTTCTTTTGAGCTTGCCTGATGTCCAATGAAGCTTTCCCAATGCTTAGTTTGTTTTGAAGTAGCCTGAATCGTGCTACATAACTCAACCTGCAAAGCTTTGAAAGAAAAATGGCAATGTGTGTTAATGGTGTTACAGCTAGCAATGGAGGTCTGGAATAGCTCAGGTATGTTGGTTGGAAGGTGTTTGAAGTATCTTTGGACAAAACGCACGATGGAATTTGATGGTGGCTTGCAAAATGCAGAACTGGCCCTGTTTTGCAAGAAAATTGGGGATTTTGTGCACAAGGAGTTTTGAGAGATCAAGGGCTCGTGTTTCTGGCTTGCTAGGGTGTATGAAACTTGTTTGATAACTTTGTTTTAGTTGGTTTTATCAGATGTGTGATATGCCTTGTGTTTTGCAATTTTTCTTCTTCTTGAAGCAAAAGAGTGGAAGTGAGGTTATAGACTTGTACAGGCCATTCTATCACCCTGCACACAACCCTCTTGGCCCCTCTAATTAGTGGATTTTGTTTGCAGCATAAGATCTGGTTCAATGCTCTAGGATGTTGTTTTGACATAAAGCAAAGTTCAAGCAAAAATGGCATTGTTACTTTTTCCATTTAAGGCTTAATCTAGTGTACAATACCCTAATGACCAAGACAATGCCTTGGCTCAATGGATATGAATTAAATTATGGAGTACAAACTGGTTTAGAGGCCTGTAATTGTGAACCAAGCTAGCTAGATCAGATTTGGCAAGTGGTATGAACATGTATTGGCCATGGATCAAAGTGAGTTATTGCCAACTTCCAGCATTCGATTCTCCCTAACCACAAAGGTGTTTGAGGAGTTCTTGGACAATTTGGAAAGCTTGAAACATGTAATATAATCCATATTTGAAATGCAACTTGAAACTCCAAGTGGAACTATGTGAAAAATGGCCAAGAAGATGGGTCAAAATCCTGCCTAAACTAGGGCAAAATTTCTCTAAGTTAAAAGTTTTAGATACCCTCGTTCCAAAAATGATAACTTGAGATACAAGATTATTTTGAGAAAACTTTGTGAATAAAAGTTGTATACTTTGTGATGGATTACAACTTTCATGTTGCAAGTTTTGTTTGAATCCATTTTCATCTTGGTGAAAAAAAATGGGACAAAGTTAGGAAAAAATAAGAAAAATTCATAACTTAGAAAATTTCTAAGTTATGAAATTTTTCCATTTTAAACCCTAATTTGCATTTTTGGGTTTCTTGATGAACAAGTTTCATAATTTGACATGTATTGATGAAAAATGACCCTTGGCACTTGATTTTGACCAAAAAGTCAAAGTTTGACTTTTCAGTATACAGTCAAATTTTAATCAATTGACTGAAAAATTCATCTGTCAAACCTATGCATTTGAGATCTTTTGAACTTGTTGAATAGGTCAAGACAAAGTCATTAAGTCCTTGAGTCCATGGTTGAGCTTGATTTGCCATTGGTTAGGTCAAACAGTCAAAAATTGCCTTTGTATAGTCAAAACCCTAAAAATGACCATTTTGCCCTTTTGATGATCTGATCAAATTTCTTGTGGAATTGTGATCCAAACTTGATCAAATGGTTCATATGAGTTCATAATGTTGATGTGGGTCAAATTTCAAGAGGTTTGACTGTAAATTGGCCACTGTTGACTTTTCCCCAATACAGTTGATTTCTAGGTCAACTGTCCAATTGACTGGGCAAAAATTTGAATCAAGGCTTGAAACTTGCTATGGACAAACTTATGAGTCCAACATGAAGTATGAAAGTCAATTTGGGCATTGTAGGTCAAAACATCACTGTGCAAACTCAAACCCTAATTTAGGTCAACAATGCAAGGAGGTGTCTTGAGCAGAGCAAACCCTAGCTTGATCTTGAGTTCCAAGAGTCTTGTAATGAAAAATGTTGATGAAATGAGAGGGCAAATTTTGGGGTACAACAGTTGCCCCTGTTCAATCTTCTTGAACCTTAAGAGTTAGATTGGCAAGTTTTCCTTTCGTGACTCGAAGGTAAAAGAGGATTGGACACTAGAGTGCCCGTAAATTTGCACTCGTCAAAACAGAGATGCGGGAATCGGCTTAAAGATGCCATTTGGAGATGGTAGAATATTGCTGGAGATGGGCTTAAAGATGCCATCCAAGAATGTTTGTTGAATTGCAAAGTGGTAGGTCAGAAGAATGAGCATCAAAATGGTATCCGTGTCCGGAATGCATTTAAACTGTATCTGGAGACTGAGTCTGTATGAGCGAAAGAATGGCGTCCGTGTCTGGAGTGTATCTGAGCTGTAACAATGTTTGAACTTTGAATGAATATCAGAATGACTGCCGTGTCTGGAGTGTATATATATTCTATCTGAATTCTGAATGGGTGACAGAGAAACATCTGTGTATGGGGCATCTCTGGGTTAGGGATAAATTCCGAATGAGTGACAAAATGGAAACCGTGTCTGGAGCGTATCTAGACTGTATCTGAAGTTGAGATATGTATGAGTAACAGAATGACTTCCGTGTCTGGAGTATATCTGAGACTGTAACTGGAGTTGAGATTTGTATGAGTAGCAGAATGACTTCCGTGTCTGGAGTATATCTAAGACTGTAACTGGGATCTGAATAAGTGACAGGATGACTTCCGTGGCGACTGCACTGGGGTAATCAAACTGCTGGTGTAAAGGTCAGAATGGCATCCGTGTTTGGAGCATATCTGAACTTGAAGTTGATAATAGAATCTGAATGAGAGATAGAATGGCCGCCGTGTCTGGAGCATATCTAGTCTGTATCGGATTTCTGAAGTCTGAATGAGTAGTAGAATGACCGTTGTGTCCGGGGTATATCTGTACCGTATTTTTGACTTGAAATTGTGAATGAGGAATAGAATGATTGCCGTGTCCGGGGTCTATCTGTACCGTATTTTGACTTGAAATTGTGAATAAGGAATAGAATGACCGCCGTGTCTGGGGTGTATCCATACTGTATCTGAATAATGGTTAACGATAGCCTTTTAATCTTATCCTGAAAAGGGTAAAATGTTAGCTAAAACATAAAGTTATGTTGCATGATATGTATGATGCAATGAACTGTATTTCATCAATGTTTATGATATATGAATATAATGGATGTGCATGTAAGCTAAGTAGATGTCTTGCTGAGAAAAATAAATCCTTGACCACTGGAGATAATGAAATCTTTGACTGCTGTCGGGGAAAGTAAATCCTTGACTGATGATGGGGATTCCAAAAATCTTTGAATATTGAAGATGAGAACTTCTTGCTGGCTGCTTGAGGATTAAAGATCTCTGATTGCCTGAGAAGGAGAAATCCTTAGATCATTGCTGGAGATTGAAAAATCCTCGGTGATTCGTGGGGATTAACAAAGCCTTTGACAACTTCTGCAGGGAATGAGAATCCTTCCTGACTTTCCTGGGATGCAGGGAAAACTCGGAAAATCTCTACTGGGGAGTTAAAACCTAGGAGGCTTCTGCTTGGAGAAATGAGACCGAGAATCTTCGATCTTGCTGGGAGATAACTCTGTGGGGGAAATGTTCACTATTCTGGCTCCGCCGGGAATAGGATTTTCAGGGTTTTCGGGCTCCACTGGGCATCTTGAAGCTTAACTCTGATGGGAATTTTGAAACTTAACTTAGCTGGGGAACCAAGTTTAGAATGCACTGGTCCCGCTGAGGATCTTGAAGCTTAACTCCGCTGGGGAAATATGCTCCAAATTTTAGCTTTGTTGAGGATCTGAATGATGTTTCGTAGGGGATTTCTTCTGAAATGGCATAAAGATATCTTCCTACACCTTCAACCTATCAGTAATTATCCTTTTTCAATTTCGTTCTATTTGTAAGTCGTGATTATACTCAAATGCATATGCCTATTTAACAAAACATTGGACGTTTTCAAATAAAACATAAGTGTAAAAAGAAAAGAAAGGCAAGCAAATTTCTGCACTTTGAAGTATCTTTGTATTTAATTTTCGTGAGTATCTTTGTACAAAGGAGACAGACGTCCTAGTAAGAGAATGTTGTCGTAAAAATTGAAAAAATTTATACAAAAGAAAGATGGCTATGTGTAACAATTCCATGGGATTCCCATTCTGCTATAGCCTTCATAACTCTGAATATTTTTTCCATTCGCTGCTTCGTCCGTCGATGACTGGATTGATCAAAAACTCGGAGCTTGTTGGTGAAGAGATTGTTCTTAAAGTGATCCGACGAGACATAGTCATATGCTTTAATTCTCTAACTTTTGACTGGACCGCCCTTTCGGGTTTTCGATCCACCGGGAAACCCTTTTTTGCCCAAGTCGCCCTTTCGGATTTTCAACTTGCCGGGTGTACAGATTTTTTTGTCTTATCCCTAATTTTTGCCTGAACCGCCCTTTCGGGTTTTCGATTCACCGGGATGCTCATTTTTGCCCAAGTCTCCCTTTCGGGTTTTCAACTTGCCGGGTCATTTTATGCGTAGTATCTTTTAACTATGTCCGCGTTCGCAGGGTGCGGCAAATCGTTGTCGTCCATGGTGGTTAGAATCATTGCCCCACCAGAAAAGATGCTCTTGATCACGAATGGTCCTTCGTAAGTAGGAGTCCACTTGCCCCTGGGATCACTTTGCGGTAAGATGATCCGCTTGATTACAAGATCTCCGACTTGATATACCTGACGCCTGACTTTCTTATTGAAAGCCTTGATCATCTGTTTTTGATACGTCTGACCATGACAGATAGCAGTAAGTCGCTACTCGTCGCTTAAATTAAGTTGGTCAAGCCGGGTCTGAATCCAATCGTCTTCAATCAAACCGGCATCCTTCATAATCCTCAAGGAAGGAATCTGAACTTCCATAGGCAAAACAGCTTACATGCCATACACCAAAGAAAATGGGGTTGCCCCTGTTGAAGTACGTGTCGTGGTACGATATCCATGCAGAGAAAACGGTAACATTTCATGCCAGTCCTTGTAGGTGACTGTCATCTTTTGAATGATCTTCTTGATATTTTTGTTCGCGGCTTCAACAACACCGTTCATCTTTGGTCGATAAGGAGATGAATTATGATGATAAATCTTGAACTGCTCGCATAGAGCAGTGATCATAGTGTTGTTCAAATTCTTACCGTCGTCCGTGATAATCCTGTCGGGGACACCATACCGGCATATGAGATTCTGCTTGATAAAGAGGGCAACCACATTCTTTGTAACTGAGGCATAGGAAGCTGCTTCGACCCACTTGGTGAAATAATCAATAGCGACCAAGATGAAGCGATGCCCATTGGATGTCGTAGGCTTGATCTCTCCAATCATGTCAATGCCCCACATTGCGAATGGCCAAGGAGTTGTCATAATGTTGAGAGGAACAAGAGGAATATGTATCTTGTCGGCATAGACTTGGCATTTGTGGCAAGTACGGGAATGTTCATGACAATCATTTTCCATGGTAGACCAGTAGTAGCCTGCCCTTAGAATCTTTTTGGTCATCGTATGTCCGCTTAAGTGGGTGCCAAATGTGCCACTGTGTATCTCGGTCATGATCAACTCTGCTTCAGCTTTGTCCATACAACGAAGTAGAACACAATCATGGCTGCGCTTATAAAGGATGCCATTGCTTAGGAAGAACTTGGCAGCAAATCTCCTTAAGAACTTTTTATCATTGATTGAAGCTCCTTCAGGATATTCTCTAGTCTGGAGATACCTTTTGATTTCATGAAACCAAGGTTGTTCCACTAATTCTTTGTTAGAACAAAGTTTGAATCTACTACCCTATATTTAAGTTTTGATGATAACAAAGTGAAAAGATATATTATTTATAAGATTCATGTATGAACTATCTGCTGCCTAAAATTACTATGTTCTGACTTGCAGATACTCTGATTGATATAAGCAAGATCACACCTATTCAGCATCAGAATTTGGTTTCAGACATCAGCATCAGAAGTTGCCATATCAGAATGTCAGAATCAGATGATCAACTCACGTATATGCTGAAGCCTGATGAACAAGACTGCGCTCAACACTCTGATAAAGAAACACAACAGTTCATCAGCAGCTAAGCAGAGTCAGAATGAGCCAAGCCAGAACTTGCATTAAGTAAGCAACGGTACTGTGCATTGAAAGCAAATTAATACCAACGGCCTCATTCCAAACAAGATCTGCTCGATAAGGAAAGTTTGTAAATAGCATTGAATCAAGAATATTGCATCCAACGTTCAACATCTCAGTGCTATATAAACAAGACTTTGAAGATTGAAATGGCTAATGCTCTCCAAATCTCTACACGCATAAAAGCTGATCAAAATCTTCCTTCTCTCAGTTTTGCTAAACACTACACATTCTGATATTCTATCATTGTTTAGCAATCTAGTTTCTAAGCTTTAAGTTGTGTATACATCACATTTGTGATACAGTTTTGTAGAAAACATTCACACACTTAGTTTTATCTCTTTGTAAGAAAGTGTTTCCTTGACAAACCGGGTTGTGGTTTGGATCAAGAAGGCTTTAGCAGTTGTTAAAGCAGTCTGTAATATTCAGTTGAATATAGTGGATTAAGACCTCGTTGGAGAGAGGCGAAATCACCTTGACGGGTGGACTGGAGTAGTTTGAGATCAAACGAACCAGGATAAAAATATCTTGTTCATTGCATTAGATTTCAGTTTTACAATTCAACCCCCCCTTCTTATGTTTTTCACTACTTCAATTGGCATCAGAGCGCCTGGTTCTGAGCTAAAACACTTAACCGTGTCAGTACAAGATCCAGCGTCAGAAAAACACAATGGCAAGAAACAATTCTCACATCAGCAATGACAACAATGAGGACAAAGACAGATTCAGCGGCAAACCTCCAGTCTTTGATGGAGAAAACTTTGATTACTGGAAAGACAGAATTGAAAGCTTCTTTCTGGCACATGATGTTGATCTGTGGGATATGGTGACAGATGGATACACGCACCCTGTGAATGCAAGCGGTCAGAAGATTGATAGAAAAACAATGTCTGATCAACAAAAGCGTGACTTCAAGAATCACCACAAGGCCAGAACCATCCTCCTCAGCGCCATCTCCTATACTGAGTATGAAAAGATCTCCAACAGAGACACAGCAAAGAATATTTTTGACTCACTCAGAATGACGCATGAGGGCAACGTTCAGGTCAAAGAAACAAAAGCTCTGGCGCTCATTCAGAAGTATGAGGCGTTCAAAATGGAAGAATTTGAATCCATTGAAACCATGTTCTCTAGATTCCAGATTCTGGTAGCTGGTCTCAAAGTTCTGGACAAAGGATACTCTACTGCTGACCATGTCAAGAAAATCATCAGAAGTTTACCCAAGCAGTGGAGACCTATGGTTACAGCTCTGAAGCTAGCTAAAGATCTCAACAAAATCACTCTGGAGGAACTTATCAGCTCCCTCAGAAGTCATGAGATAGAGCTAGAAGTTGATGAGCCTCAGAAGCAAGGTAAGCCTTTAGCATTAAAATCTAACAAAAAATTTGAGTCTAAAGTTTTGCAGGCAGTTGAAGAAACATCTGATGGATCCTCATCAGAAGAAGACGAACTCTCTCTCCTTTCCAGAAGAGTAAATCAACTGTGGAAGCAAAGACAAAGGAAGTTCAGGAATCCCAGAAGATCTGATCAGAACGAGTCTTCTTCCAGATACAGAAGGACAGATTCTTCCTCTGGATACAGAAGATCTGAAGGCTCCTCCAGTAGCAAAAAGCCAAACACCAAGGACATCATCTGCTATGAGTGCAATGAGCAAGGACACTATAAGAGTGACTGCCCAAAGCTTCAGAGGAAAAAGCCCAAAAAGAAGTTTGGAAGAGAGAAGAAGAAAAGTCTCATGGCTACATGGGATGACTCTGACTCGTCTGAAGCTGACTCAGAATCAGATGATGAGAGGGCAAACATAGCTCTCATGGCTAACATCTCAGAAGATAGTGAAGCTTCTGAATCAGACTCAGAATCAGATACTGAAGAGGTATTTCCTAACTTTGCTGTTAACTTTACAAAGGCTGAACTTGCTGAAATCCTTAATGAGATTCTGGAACGTTATCAGCAAATTAGAGCTAAATTCAGAGACCTGAAAAGGAATCTTGAATCTGACTCTAATAAAACTGAGAGTCTCAAATTGGAAAATTCTGAGCTGAGAAATAAGATTTCAAAATTAGAAAACACTTTACAAAACTCTCAGAAGGAACCAATTTCTGAAACTCCCAGCAACGCTGATGAGATCATCAAGGAGTATGATCACAGTTTCCAGAAGTTCCTAGCTAAAAGCATAGATAGAAGCAAAATGGCTTCAATGATCTATGGAGTTAGCAGAAACGGCAGGAAAGGAATAGGATACCAAGGTAAGGTTCCTACACCAAAGAATGTCATGGACTTAACCATTAAACACACTCCTCTGAATTCACATTTTGTATATGGTCACACACATGATATTAAATACACTAGCAGTAAGCACTCTGTGAAACCAAAATTCAACCAGAGTTTTGGTAAAACTAACAAATCAGGACCCAAGAAAATATGGGTACCTAAGGATAAAATAATACATGTTGCAGATATCTTTAGTAGCAAGTCAGAAACACCAGTCATGGTACCTGGACTCAGGCTGCTCACGACACATGACGGGAAGAAGGCATATGTTCCAAAGCCTGGAACTTAAGCCTGGAGGCCACGTTGGCTTTGGAGGCAATCAGAGGGGAAAGATAATTGGCTCTAGAACTGTAGGTAATGGAAATCTTCCCTCTATTAATAATGTTCTGCTAGTAGATGGATTGATGCATAATCTGTTATCCATAAGTCAATTAAGTGATAACGGTTATGATATAATCTTTAATCAAAAATCATGTAAAGTTGTTAGTCAGAAAGATGGGACTATCCTGTTTAATGGTAAGAGGAAAAACAACATTTACAAAATCAAACTTTCTGAACTAAAGAGTCAGAATGTAAAATGTCTTCTGTCTGTTAACAACGAGCAGTGGATCTGGCACAGAAGATTGGGGCATGTTAGTATGAGAAGAATATCTCAGATTAACAAACTCAATCTGGTCAGAGGACTTCCTAATTTGAAGTTCAATTCAGATGCTCTGTGTGAAGCATGTCAGAAAGGCAAATTTGCAAAACCTTCTTTTAAATCCAAAAATGTTGTTTCTACCTCTAAGCCATTAGAACTTCTGCACATTGACTTATTTGGACCAGTTAAAACTGCTTCAGTCAGTGGCAAGAAGTATGGGTTAGTAATCGTAGATGACTATAGCAGATGGACATGGGTAAAGTTCTTAAGACACAAGGACGAGTCACACTCTGTGTTTGTTACCTTCTGTAACCAAGTTCAGAATGAAAAGGATCTTAGAATCGTTAAAGTCAGAAGTGATCATGGTGGAGAATTTGAAAACAAAGATTTTGAGTCATTCTTTAATGACAGAGGCATTCTGCATGATTTCTCTTGTCCTAGAACTCCCCAACAAAATGGAGTTGTAGAACGAAAGAACAGAACATTGCAAGAAATGGCTAGAACCATGATCAATGAGACAAACGTTGCTAAGACCTTCTGGGCAGAAGCAATAAACACAGCGTGCTACATTCAGAATAGAATCTCAATAAGACATATTCTGGAAAAGACTCCATATGAATTGTGGAAGAACAGAAAGCCCAACATTTCATATTTTCATCCATTTGGATGTACTTGCTTTATATTAAATACAAAGAATTATTTGAACAAGTTTGACTCTAAAGCACAGAAGTGTATTATGTTAGGATACTCTGAACGCTCAAGAGGGTACAGAGTATACAATACAGAAACACAGATTGTGGAAGAATCAATCAGTGTTCGTTTTGATGATAAGCTTGACTCTGAAAAGTCAAAGCAGAATGAAGTTTTTGCAGGTATAGAAATTGAATTTACAGGTTCTGAAGACAAGTCATCAGAAGCTCTCAACACAGACATTCCTTCAACGTCTGAAAGGAGCACTGCTAGCAATCCTACAACAGCTGCTGATCAACCTCAGAAGAGATTACCCAGAAGCAGCTTGGATCACCCAGAAGAGACTATCTTAGGAAGAAAGGAAGATCCAATCAGAACAAGAGCAAGCTTCAGAAACTCTAAAGAAACTCTTATGGGACTTGTGTCTCTGATTGAACCTTCTTCTATTGATGAAGCACTTCTGGATAATGACTGGATTCTGGCAATGCAAGAAGAGCTGAATCAATTCACCAGAAACGACGTATGGGATCTCGTTCCCAGACCAAAAGGATTCAACGTCATTGGAACAAGATTGGTGTTCAGAAACAAGCTAAATGAACAAGGTGAAGTCATCAGAAACAAGGCACGACTGGTTGCACAAGGTTATAGTCAGCAAGAGGGGATAGACTATATAGAAACCTTTGCCCCAGTCGCCAGGTTAGAATCTATCAGACTTTTAATTTCATTTGCTGTTAATAGAGGCATCACTCTGTATCAGATGGATGTCAAAAGTGCATTCTTAAACGGTTATATAGAAGAAGAAGTTTATGTACACCAACCCCCTGGTTTTGAAAATACAAAACATCCAGAACATGTTTTAAAACTAAAGAAGTCACTGTATGGTCTGAAACAAGCTCCCAGAGCTTGGTATGAAAGGCTAAGTAGCTTTCTGTTAGAAAATGAATTCACCAGAGGGAAAGTGGACACTACTCTATTCTGTAAATCAGTTAAGAATGACATCTTAGTCTGTCAAATTTATGTTGATGATATTATCTTTGGTTCTACTAATCCTTCTCTTGGAAGAAAATTTGCTAAGTGTATGCAGGCAGAATTTGAGATGAGCCTCATGGGGGAACTGAAATTCTTTCTAGGAATTCAGATCAATCAAACTCCAGAGGGAACTTACATTCATCAGAGCAAATACATCAGAGATCTTCTAAAGAAATTTGACCTCTCAGAATGTAAGCCATCAAAGATTCCAATGCATCCCACGTGCATTCTGGAAAGAGAAGAGGTAAGCAAAAATGTAGAACAGAAAGTCTACATATGTATGATTGGTTCTCTCCTCTATCTGACTGCTTCAAGACCTGACATATTATTCAGTGTTTGTATCTGTGCTAGATTCCAATCAGATCCTAGAGAATCTCACTTAACAGCTGTTAAGCGAATTTTCAAGTATCTGAAAGGTACTACTAATCTGGGTTTGTTTTATAGAAAATCTAGTGATTACAGCTTAGTAGGCTACTGCGATGCTGATTTTGCTGGAGACAGAGTAGAACGAAAAAGTACTTCTGGAAGCTGCCAGTTTCTGGGAGAAAATCTGATCTCTTGGTCCAGCAAAAGGCAATCAACAATTGCACTATCAACAGCAGAAGCTGAGTACATAGCAGCAGCAGGATGTAGCACACAAATGCTCTGGATGAAAAGTCAGCTTGAAGACTTCCAGATTTTTGAGAGTAACATTCCTATACTTTGTGATAATACTTCTGCTATTTGCTTAAGTAAGAATCCCATTTTACATTCTAGAGCTAAGCATATAGAAATAAAACATCACTTCATTATGGACTATATTCAGAAAGGTATTTTGAACTTAAAATTTATAGATACAGACCATCAATGGGCTGATATCTTTACTAAACCCCTTTCAGAAGATAGGTTTAATTTCATTCTGAAACATCTCAGCATGAAAATCTGTCCAGAGTGAAAATGTTTTAATTCCATATATTTACCTTCAGAATGTAATTGTTTTACTGTGAACTTCTGATCAATCTTCTTTCAGAAAGATAGAACATGCAGATTGTATCAGATGCAAGTCTAAAGATCTGAGAGTCTAAGCTCAAAGACAGACGTGTTGATCACTACATCAAACAAGTGTCATCCAATCATCAGCATATCTCTGAAGCAGAACGCGTGCACGCTTCTGAGAAGGCAAAGCGCTGATTGGGTGCATTGAGACACATGTCTGGTAACCGTTTTTAAGTATCTTTCTCAAATCCCCCAAAATCAGCAAGCATTTAATGAAAAGTAATCATGCTTTTAAAATGCAATCATGATTTTTCTCTTTCTTAAAAACGTTTATCTTTTCAAAAATATTTTGAAACTCTATTTAAACACATTAATCTCTCATTCTCATTCTTTACGTTTTCTCACTAATACTCAAGCATTTTCTGCATATTTCTGTGTTCATCTCTTGCAAAACCTTTTTCCTCAGTTTATTCTCAAAACCTTTTTTGTGTGAACATGGCAACCTCCAGCAGTGCTTCTGCAGGTCCTCAGAAGAAAGCATCATCTGAGCAATATCAAGTGCCATTCAGAACACTCCTCACTCCTGTGAAGAATCTTGAAGTACTTTCTGAATTAATCATTGATTTTGGAAGCTTGAAGGAGAACGGTTTTGACCTAACTGAAGAAGTTAGGGCACAGAAGTGGGAAAGGTATTTTGACAGGTTGGTTGGACCAACATTCCCTATGCTAGTCAAGGAATTCTGAATTCACGCCAAGGCTTCAACACATCTAGTCACCTCCTTTGTTATGGGGAAGAAGATTGTGATCACTGAGGATCACATTGCAAGGCTAATCGGTTACAGTGGCGGTGGCGTCCGTTGTGTGGACATGGCTGAAAGATGTGCTGATGTGGGTGTGATAGCTGCAAGGATTTTCACTCATGGGGTGCCCAGCAGCAAGATCAAAGATCTGAAGGATCATTACAGAGTTTGGGCTAAGATAATTCTGGGGTGCTTCAACCATAGGAAGCCAACCAGTTCACCTGATTACATAAATGTGGATCAGCAGTTTCTGATCTACTTTATTGATCAGAAGGTAAAAATCAATCTGGCTCATTTTCTGTTCAACCACCTCAGAACAAGTGTGAAGGAAACCAGGGAAGAAGAAAGAACCAAGAGGGATTGGATACCCTTTGGAAGGTTGATATCAGATATTCTGACAGAGAATAGGCTGATAGAGCATCTGATAGAAGCTCAAGAGCTAAGCACCATTGAACCAACTGTTGGGAAACCTCTGAACGCAAAGAACTTGAAGAAAATGAAGCTGATAGAAAATATCCAGAAGGAACCCAGAGCTACTCCTATTGCTGATATCACCAGCAGAAGAGTTCCTCTGAGTGACTTTCCCTTATTTTCTGAGATAGAATCCAAACCAGAGGTGGTTCTCAGGTACTTGGATGCGTGCAAGGCAGATGGTACAGATCCAAATCTGATTATTAAAGCTCTGCATCAACCTCAGCAAGAAGTGACTCTGAAGAAGACGAAGAAGAGGAAGGCACCTTCAGAAGGATCATCCCAGCAGACACCCAAGAAAAGAGGTAATTTATCTGCTGCTTCTGTTTTAAATTCTTCTACTATTCCAGCATCTATTCATCCTCAAACCTCTCATAGAATCTCAATTCCCATCCCTACCATAGATGAAACTGTACCAGAAGAGGACCCTTCTGAGGCATTAAAACTCAGAAGACCCAGAACCAAACATCCCAAACCAACAATCTCAACAACATCAACAATTGACCAAGTGCTGTCTGACATTGATCAACACACTTCTGATCAATAAAACTCTGAACCACAAATTGTCCCTCCTCCACAACCAGAACAACAGCAATCTGCTGAAGAACCAGAACAACAACAACCACTCTCATCAATTCCAGAAGAACCCCTTATCCCTGAACAACCAGAAATTCCAACAACTTCTCCTCAACCAGCAATTCTGTCTCCCTCTCCTCAACCAGAAATTAATCCACCATCACCTCAACCTGAGTTTCATCACTCTGAAACTCCTTCTCCTCAACCATCTGAACCTCATTCACCTCAACCATCACCTCTGGCAATCCAGCTGCCAGGTGGAACAACTATCACCTTGGCACAATTACCATCCTCATCAGAATCCACACCACCAAATACTCCCAAAACACCACCCAGTCCAATCATAATTTCTGATTCTGAAACTCCCTCTCCAAAACAAATTGCTGCCAAGAAAACCTCTGAAAACCCCAGCAGGACCTTCATAGACTTAACCAGTCTTGACCGTCTTGCTGATCTGAAACATAAAATTGCCATCCCAAAACCAAAACAACCAGATGTTGGCTCTGGTATTATGAATTTTGAAACAGGTGTGCTGCAATGGATTGCTTCTTTGAAGCAAGTCTGTCCTGGAATGATTGACCCAGCTGCTTCTGATCAGCTCTGGTCACAATTCAGACTTTGGGTACGTGCTGAAGCCCTCAAGTTGCAGGATATCAACTATGAGCAGGCACAACAGAATTTCAGCAAGCTTCTGAATGAAGTTGGAAGTCAGCTTCTGAAAGAAGACGTGCTCCCTCTGGATAGTGAACCTTGGTCTGAGAAAAAGCTAACTTCAAAGGTGCAACCAGAAGAAGACAAGACCATTCAAGCTGAAGAAAGTCAAGCAGAAGATGTTGCTGAAAGCTCTCAGAAGCTTCCTGCTTCTGATGCTTCTCAAGCTTCCTTGGACAGGCAGACTCTGGAAGAACTAAAGCTGAATGACATGCGTCTGCAGCAAAGGATGGATGAAAATGACCAGAAGATGAAAGAAAGAATGGATGTGCAGGATAGCAAGATTGACACTATTGTCAGCATGGTGCACAAGCAGAATGAGACTGCTGAAAAGATCCAAGCCATGCTGGACAACCTGTTCACACGCTTGCCTCCTCAACCTTAGTCTTTTTTCACTCATGTCCTTTTCATGTTTTCTTTGATTTTCTGATGTACTATTTGAATATGTTTTGTACTATTTTCATGTTTTGATTCTGAACCATTCAATATGACAAGTTTTTCTGATCTTAATTGTTTTAGCACATCACTTACACTCTTTGATTGCTGACAAAAAGGGGGAGAACAAGAATGATATTTTAAACAATAACGGCTAACTAGACAGAAATTCTCAAACATTCTAACTCTATTACTTGAAAATGTTTTTCTGTTTTGCTTAAAGTCTACAGGTACAAGGAAGCTCCTGGACACTCTGAAGACTAGAAGCTCTGATCACTATGAAGCTCTGATCCGCTCTGATACTCTGATCCAAAGCAAAGCTCTGACAAGAAAAGCTCTGAAGCTCTGCTCTGACATAAAGCTTCTGATAGTCAAAGACTCTGATACTCTGATGTTCAAAGAAAGGCAAAAAGATCTGATCCTGAAGAACACTTGAAATCAAAGGGAAGTAATAAACTCAGAGGGAGTATCTCTCAACTCTGATATCTTTTTACTCCTTATCTTTTTACCTCCTACTCTGATGCATCTTTCTGATACCTTTTCACGTTATTTTCATTTAAAAATATCTAGTTTTTGTCATCATCAAAAAGGGGGAGATTGTTAGAACAAAGTTTGAATCTACTACCCTATATTTAAGTTTTGATGATAACAAAGTGAAAAGATATATTATTTATAAGATTCATGTATGAACTATCTGCTGCCTAAAATTACATTGTTCTGACTTGCAGATACTCTTATTGATATAAGCAAGATCACACCTATTCAGCATCAGAATTTGGTTTCAGACATCATCATCAGAAGTTGCCATATCAGAATGTCAGAATTAGATGATCAACTCACGTATATGCTGAAGCCTGATGAACAAGACTGCGCTCAACACTGATAAAGAAACACAACAGTTCATCAGCAGCTAAGCAGAGTCAGAATGAGCCAAGCCAGAACTTGCATTAAGTAAGCAACGGTACTGTGCATTGAAAGCAAATTAATACCAACGGCCTCATTCCAGACAAGATCTGCTCGATAAGGAAAGTTTGTAAATAGCATTGAATCAAGAATATTGCATCCAACGTTCAACATCTCAGTGCTATATAAACAAGACTTTGAAGATTGAAATGGCTAATGCTCTCCAAATCTCTACACGCATAAAAGCTGATCAAAATCTTCCTTCTCTCAGTTTTGCTAAACACTACACATTCTGATATTCTATCATTGTTTAGCAATCTAGTTTCTAAGCTTTAAGTTATGTATACATCACAGTTGTGATACAGTTTTGTAGAAAACATTCACACACTTAGTTTTATCTCTTTGTAAGAAAGTGTTTCCTTGACAAACCGGGTTGTGGTTTGGATCAAGAAGGCTTTAGCAGTTGTTAAAGCAGTCTGTAATATTCAGTTGAATATAGTGGATTAAGACCTCGTTGGAGAGAGGCGAAATCACCTTGACGGGTGGACTGGAGTAGTTTGAGATCAAACGAACCAGGATAAAAATATCTTGTTCATTGCATTAGATTTCAGTTTTACAATTCAACCCCCCCTTCTTGTGTTTTTCACTACTTCATTCTTCGGTATTAATCTCATGACAGTGTGCAGGTTCGTCCATTCGCTCGATGGTAATTTGAGGAGCCTCATTATCCCAATTGAGTTTAAACATGGAAGACATTGTAGCCAGAGCATCTGCTAGCTGATTTTCTTCTCGCGGGAAGTGCTCGAAAGTAATCTGCTCGAAATGAGGCAACAACGTCAAGACATGTTCCTTGTATGGGATAAGATTAGGATGTTTGGTATCCCACTCTCCTTTGACTTGACTGATAACTAAAGCCGAGTCCCCAAATACGACCAAAGATTTGATTCCCAAGTCTATAGCAGCCTTGAGATCAAATATGCAAGCTTCATATTCAGCCATATTATTGGTACAGCTGAAGCAAAGTCAGGCAGTGAAGGGTGTATGGAAACCTTCCAGAGAAATGAGTACCACACTGATACCGTTGCCAAGTGCATTTGAAGAACCATCAAAGTACAGGGTCCGTCGGGATCCTTGTTCAGGTCCGTCATACGGTCTGTTACCTTCAATGTTGTCCAATGTCATGATGTCCTCGTCAGGGAAGTCGAATCTCATAGATTGGTAATCTTTGACGGCTTGATGAGCTAGATGGTCAGCTAGCACACTCCCTTTTATAGCTTTTTGGGTATTATACTGGATATCATAATCAGTCAGGATCATTTTCCATCTAGCGATTCTTCCATATAAAGTAGGCTTCTCGAAGATATACTTGATCGAATCCATCTTGGAAATCAACAAAGTGGTATGAGTCTGCCTTGGCCGGCGAGCAGCCCATACCAAAGTGCAACAAGTTTTCTCGAGCAGTGAGTAGCGAGTCTCACATTCGGTAAACTTTTTGCTAAGGTAATAAATGGCATGCTCTTTTCGGCCAGACTCGTCATGTTGGCCCAGCACGCACCCCATTGAGTTATCCAAAATAGTCAGATACATGATTAACGACCTTCCTTCGACGGGTGGCATCAAAATAGGAGGTTCTAGCAAATACTCCTTGATCTTATCAAAAGCAACTTGACAATCATTGTTCCATTCAACCACCTGATCTTTCTTCAACATCTTGAAGATTGGATCACAGGTAGATGTCAGGTGAGAGATGAACCTGGCGATATAGTTTAAGCGTCCCAAGAATCCTCTAACCTCCTTTTCAGTACGGGGGGCGGGCATTTCTTGTATAGTCTTTACTTTAGCTGGATCAACCTCAATGCCTTTGTTGCTGACAATAAATCCCAAAAGTTTACCAGACCTTACCCCAAAAGTGCACTTGCTTGGGTTTAGTCTGAGCTTATACTCCTTCAACCTGGCAAACAGCTTTTGCAAATGATCAAGGTGTTCTTCTTTTGTCTGTGATCGAGCTATCATATCGTCTACGTGAACTTCGATCTCATGATGTATCATATCATGAAAGAAAGCTACCATGGCGCGTTGATAGGTTTCCCCTGCATTCTTCAGTCCGAATGGCATCACTTTGTAGCAGAAGGTACCCCATTGCGTGACAAAAGTAGTTTTCTCCATGTCCTCGGGGGCCATTTTGATCTGGTTGTATCCCGAGAATCCATCCATGAAGGAAAATACCTTGTGCTGAGCTGTGTTGTCAACCAAGATGTCGATATGTGGCAGTGGAAAATCATCCTTGGGGCTAGCCCTGTTCAAATCCCGATAGTCCACGCACATTCTGACTTTGTCGTCCTTCTTAGGCACGGGCACAATGTTAGCAACCCATTGTGGATAGGAAGTAACAGCCACAAAGCCAGCATTGAATTGCTTCATTACCTCAGCTTTGATCTTCGCAGACATGTCAGGTCTCATTCGGCGGACCTTTTGCTTGATCGGTGGACAGTCTTCTCTTGTAGGGAGACGGTGAACCACGATATCTGTGTCTAACCCTGGCATGTCTTCATAAGACCAGGCAAAGATTTCAACATATTCGTTCAACAACTGCACTAAGCACTCCTTGACACTTAGTTCCAGGTTGGCACCCACTTTTACTTCTTTCCTGTCCTCCTTTGTCCCCAAGTTGATGGTTTCTAGCAACTCTTCATGAGGCAGAATAGCCCTCTCTTCTTGTTGCAAAAGTATGGCTAACTCTCTCGGCACTTCACAATCTTCGTCAACTTCGTACTCAGCATGATTGACCAAGTCTTAAGAGTTATCGAAGGCTAAAACAGAATAGTCACCCATGGAATCCGGAGTGGATGGGTACCTGCATTTGTGAGTGTGAGTGTGTGTAAGGGATAGCCATCCTTAAACAAACAAAATGCAAAAGGAAAGAAAATGAACACAGCAGTTTATAGATGAAAAACGTCCAATGATTCATTAAAACATGGCATATGATAATGAAGAAGATCAAGCCCTTACAAATGGACCTACATGCCCCGGGCAAGGCATGAGGTGAAAATAGTGTGCAAATTGTTTAGTTATTACAGACCATAAATGGGAAATTGTTCAAAGATAAAATTACTGGTTGATAAAGGTGATGGAAATAAAATCATTTGCTTCTCAGTTGCTTAAACCCCCTTCGACGGTCGGAAAGATCCAATCTTCAAAGTGGCTCTCTTCATCTTCATCTTCTACAGCATTGATTCTATGGTGAGAGATCTTGACGGGTGGTCCTCCAACCTTGGAGCGACACATAGCCTTTTGTCCTACAGTAGTGAACCCTAATCCAAACTTGTCTGTCTTATGGGGAAAATCAGGCAACTGCCTCCACACTGTGCTCTTCCCCTCTTTAATTACAGCCTCTGCGTCTTTGAAAGATGCCATCCTAGATACATGCTTGGGAACGATAGGCACCTCAACCATTGTCTTCGCAACTGCTACCTCAGGAGAAACTTCCTCAAAATGTTGGAAAGGCATTTCGATGAACTCGCCATCCAACTCCACATAGAGGAAGGAATTGAGATGACTTATCATGTACTCTTCCTCACCGTGCACTGTTATAATCTTACCCTTAACAGGATATTTTAGCATTTGGTGCAAAGAGGAGGTAACTGTCCCGGCATAATGGATCCACGGTCTCCCTAGCAAACAAGAATATGACGGACGTATGTCCATCACATAAAAGGTGGAGTTGAAGACTTCTGTGCCTACTTTGATAGGAATGTCAACCTCTCCATGAACCATTCTTTTGGACCCATCAAAGGCCCTAACAACGATGTTACTAGGTTTGAGGGTCAATCCTTCATAGTCCAAACGGTCTAAGGCTTTCTTCGGCAGCACATTCAAGGAAGAACCAGTATCAACTAAGACATGGGCGAGGGTGGTTCCCCTGCATTCGACTGAGACATGTAGCGCGTGGTTGTGTTTCCTTCCTTTGGGAGTCAAGTCAGCATCGGAAAAGCCAAGGCCATTATCAGCAGTAAGACTGGCCACACATTCCTGAAACTGGTCAGCCAAAGTCTCTTGGGGTACATGTGCCGCCTTGAAAAATTTGATCAGGGCCTTAGCATGGGCCTCAGAGCAGAGTAGAAGAGCCAACGTTGAAATTTTAGAAGGGGTCTGCCCTAGCTGTTCCACAACGTCGTAGTCACTTTTTCTGATTATTTTCAAGATTTCATCCATTTCTTTCTGAGTGGTTTCAGGGATAACCACAGCATGAGCCTTCGTCCTGAAAGGCTCTTCCAGTATCCCCTTACCCTTATCGGTATTATCAGCAGATGGTCTTACTTCAGGAGTATCCAATTCTTCAATTATCGGGTCTCGCACAGATGACTTAACAGGTGCAGAAGCTTTCGAGGGTCCGAAAACTGCTCGAGAGGGAACAATCTCCGGAGAAAAGATCCGGCCGCTGCGGGTTATCTTGCTTGTACCTACAATGTTCCCTATATCAGGGTTTTCTTCAGAATTCTCTTGGACTGCCTCAATTTGTTTGATACCATGATAGTAGATTTATCCTCCATAGTTCCATGGTATCGTTTTGCTTGATTGGTACGGGACAGGTCCCGGCATGGTGATCTCCAATGGTACACATTTAGAGTTGGGCATAATCCTGACAGGCCTTTTGCAAGCCTTGGGAGGATTATCGGAAATGGTTATGATTGCAATATCGTTGGTTGAAGTAGCAAAAGTAGCAGGAGTAACAGGATTGAAGGTATCAACAGGGGTTTTCTGGAAAAGTATCTCTTGGGTATCCATCAGGCGATGGACACCTGATTTCAACATGGGGCAGTCAGCTTAAATGTTCAAACAAAAATAACAGTCTTTACCACAACCAGGAAATATCCCGGCTCTCATCAAATTCTCTTTAATCACAAGTAACGGTGTCAACAAGTCAACAACATCAGTAATATGAAGGTCCTCCATAACAGCATGAACATTATTACCGTGCTTGGGAATCGGAGCCGAAATCACATTGGGCTTCTCAGGAGTATCAAATTCTATTTCCTTAGCGTCAATCAGGTCCTGGATTTTGAACTTAGGCGCCCAGCAACTATTGGTATCGTGCCCAACACTGTCGGAGTGGTAAGCACACTTGGCATTGCGGTGGTAGGATGGAAAGGAGGTGTTAGGGTTCTTTGGCGCTTCCTTCAAACTGACAAGATTCAGCTTCAACAAATGAGGGAGTACTTGAGCTGGCGTCATGTTGATTCGGGTGAACTATCGTTGTGGCCTTTCCACCCGTTGTTGATTTGGTCTTGACTGATTGTTACGAGGTTGATCATTTGACGAGTTTTGAATCATCACAGCCCCTACAATCGGCCGACACTCATTTCTTCCCTGACCCTTTTGGGAATACACAACAGAGGCTTCCTTCTTAGCCGGGAAGGGCTTTTTAACAGCGGTGGATGCGGAAGCATCCTTTTGAATCTTTCCACTTTTAATATCGGCCTCGACCCTTTTACCGGTCAAAATTAGTTCAGTAAATCCCGCGGAAGAACTCCCGATTAGATGATTGAAGAAGGGGCCAGACAGGGTCCCCAAAAACATGTCAACTAACTCCCTATCTAACAACGGCGACTGCACCCTTCCAGACAGATCACGCCACTTCTGGGCGTACTCTTTAAACCCTTCATTGGAAGTCATCCCTATACTTTGTAACTGAGTACGATTGGGCTCCAAATCAGCATTGTATTGATATTGACAATAAAAAGCAGCTGCTAAGTCTTCCTAATTGTGAACCTCTGATCTCTCGAGCTGATAGAACCAATCCAATTGTGTGCCAGCCAAACTATCATGGAAAAAGTGTACCCAGAGGTCTTTATCAAATGAGTGGGGTTGGATTTTTCTGACATACGATCTTAGGTGCATCTTTAGGCAAGACAGATCATCGTACTTGGCGAATGTTGGCACCTTGAATTTGGGAGGGATAACAATCCCAGCTACCAGCCCTAGTTCTTCAAAATCCAAACTGGGTACCCTCTGCAACTCCATGGCTGCCAGTCTATCTTCAAGATTCTTATATTTATCATCCGCTGGAGGATACTTTTGTTCGGAGTAGTCTTTGTCTTATTCCTCTTCTTCCTCTTCAACCTCAGATTCAGAAGGTACAACAGTCCCTTTCCCTTTACCGGCCCCTTCGTCAGACGTTGAGGGGAACTCAAGAACCTTTCTGGCATTGCTTTCAAACCTTCTTCCAAAAGTGGCTACTCCAGGTCTCTTTTTCTCTTTATTCTTCTCCAACAGAGCTTTGAGGTCCTCTTGACCCTTTGCCAAGGTCATGAGGAGTTGCTGGAATTGTGAATTTTGTGTCTGCAGATCCTTTACCGTCTGCTCCAAATCCATCTTGCTGAAATAAACAACAGAAAGATAAGGAAACCTGGTGTGAAGACCTATTTATGCATATGATGAATGGTATGTTATTCATGTAATGCATTCAAGGATTCAAAAATTCAAATTTGTTGCAAACAAAAAGGAACACATGTCATATTAAAAAGAAATTGTTAGTACATAAGTGCCCCATGGGCAAAATATTACAAAATTCTTAATGTAAGAAGACATTGCGCATCCTCTTTGGTGCGATGTAAGTGTTGAGAGTATCCTCCTCATGAAGTCGGAGGGTAAGCTCTAAAACCTTCTTCTCACTGGCATAGAAGCTGGCTTCAAAAGTATTATGTTCTTCCTTGAGTTGGATCCAACTCTTTTGCATTTCTTCCCATGATGTTGGCATGTCAGGATGTCGGATGGTGTTTGGAACCTCTCCTTCCATAACAGGCTCTTTGATCACGGGGAGAATGTGAGGGTATGGCATCATAAGATTCTGGGCGCGGGTTCGTACCCACTTGAGGTAAGGCTCAAGGGGGATGGAATTCTTGTGCCCTAGTGTCTTACTATCCACCTTGTTGGGCATCCTCCAAGCTCTGATGAACCTTTGTCGAAGTCCTTGCGCATCGTTGTCGAAGTCAAAAACTAGGTCAGGAATCAACATGTCATGAGGGCCATCCCTCCGAGCATATCCAAACGGTCTTAGAGCTAAACAGGAATTTTAGGTAATGCCTCCCCTAATGCCAAGTAATGGGACATTAGGGAATTCCCCACAATGATCAATGATGATGACATTTTCTCTGGACCGAGAACACCAATGTACATCAGAATGTGTGAGGGACATCAACCGTTGTGACCACCTTAAACCCTGCTCATTCTTCAAAACTGATTGTGGAAGGTGAGAAATAAACCACCTTGCTAGGAGAGGAGTACAGCACATGAGAACACCTCTTTTCCTCATTGTTCATGTGTAAAATGAGTGTAGGATGTCCCCAAGAAATGTAGGTATGGGATTCCAGGATATGAAAATCTTGACAACATTTATATCTATAAGTTGGTCAGGGTTTGGGAACAAGACCAACCCATAGATAAGGAGTGCCACAATCTCTTCAAAGGCTTGTAGATCGAGAGAATTCCAGAAGTCTTGGGCCTTCTTAAACAGAAACTTTGCCAAGAAACCCTTGACACCACTTCTGGTTTCCCAATGTCCCTTGATGTCAGATGGCTGCAAATGTAATGCTTGAGCAACATCTTCAGGCTTTGGTTATTTTTCCGTACCGTTGTAGGGTAGTTGATGAAGAATAGGAATTCTCAGGAGTTGAGAAAATACCTCCAAAGTAGGCACCAATTGGTAATCAGGGACTGTGAAACAGTGGTGTATGGGGTCAAAGAACTGGAAGAGAACTTTCACCATGTCCTCTTCAATGTTGGTGTTGACCAAGTTGAGGAGTCTACCATGTCTTTCACTGAAGAGAGAGTTCTCTGGAATCCTGGAAGTAAGCTCCTTGAGTTGAGGAGGGATTCTCACAAGGTTGACTTGAATTGTTTTCCTGCGAAGAGATTCCATGACCTACAAAACAAGAACAAAGATGAAGATCCAAACCCTTGAAATGGTTAGTGGATGCATATGATGCTTTATGATGTTCATGATGTATGCACAAGCACATGTACAAGCAAATCACACAAAACCCTAGTTTCAGGCTTGCATGAGGTTTCATAGGTAAATACCCTCTTGAGTTTAGTTGGCTCAAAACCTGTCCTATAAATAGTAACCGGGTTCTAAGGAGCTCAATATCACTGGATTTTTTTCTATGTTCATTGTTTTGGTTTAGCCACTTAACTAGCGACCAAAATATTCCAAGAAAACAACCCTCAATGAGTGTAGTATCGAGTATCTACCAACTTCGGACTGCACCAAAGCCGGTCATCTCACTACCCCTAATAAAAGGCCAAGATGGTTAAGTAAGGTTCTAAGAGTTCATTAGTGCTTCATGACATCACTCAGCGGCCTTGTATTCTCTTTGATTGACTCAAAGGCTACCGGTACTCACAAATATGTCGCACTAATATAGCTATTGCTTCAACCATGTCGGTATACCCCGCACAGTTTCCACAATGTATTGCTATTTACCTATGAATGTTTCCCAAATCTGGGTGGAAGATTTCAAGCCCAAACAAGAGAACCAAATATAAAGCAATCAAGGCAAACAATATAATCATGCAAAGGGTGATCTAAGCCCTAAGGTTACTCCACTTTTCAGAAATCCCCAACAGAGTCACCAGTTCTGTGATACGGTGGGAGAACTGACTTGAGGTTTCGCGTTTGTGTTCGCAAATGTTTCGGTTTAGCAATAGTCACCACCGACTTTTATTTTATCCTAAGGAAAGGTCAAAAAGCACAGGAAAGACCTTTGAGATGTTTTCTTGGGTTCGGGGAGTAGATTATAGAAAGGGAAGGTATTAGCACCCTTTCTATCCATGGTTATACATGGGCTCTTAGTTACTTGCTTAGATCACTTACTTTTGCTTTTCAATTGTTTGAAATGGTGCTTTGTGTGTGTGGTTTTGAAAATGCTTTGAGAAAAGATGCCTTGTCTAGGCAACCTTTGTAATGATTCTTGTTTGAATATATACAAAGGTGTGTGTCTTTTTGAAAAGATGTTCCAATGTTTTGAAAGTTGTTTTGAAATTGTTTTGAAGTTGTGTTGTGAAGTGTGTTTGAAAATGGCAAGGGTGTTTTGCAAGATTTTTGATCAAGTAACTAAGAGTTGTCTACCCGATTTTACTCAAAGATCTTTCTTATGTTTTTAACCCTTTTAACAGTGTTGTTTCACCATTGTATTTGGTGAACAACCTTGTGTTAGGATGTTAACGGGACTGGCGCGGGTCATCGTATAGACCATGATAGCAATAGTGTCAAGTATTTTTGGCAATTTTCTTGAGGGACTTGATCATTTTGTTTAGGCAACTCAGATAGAGTCATCGAGGGACTATGATCTTTCGTTTTGTTTTTGTTTTGCCAAAGTACTCGACATGCATGTCATGGCCCATTTTTGAAGGCAACAAGTGGATTGTAACCCTAGGGGTGCAAGTGTGCATTGTGTTTGTTTTCATGCATTGTTATCTTGGATTAGGTCAAACTAATTGTTGATTTTATTTTGCATACAAACCCTAGGTCTAATCATGGCATAATTGAAAGCATTTAAAGGTGCGAGAATTTAAATTCTACACTATTACAATATGATATAGGAAGGGGGTACAAATTTGAATTGGGGATTATTTTGCAAGAAATTAAATTCTAAATCATTACAGCCAAATTGAATGGGTGAGGCACAATACAATATTTAAATAAATATAATTAAATAAACATCAAATAAAATGTAATATGCCAAAAAAAGTTTTTATGTATGTAAAAAGTTTTTTTTAATGTGAAATGTAAATAAATAAAAAAAGTCAATCTTAATTACTTTTGTTTTTTAGGGCAAAAACCCTAATTTCTTAAATAAATAGTATTATTTATCATTTATATACAATAATGTATCAATTTGTACAAAAATATAAGTATATTGAAAAAATGGTATTTTTAGTATAAAATATTAATAAAAATAAAAATGTATTATTTTTGTGTTTTTTGTCTTAATTATTTAATAAAATATATTATATATGTATATATATGTATTAAATATATTAAATATATAAAAGTAAAAATTAATTATTTACAAAAAGGTATATATTTCAAGAAAATGTTTTCAAATGTGTATAAAATAATAAATGAAAATAAACATATTTTTTACATTATTTTTTAAGTTTTAGTAAAAAGAAATATAAAGTATTTAATGTATTAATACTAGAATTAATTAAAATAAATATCAAATAAATATAAAAAATTTATGAAAATATTTTTTAGTATTTTTTTATATTTGAAAATAAAATATCAAGGTCAGAGAAAAAATAAAAATGCAAAAATAATGAAAATACAAAGCAATAGGCCAAGGGGGTGTGAACTGAAAATGCATGTGTGAGAAGCAAAAACAACCAGGCCTAGCCCAAGCAACTTCGTCTTCTTCCTTTGAACAGAAACACGCGCGCTCTGTTATACAAAATGCTATCTCCTGATTCCTTGCTTTTTTGACAAAACTCATAACATGAAACTTTTAGAGCATCAAACAATGAATCTAACCATATAAAAAACTTAAGCTAACTCTCAAAGACCAGAGAGAATTTCTCTGGCCCTAATTCTTAACCTAGTTTTTTCAGAAAGTTCATGAATAAAATTCTCCTAGCATGATTAATATAAACCAAAACTAAGCACATGTATGGTTTCAGGGCTATGAATACAGCATTTTTCATTCACAAACCTAAGTCTAACTATTCCTAAATAGAGAGATAGAAGTTCATGAAATACCTATTTCAGTTGACTTCGAGCTGGACAATGCAGCAACTTCTAAGGGTGCTTGAGGTTCTTTTGAGCTTGCCTGATGTCCAATGAAGCTTTCCCAATGCTTAGTTTATTTTGAAGTAGCCTGAATTGTGCTACAGAACTCAACCTGCAAAGCTTTGAAACAAAAATGGCAATGTGTGTTAATGGTGTTACAGCTAGCAATGGAGGTCTGGAATAACTCAGGTATGTTGTTGGAAGGTGTTTGAAGTATCTTTGGACAAAACGCGCGATGGAATTTGATGGTGGCTTGCAAAATGCAAAACTGGCCCTGTTTTGCAAGAAAATGGGGATTTTGTGCACAAGGAGTTTTGAGAGGTCAAGGGCTCGTGTTTCTGGCTTGCTAGGGTGTATGAAACTTGTTTGACAACTTTGTTTTAGTTGGTTTTATCAGATGTGTGATATGCCTTGTGTTTTGCAAGTTTTCTTCTTCTTGAAGCAAAAGAGTGGAAGTGAGGTTATAGACTTGTACAGGCCATCCTATCACCCTGCACACAACCCTCTTGGCCCCTCTAATTAGTGGATTTTGTTTGCAGCATAATATCTGGTTCAATGCTATAGGATGTTGTTTTGACATAAAGCAAAGTTCAAGCAAAAATGGCATTGTTACTTTTTCCATTTAAGGCTTAATCTAGTGTACAATACCCTAATGACCAAGACAATGCCTTGGCTCAATGGATATGCATTAAATTATGGAGTAAAAACTGGTTTAGAGGCTTGTAATTGTGAACCAAGCTAGCTAGATCAGATTTGGCAAGTGGTATGAACATGTATTGGCCATGGATCAAAGTGAGTTTTTGCCAACTTCCAGCATTCGATTCTCCCTAACCACAAAGGTGTTTGAGGAGTTCTTGGACAATTTGGAAATCTTGCAACATGTACTCTAATCCATATTTGAAATGCAACTTGAAACTCCAAGTGGAACTATGTGAAAAATGGCCAAGAAGATGGGTCAAAATCCTGCCTAAACTAGGGCAAAATTTCTCTAAGTTAAAAGTTTTAGATACCCTTGTTCCAAAAATCATAACTTGAGATACAAGCTTCTTTTGAGAAAACTTTGTGAATCAAAGTTGTAGACTTTGTGATGTAATACAACTTTCATGTTGCAAGTTTTTTTTGAATCCATTTTCATCTTGGTGAAAAAAATGGGACAAAGTTAGGAAAAAATAAGAAAATTTCATAACTTAGAAAATTTCTAAGTTATGAAATTTTTCCATTTTAAACCCTAATTTGCATTTTTTGGTTTCTTGATGAACAAGTTTCATAATTTGACATGTCTTGATGAAAAATGACCCTTGGCACTTGATTTTGACCAAAAAGTCAAAGTTTGACTTTTCAGTATACAGTCAAATTTTAATCAGTTGACTGAAAAATTCATCTGTCAAACCTATGCATTTGAGATATTTTGAACTTGTTGAATAGGTCAAGACAAATTCATTAAGTCCTTGAGTCCATGGTTGAGCTTGATTTGCCATTGGTTAGGTCAAATAGTCAAAAATTGCCTTTGTACAGTCAAAACCCTAAAAATGACCATTTTGCCCTTTTGATGATCTGATCAAATTTCTTGTGGAATTGTGATCCAAACTTGATCAAATGGTTCATATGAGTTCATAATGTTGATGTGGGTCAAATTTCATGAGGTTTGACTGTCAATTGGGCACTATTTACTTTTTCCCCAATACAGGTGATTTCTAGGTCAACTGTCCAATTGACTGGGCAAAAATTTGAGTCAAGGCTTGAAACTTGGTATGGACAAACTTATGAGTCCAACATGAATTATGAAAGTCAATTTTGGAAATGTAGGTCAAAACATCACTGTGCAAAATCAAACCCTAATTTAGGTCAACAGTGCAAGGAGGTGTCTTGAGCAGAGCAAACCCTAGCTTGATCTTGAGTTCCAAGAGTCTTGTAATGAAAAATGTTGATGAAATGAGAGGTAAAATTTTGGGGTATAGCACTTAGCTAACGATGTAAGGCATTGTTTCAATTCCTAAACAGTAGAAAAATAAGGTGTTAAACCGTAGTTAACCCCCCTCGAGCCAGAAGTCAGAGTTCTTTCTATTTTCTAAAAAAAACCTTAATCTTAACCAGGGGCAGGGTAGATTTCAATTAATTCGACGATGCATTCAAATCCCAGGAGAATCGAAACGATCTAATCAAAGTTTCAAGCATATTTGTTTCCTCGATACATCATTGAGAGAACAATCTAAGCAAAGATTGGAGCACATCATCTTCCCCGCGTTCATCATCCAAGATTGAGGAATCAGCAAAGACAAAGTCCACGGTGTCTTCCTCCTCAAGTACATAAATCAAAGGAATCGATGAATATGAAGCTTATAATAACAGCGTGGCAGTCACAAATTTTCAAAATCAAAAGGCAAAAAAAAAAAGAAATTCAAAAAATATAGAGAAAGCCCGATAAGTCAAAGCAAATCAAAACTTGACTTAGACAAAAGTTAGGGCATCCCGATGGACCAAATTCAAAAGAATCAGTCCATGCAAAAATAAGGGATTTAAAACAAATAAATTGGAGAATTGTGACTGCCACCTCAAGAGTCGTCAAGGCTTCCCATTAACAATTAAATCGTATCTATGCTTTTTCATCAGTGTTTGAATTTTATCAAGGCTTCTCATCATCTTTACAACTACGAAAGTTTTCTTGAGGATTAAATGTATTTGTTGGATTAATTGAACTTAGGATTGAATAAAATCAAGGAGAATGGGATGGGATAAATAAACTTTGAGCCTTATATCTTTTGTTTCTTAAATCACAAACCATGGCCATGTTACAACCTTTAAAAGTCGTAATTGAAGCTAGGTTCACTATGAAAGCATACTAAGCAAGATTTGTATTAAAACTGACTCCTATGTTTGTTAAAATTATTAATCACTTCACTTATTCGAATATCTATTCCTAATCATCCATTTATTTTCAATAATCAAACTTCAATTTCAAGAACTTTCATGTGCGTCTAACGAAATTGCTTTTTCAAAATTTACAATCTTATCTACGAATCAATACTTAGCATCAAGGAGATTTCAAAAAGGTATGATCAAAGGCAACATTTCCAAGAAGCTTCTAACTAAGGGCAAAGCATCTAAGAGGACCCCTATAAACATGGGCAAAGACTAATGATCATAGGGGTATATCACACGAAAATAGTTTTGACAATGGGTGATTATTCCAAGATTTAGTTAACTTGGGTCAAATTTCAGAGCACTGTTTAACAAGGGGCATATCCTTCAAATGGGAATTCCTTAATCAAGTTATACCACAACAGGGTATGACTCGGTTTCCTCATTTTAACAAACCACTCAAGGCCTAAAAGCAGGGGCAACCTCCTAAGATCCAAATGCAGGGATAATGCGTATCAGGTTCATTCTACTGCACATAGGATCTAAATCCTTCAAGAAACTTCAAGTACAAACTTTTCAAGCTTTGAATACTTGAGGCAATCTATGTCAAGTTCATGGTGAGGTCAAAGTTCTTTCTGAAGGTGCTCCCTCCAGATCTTGGAGAGTGAGGGGCATTGTTGTACCCCAAAATTTGCCCTCTCAATTCTCAAGGCTTTTCTCATAAAGATTCTCAGGATTTAAGCTTGCGCAAGTGCATTGGGATTTTCCAGTACCAAAATTAAAAGGAAACTATCAAAAATGGAGAAAACAGATAAAAATAACATTTTGACAAATTTGGAGGAAAACAGGTCTCCTTCGATTCAGCACCCTTCGATTGACTCTTGGCCTCCTTCGAATGCAACTTGGATTACATCCTTCGATTGACTCTTAGCCTCCTTCTAATGCAACTTAGATTACATCCTTCAATTGACTCTTAGCCTCCTTCGAATTCAACTTGGGTACATCCTTCGTTCGGATTTGAAACCTCCTTCGAATCCACTTGCACCAAGGGCCTCTTGCAGACTTTGCCTCTCACAAGTTTTGTTTGAGCCAAGAGATATCTTCATACAAGATTTGACTAAGTTCTTGCTTCCCTTGAAGGAACACCCTTTGATTCAGAAGCCAGGAACTTCCCTCACGCTAAAAGGCAATGACTCCCTTTATGATTGTTTCGATCCACAGGCTTCGACTGGGCATTAGCTTCCTTCGAGTAAGCTTGTTTCGACCACAGGCTTAGACTGAGGCAAAGGCTTCCTTCGAACAAGTGCTCTTCGATCTCATTCTTGCATTCGACTCAAGACCAAATCTCATTTTCTAGGCTATGTTGCTTCCAAATCTTTACATAATCAGAGGCTTGTACAAGGGTTTTAAACTTTGTCTTTTAGATACTACTATTCTTGGTTAAAGACTACATACTCTTTCTTTTCATAGAGGGTACTTTTATCACAAAAGCAACTTTCAACCTGAATTTGGTCTGAGCACAAGCAACTCCAAAAAGCATAAGTCACATCTTCTGCACCCCAACTACCAACAGGCCCCCCCACTTGTACCTTCCATGTTACCTATTATTTTATTATTTTGCAAGGCTGGCTATTGAAAACATGTCCATTCTTTTTCTCTATAAATAGAGGAATTTTTGCAAAGCCAAGGGAGGATCTTTGGACCAGAGGAACGAATCCCCTAAATTTTCTCAAACACAATAAAACTCTCAAAGTTCATCAACACTTGAGAAATCACAAAAAACCCAGAATCACATTCATCTCCTTCGACTCTGAAGAACAACCACACTTCAGTCTCCTTCGAATCAAAGAAGCATCACACTTGCTTTTTCTCTTCCTTCGAATCCAGCGTTTCAAGCACAACTATTGACCCCCTCTTTCGAATCTAGCATCCTGGGCCTCCACTCAAGGTCCCACATCCATTCAAGGCCTGAATCAAGGTAAGTTATTCATACCTTTGAACTTTTCGTTTCATGGCATAGTCATTTTCCCTTTCGTTTGAAACATGTACATACCATTGTTCCTTTCGTTTCCACCCTTTTAACATATTTTTCAGAGCTAACCCTTTTGTTTTGCTTTTTGTTTACCTGAACTTACTTTAACTATTAAACTGTTTACAAGACAAATACTAGCGTGACCTCAGGCCATGTTGCCATTTAATGCTTTAAACGAAAGAAACAGGAAATAGGAAACGAAGCTTCTGGCTTCTACCCTCTTTCTCTAGGTCAAACGAAAGAGACAACTAGGAGGCAAACCATGTTGACTTCCAGGCTCAGTCGAAAGGCATTCCCTCACTGCTTTCAACCTCCAGTCGAAGAAGGCAACAAGGCAGAACCAGAAGGCTTCGCCATACACTGGTGCCAGCCCCCAGTCGAAAGGCATTCAACCTCTAGTCGAAGAAGGAAACAAGGAAACAAGGCAGAACCAGAAGGCTTCGGCATACACTGGTGCCAGCCCTCAATCGAAGGCCATGACCTCACTGGTGCTAGCCCCAATCGAAGGAGGCCAACAGAATGCAAATCGAAGGGTGCTCTTGCCTGAATCGAAGGAGCTCTTTTTTTACTTCTTTTTATCTTATTTTTGCCTTTACATTTATATGCACTTCAATATTGTTGTAATAGTGTAGGATTTATTTTTTGCACTTTTTATTACTTTTGTACAAATGCTAGTAATTAGGTGTGTATGGAAAGATAAAAACAACAAAATATACAACCCTAATCAAAGACAAAATGCATGTAAATCAAACACACTATTCACACATGCACCCTTAGGGCAATCCCGTCTCGTTGCCCCTTTTGGAAAATAGTCGTGTCCCTCGAACATGGGAGTTTTAGCAAAAGACCCTCGTTAAAAGATCGTAGTCCCTCGATGACCCTCGATGTTGCCTTTGGTAAACGATTTAGTCCCTAAAGCGACATTGCTAAAACGTCCCATATGTTGCCTTCTATGACTATACAAACGTCCCAATGCCCGTCCCTTCACATCCAACGATGGGGCTTCTTACCAAATCAATGGTAAGATAGTCATATCTAAAGGAGGAGGAAAAACCCATTTAAGACCTTTCGAGTAGGTAGATTATCTCCTAGTTACTCGCTTGCTCACAACAAAAACATTTTTATACACCCACACTCTCATCTTTAAACTATTTTCGAAACAAACACTTTGTAGGCGTTCTTATAGAAACGAGAACCATTACGAAGTTCCATTTTCAAAATACTTTCAAAAAACACATCTCACAAACACACTTTTGAACTATTTTTGAAACAAACACTTTGTAGGCGTTCTTATAAAAACGAGAACCATTACGAAGTTCCATTTTCAAAATACTTTCAAAAACACATCTCACAAACACACTTTTGAACTATTTTCAAAACAAACACTTTGTAGGCGTTCTTATAGAAACGAGAATCATTATGAAGTTCCATTTTCAAAATACTTTCAAAAATCACCACCACAAGCACACATTCAAACAAAAGCAAGTGATCTAGCAAGTAAATAAGAGCCCATGGAAAACCATGGATGAAAAGGGTGCTAATACCTTCCCTTTTCATAATCTACCCCCCCCCCCCCCCCGAACTCAAAAAACATCTCTAAAGGTCTTTCTTGTGCTTTTTCACCTTTCCTTTTTGGATAAAAGAAAAGTCGGTGGCGACTCTTGCTAAACCGCAACATTTGCAAACACAAAACGCAAAAACCTTAAGTCAGTTCTCCCACTGTATCACAGGTATGTATTTCAAAATTCAAATATTGGGGCAAACCATTGCGAGGCTCGATCAAAAGGAGTTGATTTAAAATGGTTTATCAAATCCAAACATTTTCAAGAGTCTTTTAATTAGGGGCATAATGAAAATTAGTTGGGTCGTTCATATTATGATCAAACTATTTCCAAGCTCATATCAATGAGAATCTCCTCCAAAACCCTACTAACAAATTAGGGAAAGATAAGCGACATAAGGCAAGCTCCCTGCGTACTTTCACAATCACCAATGGATCCCCCTCCTACAACAGCAATCTTCGAATTCAAATTGAGCATCGGGAAATCATGCAAGCACAACACTCTACCATCATGTGACAAGCAACCTTGTTACATAAGTAAACCTCTACGCTTTAATAATCCATGACCCGTCACATGGGCACCATTCCAAAGAGCATTCAAGTTATAATCATAAAGCATAAGGATGCATAAATCATGCATTAGGGTTCCTCGATCCAAAACCAATCTATACTTATCACCTCATCCATATGAAGAAGTCGGACAACATGGGCCGAGCATATCTTAAAAAATACCAATTACACATTCACATTTCAAAATCCAACATCCATTCGCACATATCCAAGTCATCCATTACATACATCAATCAATCATCACATTTCATGCATCAATCAAATTTGCACGCATATCATAAAACCTCATTTTTATGTTAAAATAATCATCATTGTTGATCAAGTTATCAATTCTACATTGAATCTCGATAGTAGATTCCCTTGGTTGATCATGACAGTTGATTATCCAGAAGACCTCGGCAGAAGGTATTTCTCAATCGAATGTCGACGGAAGATTCCCCTGGCTAATCACAGTAGTAGATTATTCAGAAGACTTCCGCATAAGGTAATTTACAACGAATATCAGCAGTAGGTTCTCCTGGTTGATCATGACATTTGATTATCCGTAAGACCTCGGCAGAAGGTAGCTCGCAATCGAATCTCGATAGTAGATTTCCCACTAAGAGCCTCACATCAAGCATGATGTACACATAACCATATCAAAATCTCAAGGTCATCCATAACATTTGGTGCATCTAACATACAGAAATACCAAAGAGCATTTGATAAAAGCATCAAAAAAACCTTTTTGGTTAGAAGAGCATCGAAAGAAAATATGCGCCCACGCCTACATCTACGACTATGTCAACATCCACACCTATTTCTACGCCCACGCCTATGTCTACGACTATGTCAACATCCACGCCAAAATCCACATCTACATCCATACCTACGCCTGCACCTACGATACAGACCTCAAGATCTTGGTGACATCTTTCACCAAATTCAAATCAACTTGGAGGTACAACATTAGCAACGAACAACATTGGGGAGTTGGTAATTATGAGAACCCGTTGATTTAACAAAAGAGAATTATCAAAAAGATTTGCAAAATACTTGGGGCATACACATACATTTGGGGCATATACAAGCATTTGGGGCATATACAAGCATTTAGGGCATACACAAACGTTTGGGGCATATACATACATAAGCATTTTGACGCATGAGCATTTAAAAACATTTGGGGCATACATCACACTTGGATAGCACACCAATTTAGGGCATTATTCATGCATGGCATCTTGCAAACTACTTTGGTTAAAATTACGAATTTTCTTGGGGTTCATCGTTAGCAATTCTATCAGTGCGAACTATATAGCTAAAACTTTAAAGCAATTTGGTGTTTATTTTCCTCATGTTGATAGTTGTGGTTGAGAACGACACAACCGGCTTCATCGTGAATTTGGTGCTTATTTTTCTCATGTTGATAGTTGTGGTTGAGGATGACACAACCTACTTCATCATGAATTTGCTGTTCTTCACGTTAATAGTTGTGGTTGAGGGCGACACAACTGACTTCATCGTGAATTTAGTGCTTATTTTTCCTCATGTTGATAGTTGTGGTTGAGGACGACACAACCGACTTCATCGTGAATTTGGGATATATTTGCTTCATGTTGATAATTGTGGTTGAGGATGAAACAACCAACTTCATCATGAATATGGCGTTCTTCATGTTGATAGTTGTGGTTGAGAATGACACAACCGACTTCATCGTGAATTTGGGGTATATTTGCTTCATGTTGATAGTTATGGTCGAGGACGACACAATCGACTTCATCATGAAGTTGGTATTCTTCACGTTGATAGTTATGGTTGAGGACGACGTAACTGACTTCATCATAAATTTGGGGTATATTTGCTTCATGTTGATAGTTGTGGTTGATGACGACACAACCGACTTCGTCATGAATTTGGTTTTCTTCACGTTGATAGTTGTGGTTGAGGATGACACAACCGACTTCATCGTGAATTTGGGGTATATTTGCTTCATGTTGATAGTTTTGGTTGAGGACGACACAACCGACTTCATCATGAATTTGGTGTTCTTCACGTTTATAGTTGTGGTTGAGGGCGACACAACCAACTTCATCATGAATTTGGTGCTTATTTTCCTTCATTTTGATAATTGTGGTTAAGGGCAACACAACTGACATCATCATAAATTTGGTGTTCTTCGTGTTGATAGTTGTGGTTAAGGACTGACACAACCAAACATCATCAGTGAATTTGGGTTTCATCACTTCAAATCTAGCTTATTTCATTTAGTTGTCGAATCTTGGTTGAGGGATGACACAACCAACTTCGTCCTTCTAAGTTCAAAATATCTGGTTTCAAGCTTGTATTATCTATCCATTAGGCTATGATAGGTATACAAAAATTATTTGGCTCATGGCATTAGTCTCTAAGCAGCAATGTGTTATCGAGCTTTATGTTATTCATCCTATAGATTGCGATGAATATACAAAATCTACGTCACAAACTTACTATATTAGTCTCCAAGCATTAGTAATTCAACCTTTCCAAGACTTGTGTTTTTGTAAATATGCAAAAGAATCTACAATCTCTTTCCAAAGTATTGGTGAGTTATATGCATCATCATATCTCGATCAAACTTACCCTTCATTCATATCTCTTTATTTAAACTCTGGTAGGATGATACATTATCACCCTTGCCTATTTCTTTGAGCTATGGGGTATGCTATATCAGTGTATCCTTGTTTAATAAATCTTTGTCAAATTTTGGAGTCTTCCATTATTTAATAACCCTCTTATTCGAATGTGCGAGACATGCACATTCTCACACCATTCAATCAAAGAATGATTAAACAGGGGCAGCTGTCATATCTCGAATTTACCCGCCCTTTTATTTCTACAGTCAAAAATATTTTAAATATTGTTTTTATGATATTATTTGATTTTTATAGATGTTCATTCTCAAGTCTAGTCAAAAATATTTTAAACTTTGTTTTTATAATACTATTTGATTTTTATAGATGTTCATTCTCAAGTCCAGTCTAAAATATTTTAAACTTTGTTTTTATAATATTATTTGATTTTTATAAATATTCGCTTCCAAACCTATTTAAAAATATAACGATTCATTTCAAATTATTTGTATTTTTAAAAATAGCAAATATTTGTACACCTTTCATATTCTTTCAAATTGAGTTTATTTACAAATGAGTAACATAACACAATTCGTAAAGATTAAAGCTTGCAAGTATAAGGTTATGGGTTCGAATCTCTTGTGGAGCACTTGTGATGTTCTTTTTATTTCTTTTTGTTACTAATTTTCTTTCCTTTTTAGAAATTGGGCTTGGGCTTTTCATTCACTTTGGATAACTTACTTGTTAAGTTTGCCTAACCTAATTCCAACTCTATAAATAAGACTCCTCATTGTCTAAATTTTTCATCCAGAATTTCTCACAATAACTTTTAACACACACTTTCTTTTCAAAATTTCTTCTCAATATTACTGGTGTTTGTTTTACTATTTTTTGGCCGATGATTTCATATGAGGTGTCCTGATTATTTTTTTAATTGTTGTTGTTGTTTTATTTAACCATATAATGATATTTTCTCATGGTTTCCTTTCTTCATAAAAAAATAATATATATATGCAGTATTTTGTTTTATCAACAATTTCACAAACCTTTTTTTTATCATCATTTCTTATCAACATGTTATTTAACCTACAATATTCACATTTTATATAGGTTCCATACATATATTACAACAAAAATTTCTAGCCCATTTTTCTAACACACCTAAGAAACCTTCATCCACCTTTTTTATATATAAGACCTTGTACATATTATACACATTTTGTGTATACATTATATACCATTGTTTCACGTAGAAACATTCCCTAAAGAGATTCACTCATAACTACCATACTCGTATCTCACCAAGAAAAGCCATATACAAGAAATCTCTCATTCTCGCATGTGTTGACCATGACATACAAACCGTATCCAATTTTCAACCTGCATATCAAAACCAAAAATCTATATTCAAACCATTATGAATTACAATCAGTAACTTTTGTTTATCACTTTTTTTTGTAGCCACAACATTTGTTCATTATTTTTTTGCAGCAACTCAAAACTCAAGTGTAGAAGTAAATCTAAAACACAAACAGTAAGAAAACAACAGAACAACGAAAGGGATTTGGATTTGAAGCTAGCCGCTCCATCACCAAAAGCACATATCTCTCGACTCATCATCGCATACACCTCCAGATCCATAGTCGGGATGCCACCGCCAATCGCATTCGCGATCGCAACCGCTACACTCGCTCAGCCTCCCTCATCGTTGACTCATCCCTCCGACTCAGTAACTTCCTCCGTCGTTTTGTTGGATTTGTGTTGATTTTTGTTTGTCATGATTTTGCAAGTGAGAGAGTAGAAATTGTTATTATTGAAATCAATTTTGTGAGATTCATTGTTATTGTTTAGGGAAAAGAAAGATCAGTAATGAGAAAAAATGGTGTTCTGAATGTTAACCGGGTATGCTATTCATGTTTATATCTTCTTGTTTTTTTGATTTTATTTTTGATAAAAAGGACACATGTCCATTTTTATTGATCATATTTTATTGCTTTTAGATAATGGAAAAAGTCAAGCTTTAAAGCTTAAAAATAGAATGGGACGTTGATGCCTTTATCTGTTAGTTTTTATTACTATTATTCTTTTTTTATTGATGGATATTAATTAGGATTTATATGTTTTTAGATTGGGCCTTCAACCCATATATGTATTGCTAAATTCCATTCACACTCCCATAATTACTTCTCAATTATAATCCACACGCCCTGCGCTATTGGGCCCAGTTCAATATCTGAACTTGGACCCTTGCTGAATAAAACCCTCCTGTTTTACTCAGCCTAAACAAAATACACCTCATGCATTTTATTTTATTATTTTATTTATTTTTATATTAATTAATACTTTTATGTTTAATATATTTATAAATTTTAATATTATTTTATTATTATTATAAGATACAAAGAAAAAATCAATTTTTTTAGTCGATTAACAAATAATGGGATATACAGACTTGGATAATCAATTGATCGTATTAAATGTCTATCATTCATTTAATCAAAATCAAATATTAAAAACCACGCGCCAATGAGCGACATGTGGCCAATATCTGGCCACGTGATGAGGAGACTATATCAGACCCCCTCCCCCCCCCCCCTGCTCTATGACTTAAAAACATCTAACCAACAATTTAAATCATTTTCTACTAACTTAACAAAAAACCAAGATATTTTCGAAAAATGATCAAGGAGAATTTCTTTCAAATTAACTGCGAACTACTATTACGCTCAAACAAATTTCAACTCAAACAAGGTTCAAGGTTAATTCGAAAGTAATTCTGTGCAATCCATAAAAAAACACAAACCAACCGCGAACTACGAAATGGGACTCTGATTCCTCCTAAGAGGATACTTAGGCATACGATCAAAAATCGTGGCTAGTCCCCCTAATTAAAATTTAAACCCTTTCCCTTTAATTAACCTTAAAACCCCCATTTTCTTAATCATTGTGCTTCTAAACCTAGTATCCTTGTGAACAAGGTAGAGGTGCCTAATACCTTCCCCTCATCTAGAACCGAGTCCAAATATAGAATCTCTGAACTTTAGGGTTATTCCTTTATATTCCCTTCCTTTATGATAAAAATTAAAGGTGGCGAATCTGATTTAAAAACCAGTTGCCACATGATGCTAAGGGTGTAATAGTAAGTGTATAGGAGTAAGTGAGAGAATAAAGGAAAGATCGTAGAAAGGTTCTAAAGTTAACAAATAAAATAAGGAATATAGTGTCAGTCAGTGTCATTCGTGAAACTAGGGAACGAAGGAAAACTCCTAGGTCGATTGCTAGAAGTAACAAGGTAAGGGGTAATATTAGTTGATTATATATTGTATAAGGGACGAATAAACATAGGTTTTTCTATTTTATGATGATTGTTAATGAATGAAGTATGGATGATTTGTTGGTGACATGATATAACTCGATTTTTAATGTGTAATTATCGATGTGTTATTGTTGAATTTCATAATTGGTATTATACTACATATTTGATGTGTATGACATTCGGAATTGACCATGGGAGGAGTCGATACTATAGCAGATCGCAAAACTGAAATTGTATACTCATGCAAAATCATCAGGCAAACTGGTGGCGAATGGGGGGGGGGAGGCGCACGTGCTTTGTCGGGCGAGCATGCGGCATGCTGTAGGTGAAGAGACTCGCTACTGGATCGCCAGACAAGTAGGTGGAAAAAGAAAAAATCTTCAAACAGACGAGGGGCGAGTAGGTGGCGAACGTCAGGCACTAGCGACAAAAAATGTCGTAACTTGAGTTTGGTAGCTTCGATTGACGCGTCGTTCAAAATGATGGGAAGCTTATGAGTAGAATTATAAAAAAGTTTGATTTAGATAACTTTTTGATGATCATTTGCATGCTTATATGTTTGTATGTTTTATTGATCACGTGCCTATTTTGTTATGCCGTACTAATATCTGCATCTTGATGACCTGTTTTGATGAAGAAACTTGTCATTATTGTATGTTGTGATTCTTGTGTTCAGGTTGTGGGATTTCATGTGCTTTATGTTGTTGTATGCCTTGTTTCCTATGGTGATGGTTCGAGTGCAATTATTATGTTGATGATGTTGTTGTGCATGATGAGAGTCCATGCATCCATGTTATAAAACTTTATGTTCTAATTTATGTTGAGGCCTCGTTTACTATGGTAATGGTTCGAGTGCGAGTAGAAAATTCCTTTGTCCAGGGATTTGGTGAAGTGTTACCTACGGTGATGGTAGCGATTTAGTGTGCTCTAGTTCCAAGAGGGAATCGATCTTATGGTGGGTATCAAGGAGTGAAATGAACCTAAGTGTTCATGTTATGGTACCACGTGCATTATGTCGATATTGTTGTTGCATTATCATCCTATGATGCATTACATGAGTTTTGTTGATGGAATATGTTGTGGTGATACATGTGAATCATTGTGTGATTATGTATGACTTCTTGTGATTAATATGATTTCTTAAGACGATTGTGATGAATGATGGTGTGAGTTTGTATTGTGTCTGATGTTGTAGAATAGTATGATATAATCATTTTAGTTTACTTTCTCTTATACCTTTTATAATTGATTATGATTATTCACCCTATTTGTTTGAATGTTACCTGGGTAACATGCATATTCCCAGGAGTAGCATTGTTGAAGTAAGTGGAAGGACATCTCTTGAAGTGGCTTCCATTTAGTATCGTTTATTTGTAGTAGGGTCTTGCTCCGATCATGTAACATCAAGATGGGAACCATTTTGTGTTATTTGCAATTGTTTATTGTTTGTTGAACCCATGAGTTATACTATTGAGAGTAGAAAATTATAACTCTCTTATTTATTTTTATTGAAGTTGAAAGAGGTTTTATGAGACCAATGATGTGTTTGATTATATGTTTTCAAATGTATTCTGCTGCAATGTTGTTCAGATGTGTTTGAATGTCGTGTAACATCCCAGGTATGAAGATGTATGATTTAACTTATTTTCAGTAACCCGTGTTACAGAGCAGGATTGGTCTATGTTTTTATGACGCGTAACACCATTGTGTGGTGATTTTAAATTAAATCATTTAATTTATTCATGGTATCAGAGCAGGTCAATTCGTCCGACCAGGTTATCTAATGTTGTATGTTCCTTAGTACACGACATGTGTGTGAAACACTGTTGATGCTTGCTTGTTTCTCTAACCGTTGATCTATAGGAGTTGGTTTGAAATAAGTGGGGGAGAATTTTTGCTTCTATGAGATGTTGTAGGTGTGGAGTGTTGGTTCAGATGATGTCGAAGCTTTGTTTCATTTCCCGAACCCGAAGAGAATGCAAATTTAGGATTCCTGTCTATCGGTCAAGTTGGGATGTCTTTGAGGGAGAACAATCAGGTATTGTTAATGTTTTCTTCTCGGAGAATAGAGGGTAATGTGAAGGCTAGTGATATTCCAGTGGTGTGTAATTTCCTGAAGATATCTGTGACTTTCCTCTAGAGCGTGAGTCTAAGTTTGGAAATAATTGAGAGCTTACATTTGTAATTGCTAAGCAAGTAGAAGGACTCTTAGAAGATGAAGCTCAGATGTTTACAATATGTGCGTCCTTGTGTGTAGATAGTGAAACTACGAGTGTTGATGTATCAATTTTGTGTGATTTCCAAGATGTATTTACAGGTGATATTAGTGACTTGCCCCTAGAGTGAGAGGTTAATTTTTCTATTGACTTGTTTCCGATACTACTCCAATGTTTATGGCTCCTTATAGGATGTCAGTGTCAGGATTAGTTGAGTAAAAGAGAAAATTGGAAGAATTGTTGGAGAAGAAGTTTTTTCGACCAAGTGTTTCTCCTAGGTTGCTCCTGTGTTACTGGTTAAGAAGAAGGATGGAAGTATGAGGTTGTGTGTGGACTACAAATAGTTGAGTAAGGTGACTATCAAGAACAAGTATCCACTTTCAAGAATTGATGATTTGATGGATCAATTGGTAAGTTCCTGTGTGTTCGACAAGATTGATTTGAGGTCTGGTTAACATCAAATTCGTGTTGAACCAGACTATATGCTAAAGACGGAATTCAGGACAAGATATGGTCACTATGAGTACATTATGATGCCATTTGGCGTATCTAATGCACCAGGCATGTTCATGGAATATATGAATTGGATTTTCCATCTGTATCTGAATAATTTTGTCGTGGTCTTATTGATGATATTTTGATATATTCTAAGACTAACAAAGAGCATGTAGAACATCTCAAGATTATGTTATAGGTATTGAGGGAGAAGAAACTCTATGCCAAGTTTTCAAAGTGTGAATTCTGGTTGAAGGAAGTGAATTTCCTTGGCCATGTGATTTCGAGTGGTGGAATTTCTACAGATCCTTCTAAAGTTGATGATTTGTTATAATGGGAGATTCCAAAGGCTGCTACTGAGATACAAAGCTTTCTTGGTTTAGCAGGTTATTATTGCAGGTTTATCAAAGACTTCCTCTAAGTTGGAATTACCTTTGACTTAGTTGACTCGAAATGGTCAAGCTTATGTGTGGGATGTTGCATGTGAAGAAAGCTTTATTGAACTCAATAAGAAGTTGACGAGTGCTCCAGTATTTATTTTTACTAATCCAAGTGAGTCTTTTGTAGTATATTATGATGCGTCGAAGATGGGTCTTGGTGGTGTGCTGATGTAGAACAGCCAAGTTGTTGCTTATGCCTATAGGAAACTGAAAGTTCATGAAATGAATTATCCTACACATAACTTAGAGTTGGAAACTGTGGTATTTGTCTCGAAGATTTGGAGACGTTATCTTTTTGGCTCCAAGTTTGAAGTGTTCAGTAACCACAAGAGTTTGAAGTATATGTTCAATCAAAAGGAATTGAATATGAGGTAGAGGAGATGGCTAGAACTTCTGAAGGATTGGGATTTTAATCTGAGCTACCATCCGAGAAAAGCTAATGTTGTAGCTGATGTGCTGAGTAGAAAGTATTTACACATGTCAATTCTTATGGTACGAGAGTTGGAATTGATCGAGCAATTCAGAGATTTGAGTTTAGTGTGTGAAGAAACTCCTAACAGTGTGAAGTTAGGGATGCTAAAACTGGCCAGTGGTATTCTTGAAGAGATCAGAGAATGTTAGAAATATGATTTGAGTTTGGTTGATCAATTAATGTTAATTAACCAAGTTAATGGAGGTGAATTCCTAGTTGATGATAATGGTATAATGAGATTCAAAGATAGAGTGTGTGTTCTAGATGTGCCAGAGCTAAGAAGAGTATTCTTGAGGAAGGACATCGAAGTAGTCTTAATATTCATCCCGGTTCAACAAAGATGTATTAGAACTTAAAGAATTTTTTTGGTGGTCTGGTATGAAGAAGGAAAGTGCTAAGTTTGTTTATGCATGTTTGACTTGTCAGAAGTCAAAGATTGAGCACCAGAAGCCTTTGGATCTGATGCAACCGTTGAAAATTCTGGAGTGGAAATGGGACAGTATTTGCATGGACTTTGTGTCAGGTTTGTCGAAGACTGCTAAGGGCAATAATTTGATTTGGGTGATAGTGGATAGATTGAATAAATCAGCTCATTTCTTACCGATGAGGATTGATCATCCCATGTAGAATTTAGTTGAGATGTATATTAAAGAGATTGTTAAATTACATGGCATACCTTCGAGTATTGTGTCAGATAGGGATCTACGGTTTGCATCAAAATTCTATAAAAGTTTGCACAATTCCTTTGGTACTAAGCCGAAATTGAGTTTTGCCTATCATCCACAGATGAATGGTCAGACAGAGAGGACTGTCCAGTCTTTGGATAATTTGCTGAGGGCTTGTGTGCTAAAACAAGGAGGTGCTTGGGATAATCACTTTCCATTGATTGAGTTTACTTATAATAATAGTTTCCATTCTAGTATTGGGATGGCACCATATGAGGTATTGTATGGCAGGATATGTAGGATTCTATTGTATTGTTATGATTCAGGCGAGAGTGTAGTGCTCGGACCTGAGATTGTGCAACAGACGACTGAGAAGGTCCAAATGATCCAAGAGAAGATGAAAACTTCACAAAGTCGTCAGAAGAGTTATCATGATAAGAGAAGAAAATCCCTTGAGTTTTAAAAGGGAGATCATGTGTTCTTGAGAGTTACTCCAGTAACTAACATTGGTAAAGCTCTGAAGTCGCGAAAGCTTACACCGCATTTTGTTGGTCCATATCAGATTTCGGAAAGGATAAGTGAACTGGACTATCAGATTGATTTACCGCCGCCGCTTTCTAATCTTTATGATGTGTTTCATGTGTCTCAGTTGAGGAGATACATTCAGAATCCGCCATATGTAATTCAAGTGAATGATGTACAAGTGAGAGATAACTTGACTGATGGGACATCACCCATGCGGATAGATGATCGAGAGGTGAAGAAGTTGTGGGGTAAAGATATTTCCTTTGTGAAGGTATTGCAGGGAGGACCAGCTGGTGAGAGCATGACTTAGAAGCACGAAGATCATAGGAGAGAGTCGTACCCGAGTTCAGGTAATTTCTGGGGAAGAAAATCCTTTAAGTGGGAGAGAGTTGTAACACCCCAAAATCTAGAACTTTGTGTTATTGTGATTATTGTGAATATTGTGTGATTTTATGTTGATATGTTGTTGGGTTGTTAGTGGGATGTAGGTGATGACTTAGAATTATTTAGATTAAATAATTGTAGTTAATTGGTTTATGAGTAAATTAATAAAGTAAAATATTAGTGTGAGTGAAAAAGATTTAGAAATTAATAAAATAATTTTTATGAGGTTTATTATATAATTAAAATAATAAAATAGAATATGAGGATGAATAGAGATGATAAGGATGTAATAGTAAGTGTATAGGAGTAAGTGAGGGCATAAAGCGAAGATCATAGAAAAGTTCTAAAGTTAACAAATAAAATAAGGAATATAGTGTTAGCCTGTGTCATTCGTGAAAATTGGGGAACGAAGGAAAAATTCTATGACACAGAGAAACCAAAGAGATAATCATCCATTAGAGCTTGAAGAGGTCAATTACTAGAAGTAACAAGGTAAGGGGGTAAATTTAGTTGATTTTAGATTGTATAAGGGACATGTAGACATAGGTTTTTCTATTTTATGATGATTGGTGATGAATGAAGTATGGATGATTTGTTGGTGATATGATATAACTCGATTTCCAATGTGTAATTGTTTATGTGTTATTGTTGAATTTTGTAATTGGTATTATACTGCATATTTTATGTGTATGACATTCAGAATTGGCCATGGGAGGAGTCGGTACTATAGCAGATCGTAGAACTAAAATTGCAGATTCACGTAAAATCTCCAGACAAACGGGTGGTGAGTGGGGAGCGAGGCGCGCGTGCTTCGCCTAACAAGCACGGGGCGATCTACAGGTGAAGAGACTCTCTACTGGATTTCCAAGCGAGCGGGTGGAGAAAGGAGCAAAATCGCCATGCGGACGAGGGGCGAGCAGGGTGGCGAGCGTCAGGCAACAGCGATGAAAAATGTCGTAACTTAAGTTTCATAGCTCTGATTGATGTGTCATTTAAAGCGTCTGGAAGCTTATGAGCATAACTTTAACATAGTTTTTTTAGATAAATGTTTAATGATTATTTGAATGATTATATGTTTGTATATTTGATTGATCACATGCCTATTTTGTTATGCCTTATTAATATTTGTATCTTGATGACTTGTTATGATGATGAAACTTGTTGTTTATTGTATGTTATGTTTCTTGTGTTCAGGCTGTGGGATTTCATGTGTTGTATGTTGCTATATGCCTTGTTCTCTATGGTGATGGTTCGAGTTCTGTTATTATGTTGATGTTGTTGTTGTGCATGATGAGAGTCCATGCATCAATGTTGAGAACTTTTTGTTCTGATTTATATTGTGGCCTCGTTTCCTATGATGATGGTTCAAGTGCGAGTAACTAAATCCTTTGTTTGGGGATTTAGTGAAGTGTTACCTATGGTGATGATGGAGATTTAGTGTGCTCCAGTTCTAAGAGGGAATCGATCCTATGATAGGGATCAATGAGTGAAATGAACCTAAGTATTCATGTTATAGTACAACATGTATTGTGTCGATGTTGTTGTTGCATTATCATCCTATGTGGCATTGCATGAGTTTTGTTGATGGAATGTGTTGCGATGATACATGTGAATCATTATGTGATTATGCATGAATTCTTATGATTAATATGATTTCTTGATATGGTTGTGATGAATGAAGGTGTGAGTATGTATTGTATCTGATGTTGTGGAATAATATGCTATAATTATTATAGTTTACTTTCTCTTATACCTTTTATAATTGATCATGATTACTCATCCTTTTTATTTGAATGTTGCCTCTACGTGTGTAACAGTCAGATTCTCAAGAGTAGTGTTGATGAAGTAAGTGGAAGGATAGCTATTGAAGTGTCTTACATTTAGTATCATTTATTTGAAGTATGGTCTTGCTCTGATCCTGTAACATCGGAATGGGAACTGTTTTGTGTTATTTGCAATTGTTGATTGTTTGTTGCACTCATGTGTTATGCTGTTAAGAGTAGAACATTATAATTCTCTTATTTATGTTAATTGAAGTTGAAAGAGGTTTTATGAGACCAATGATGTGTTTGATTATATGTTTTCAAATGTATTCTGCTGTGATGTTGTTCAGATGTGTTTGGATGTCGTGTAACATCTCAGGTATGAAGATGTATGATTTAACTTCTTTTCGGTAACCCGTGTTATGCAGTAGGATTGGTCAATGTTTTTATGACGTGTGACACTCTTGAGTGGTGATTTTAAATTAAATTATTTAAATTAATTCATAAAATTTAGAAGGGTGTTACACTCCCAAGACCTATACCCTCGGTTTTCTATTGTTTGAGATGAAAACTTCATCGTGAAAAGTGTTATTTGCAGTAGTAATGTTTTGTGTGCCTTTTAATAAGAGGTTTGGTATTGGGCCTTTTTCTATAGGCCTTGTCAACTACACAAAACACCTATCATCAAATTAATTTTATGTAAATCACAACTTATGTAATCAAATTAGCAACACTCAAATCATAACTCATATGAATTTATGTCATACCTCTCAAAATGGGCATTTCCAAAAAAAAAAAGTTTTTCTTTATTAGGCGTGTTCTTGCAATGTTCAGACATCATACAATCACAATTTCTATCGGGTCAGATTTTTACAAAAGACGGAGACATTATTGATTTTGTTCGTCTCATTTTGGATGCAATTGTATTGACTAAGATTTTGGGGCAAGGAGAAAGAAGAAACAAGAGAGAAAATATAGGGAGATGTGGAGGATTACAATGATTTCTTTACAAGATAATTTTGTGAGATGGAGTTTTTTTTGTGTAATCAAGGAATATATTAAATAGAGAACTAAGGATTCTCCAACCTATTACACAGAGAAGTGGTCAAACCACCACAAAAAAACCGGAAAAATTACAAACCAATTACACACTACGACAAGAAGAATAAATGATCCTTGTTGAACTCGTAGAAGCTACAATTGGAATGCGTAATGTTACCGCAAGAAGACCACTTCCAAGCCAAAGATTTAATGCTCCAAACCGTATTATTCACATTCCATACCATATTCTGGAAACATAAATCATTTTTAACCAACCATATACACCACACCATTTCTAACCATATAACACCTAATTTACCTTCCTTCACTTTTTTATCTCTACAAAAGAAGTACCAATACATAAAATGTGAATGACACTCCGCCAACTCCACCTCCCTTTTACCCATCCAATTCTCTATACTCGGCCAAATAGAATTGACCACTTCACACTTGAAAAAAGAATGATCCCTACTATCCACAAGAGTGCCACAAAAGCAAAAACAAAGAGAATTCAAAGGAAAAGAAATACCTCTAACCGCCAATTGTTCTTTAGTAGGAAGCCTATCAAGGAGAAGCCTCCAACCAAAAGACTTAATTCTAAAAGGAACTTCCAAGTTCCAAACTAAACCGAAAACACCATCAAACTTATTAGGAGGCCCAAATGGAATTTTCTTACTAGCATAACAATTGTAACAAGAAGAAACAGTAAACCCTTCTTCCAG